>CM070713.1:29429510-30029510 GCA_036346275.1 Otatea glauca
ATGTCTTGAGCGCCCCCGAGCGCCGCCGGCCAAGAAATCCCATCCAAATGCCTTTCCGACCATTGTCCCGGAAGAAGAGTGAGCACCGTGATAGGCCGTAATGTATGTCGCCGAGCGAGTACTTACCTCCTGGAGTGATGCATTTTGACAAAATGCCTGTGGCTCGACAAGAAAGTCGCCGCCGACGAGCCTGCACGAGCTAGCACAATACGATTCTCGCCTCTCAATCGGAGTAGCAGGAGCCCTCCGCGTCGAGGAACTTGACGATCGGGTCCATCCACCAGGGACACTATCGAGGAGGGCCACCGGTCTTCCTTGTTGGCGACTTGATGGCGGGCCAAGGTCTTGAGGATGACGCCCCGGGAGCTCGCCGCCGACGATCCGAGCCCGGACAGAGGCTCGGCAAGGAGTTGTCCTTCCTGGCACGCGGCCGGATCTTCGTGTTTAGGAACCATCTTTCCATCTTGCGCGACTTCAAGCGAGGTACTTGACCATTAGCGGTTCAATAATCGATAGTCTTTATTGTACCGATTGACGACGAGCTAGAGTCCCTTTAACAACCGTGACGGCGGATGCCTGTGGACTTATAAGCTCGTGAGGCCAGCAAGAGAGCCTCATATTCCGCCGCTGTTGGTTGCAGGAAGCCAAAGTGGACCACATACCTCGTGTGGTCACCTTGAGGTGACGATGAGAACGCCACCTCGGAAGGCCAAACGACTTCGACCCATCGAAAACATGGTCCAAGGGTCTTCGACTTCGACTCGCTCTCGGGCGGGCTTTGGCCGCTTTTTGACCACGAAATCGCCAACGCTCACGATTTGATGGCAAGGCGGGCCACGGCGGAGGTCAAACTCGCCACCCCATGGCCCACTTGGCGGTTCGACCTCCCGGCCCGGTTCTCGAGAATCTCCGAGCGGAGCCCACTCGACAACCATCGCATGCGCCGAAGTAGTGTCAAGTTTGCGCGAGGCGAAGAGGGCGAGGAACTTCGACCCGAGGGTAGCGCTCTTTGGCCCGTGAAGCACTCGCCGACATAGTAACGGTGATGTCGCCGCCCGCCGGCTATCGACCGCGCTTAACGGCCCGGTCGTGGCCGCGAGGTAGAGCAACAAAGACTCCGCCTACCGCGAGTCGCCGCCAGGTGGACTCGAAGTATGTCTTGAGCTCGTCGAAGGACCGCCGGGCTTCGGGGTCCACTCGGCCTCCCGCGGCTTCACGCAGATCCTCGAAGAAGGGCAGCCTCGTCACGAGCCAGAGATTAAGCACCGAGGGTGATGACGCCGCCAAGCAGACTCGGACTTGCTTTACCGACGCCGAGCGCCATCTACTCGATTGCCTCGATCTTCTCCGGTTCGCCCACGCCGAGCCCCGATCATGTAGCCGAGTACCTTTCCGAGGTCGCCAAGACGCACTTCCTGATTGCTTGATGCCAAACTTGTTTAGACCGCGAAGGTCTCGCTAAGTCGCTGACGCGGTCTGGCCGGAGGAGCTTTTGACGATGATGTCGCCGATGTAGACCTCAAGGTTTCACCGACCGCAGGTCGGTTGTCTTGACCATCACCGTTGAACGCTTGCGCCGCTATGAGACCGAACGACATGGTCGCAGCGAAGGTTCCAAACGCGTGATGAAGATGGTCTTGTCCTCGCCTTCTACGGCGAGCTTGATCTAGTGGTAGCCGGAGTAGGCGCCGAGAAAACTCAATATCTTGGCATTGGTAGTGGAGTCCACAATCTGGTCTATACGCGAAGAGGGAAGTTGTCTTTGGGACACGCGCGCTTAAGCTCGTGTGATCGACGCACATCCTCCATTTCTCGCTTTCTTTTGTACAATTACTGGTTGGCCATCCATTCGAGTAATTGACTCACGAATGAAGCCGCCTTCAGAGCTTATCAAGGTGCTCCCGATTATGGCCGCCTTCAGGAGAAGCGCGCAGTCAGCGCATGGGCTCGCAACTGTGCTTTGTTTGCGCTTGTGCTCGACCACCTCCCGCAGACTCCCGCATGTCCGCTGGTTCCTATGCAAAATGCTTTTATTATCTCGAGGAAGGCGACGAGCCTGCCTTTCCTATTTCGGGTCGAGCTGAGCGAAAATGCAAGCGCACTTGCCCGAGCTCCCCGCCTCGAGTTGCACGGTCTTGGTAGGGCCACTGGGCTGGATGGCCTCCTTCCGACGGGCGCTCTTTGGGGTCACCTCGGGGCCCTGCTGAGGCAGCATGTCGGCGAGCGCCAGGGCCTTTTCCTCGCAGCTGTGCGCCGCCTTGAGGTCACCGCGGACCGTTATGATGCCGCCGGGCCCCGGGAGCTTCATACACCGGTGCTCGTAGTGATTTGCGGCCATGAACTTGATCAGGGCCGGCCGCCCGAGGATGGTGTTGTAAGGGAGGTCGCCATCTACGACCTCGAAGGTGATCACTGCGCGGAAGTTCGCCGAGTCGCCAAAGGTGACGGCGTAACCACCCGCCTGAGCGGAGTGGTCGAGCTTCCCGCACAATGCCAAGAAGGGGACCGCCATATTCTTGATTTTCGCCGGTATTCGTGATCCGTCCAGCCAGCGCTTGCTAAGAGCAGTTGAGGGAGCTTCCCGCCAACCATGACTCGCCGACGACGGGCGCTGCTTATGGTCGTGGTGACGACTGTGGCAGTCTTGAAGTCTCTGACATCCTCGGGGAGCATCGACGGAGAAGGTGATGGGAACACCGCCCCACCCGCAGGTTGATCGGTGGGCTTCCGCCGGCGCTTGAATACGGCGCGCGGCGCCCTTCACCGCTGGGGACCGATATGCCAAGAGCCACCAAAGATGACATCCACACGCGCGGTCGCCTCGCTGAACTCCGTGCCGGGCCCGCTTGGTCCTCGACGGTGTCGCTCGCCGTGCCGCTGCCGCTCTCGAGCATGGGCACCGTGCCTCTATAAAAGGCCTCAGTTGCATGCACCCACGCCCGCAACTTCGCAGGTCATGGCCGTGTATTTGATGGAACGGGCAGAATTTGTCGGCGTCGAGGCGGAGCTGTTCCTTGTTGCCCCAAGGTCGGCCATCCGCCTCGGGGCCCAATTTCGACTTCGCTCCTCGCTGGGCATAGCGTGCTTGCTGAGGCCATGGGCGATTCTGCTGGGGCCGAGGCCCTCGGTGGTCGGGCTGGCGCGGTTGGGCCCCTTCGCGCCTGTTGTCGATTGCAGCGACCACACGGAGCTGGCCACCTCCAGCACCGCGGTCTTCCCCCTCTTCTTGTCGCGCGGGGCTGGACCTCCTTCTTTGATGCCAGAAGGCCCCGCCTCGCCAAAGGCGAGGCCGAGCTTGCCCCGATCGTAGTCGTGCTTCCAGCGGACGGCGTCATCCACGTCTGCGTAGCGCTCTGCCATGTAAAGCAGCTTGTTGACGGTAAGCTTTGTAGCGATCTCGAGGTCCTCTGTGAGACGTCTATCGCGGACGCCGAACTTGAAGTCCTTGATGACAGTCTCATCAGAGACGTTAGATCGAGTTCGTGCACGGTAAATCGGGCGCACGGTCTCTGAGGGCTCGCCTTCCTCGATGACGCGTCCGTGTCCTTTTCGCCCGTGCCGCCAGAGCGGCTCCGAAGTTGGAGGGAGGGCGCCCGCAATCGGGTGCTATGATCGAAGGCGCCGCACTGCTGAAGAGCCGTGCGGCGGCTCCATCTAGAATGGTGGGAGATAGTTGGCCATTGCGCCTCGCCCTCGCCGCCGCAAAGATGGCGGTGGAGATATGGAAAGGAACTCGCGGGTTCTTGGTCCCGCCGAACCGCTTCCATTATTGCCGGCTTAAACCGCCGCCAACGACTCGACGGAGGTCGCTCGACACGCCGGACAGTCAGAGGTCGGAGGCCACCGCCGGCCGCCGGCGTTGAATCGCCGTCCACGGCAGGGAAACTCGAGTCGGCGGTGCACCTGCGCCACCGTGTTTGCCGACGAACGCCATCGGACGGTGGCACGGGCGATCACGAACCTTTTGGCGCCTGGGCGGAATGTCTGGGGAAAGTCCTCCGAAGCGCACGCTCAGCGAGCATTATCGCTGCTCGCTGCGGCGGGCGTGTTCGCGCCACGCCCCTCCCCGCAAGGCGGAAGGGATGGTGACGGGGTGTGCGCCCGCGGGTAACGAGTCTGCTGGTGGAACGGCCGGCGAATCGCCACCGCTCGCAAAGGGGCGAGACTCGGAATCCGGGCGCCGCACTGGCCGCAAAGGCGCAACGTCGTCGGTCGCCCTGTTGAGTTCTTCGGCGAGGGACCGTCGGAAGAGGGCCGAGCCAGTCCGGGCGGGTCGGGCCATGACCGGGCGATGGCTCGCAGCGCCCCGCCGTGCTCTGTCGGGCGGGAGGGACTGAGCTGTTCGGATGGAGAGCGGGCCATCGTGCGCTCCTCTCGCCGAATGGCGGTGATGGCTTGGTTGATGGCGACCTGGGCGAGACGACACGCCTCCTGCGGAGTCTCCGGGCCGCCGTTATCTGCCCCCGAAGTGGCCTCGTGGTTGCCGGCCATGAAGACCCGGCGTTCGCGAGGCGGCAACGAGGGCGAGAGCATGGAGGTGGAGCCTTGGTACTCAGGGGCCACGCCCGAGCCCGGGCTAGCTGATCGCGACATGCTGTCGGTGAAGCAGGAGGTGCTGATCAGGGCGAAATCCCTACTACTTGGTATTTGACCTAAAAAGTGTAGCTCATTTCCTTGCTTTGTAAAAAATTGCCCTATTTAAGTCCAAACTCCTAGCAAACAGCACAGGATTTGGGCAATGTCTCGGGGACTCATTCTGACTTAAACAAGGGGTGGGTCTTTACCAACTTCCAAATCCAAGATTTAGGGACGCCGACGCCATCTTTGACTTTTTGGATGGTCGGCGGCGCCATAAACTCGATAACCAGCACCGCGGAGTCAATAAATTCAACTAAATAGAATCCTAAAACAATCTTATTCGAGCACACACGGGACCCACAGCAATGAAATTCACACAAGCGGCAATCGGAGGGACAGCGTTATAAGTCGAGCGCCTCCTTGGGGCCGCGACAATTGATTGATAAAGGTGAAGTTTGTATCACCCTTGTCTTGTCTGCATTGTCGCAATCAGAGGAGCTAGACATCTTCTGTGGTAATCAACCCGAACCCGGGAATATCCTCCTTGAGATGAAGCTCGCCGTAATGCAATAGCCTTGGCACAAGCAGGTTGTCTGGGCAGAGCTCAACATAAAGTGGCCCACGAAGACAAGTGTGAGGAAATGCTTCTTTTCAAGAGTTGGGGTTGAGCAAGCACACTACTTGAAAGCGAAAGGAGATTTGGATTCCAATCCACGAAGATTAAGGAAAGTAGGAGGAACGATTGAGGAAAGAAAAAGGAGTAGTTGTTCACCGCCCAATGGTGGTGTCAATCTATTTCACTTTTCCTGCGGAAATTCAAGTTCATCTGTTAACGCGCCCCCCTTATATAAGTGCTTGCTGATGAAAGTTGGCATGAAAGTGCTTTTTCTTTGAAAAGAAAACCTTACCATTTTTGGGCCGCTGTTACCATTTCCATTTCCGGAACCTAAACCTAACTAATACTTAGTTGTTTCCATTTCCTCATCTGGTGATAGATCCTCATCTTCTTCTGGCTCAAATCCCTTTTTCATATCCAGTGTTTACTCACTTTAAATTGAGTATCCGTTTCCCTCCTTTTCCCGCTAGGATCGGAAATCCTGTATTTTCCATATCCATACGATCGAGTCCTTAGGTTTCTGAAATAGTGTAATGGAAAAAGAAGTGCTTCGAATCATTGCTATTTGACTCGGACCGGTTCTGAAAAAGTCGAGGTATTTCGAATTGTTTGTTGACACGGACAAAGTAAGGGAAAACCTCTGAAAGAATTTCGCTTCTATAGTAGTCTCCCTCTGCTCTGAACACAGGTCATTTTCTAAACGGATATGATATTAGGGAAGTGGATCGGGATAGGCAAGAAAGGGCTATGCAATTTACTAAGTAATAGCTAAATTCTTTTTTTCTACGTTTGTCGTAGATAGGTTGAAGAAGACACCGGCCTAAATTTTCTCTTGTAAGGAAATAATACAATTGGCCAAAATAGATAATGCGGATTATCTCCATATCATTTTGCATTTCTCGACAAATATAATCTGTTTGGCTCACCGGGAGTCGCGTCTACTTCCCTAGCACTTGCAATAGAACTGTTCACAACTGTACTTGCACTACCCTACCATTCAATACAATCCGGAGCGGGTTCCGATTCCTATTCCCTTGCTTTGAATAGTTCTAAAGCTCAATCCCGTAAAGGACCTAACGGAAGACCGTGCTCCGAAGTGCACTGAGAGTTTTGTTTTAAGAACACTTGGCCTTACCCCTTCGTTTTGAGCCATGTCTAGGTAGAATCGGCAAGATTGAACCGAGGCCCGCCCGGGCACCGCCGGGGGGACAACCAGACCAACCAGTAGGCTTTCTTTCGGTCGGGATATTTAAACCTTCCCATTCGGTAAAAAAATGTACCTAGATGTATGGCGTGCTTAGCCACAGGTTTACTTTGGGATCGAGTTCCCCCAGCTTTTACGAGAAGCACAAACTTCCCGGTTGGGAGGCTGATAGCAACGGCGAATCAACGCCCGACCCGGCTCTTTTGTCCTTTTGTTCGCAGAAGGGAGATCCTGTGCGCTAGCTATATCTGTTATGGATGGAGCCCTCACTCAACCGACCTGCTACCTGGAAATCCCCAATGTACGAGGTATAGATAGAAATAGGGGTACTTACGAACCAAGGTAACTGATGCAAAAACGGACCACCCATACTCCTTGATAACTCCTTTTTTCCTGCCCAATCTAGCAACCCACGGAGCGGTAGACAACCGAGGCAACAAAGACTATGATTATCCTTTAGAATTGAACCCACTTAGGCTGGTTCATTCAACCATTTTTTGTTCCATCCTTCTTCTACGAGAAGTGAAAGAGGCTGTGTCATGACGATTGCAATGCCGATAGTCATCCGTCTTATCCGTCAACTTCTGGATGATTCCAAACTAAGGATTCTCTATGGGTCAATTACATGCGCCGCAGGTACATGAAATCGGATCAACTCGGTCGACTAAGCCAAAAAGAAATTCTATACTCGTCTGTCTCTTCCTGTAATTGCTGGTTCACGAAAGAAAGGCGCGGAGCGTTGCCAGCCAAGTGGGAAAGAAGGAACTGTTTTCAGGAATTGAATCAATAGCAAGGGGTCAGATAGAGAGCTTCGGACGAACGAAACTTCGGGCCCCACGGTGGGCGCCAGCTGTCGATGATCGGGACCGTCAACCGCAAAGAGGGAGGAAGGATTGTGTAAAAGGGGGTGAGGCCCCAAGTCGTGCTCGTCCGGGAAAGAGGGAGTGTCGGCAGGCACACAGCTCGAGGAAGAAGGGCAAACAGACAGGGGAGACACGAGGTTTTGCTGGTTCGAGCCCCCTAGGACAGGTAATAGCTCCACTCCAGTCTTGCCCGTAGGCGAAAGATGACCAATAGGATCCTCGGGGGAGGATGAATAGGGAGCTCGACCTCGGAGCCACTCGGAAGTGGTGACCGAGGGGGAGCCCGGTGAGGTGGTCTGGTGTATGAGTGTGTCTATTGTTGTTATGTCTCGGCGTTGTCTTTGTACTCTCTTTTTGGTCTGTCTCTGCCTCTCTCTCCTCTGATCGGGGTAGTCCTGACGCTTTTATAGACCCCTGGGCGTTCATCTCGAGTGCTGACATCGGGCGATGTCTGTGAGTTTGACAGGAGCAGTTAACTCTAGTTCCCACACAGGGGACTTGACAGGGGTCGTTGGGCCCTAGTTCCCACGCAGGGGATCTGACAAGAGCGGTTGACCTTAGCTCCCACACAGGGGATCTGACAGGAGTTGGTGGCCCCAACTCCCACGCAGGGGAGAGAGGCCACGCAAGGTAAGGGAATACTATGCTGGAGGCCGGACTGAAGGCGCCGAGGTCGAGGAGGCTTGTGGGGCCAGCACGGACCCGGGGACAGCCTTGCCCGAGCTCGGCAACAGTCCTCTGAGCTCGGGGATATCTTTCCTCGAGCTCGGGGATGGTCCTCCGAGCTCGGGGAGAACGTTGTAAAGCCCCCGGGGGGGACCTGGACACGTGTCAGGATGACCGATCCCCGACATCGGTACTCGCCAAATTGTTACAGCTGCCACCATCTATGATGATGCGAACAGCACGCTGCTTCACCACTCCCTTGGTCTGAAACAAATTGTGGCGTTGATTCTTGTCTGTTGTGGCTATTTGAGTACTTAGCACACGTTGTACTACAATACTCAAAAACATATCCGAAGCATCGGCGGCAACATGTACTTATTGATCCTCATTTCCTGCAGTGTCAGTTGCAAGCATGGCATATGTTTCATCATCAAAATCACTTGCTGAGTCATACTCACCATTGTCAAGCAGCAGCAAGACTCTCTTGTTGGGGCAATCACGTATCACATGTCCATATCCCTTGCAGCGGTGGCATTGGATATTCTAGTGCGTCCAGATGAAACAACCGAAGTACTCGATGTTGTCCCATGATGAACAGCCTTTGGTGTTGCAGAAGCTTGTAGTGTTGGAGGGGACACCACCACAGGTTGCTTGTTATTTGTGGAAGAAAGTGTAGCCAGGTTGGAAGTCGGTGTGGCTGCTGAGCTAGGCTTCCAAGAGCTTGTGCGACCTGCAGAAAATGTAGTTCGGCTCCTTGTTTGACGTCCCTGCACTTCACGTTCAGCTTTACATGCAAGATGAAACAATCGAGTAATATTATTGTACTCCTTATAATCAAGAATGTCCTGAATTTCACAATTTAGACCCCCCAAAAACTGTGCCATAGCTGCATCATTATTTTCAACTAAACCACAATGCAACATACCAATCTGCAATTCCTGAAAATATTCTTCCACAGATTTTGAACCTTGGTGTAGGCGTTGTAGTTTGTTAAGCATGTCACGAGCATAGTATGATGGAACAAATCTGTGTCGCATGAGCAATTTTAAAGCAGCCCAGGATGTGGGTATGTTATTATGGTGCATAGTGCAATGTTCTCGCCACCATAGAGATGCAAAATCAGAACTCACTAGTAGCGTCTTAACTCGATTATTTATAGACACATCATGGCATACAAACTTTTGATCAACAAATAGCTCCGGTCAAGATAAGCATCGAGATTATATTTACCATTAAATGCGGTATAGTGAATTTAATCTTAGCAAAAGAATCATCCGATTACGCACCTCGCGCGGTGCTTGTTGCGATTTCGCCTCGCCGATTTGCAGGTCTGTCACGATGATCCCGAGCATTGTTGTTATGGGGAAGTTCATCATGCTCAGATGTCGCCTGGTAATCAAGATCATCATGGTCATCAACCTCGCCGTGGACAGGTTGATTCGCATAACATTAGCAACCTGCTGGGACAGAGCTTGAAGTTGTGTCATGATGTTAGTCAAAGTGTCGTTGGTGGTGGTTTGGGCGGTCTTCATCTCCGTGAGTGTCGCACTTGTTGCAATCTGGGTGCTCTCAAGCTGTCCCAAACGCTCATTGGTTGTGCGAATATCATCGTCGAGTCCTTCTACCTGCAATCGCACTTGTCACTCGAAATGTTGTATAATGCCCTGTGTTCGAGGAGAATGCACCGTCATCTTGGCATTTTCATCTGAAGAGCCTGTCATTGTGAATACAAAACAGGGGGAAAAAACACAAGGATGTCCTGCAACTAATAGGATGTGGTTCTGTTCAGATCACAACTCTAAAACTGTTATCAAGATCTTACCTGCCCTTACCATGCAAACAGGGGTGACCTGCAACCAGTGGTATAACCAGTGAAGATTGGATGGAGCGATTGCCAGGCGACACAAACCGGTTCGTTATAGAAATCTGTGTGGCTGTAGGAAGTTGTACTTTGTAGCAAGGATTGGCACAATCAAATGAGTAAATGCAAGTTGAATAAATGTTCAAAACATGCCCACAAGTTGCTGATCTAAACAAGGTGAGAAACATTTCAATAGGTTTGCACGCAAAGAAAAATGGGACCTGATGCAAGGAAGAAAGAATCTCGCATCAAGTACTAGGAGAGACGCTAGCGGGCTACTTGAAGCCGATGTTAGGGCACTGATTGTTCACAAGACATGGAGCACACGTAAAAAGAAACGAAATGCAATGTAAACAGCCCCTAGCTTAAGTAGAATGTAACAGCTAGTCTCAAACGATGAAAGGATGTTTTTTTTGGTGGTATGTGTAGGTACTCAAACTGAAAGTAGAGCCTGGGTAAAGTGTAGGAAGTGAAAGTGTCACTGCAAGGGAAAAAACGACCAGGGGTAAAAAGGTAAAAAGAAGATACTCTCTCTCTCTCTAACGTATGGAAGCTCGAAAGTTTCCTGTCGAAATTTGGAGATTGGAGCAGTAAAGCAGAGAAAGTTATGGAACAATCAGGACGCACTATATTTGTGATGTCTTTCCCTTTTTCCCTCCTGCTGTTGGATGATATCTAGGTGCGGCTTTTTCTTTCCGTGTTTTTTTTGCACCTTGCCTTTTACTGTGTATCACGCTGGTCCTTGATTGCTCCAAATATGAAAGAACAGAAAGACAAGAAGGAAACTATGCTGGGCGGAGAAGGCTTTCTTTTCAACGAGCTACACAGGATATTTTGTGAAACCAAACTTTCCTTAATTACGAAATGAGTTGTGCTGTTCTGCTGGAAATGGAGTTGATGGCCGACGAACAGGGTAAAACAAAATGGAAAAGCGACCAGCAACATAGAACAATGATGAACACAAAGTTAACAATGCAAATTACTGAAATAAAAGATGCAGTGGCACAACGGTCTTGGACAGAATGTTCTAACCCTATTGTGCTTGTATTTTTTTATGTGGACTATAGGAATGAAAAGTAACTACGAAGTATGGAGGAATCTCATCGAGCAACCTGAAATCTGATACCACTTGATAGGCTTAAAGTGCCCGATCTTTCGGTGAGAGGGTAACTATCGATTGGAGGAGGCGACTCTCGCGATCCAACTACGAACGAACAAGTCGTGGCGCCTTAGCAATCACGGAACCAACTCCAAATGGTTATTGACCTCGCTGGAACAGCAAGATCAACCTGAACACGAGGTTCAAAATCCTGCAAGAAATCGACGGACAAGCAAGAACAAGATGTAGGCAAACCGAATTCACTTAAATTGGGGGTTCACAATGCTGTCTTACAGGTGGTCACTGGACACAACTGAAGAACAAAGTTTGCACAATAGCTAAAATGAAACAAAAGAAAACCCACCCCACAAAGGGAGGTTCGGCCTAGGCTAAATAGGGGAAGTAAGAGGAAATTCGCCAAAAGAAAGCGGTGACGCAATTTCCTCTATTCATTTCCTTGTTTGAGTAAGACTATCTTTATTACATGGGCCCAGCCTCAAGATTTGGTGCGCAGCACCCTATTCATCTTCTTGCCTTTATTCTGGACCTTCATTCCTAAGCAGGAGGATGTAGTTCAGTTCATGTGCACGAGCTTGAGTCATCGGTCCTTGCATCATTGTTGGAGGTGTTGAAGAAGTGGGTGTTGTGGTTGAATCCGAAGAAGTGATGTCCGCATCAAGTCCAACATCGCATTCTTTCACCCTGGCATGAACCACTCGGCACCACCGATGTGGATGACGATGCCCAGCGACGAGTCGTGGCGCGAGATGATGCCCACAGACCCCATCCAGGAAGATGCCCAGCGACGAGTCGTGGCGTGAGGGCTTCCATGTCTTTTCCAATAAGGAGGACCTCCTGGTGTATGCACCAGAGAGGAACCACGATGCCGCACTCACCATGCTCGTTGCCTGGCTCCTAGATCATCCTAAGATCCAGAAAGATAAACAAAAAATCTTTTTTTAAGAGAAGACGAACACAAATTTACAAAACTATCCTCGTCGCTGTTAACAATGCGGGTAGATCCAACTCACTGGGGCTGCTCGCATCGACATTTTTTTATTGTTTCCAAATGACATGAGTCTCTGTCTTCTAGTCAAGCATGAAGAACCCCTCGCCGACCGTCCAAAGCATGACGGTGCAGGTCTTCTCCTTGAACCACTTGAGCTTAATCATCTGATCAATCGTCGGCAATCGTGGATGCATCAACCCTAGGATCCTGTCTGTTAGAGTTAATCTTGTATTAGGTTCTGAGTTGTGTATGAGATGTAGTTTGAGTCCATCTCATGTACATGTAGTCCAGATTTTAGTTTAGACCAATTACTTGGAGGAATATGACTACGTGTAAAAGAAGCCAAAGCTAAGTCCAATTGTCACACGATTATGACACTAGTATAGAAAACCTTATCATAGATGGCTCAAAAAACTCATCACAGATGGTTTTGTGAACTATTTGTAATCATGTGTCAGTGATAACGATGACTCATCCCTCACGCTGTCCTCTTCCCTGCACCGTTGGCCTCCTCCCTCGCGCTAGTTTCCTCCCACGTGTCGGTCTCCTCCCCCGCACCACTGGCCTCCTTCCCCGAGCCATCGATCGATCTCCTCCCCTATGTCGGTCTACTCCCCCGCATCGGTATCCTCCTCTGCCCGCCGGCTCCTCTCCCTGTGCTGGTCTCCTCCCCCTGTGATGGTATCCTCCTCTACGTCGCTAGTATTTCTTTTAGTAAATGTGAATACATGAATGGTTAGTTTGCTATGATTATAATTGCTGGATACATGAATTGTTAGTTTGCTACGAATACATGAATGGTTAGTTTGCTATGAATACATGAATGGTTAGTTTACTATGATTATGAATGCTAGATACATGAATGGTTAGTTTGCTATGATTATAATTGATGGATACATGAATGGTTAGTTTGCTATGAATACATGAATGGTTAGTTTGCTATGAATACATGAATGGTAGTTTGTCATGATTATGAATGCTAGATACATGAATGTACTGTGAATTCGATTTATGACGCAACATGATGTCAGCAATCAAATTCACTGAATAAAAACAATTCTGAAAATCCTTCTCACACTGACATGTGGGTCCAATGACCATGGACAGTCGCACGTAGCCCACGATGGACTCGGCTCACAGCGACTATGCAATCCGACACACGGACCCCACACATGCTGATGTGGCCGCTGATTAGGCAGATAACAAACCAACCACGTCAATGACATGCCAGCGCAAATAGATGACTCGGCAGTAACGTGGCTGCCATGTGTCAAGCAGTGGATCTCGCCACCTCAGCCGGCGGAGCACGACGCCCTAGGGTCACCAGCAATGATCGAGGCAGACACCATCCGGAAGATCTCACCAGCGCACACAATATGACACGGTCTGATTCTTACCTAACACACAAAAACAGCGGTGGCGATGACTATAACGGCGATAATCTCTGCTCAAAGGCGACGACGCCTCACTGATGATCTTTCGATGAGACCAAAACACACACAGGCTTCTCCTCAATGAGACGATCACGCAGGTGCCTGGCTTCAACCCCAAAACTACCGAAGGCGATGAATCTAGAGCTTGAATGCTTCAATGGCGCACGAAGAAAAACACGAAATTCGACACATCTACAACTCGAACTACGCGATTGGTTTCGGGCTCTAGTTGCTCGCAACCTTGGGGTCCCGATGCGTGCCTTAAAAGGATCCCGACGTTTGTGCCTCACACGGTGAAGCTCCAAGTTTGTGGCGGCGCTGAAGACGACTCAGAACAGAGTCCATGATGATCATGTGAGAACGACGACTGGGCACCGTCCACGTGTGCAGATCAACGGCCACCAACCCCACTAGATTGAGATCCAACGACGAAAACTCTTAGGGTTCCGATCCGACTCAGTGTTGTTCGATTAAAATCCATCAGCCGTGGATCAACAGCCACAACGCACGGCTCCAATTGGGCCAGTGCGAAGACTAGGCTGGGCTCGATGCACAGAGGATTTGGGTCGGCCCACACTGCAGCAAAGACTTTTCAAAGCTTTTCTAATTAAAATAATTTAGTTTAAGCAATAAAATATCAAGAAAATTCTAGAAAAATTCTCAAAAATACTTTAGGATATTTGGAACTCAAATAAAATATTTTTGGCAAAAAATTACTAAACCTTTCACATGAATTAAATAATATCCAAAAAGGCATAATTCAAAAATAGAAAATAAATTCCACAAAATTCTATAAATTCAAAAAATTCACAAAATGCACAAATAACATTATATTAATATTTTAAGCCAAATTTTGGGATGTTACATGTTGGGGCAAAAACTTGCCAATATAATGGTGCATACCTTGCTATGGAGGGAAATGATTATGATAGTGAGGGTTATCATTAATATTGTGTGTATGAGAATTTTATTTTCGTCGCCATAGCGAGGGTCAATGTCCACCGGGCTGGTGCAAAGTTAGGTCTAAGTGATGTAAAAGTTTTGTTATGATCTCATAATCACACACCTACAGAAGTGTGTCAGATAGACAGTCTAAGTTGATCATATCTTGTGGACAAAGCTGCATGCCTCTGTAAAGTGTAATTTTTTTAAAAAAGTCGTGCTCGCAATCATGAGTGACTTGGTGCTAAGAGCATGTCAAAGGACTCCTACATATGGCGCTAACCCTTCCCATCCGCATGAAAAAAAATGTGTAAGTTCAGGTCAAAGTTACAAGCTAGCATCATCACATTTTGAGACAAGATTCATTTTCTATTCCTACGAGGAGTAGCTTTCTCTTCAGCAATAGCGATGGGGATATGTGTGCCATCAATAGCACCAATGTAGTTATGCACATAAACATAGAAAAATCTTGGGAAAAGTTAGGTGTCTAGGGTGTATGGCTTACCAAAACCATGGATCCAACATAATATTCATGTGAGTTTGATTCGAACATGGGATCTCGACAATTCTATGAGTTAGACCAGGCGAATATTTTCTTTATTTTCCTATGAATAATTTCAGTGCTACATTGGAATGCTTTTTGAAGATATTGGTTGCTAGCATTGTGAGAGATCATGTACATAAACATCCCCAGCAGCTCATTAACGGTAACACCCCTTGTGTCATGTAACAAACCCTCCCTTCTAAGAAAATCGGATGTAGCCTTAAATATCTTTAGCCCCATCTGGAACTCAACCCTACACCAACTCTTATGGCCTTCTAAGAACTCCTTAACTTTTTTACCACTTGTAAGTGATGATCTTTGGACTTGTATTTTTTCATCATAAAGTCATAAAAACAAAGCAGGAAATAATACAAGAAACAACTCATTGTCCTCCTCTTCTTCCTTAAGCATAAATTTCCTAATGAGCTCCTTTTTAGTGCCAATTTGCTAATACATGCAGATGTAACATATTGTGAATTAACGTATTGACTCAAACATTTCTCATGCAAGATGTTGAAGAAGTTATTAAGTTGAAACGAGAAGAAAAATAAATAAAAGCTTCAGATCCTAAGGGAAAGTTGGTTTAAAAAAACTCTATAAAGGAAATAAAGTAAAGTATAAATCACTAGAGAGGGTGCAAGCTTGTATGTTGTAACCCCAATGGAACAGTGTGACAATGGAAGCTACCTACCATGCCATTTAACTCTACAGTAGCCACCTTGAGACAGCAAACTAAAAGCATCTCCTAATGTTCTTTTCTGTATATACATGGGTTTGCAAAGTACCAGGAGATGTTTTTCTGGGTCCAAGTGTGGGCCAACAACCGCCCCCTACAGGCCATCAAAGGACCTCTATAGGGGCATTATTGTAACTTCACCCCAGCCAGTGGGGGGCCTATAAATAGCCCCTAACTTATGTACTCAAGACAAAAGAAACAAGAGAAAAGAAAGATATAAAACCAGCTGTGCTTGCTTGTTATTAGGTACAAAGATTTCAAATATATAAATTGGAGCCAAATTATGTCAATGTACCATGGTGGACCTCAGTGGGAGGCGAGGGAGGACATGAGCTACATGGAAGGACTACAAGGTAGCATGGGCCCAAGTGGGGAGCAAGCCCAATCGGCTAAGGTGCAAGAGAGGCAAGGCCCACCCAATTCGGCAAAGAGAAGAAAGGAAAGAAAGAGATTAGGCTGAATTGGATTTGGAGAGCAAAGGAGTCCAATTCGTATTGATAGACCAGTTGGTCTAAAAAAGCCCATAACTCCTGAGTTAAGCCATTTTTGATATGTTTGAAAGCTTGGAAAGTCCTTTCTATTTCACTCCATTACAAGAAGGTCAAAATCGGCTTGCTTCTATCTTGAATCTTGTCAATAATTAATGCTTCCTTGTTGGCCGAGTTAGATTTGGAATTAATGATAGAGATAGAGTCTAGAAGGGTGGGATCCAGCTTGGCCAGCCCTAGGCCATGTTGCAAGCTTCTTTAGTCCCTTTTATATATTTGTGTTGTTCTCTATTGTAAACTCAGACCACATTATTTTCAAGTTAGCTAATATTGCTCATTTTCGGGTTTATGCTATGCACTGCCTTTTGAGAATTGCGCGATTTTCTTGGAGATAACTTCATTATTCTTGAGATTTGTTTGTGTGATTGCAGGAACCTTGTGTCTACTTCTTGCGTGGTCGAGTAAGCATGGATCACAAGTGTGTTTTTGGGCAAATTTCTCAAGTTGCTATATTGAGACAGTGATTGGCACCATCGTGTTCTTTAGGGTTCACAGATCCAAAGTTATACTTGGTCCTATGTTGTGATGATTGGGCTACCCATATCATTTTTTGGCCTTCTCGTAATGGAGTGAAATAGAAAGGACTTTCCAAGCTTTCAAATAAGTCCAAAAATGCCTCAATCTTAGTTCGGATGTGGGAGTTATGTGCTTTTTAAGACCGAATAGTTTGGCAAATCCGAATTGGATTCTTTTGCTCTCCAACTCCAATTAACCATTATCTCTTTCTTTCCTTTCTTCTCTTTGCTGAATTGGGCTGGGCCTTGCCTCCCTAGCACCTTAGCTGAGTGGGCTTGCTTCCCACTTGGGCCCATGCTGCCTTGTAGTCATTCCATGTGGCTCTTGTCCTCCCTCACCTCACACGGGTCCACCACATGGTATATTGACCCAAGTTGGATCAAATTGACATTTGTGTAATCTTTATACCTAATAACAAGCAATCACCCTCTATTAAGTAGTATATAATTATCATGTAAATATAATGAATATTCCTTAAGGAAAATATTCACCTATTTATATTTCATGTGGCTTACTAATTCTTACTATTTAATTAATATATTTAACTAAAAAGTAATAGCCATAAGAATATCCGCATCATCTTCCCCTTCTTCAAGAAAAGTTGTCCTCGGTTTTTGCCTTGTCTTATGATAAACTGAAAGTGTACTAAGCAAAGAGGACAATGTGTATGCATGGTATATGAAGAAATCATCTGCTTTATCACTCCTTTGCATATGATGTTTAGCACAACAACCACCATAGAATGCATAGAAATATATCAAATTGGCAATTACAAGCATAATATCCACATCATTCCCTCCCAAGTCGAGAAAAGTCATCCACAACTTTTGTAAGCTTGCATACAAGTTAGTAGTGGATAACAATGCATCAAATCGTCCTAATATGAGTGAGAAAACTTTTAGCGCCTTCCATGCTTCAACTACTCTACTCTAATTACATAAACATCGCACAAAAGATGGGTCTTCCAAAATTACCAATTTCAATTCAGCAAGCTTATCACAGGTAATGAAGATTCGATTAACGTAAAAATTTTCATCTACACCATAATCTCCAATGAAATTGAATTTATAACTGTAGGCGTAGGTACTAACTAGTGATTGTAGGCGTGAATTCAGAATCTTTTCAATCATACTAGATAGCTCTACAGGATCATTAAAGATGATATGGTACAAAGAACCATCAGGGGATATTCTAGTAAGAACTTCCATATGAGTAATAAATTCCACATTATATAAATTAAGGACATTAAATTAAGCACATGGAATCATTAAAGAAACACAAGAGTTCTCATTTTTACTCACCTCTTTGTGATGTTCTATTAATTTAACACATTTGTTGTTACCTTTAACATTCTCCTCAATTGATGTAAGTATTGTAGGTAGAGTTTCTTCATGATCTAACAATGGGATAGCAAGCGTTCCATCTTCAACCTTGGTTATCTCCTCATCTTTTACCTCAAGTGGTGTTCGTTGTTTGGCATTCAGTTCCTCATTGTCAATGTCAATCTACACAATATCACCCACTTGAAATAGAGAGTAAGTGATAGAAGGATAGGTCCCGACCTTTCGATGAGAGGGAATAGTTTCGATTGGGAGGGAGAAGACGTTGGCTATCCGACTACACCATCCCCAGACGATGCGCATTAGCAATCGTTACACCGACTCCCGAAGTTGTTATTGATCTTGCTAGTGCACGATCAACCTGACCACGAAGGCCTTTGTCCCTGCAAGCAATCGAAGAACACGCAAGAACAAGATGAACAAGCAACTAAAATTAGAATTGAAACCATGAGTTCATTCAGAATCACAAAAGAGGGGTTCCCGATGATAAGTAATTTGGGCGGTTTAGCCAACACACGCAATTACAAGAAGTAGCAACTGCTATCTTTGATCTAAAAGAAAACCCGCCTCCCTAATGGCAGCGGCTGGCTGTTTATATGGTGGAGGGTGCATCCAGGAACCCTAGGGTGCAAGCTCAAGTGGGCTCTCCTTATTACAAGGCCAAAAGCCCACTTTGACTCGAACTGGAAAAGTGACGCCACTTGTTTCGATGATTTCCGTTGACTTAGAAGGATTTTAGATGTGATTCTAGATCCGTTGGAAAGTAGACTTGATAAGCTTTCGGTGAAGTACAAGAACGCTTCAAACGAAGTCCGGATGCAGCCGTGGTGGCCGAAACAAGTCAGCCCTATCCTGGAGTCGAATCTGAACCCATCTTATGCATGTCTCTTCTATACTTCAGCTTGCTTGGTTCCTCGCCCTGGTTCCTAAGGCAAAGAATATCATCACAAGAATTAAATAGCATTCCATCCATTAAAATGTTTATATGGAGCCCGAGGAACGCATTCACCTGGTAATTGAGTTGACGTGCGCGAGCTCGAGTCAGCGGGTTCCGATTGATATGTAGGTGATGGATTTGCAGGTGTGGCTATATCCATAGAAGTGATGTCCTCATCAGTAAGTTATTAGTCTAAAAAATAACCTCACTTTTACTTTTATCTACTCCTCTCTTTTCTTTTGATGTATCGCTCACACTCTCAATTTGGATGCTCTCAACCTCAAATAAGGTGGAATCACACTACTTACTCTTTTTGTCACTCTCACTCAATTTGGCTCCACACATGGGTTTTGGTGCTCTCATCCTCCATGGACCATGGCCATCAATGGTGAAACCTTCATCAACCACAATCTCCTCATGTGTGGCATGTAGCAAAGGGGTAGCAGCACTACATGACACCTTGACCGAAGGGAAAGTCCCATTCTTGGTCATCTTCTCATGTGACACTAGTGACAACATGGTAACTAAAGCATGGACTAAGATTGAACTATGGTGTATATGACTCTCCTTCATTCTTTTCTCCACTTATATAGCATATTCCACAAGATCATATATACTGCTAAAATATTTATGTTAAAGTGTAGCGGTAATCTTAGAATTTAAACCTTCTTTAAGTACACTAGCTCCTTATATTCATTGATGATACCGACGCGATGTATTGCATGATGCAACTCATTAAAGTATTCTTGGATAGATTTTTTACCTTGTGTAATACTCTCCAAATGGCATAATAGTTCACACTCATAATATGGTGGTACAAACTCTCTTCTCATGAGCCTCTTTAAATCTTCCCAAGATGTAATGAGATATTGTTTCACATAAATTTGTTGTCACCACTCATATGCATAATCTTCAAATTCTCTAGTGGCTAGCTTCACCTCTTTGACTTTGGCAAACTTCTTAAATCTAAACACCCTATTCATTCGTCCTTCCCACTCAAGATACTTCTCCTGATCATTACTTCCATAGAAGGGAAAATAGAAGTTCTCAAACCTGCCATGGTTAGTTGAACAAAACTTGAATACAAATATGTGTAGTTTATGTGGAATCACTCAAACTCACATTTTCGTACCAATCAAAGCTCTTAAGACCCATTCCTTTGGATTGAGGAGTTGTACGCTCTGTAGTGATAGTAGATAGATTGAAGGTGATTACTCAACGAATTCACAGTCGAGGTGCTGCACATGACAATGGCTAATATGTGGTGCTTGGAAGGTTAGTGTATATCCTATGTAATCTAAAAATTCTAGTTATTGTAGTGATAAGTAATGATCCAAATTAGAATTTCAAAGGCATAGTTGTCGATATCAAGGATATAAGTGAATTTTAAGACAAAATATGCACAAAGATGATGGAACTTAATGTAACCAATGGAATGAGCTAAACAAGTGTAATTTCAGCACCAAAGCTCGTGTTGTATAAGTTATGGAGAGACGCTAACTAATTGCTTAAAAATGTAAAAGGATACAAGATTGCTCACTAATTAATACAATTGCACAATATGGAAATAATGAACACAAAAACTAGGGTTTTACTCAATGTAGTGCAGCCATCCACTATCTTTTTCATTTCTTTTCTTGGCCTTTTGACTCTTTCTTTAACTTTTCTTTCTTTTGGTGACTTTCGACTGGCATTAGTTGAATAAAGTTTAGGAATCCCTAACTTGATGTTACAAGATAATATTAGTATATGATATTTCTAGATTATGCAATTTATCAATATGAAAATCCCTAAGCAATGTCAAATAGCTAGTCTCAATTAGGATCAAAGTATTCGCAAATGATGAATTGGTTCCCAAATGTGAGGGTACTTATATTTTGTGATTTTATAGTTTATGGACGCTACTAGACTCAACCAACTCAAAGGGACAAAGTAAAACTCAAAATGATGCAAGAAACCCTAATTCGGTCAACTACGTAGTAACATCCAATTTTCGATGGTATGTGTTGTCACACAATGATGATGATATTGATGGCATGTGTTGCACGATAATCAATAAGGGTGGTAAATGATTTATACTGAAGTGGCAAGAGGCTGTGAGCCAAGGTGGGTCAATATGACATGGGGTTGGTACGATGATGTATGAATAAAAGAGATATGGTTAGTGTGAACAAGTATAATGGAACTCTTTCCTTGGTCAATTAAGGTTAACCTTGTAAGCCATTGAACTGGGCCAATCATACAACCACATGTCTGTAATGGGATAGACCTAACTTAGTAAGTTACTGAGTCTAGAGTTGTGATACCTCAAGTGGTAAACTAAGTTGTGTGCGAGGTATGGGGAAGGTGTGTGTTGCAGCGACTCCACATCTCAAACAAGTATTGTTCCTAGTCCAATGGTAAGTCCTTCCTTTCTTTTGTTCTATGTGAGGGTGGAATGGTGAGTTCAAGCTTATCGGGAGGGTCACTATTTGGATAGAGTTTCTAAAAGGTTCTATTACCATTTTCTTAGGCGTACACTAACATAAGTATGCCAGATGGATAGTATAAGATAATCATATTATGTGGGTAAAGTGTATAACCACTATAGAGTATAAAACTGTTTGAATAGCCATGTCTGCGGTTATGGACAATGTTCAAGAATTCCACACAAGGGTAAGATTTTGTAAAATAAAACTTGGAATAGGAGGCTATGTGCCATGAAAAGGAAATGTGTAGGTTGTGTGCCAGTTTAGCTCAGTTTAACTTGGAAAATACCTGAATAACTTATTATTATTATTTGTTTTATCTATTATTGTATTCAAATGTTAAAGTTGCTTTGTGCGAAAGTAACCATATTAGCCATTCTTTGAATAAGCGTTGTATGTAGTTATTAGACTTGCATTCTATGGTGCAACTTGTTGAGTACTCCATGCACTCACCCTTGCTATAAACAATACTGCTCAATTGCTAAAGACATTCATCAAGACATCAGTGGTCAATGAGGACTACTTTGAAGATTGTGAAGAACTAGGTTGTGTTATCCCAGTCGATTGCCTGTAGCATATGGATGAATTCACTTGAATGTATTTTGTTTCCTTCTGCTGCAATATAATTGAGTTGTTCGCCTCATAAAGCAATAATTGTAAGCCTTGATCATAAGAACGCTACTCTGATATTTATTATTAATTGCTTCTTTCTTAAATATCATGCATATGGAATGATATTTCATCAATGTTGCCAATTTATGCACTAGCATGATTCTAGATTAGTAGAGTATACATAGAGGTCCGGATTTGTATATTCAGATCCCTACATGGGTACAAAAACTTTGTCGACTAGATTAAAGTTTGAAACCGACTGAATGTGGTGTGGGATATAGATTCCAGGGGATCCTCAGGAAAGGCCCAAGATGAAGGCCCAGAAGATATGCTTCACATCAAGCTTCTTAACCGTATGGAAAGGGATATATCATAACGGAAGTTGAACTTGTGTTTAGAAATGATAGGTACAGTTGTAATCCGAGTCGTTAGAAGGATAGATAAAGATGTAAACTCTGTCCTATAACCGACTAGAATCTTGTAACCGATCGGAATCTCTTATCCGATCGGGACTCTGTAAGCCGCCCCACCCCCGCTGTATAAGGGAGAGGGCGGGCAACAACAGGGGGATCCGATCATCCAAGCATAGAGCAATCAAGCCATAGAGCATAGAACACCTCATATCGCCCAGAGCATATTGTGCTTTGAGCAACCCCGGATCCAAGACATCCATATAATCCCAGCACACATGATTAGGATATCATCTCCTCCGCGAGAGCCTGAACCTGTATAAACCCCTTGTCTTGTGTGACCTTCGAGTTTGAGATCGAGCGCCTACCCCATAAATTCATTGCCGACTACAAAAGTCGACAGTTGGCGCTAGGTAGGGGTAGCGCTTCAATCTTTTCCTCTGCACTGATGGCGCCAACCGCGGATTTATCTCCGGCCGAGCTTTCCGCCTCGGAAGCCTGAATTTCGTCGCTAATATGCATGGAGAGCTTGTCAGCCTGGATAAAAACCAGATCCAATCTGGCAGAATCCAGGACGAACCATCTCAGGTACATTACCCTGACTTATCTGGAAAACCAGTCGGCTCCATTAAGAGCGGCTGCGATTTTCGCGGCATCTTCTCAATTGAAGGACAGAAGACCGATCTCCATCAAGAAGATCATGACATCGCGGAAGAAGATCGCCGACGTAAGGGTAAGGAGATCAAAGCGCGGTCTCTCCGATCTTTGGGTCGCAATGTTCGGGAGGACATCCTGCAATCTAAGTTGGGAGATCAGTCCGTCTTCCGCACGCCGATGCAAAACGTCGTCACTTCGAAGACGCTCCTCGACGCGCTGGACCCGATGATTGCATCGGACAGTCCAGTAGCCCCGATTGTGGCTCACATCAAGGCCATGGTGACGGCGGCAGCTATCCAGCAAAATCAGGAGAAGCCGGCTGGAGAAGCGCACTCGCGCTCTAACGCGGCCACTCGTGTCGCCAGCAGTCGGACTGCAACCAGCCGGAGCGTTGGCAGTCGGCGCCACGCACCGCCTACTGGAGACGCTCGACAGATCCTTGACCGCGACCTCCGCCAGGACATCACGGCCAGGCGACGAGAGCGGAACGAGGAAGAAAGACATGGACGCCGCGATGACTTCGAGCGTTTCGGCATAAGCTACAATCGGCGGAACGACCGAATGCACGATGACCACGACGATCGCAGATTTCATCATCGCCGGAGTGGAAGTGACGACGAACGCCGAGTCAATGACTCGCCGCGCCGAACCTCACCTCGACGTTTTGACGGTCATCACCGAGCTAGAAGATCTCCACGCCGGAGTCCACCCCAGCGAGATGAAAGATCCATCGATGGGATCCGAGCATTCACTCCCGGCCACGAGTGGTTTGGCCCGAGGATTCAACCCCAAAGGCATTGTAAAGTTCGACGGGAGCAAGACCTGAAGCTTGGTTGCGGTCTACGCCTCAGCGGTCAAGGCAAACAGGAGGAAATCGGACCGTCATGGCGAACTATTTGCGGTCAATCTCACCCCTCGACACAAGCATGGCTCACGGGCCTCCCCGCCAACTCGGTAGACTCTGGAGTGACTGTGCGAGCAATTCATCGCCAACTTTTAGGGGACCTATGAGAGGCCCGCAGACTCGTGGGACTGATCACCGCACTGTAAGAAGGATGAAACGCCGAGAGACTTCATCCGCGCTTCATGCAGAAGAACACCGTCGAGAGGCGTGTCGAGGCGGTGGTGGTGGCGGCCTTCCAGAAAGGGGTAAGCGATCCTGATCTTATTAAAAAAATGTCCAGGAAGCCCCCGACCTCCGTAAAAGAAATGTTTGCGTTAGCCGACCGCTACGCCACGGCCTCAGATGCTCTGGCCGAGCAGCAAGAAGATCATCCCACACAAAAAAGCAAGGGCGATAAGCCCGAGTCCTCTAAACACAAGGATAGGAAACGCAAGGGCGAGGAGCTGGTCGCGGTAGCCGAGCATAACCGGCCCCAAGCCACTCGGAGAGAGGCACCGACTACAAAGACTGCCATGGAAGCGATCTGTCCTTTCCACCCCAAGGAAAGCACGCCGCCAAGGATTGCTTCACTCAAGAGCGCTTTTGCTGAAAGTCAACGGCAACCAGCCCCAGACAAGGGCGAAGTTGCTCCAGCGAAGAAGAAGGAACTCCCAGATGAAGAAGATTTCCAGGAGCCCGAGCAGGAGCTGAACTACATCTATGGGGGCTCAACTGGATACGAGTCTAAGCGGAAGCAAAAACTCACCGCTCGGGAGATCAACGCAGTGGAACCTGCGACTCCTCAATATCTGAAATGGTCTGAGGTCCCGATCACCTTTGACCGTAGAGATCACCCCGGCAGGGTCCAACATCCGGGAAGCAGGTACCCAGGCAAGAAACATCTAGGCTGAGGCTGCCATGCTCCAAGACGAAGGAGAAGTACCATCAAAAAAGCAAGCCACCTCGGGAATTAAGCCCGGCGAAGGAACTAAGAGGATCATTCTTGACCCGTCTGACACGTCTAAAAAAACCGTGATCGGGACAGGGCTCGAGAACAAATAGGAAAGTGTGCTCGTCACCTTCCTCCAAGCTAACAGAGACATTTTCGCCTGGAAACCATCAGATATGCCAGGTGTACCAAGGGAGGTGATCGAGCACTCTCTCCATGTTGATGAGAAGTCAAAACACACAAACAAAGGCTTCGCGGTTCGCTCCGGATCGTCGGGCGCCATAAACAGAAATCACGAAACTCCTAGCCGCAGGTTTCATCAAAGAAGTGTATCATCCCGATTGGTTAGCAAATCCTGTGTTAGTTCAAAAGAAGAATAAAACTTGGCGCGTAAAGGCCGATTATATTGATCTCAACAAGGCGTGCGAAGGATCCTTTGATCGCCCGGATTGATCAGGTTGTAGATTCGATCGCGGTTGTGAAATTTTGAGTTTTCTTGACGCATACTCGGGCTATCACCGATTCGCCTAAAGGAGGAAGATCATATCAAGACCTCGCTCATCACGCCTTTCGAGCTTCTTCGTTACACCACGATGGCATTCGGGCTAAAAAGCTGGCGCGACCTATCGCGTCGCGACATAAATGTTTTCACGCCACTTCGGGCGCAACGTGGGGCGTATGTAGATGATGTTGTCGTAAAACTCGGGAAAGGAAAGATCTTATCATCGACCTAGCCGAGACTTTCGAAAGTTTAAGGGATTTCAACATGAAGCTGAATCCTGAGAAGTGTGTTTTCGAAGTATCTTCGGGAAAATTGCTCGGATTTATCGTGTCACAACGAGGCATTGAAGCCAACCCGGAGAAAGTCAAGGCCATATCAAATATGGAACCACCGACTAACCAAAAGACGCCCGAAAGCTTACAGGTGTATGGCGCTCTAAGCAAGTTCATCTCCCGACTGGGTATGCGAGGTATGCCTTTCTTCAAACTACTCAAGAAACAAGATAAGTTTCAGTGGACGTCGGAAGCGCAACAAGCATTTGAAGATCTGAAGACCTTCCTGACGACACCTCCCGTGTTAGTCTCACCAATGCCAGAAGAACCCCTATTACTTTATATCGCGGCAACGGCGTATGTAGTCAGCGCTGCGATCATCGTAGAAAGGGAGGAAACGGCTCAGGTGAACAGAGTCCAGCACCCGGTATACTTCGTCAGTGAAGTCCTAAGTGAATCCAAGGTACGGTATCCACAAGTGCAGAAGCTATTATATGTCGTACTCCTTACATCTCGCAAGCTTAAACACTACTTCCAAGAGCATGTTATTTCGGTAGTGAAAGTGCATCTAGGCACTTATGTTATTTTGGTGATTAATGAATGTTATTTTGGTGATTAATGACAAACACTCATAATGACAATCTATGTAAATTAAGTAAATGCTTAACTTAGTGCTTAGCAAATGACAAACCTCTAATATGATTATATTGCTATGAGACTAACTTGTTATTGCCTAGTTGAGTATCAGTCTCATCTTTTAGAGGAAAATCAAATAGGAAGGTTAAGCAAAGATAAGGTATGCAATTTTGGTATCTATTCTATATTTGTTATTGCATTCCTTTCGTGCAAATGCATAGTGAACTCCAAGTAGCATGTTGATTATATATATGAACATTGGTTCTATATGCACATTGGTTCATGTCATATTTATTTGTGCATATATATTCATTTGAGTTCATTATGTGCTTTGTTTTTAGTATGCATATATTAACTAGAGTTAAACTTCATATTGCTATAGATTGACTTGGTGCATGCATGTTTTATTTGTATATCTTCTCATGCAATTCTCTTAGTGAAGTTTATCTAGTGTTGGATCACATATTTACTCTTACTCCAAATATTATTTGCACATGTACAATTCGTGTATATTCTATCATGTGCTTCATTTAAGTAAAGTCTGTGATCCTTGCCATGATTTAATTGATTCATCATATTGGCAATTATCTCTCTAGTGCATATAGATCAATTACATATTCATCGTGATGTACTTAGTAGAGAACATTTCTTATGTCAAGTGTTTCCATTTATATTGTGCTTCTTTATATGAAACACTTGTTGTAATCAACTCTCACAAATATCAACTCTATTCATATCTATTGAGCTTTTGGGACTAATGTCTTTCATGAGTAGTTTGGAAAGAATTAGGTCCCGTATGTGTATGATGACCAAGGTATCTTGGAGGATGATCATTAAGCCGAGGTCAACAAGACGGCGTGTCACCAAGAGCCGAGGACTAAGTCAAGAGCAACTTGGCGTGGAGATCGTCGAGAGGATGATCAAGTCAAGGTTGATAGGACGAGAGTCTCATGAGGTGAATCGAGTCGAGTTGGACAAGGCGAAGATGTCATCAATTATATGGTGAAGGTCTTCATGCATCGACATCAAGAAAGAAGACGGCAAGTGACTAGTTCTAGACTTATGTTATCTTTGATTTAATTTGAGTCTAAGGATTGCCGTACTATTAAGAGGGATGCGATGTCGAATGACTTTTAGATGTGTCAAGTGCTCAAGTGATCCATCCTTGTGAATCTTAGAAAGAGAGTGGTGTTGGTACTGTCGGAAAGTGAGGGTTGTAGGTCTCTCTTGATTTCTTTGTGAAATCTGTGTTTATCCTTTGAGTTTTGGATAGTTAGATCTTGTTGGTTGTGTAGCCCTCGTTCTTAGCTTTCGGGAGAGTCCAAAATCTCTGAAATCGGAGTCCGGAGTCAAAAGTTATGCTCGTTTTAAATCGAGCTGCTCAGGTCTTGATTCGGACTATCCGGAGTTAGTCCGGACTATCCGGATCATCCGGAGTATCCGGATATTCATCCGGACTCTCCGGGTTGAGTCTCTCTGTTAGCATTTTTCTCAGTCAATCCGGAGTATCCGGATTGAAATCCGGAGTCTCCGGATTGTGCGCAGCTTGCCCCCAACGGCTAGTTTTTGGGGAGGTCTATTTATAGCCCTTCCTCCCTCTTTTTGAGTGAGCTTTTTGGTGAGGCTTTTGGAGTGGATTTTTGAGGGGCTGTGTGGGGGGCTTTGAGAGAGCTTTTACCCTTAGATCTAAGTGATCCCCTTGTGAGAAGGGTTGGGAAGAGTTTGTTGAGTGAGATTTGAGTTGATTGAGCACTTGATTTCATCTCCAAGCTTGTTCTTCGTGAGCATTTGTTACTCTTGGAGGTTGAGGACTCCTAGACGGCTAGGAGGTCGCCTACGAGCCACCGGAGCTTTGTGTGGTTGGCCGTGGGAAGTTTGTGAAGGCAGTTCCGCCTCCGTAAGGGAAGGAATCAAAGGAGTGAAGACCGGCGAGTGCATTTGTGCAACACCGGAGGAAGAGGGTTGAAAGAGACCCGGCTCAAGTGTGACCGAGCCGCCTCAGCGGAGACGTAGGATCCTCAAGGATCCGAACTTGGTGAAAAATCTTTGTCTCCAAGTTTGCTTCTTTCTCTTGCTTTAGCATTTGGTTTTGAATCTTTGGGAGCCCCGATCTACTCTTTTGTTGTGTTTGGCTCCAGATCTTCTATGCCCTCAGGTACCTGACATCATTAAGATCTTTTGTGTTCAAGTAGATTGTTGAAAAATTGCAGGGATTTAAAATCTCTCTTCGAGATCCTCAATCCGGAGTATCCGAATCCCTGAACCCGGACAGTCCGGATAATCCGGAGTATCCGGATTGAATACCCCGGACACTCCGGGTTAGTACCCTCGGGATCGGACTATCCGGAGTATCCGGATTGCATAACCCGGACAGTCCGGACTATCCGGAGTATCCGGATTGAATAACCCGGACACTCCGGATTGTTCAGGACACTCGGGAGATTTTATTTAGCTGCAATATTTTTATTCCGCTGCATTTAGCTACAAAGTTTTTAATCCGCCTATTCACCCCCCCCCCCCTCTAGGCGACATCCCCTGTCCTTTCAATTGGTATCAGAGCAAGGTCTCTCCTTTATTAGACTTAACCGTCTAGAGAGTAAAGGATGTCGACTAGAGGATTAGTGCACTCACATAATCCACTTGTGCTAGATGGCACAAATTATGCTTCATGGAAATTAATTATGACTTCTCATTTTAAATCCATGAGCCCCCAAATATGGTGGATCGTAGATGTCGGCTTTTCCTCTCCGTTGAATGAAGTTGCTCCAACCGAAGGAGAGAGGAAATGCCTACATCTCGACGCTCAAGCTACTAATGTTTTATTTTGTGTTGTGAGCGATGAAATCTTTGATAGAATATGCAATCTCATGAGCGCTCATGAAATGTGGATAAAGCTTCAAGAACTATTTGAATCATCCACTTCTATTGAGGATTGCATTAAGGAAGAGATGTCGGAGATGAAACATCAAGCTCCACCTCAAGCTCAAGTGATGAAGAACCGACATCTCCATCAACCTCAACCTCCGCCTCAAGTGACGATGAAGATGCTCTTCCATCACAAATCCGTTGCTTCATGGCGAAAGGTAAGAATGAGGTAAGTGACGATGATGATGATGAGCTCACTTATGATGAACTTATGAATTTGCTAGAGGAGCTCAATAAATGTCTTGGAAAGGAGAAAAGAAATATAAAATTTTGAAGCTTGAACATGAATCACTTGAAATGATTATAATATGCTTCAAGAAAATCATGAATCCTCCTTTCCAAAGAAATTCATAAGCCTAAGGTGGATATAGGAATCTCATGTGATTTAATTGATGAAATGTCTTGCTTAAATGTTAATCCTAATATTTCATCAAAATTTGACATATCCACCTCTTGCAATGATTTACCTTTTTGCTCAAATTCAAATGTTTCCACTTCCTCTATGCATATTGAGACTAATCTTGTAGAGGAAAACAATGAGCTCAAGGCCAAAGTCATTAGATTAGAAAATGACTTGAAGAAGTGCGTAAAGGAAAAGCCGTTCTCGATGAGATCTTGAGCAAGCCAAGGCGCCTCAAGATAAGCGAGGACTCGGCTACATCTCCAAGAGGAGACTAGCAAGACAAGGCACAACGAAAGATATTCAAGATCATCAAGTGCTTTGCTTGCAACAAGAAGGGACACCTCGCCTCCGTGTGCCCTAATAAAGTGGAGATCAAGCCACAACCATCAACAATGAGGCGAACCGACAAAGAGCAAGTCAAGAAGAAGAAGAGACGCTCAAAGCCTACTTGCTACAATTGTCGGAAAAAGGGACACATCGGTAAGGATTGTCCCAAAGGTATCATTCCTAAGCCTATTATTGTCAATGATCATTATTTGCTTAGGAAGGACAAAAATGGCAATGTGTTTGCCAAGTTTGTCGATTCTCCCAAGTATTTGCAAAATTATGATATTCAATTGCTTAGGAGAAATGAATCTAGAAATGTGTTTGCTCAAAATGCTAGACTTCCTAAGACAAAGAAAAATCATGTTGATCATGTGCTTAGGAAAAATAACAATAGCAAACCATTTGCTAGATTTGCTAGATCCTCTAAGCCAATGCATAATTTCAATTATCATATGCTTAGAAGAGATCAAACTAGAAATGGTTTTGCAAAATATCATTGCCCTCCTAAGCCTTTTCATAAAAATACCAATCATTTGCCTAGGAGGAATAATTATTGCAAACCTATTTCTAATTATGTTAGTCAATTCAATAATATCCAAATTAGGACCATTTGGGTTCCAAAATCTATTGTGACTAACATTGTTGGACCCAACAAGGATTGGGTACCAAAAACCGCCTAAAAGATTTTTAGGCAATATGAGATGGATTGGAAGTTTGGCTTCTTCAAAAGGGAAGATGACTTAATCATTTGCAAAATGGAGCCAAGCATGAGGATGATCACTCCAATCATGAACCAATGCCATCTCGGGTAACAAGTATTTAAATTGATTCTTATAGCTTATAGCCTTGTGTAGGTTATATTGCATTATTCATAAAAATCAATTTAGATTGCTTGATTATATGCTTGCTCATGCTTATTAATTGTTTTGATTGCAATCTTGAGCAAGTTTGGGTAAGTGGCACATTAAGGGGGAGTGCTAAATCATAACCATGTATATCACATCCCTACATGTGCCCATATTTATATAAGTGCAAATATATATTTTCAAAATCAAGCCATTTAGCCAAAAGTCAAAATTTTGTATACCATTAGTATTCTTGTGAAAAACTAGTTGCAAAATGTATACAAATATATTTGAAATGTTTTTCAAAGGTTTTGGCTTCACAAAATCCATTTTGAAAAGAAAATGAGTTTCATGATCAAAATCTAGATAGTAGTATCTTGTTTTGGATTTAAACTTATAATTTTCATAGTATTAAATGTAAAATGAATTTGAAAGTAATTCCAAAACGAAAATCCTAGAGTTGGTCATTCTTAACAATTCTTGTGTTCAAAAGACTTTCAAAAGACCAACCTAGTGAAAGTTATTTGATTTTGAAACTCATGAAAAACTATATTTGACCCATAATTGTCATATTATTGCACTTAGTGAGTTTCTCCGTTTGGACCGGATCTTGTGTAGTATCTTGGTTCAAAATGGTATCTTAGACTCATACACAAAATTCAAATCTCAATATCTCATCTTATTCTTCATTTGAATCTTGTGTTGAAATATTTAGCTTTGTTTTACAAATAGCTATTTCAAAAGGACCATTTTGGTCAAAAGTCAAATCTTATGTTTAAAAGGCCCAAAATTGTGAAAAGCTTTGTAAAAGTATTCTAATATGTATTTCTAATGTTTTACAAGCTTTCAAAATAAAAATTCTATATTGAAATCAATTTTAGCCCGAAAAGTTTTTGGTTTGAACTAAAATAGCTTATTTAAGCATATTGCTCAAATCTTAGCATTCAAGTTGGATTTCATTATAAATGTTGGCTAGAAACCATCTTGATAATCAATTCTAAGCCATGGAAATTGAAATTGCATGAAATCCAAATTGAGTTGTATTTTAAGGCTTTTTATGAAAAACTATTTCCTATTTAACTTGCTTCAAAAAGGGTTAAAAGCAAAATATTTGTTTGAAATGCAAAATCTTATGAAAATAGTCTTCTAAAATGTTTTCAAATGTATTTCAAATGTTTTCAAGTATCTAACCCTTGGCTAGAAGCTAAAAGTCAAACTTTGGCCTAAAAGGATCTTTGTGATCTTGCTTTTGCATTTAACTTCAAATTTTCTAAAGCAAAATCTATTTGGAGTTTGAAAAAGTGGTCAATACAAAACTCATAGGGTTGGTCATTTTAAGCATTTCTTTAGTTCAAAGTTTTTCCAAACGACCAACCGTTCAAAAGTTATAGCCATTTGAATTTAACCAAAATCATCCATTTGACCCAAAATGACCCGTTGTTGCATTTTGTGGATTTCGCTATTTGAATTGGATTTATTTGCATATCTTGGATTGAAATAGTATTTCTAAATCATACAAAGCTATGAAAGTTCAAATCTCCATAAATTTCAATCCGGAATGCATTTTGAGCATTTGGTGAAAATTCAATTTTTTTTCAAACCTACAAAGCGCATTTTGTCATATCTTTTGAACGAAAATTTCTTTTAATAAAATTCTTATTGGGAAACCTTCTAAATAGTCCAATGTTTATTTCTGGAAAGTTTCAAACCTTTTGGACTCAATTTGAAAAAGTTTTGATTTTTCTTCTTTTTGAGTAAAAATCATGCCTACAAATCAAAATTTGGCATATCTTTTGATTGGAGACTCCTTTTTGGAAAATTCTTTTTGGAAAAGTTTCTTGGGAGTCTAAATAATGTTTATGCCTAATTTCAAATAATTTCAACTTAATTTGAAATAGTTATGCCTTTTTCTCTCTTTCGATCTTTTTTGGCATACTCTTGCATTAAGTTGGATTTTACGATTTGAATGGATTTGATTATGCACATAGGCTTATAAACATCTCTCTAAATCATATGAAGCCATATAATTGCATATTACCATTCAAAACTCATTTGGTTCTATTTTGAGGATTTGGTGAAAATCTTAATCTTTTATGTGTTTCATATGCATCTTTCATCATATTTCTCGAAATGAAATTTATTTATTGAAAATCCTTATTGGAAAACCTTCTCTCACATATGGAGTTCATATCTGTAAATTCTCAAATTTATTTGAACTCATGTGCAAGATTGTTGACTTTATTTGACTTAGTGTCAAAACTAAACCTCCAATGCCCATTTTGATCTAATTTTTGATTGGAGGGTGATATTTGAGAAATTCTTTTTGGAGAAGTCTCTTGGATGTTCATGGATCATTTCTGCAAAATCTTATGGCTATTGGACTTCATTTGATCAAGATTTGATCCAAATTCAAAATGTTCGCTTTTAGGGATGAAGTGAACAACCCGAGTATCCGGGTAATATATCCGAGTATCCGGATTATCCGACACTCGGATCAAAAACACCGAGTATCCGGTTGTACCGCTGACCCAAATTCTGAAATTGCTATCTATACTTTCTTGCAATATCTTGTTCATCCTATTTTGGGGTTTCTCCTTGCTCAAATCAATATTCAGTCTTCATAGCCCTCAAGAGGATTTCAGCCTGATCTGTTCGCGTTGATGATTTTTGTATTTGAGCAATGGTTTAAAGGCTATAATCGATTTTGTGTTGCTATTTGCGTCTGTTGAGACTTTAAGAGTTTTAAATTGGAATCTTGGCAAGCCTTTCAAGATGAAAACTAAGTGAACTTATTCATTGCTCCAAGCTTCTAAGTGGAGCATATCTATTTAAGTTTTCATTCCAATGAAAGTGCATCTTTGGCTAAGTTATTCGAAATTGGATTTAATTGTAACTTAGCCTCAAAATGTTTTCTCTCTTGCATAACTTCGAGTTTATTATGGAAAAGAGAAAATTTCCCTTGTAAGCTCAAGAGTGAGTTTGAATGTGTTTTACTCATTGTCTCTTTTACAAGTGGGTGTCAAGATTAAATTTGAATGAGTTTCAAATATTTTCATTATAAAGTGGTGTAATAAAATCTTCAATTGATATCTTGAATTGTCTTAAATTGCATGCAAAGAGTATTGTCTTGTATATCATATATATCATGCATGTTGTACTTAGACATTATCAAACTAACTTGGGTCAAATTAAAAGATATTTGTTCTCGGAAATCGTGTGCTTGTCTATTGATGTTCAAGGTATTGGAAAAGGGGTCACCTTCGACGGTGGGATGAAGGAAATGGAGAGGAGCTCCATAGTACGAGGGATCTAAGACCGGGCGCGGTGATCATGACCAATTCGAACATGCGGTGGACAAGAATCGACAAAGGGACGTGTTTCTTTTCTGACCATATTCAATAATGTCTGTGCACACCATTATGCTAAATTGTGTTATTCTAAATGGTGTTGTATCTTTCAATTGATATGATTAATTGGTATCTTTCAAGAGGTATCCTCTAATCCTAAATTGTTTTGAAGTGTCATCTAACTTGCATTTGGAGTTATCAAGAACTAAAAGGTACATATGGGTGACACATTGCAAAGAGGTATGCCCTTGATAAGTTTATGAAATTCTTGATCATGAAAGTGCATCTTACTTATACAACCTTGATTCATGATCTTGTATACATCTTGTGATCATATAAGCAATTCCTTCTTGTGTAATCTTCTTTATATGATCTTGATTGTTAGAATTTGATTTGATCATAAGCATGTGCTTAAATTATAAATTTGCTATATGATCTTGATGTTTAAAGAATATGTGAAATCATATTCGTGTGTCATGTTTAAGCATCACTTATATCCTAAGAATCATGACTTCTTTAATTTGGTATAACTAGAAAAATCTATTACCTAAATCTTGGAAATAATTGGTATCATACCTTGCCTAGATTTAGGGGGAGCTTAATATTATTGTCATATTACTAGCTCCTTATCTTTATTTTATTTCTCCCTAATCTTTTATTGAGTGTGCAATCAAGGGGGAGAACAGATTTTATTGAATAAACAATAAGAATCTTTTAAGCACCTTTTTGGGATTAATGACAAAAGGGGGAGAATTTATGGAATTATCAATTGTCCCTAATCGATTGACAAAAGGGATGATTTGTAAGTATGATCTCTTATTGTATCTTTATGCTTGTTTTAATGTTAAAATATCTTAATATTGTCATTTGGTGCAATTGATAATAGGTTTGTCATAAATCACCAAAAAGGGGGAGATTGAAAGTGCATCTAGGCACTTATGTTATTTTGGTGATTAATGAATGTTATTTTGGTGATTAATGACAAACACTCATAATGACAATCTATGTAAATTAAGTAAATGCTTAACTTAGTGCTTAGCAAATGACAAACCTCTAATATGATTATATTGCTATGAGACTAACTTGTTATTGCCTAGTTGAGTATCAGTCTCATCTTTTAGAGGAAAATCAAATAGGAAGGTTAAGCAAAGATAAGGTATGCAATTTTGGTATCTATTCTATATTTGTTATTGCATTCCTTTCGTGCAAATGCATAGTGAACTCCAAGTAGCATGTTGATTATATATATGAACATTGGTTCTATATGCACATTGGTTCATGTCATATTTATTTGTGCATATATATTCATTTGAGTTCATTATGTGCTTTGTTTTTAGTATGCATATATTAACTAGAGTTAAACTTCATATTGCTATAGATTGACTTGGTGCATGCATGTTTTATTTGTATATCTTCTCATGCAATTCTCTTAGTGAAGTTTATCTAGTGTTGGATCACATATTTACTCTTACTCCAAATATTATTTGCACATGTACAATTCGTGTATATTCTATCATGTGCTTCATTTAAGTAAAGTCTGTGATCCTTGCCATGATTTAATTGATTCATCATATTGGCAATTATCTCTCTAGTGCATATAGATCAATTACATATTCATCGTGATGTACTTAGTAGAGAACATTTCTTATGTCAAGTGTTTCCATTTATATTGTGCTTCTTTATATGAAACACTTGTTGTAATCAACGCTCACAAATATCAACTCTATTCATATCTATTGAGCTTTTGGGACTAATGTCTTTCATGAGTAGTTTGGAAAGAATTAGGTCCCGTATGTGTATGATGACCAAGGTATCTTGGAGGATGATCATTAAGCCGAGGTCAACAAGACGGCGGTGTCACCAAGAGTCGAGGACTAAGTCAAGAGCAACTTGGCGTGGAGATCGTCGAGAGAGGATGATCAAGTCAAGGTTGATAGGACGAGAGTCTCATGAGGTGAATCGAGTCGAGTTGGACAAGGCGAAGATGTCATCAATTATATGGTGAAGGTCTTCATGCATCGACATCAAGAAAGAAGACGGCAAGTGACTAGTTCTAGACTTATATTATCTTTGATTTAATTTGAGTCTAAGGATTGCCGTACTATTAAGAGGGATGCGATGTCGAATGACTTTTAGATGTGTCAAGTGCTCAAGTGATCCATCCTTGTGAATCTTAGAAAGAGAGTGGTGTTGGTACTGTCGGAAAGTGAGGGTTGTAGGTTTCTCTTGAATTTTTTGTGAAATCTGTGTTTATCCTTTGAGTTTTGGATAGTTAGATCTTGTTGGTTGTGTAGCCCTCGTTCTTAGCTTTCGGAGAGTCCAAAATCTCTGAAATCGAGTCCGAGTCAAAAGTTATGCTCGTTTTCGAGTTTGCTCGGTTGATTCGGACTATCCGGAGTTAGTCCGACTATCCGGATCATCCGAGTATCCGGATATTCATCCGACTCTCCGGTTGAGTCTCTCTGTTAGCATTTTTCACCAATCCGAGTATCCGGATTGAAATCGAGTCTCCGGATTGTGCAGCTTGCCCCCAACGGCTAGTTTTTGGGAGGTCTATTTATAGCCCTTCCTCCTCTTTTTGAGTGAGCTTTTGGTGAGGCTTTTGGAGTGGATTTTGAGGGGTGTGGGGGGCTTTGAGAGAGCTTTACCCTTAGATCTAAGTGATCCCCTTGTGAGAAGGGTTGGGAAGAGTTTGTTGAGTGAGATTTGAGTTGATTGAGCACTTGATTTCATCTCCAAGCTTGTTCTTCGTGAGCATTTGTTACTCTTGGAGGTTGAGGACTCCTAGACGGCTAGGAGGTCGCCTACGAGCCACCGGAGCTTTGTGTGGTTGGCCGTGGGAAGTTTGTGAAGGCCGGTTCCGCCTCCGTAAGGGAAGGAATCAAAGGAGTGAAGACCGGCGAGTGCATTTGTGCAACACCGGGAGGAAGAGGGTTGAAAGAGACCCCGGCTCAAGTGTGACCGAGCCGCCTCAACGGAGACGTAGGATCCCCTCAAGGATCCGAACTTCGGGTGAAAAATCTTTGTCTCCAAGTTTGCTTCTTTCTCTTGCTTTAGCATTTGGTTTTGAATCTTTGGGAGCCCCGATCTACTCTTTTGTTGTGTTTGGCTCCAGATCTTCTATGCCCTCAGGTACCTGACATCATTAAGATCTTTTGTGTTCAAGTAGATTGTTGAAAAATTGCAGGATTTAAAATCTCTTTGAGATCCTCAATCCGAGTATCCGAATCCTCAACCCGACAGTCCGGATAATCCGAGTATCCGGATTGAATACCTCGGACACTCCGGGTTAGTACCCTCGGGATCGGACTATCCGGAGTATCCGGATTGCATAACCCGGACAGTCCGGACTATCCGGAGTATCCGGATTGAATAACCCGGACACTCCGGATTGTTCAGGACACTCGGGAGATTTTATTTAGCTGCAATATTTTTATTCCGCTGCATTTAGCTACAAAGTTTTTAATCCGCCTATTCACCCCCCCCTCTAGGCGACATCCCCTGTCCTTTCAGGTAGTCACCTCCTTCCCGATCGGAGACATACTTCGCAACTAGGAGGCCACTGGGAGAATTGCCAAATGGGCAGTTGAACTCAGGGCCTTTGACATTCAATTCAAGCCCCGCATGGCCATCAAATCCCAAGCACTCGCTGACTTCACTACCGAGTGGACGGAATTGCAGCACCCGGCGATTACTAAAGATCTCGAGTATTGGACGATGTACTTTGACGGTTCCCTCATGCTCAGCGGTGCGGGGGCTGGTATAGTGCTCATATCACCAAGTGGAGAAAGATTGAGGTATGTCCTCCAAATATTTTTCTGCATCCAACAACGCCGCGAGTATGAGGCACTCATTCACGGACCAGATCACCATATCTCTCGGCATTCGACGATCGGCGGTTCATGGAGATTCAATGCTCGTGGTCAATCAAGTGCGTATGAATGGTCTTGCATCGAGGACAACATGGCAACATATTGCCAAGAAGTGCGCAAGCTAGAAAGCAACTTCGATGGACTCGAAGCTCATTCACGCGCTTCGACGGACAACGGCGGTGACGAATTGGCGAAGATGGGATCCTGCCGGTCCAAGGTGCCCGTGGGAATATTTGTAGAAGAAATTCATAAACCCACGATTAGCGCTCGGCCAAAAGCAGACAGTCTAGTAGAAAAAGGGGAAGAGGCAGAGGTCTTGATTATTACCCCAGATTGGACATCTCCATACCTGGACTACCTGACAGAAGACAAGCTACCCGAGGATCGCGTCCAAGCCGAGCGGATCATGCGCCGAAGCAAGAGTTATGTAGTCGCTGGACGAGCTTTATCGTAAGAGCTCCTCCGCATACTTTGCGACGATGCATATCGAACAAAAAGGAAAGACTCGCTCAAAGAAATCCACTCGAATTTGTGGGAACCATGCGGCGTCATCGACCACGGTCGAAAAAGCCTATCGCCAAGGGTTCTTTTGGCCTCATCGCCGTCACAGATCGGAGGACATCGTCCGACATGCGAAGGATGTCGATTTTTGCACGCCAAATGAACAAGCCAAAGCGAACTACAGATTATCCCGATTACATGGCCATTTGCGGTGCAGGGGCTCGACATGGTGGGACCTTTGAAAAGGCTCAAGGAGGCTATACTCATCTCTTCGTTCTTTGTTGATAAATTCACCAAATGGATTGAGGCCAAACCACCCGCCACCATTACGGCGGCAAAGGCCGAGAATTCTTTCACGAGATCGTGGTTAGATTTGGCGTACCAACCGAATCATCACGGATAATGGCACTCGCCTTGAGGCGAAGTATTTCAAGATTGGTGCGAGGAGTGGGTATAAAAATTTGCTTCAGCGTCGATCGCGCACCCGAACTAATCGGACAGGTTGAGCGAGCTAATGGCATGGTGCTCCAAGGCATAAAAGCAAGAATTTTCGATCGACCCCAACCATATGCTACTCGGTGGGTCAAAGAACTGCCTTCAGTACTCTGGGGGCTACGAACTACCCCCAGCAGAGCAACCGGGCAGTCACCTTTCTTTCTGGTATATGGCATAGAAGCGGTCTTACCAACCGAGTTAGAATTCGGATCCCCGCGGGTTCGGAGTTATGAAGAGATCGCTTGTAAGACAAATGGCTAAAAGACCTCGACAGATTGGAAGAAGCCAGGGATATCGCAACAATTCGTTCGGCGAAATACCTCCAAGGCTTACGACGTTATCATGGGCGCAATGTAAAGAGTCGCACGTTCTCCAAAGGAGATCTAGTCCTAAGTAGGAATCAAAAGAGCGAACATAAACTCTCCCCAAGTTGGGAGGGCCCTTACATCATCGATGAAGTAATTCGTCCGGAGCTTATAAACTTAAGCGAGAAGATGGATCGACAATCGGCAATACTTGGAATATAGAATGCTTACGCTACTTTTTCACTTAAGTTTTGTACTTCTTTTAATCCTTTGTGAATAAAAGTTCGATTGAAAAGTCGTTTTCATATAACCTCTTTTATAATCATGAATTCGAGTGCTTCATTTATGTTAAGACTCGTGGACAAGATCCATGAATCATATCCCGAGCACAGGCCGGAGTCGATGAACAAAGGTCACCGGTCAAACCACTCAAGATATATACTTTCATGAAGGAGAAACAGGAACACTTTTATGCCTTTAAAGGTCAAGAGTCTCTACAATCGACAAAGAAGTATCCTCGACTTCCTACCAGCTCTGCAGCCGATCTTCGTCAACATCGCGAGCGTAGCCTTCCTAAGGGCCTCAAGATCCACTCGGGATAGAGGACTTGGTGATCGCCAGGTCCGGCCGGCACCGCTGGTCATTGCTTCCTTGAAGAAGTTCTTGAGGGCCCCTGGGGCTTCCTTTAGCCGAACGACGACCTCACCCCTGCTGAGTGGCCTCTCGCCACTTCGATGAAGCGAACTCAGCAGGGGGCTAGAAGCGTCCTAGAGCTTAGCGCAGGAAGTTTCGAGAACCTTAACTCTCGCCAAGACTGCGATCGCTACCGAAGTTTTGACCTTATAATCTGCAAGGCAAAGCGTTAGAGAGGATAGTAAAGGATCAAGCAAAGACTAGTTGACAGCTACACCTTCAAAATCCTTCTCCAGTTTCGCTCGGGAATCTTCCACGGCTTTAAGTTTTCCTTCGAGCTTCGCGAGAGCCGAATCCCGAGCTGGAGCAAACACAAGAAATCGGCAAGATAGTCGACTAAGCAAAAATCATGAAACAACCCAAGAGATAGGTACCTCGGAGAGAGCCGGTGATATCCAAATTCTCCTGGCGCAGAGCGTTTTGTTCTGTCCGCGATGTCTGGAGTTCGGACCGAAGGAATCGCAGCTCGGCCGTATACTCGGCTTTGATGCGTGCTAGGTCGGCCAGGTACTCCTGGCGCGTCCGGATTTCAGGGAGCATCCTTTGAATGTACTCGGACTTTCGCTCGAAGCGCTCCCCTATTTTCTATAATCATCATAGCAAAAGGTAAACGCGTGGAAGAAGGGCGAAGCGAGGACACAAATGGTCTTGGAGGAATGCTCACCTCGGCGGCATGCGCACAAGCCTTGGCATGGATGAAAAAGTCATCCCTCTCTCTCTGCTCTTCCTCCGGGTCGTCCAAAAGCTTCAAACCCTCTTCATCGGCAAAGGCGGTATCTGTTATTAGCCGGGGGCGAGCAGGGGCTAGCGGGACTCGGTGAATCTCCTCAACCTCAGGGGACGAGCAGGAGGTCGGCTCAGGAGCAACGGGATCTGTCGCAGGGGCAACGCGAACAGGAGACGGCGCCGGGGACTACGAGACACTTGGCGCCCTCGAAGCGATTCGTCCGAAGTATGAATTCCGGGAGGTCCAACCTCAGCAGGGCCCCCAGGTGGAGACCCGACGGGCATATCAAGCGAAGGGTCCCTGTGAAGAAGAATCGTCAGCAAGACCGAAGAATAAAAATTGAGTCAACGAGTAACGAACTCGCTTGGATTTCCTCATTCTCATCGGGGCTTCTTGCGAATAGTGGCCCACCCGGAAAAACCACTCGGACCGCCACGATCGGTGCCCCGGGCTTCTCTGGACAACCCGCCGGAGCTCGCGCAGGTGGATCTTGGATTTTGGGACCGCCGACCGGACGTCGGGGGCCACGAGGTCATCGGACAGTATCTTCTTTCCCTTCTTTGCAGCAGGGCCCCCTGCTGGAGACCGCGCCCGGCGCTTCGGAGAACAGCCTGGGCGAGGAGGCATTTTCGGAAGGGGAGGAACACTGAAGAACGCGATGCGATCCTGAAGATGAAGATCAAGAGTTAGCAAAACTTCAGAGAACGAAGAAACGCAAAATTCCCAATAAAAATCGCCTACCGCAGGAGGGGGGCGTGATATGTTGAAAGATTTCGGGCACTTGACAGATAATATGTCGATGCTCGAGATAAAGAGTTCTCCAGCCCTGGCGCATAACCTCTCCCTTGGCAAATCGTCGGGCCGTTCCCGGGTCGGGTCACTTTTTCCCCTATAAGCGAATCCCAGATGAACTCGCTCCTTCAGGGGCTGCACCCGGCGGGCGATGAAGTGGAGGGCCAAACCCACTCCTGTAAGCCCGCTATCTTTCAGCTTTCCGATCAGTGCCAAGAGTTCAGACACTTGATCCATGTCGGAAGAAGCAGGGGTAGAACCCCAGGAAATAGACATTGAGGGACGACGCCCAGTGAACGGAGGCAGAGACGAGTCGGGGTTGGCACAGTAAAACCATTCCCTATGCCAGCCTTTGTTGGAGGTCTTGACAGGAATGGCAAAGTAATCCTTCTTCAGCCCTTCCCACTGAATCCAAAGTGCCCCGACAACCTTGGGGTCATTTTTGGAGGATAGGGCTTCAGGAGATAAAGGTGACGAAAGAGGTCAAAATGGGGGCTAATGCCCAGAAAAGCTTCACAAAGGTGGACAAAGAGGGAAATTTGGAGGATAGAATTGGGGTTTAGATTCACCAATTCGATTTCATAAAAGAAAAGAAGGCCGCAAGGAAAGAACTGATCGGAAGACGAAGGTCATGGTGGAAAAAGGATTCGAAACCACCACCTCCTGAGCGGGAGTCGGGACGGATTCACCGGCAATGGGCGTCGGGAGATCGAGGCGGATCGAGCAAGATCCCGCTGCCTACCATGGATTTTAGCTTCTCCTGGTCGTTGTCGAGGTCGCCCAACCTTGTGGTGAAGGCGGAGAAGGAGTAGAGGAAGACATTCTTGCGTAAAGATTGACAATGACTCGAGAAGGCAAGAACAAAGAAAGGTTAACCTTGGTGGCGGAGAGTTCAGAAGGCGAGAAGGTGAAAGGAGAAAAAGCTCATGAAAGATGAACTGTCGGGCGTCGTGACGACCTAGTTTTTAAAGAGAGAACAATAAGGTCTCTGCCAATCGGCGGGAAAAAGTCTAAACGCCTCATCTTTCGATTCCTCATAAATGATTTACGTGCCCGTCGCCTCGACTTACGGGCTAGATGAATTTGACCGGATCGTGTCGAGGCCACGCCACCCCATGATGGGGCTCGTTTCCCTTACCGTATTAAACGGGATGTGGATGGTCTTCAACTTGAATAAAACTTGTTTTCTTACAAGACGCCCCACGTTGGGCCTTTGGGTGGTTACCGCATGACGGAATCATGTATCGTAGATTGAGCCCAAACGGCACAGATCCATGGGCATGCTCCATGAGGGCCGAGAATGCTTGTCGCGCCGTTTTAAACGAGTACGAACGCCTTCGATCTAAATGTGATACGCCCAAGAGAGCTTAAGCGGGTTCGACATCACGGAAAGGGTATCACTCGCCAAGAGCCGTCAAAAGTAATATGCTCCAAGAGAGCCTAAGTCAAACCGACATCACGGAAAGGGTATCACTCGCCATGAGTCGCCTAAACGTGATACGCTCCAAGAGAGCCTAAGCGCTTCCGATATCAACCGAGAAAAGATATCACTCGGCCAAGAGCCATATGAAATCATGATACGCTCCAAGAGAGTCGGGCCGTGCTCTTAAGATATGGGTATCATTCGCCATGAGCCAGATAACCTCATTACGCCCCAAGTTGGACTAAAACTATATCTCGCAATGGATATGGGGATCGCTCGCCAAGTGCAACGATGCGCTCCAAGTCGAGCCTAAGCTATGTCTAGCGGCAGATGGACGCCTCCTTTCAGGTTCAAGCAACACACAAGGTCCAAGACGCCCTAGAACGAGACCAATACACAGTCAAGGGACAGACAAGAGATTCTTCTACAGAAGGTATTTCTTTATTATGTACAAAATTCCCGGGCATTACGCCTAGTAAACTATATGTTGCAGGAGAACTACGCCTCCCTGCGACGCGCTCGGCCGAGCGCCTCGGTGAGGGGATCCCTAGCCCTGTAAAGGGCAGGGACGACCTCGAGGAGTGCATCGGCGGCCTCGCGGTCGCGCTTCTTCGCCAACTCCTCCAATGTTCTTGAAGGCCGGTCAAACTCTTCCCAGTAGCTTGACTAGCCTAGGGTCCACCTTTGCATGATGATACCACCGAGGCATGATGAGGACAAAAGCTTGAAGCAAAAGAATGGAGGCGTAGCGAAGAGATACATTTTGAAGCGTTAGTACGCCTTTTATAGCCAATTCAGACAAAAATCGAAGTAAGCGCCAGGATATTAAGCGTCGGAAGTCAAGAGATTTGGTGTTAATGCAACTTCGAAGACGAAGAGTTTTTTCACTTGAACAAGTTGGCACAGAAAACAAGGCAACCTCAAGACCGCCTGATGACGATCAAGCGATGAAAATTAAAGACTTCAAGTGAAAAGTATCAAATCTACGCTTGTGACATGATAAGAAGTCCGTAAAGCTGCTCACAAATAAATCAACTCGGTAAAAGATTTGCGCTTGAGAAAAGCAAAGGACGGAATTTATGATCGAGTTCTTCATAATTCGCCTGTTGCAAAAGGAAGGTTTTTTTCGATTGGATAAGGAAACCAGTCGGGATTAAGGCAGGGAGCCCTGAGTAAAGCAGTCGGATCATGAAGCACTCGGGGGCTGCTGATATAGATTCCAGGGGATCCTCAGGAAAGGCCCAAGATGAAGGCCCAGAAGATATGCTTCACATCATGCTTCTTAACCGTACGAAAAGGGATATATCATAACGGAAGTTGAACTTGTGTTTAGAAATGATAGGTACAGTTGTAATCCGAGTCGTTAGAAGGATAGATAAAGATGTAAACTCTGTCCTATAACCGACTAGAATCTTGTAACCGATCGGAATCTCTTATCCGATCGGACTCGTAAGCCGCACCACCCATTGTATAAGGGAGAGGCGGGCAACAACGAGGGGATCCGATCATCCAAGCATAGAGCAATCAAGCCATAGAGCATAGAACACCTCATATCGCCTGAGCATATTGTGCTTTGAGCAACCCGGATCCAAGAGATCCATATAATCCCAAAGACACAGGATTAGGGTATTATCTCCTCCGAGAGCTCAACTCAGATAAACCCCTTGTCTTGTGTGACCTTCGAGTTTGAGATCGAGCGCCTACCCCATAAATTCATTGCCGACTACAAAAGTCGACATGTGGCTGGTTCACTATTGGATGAATTAAATATTATGTTCTAAACTTTCAATAGAGAACAAGAGCATGCAATTTGGAGCTCGGGTGTAAAAGTTATGGCTTAAATACCAAACATCTCAAAATATACCTACTTTTAGCCAATTTAACCGAATACAAATCAAATTTGGTTTGAACAAATCCGAAACACAAAGGATGTCCCGAAATGTTTTTCTAGAAGACTCTCTATAGATTAAGGAAAGTCAAAAAAAATCCAAATTGGAGTTCAAATGTAGCAATTATGGCCAAATTACCGAACTGATGTACTGGAAACCCTAATCTAGGCAAGCTGACTTTGTCGGTCAAAGATTTAATAGATAAAGGTCGAATCTGGATTGGTACCCAAAAGAAGAATTGTAGTGCAACTCATAAGGCTTTTGGAGAGTACAAGAATGCTAAAATCTAAGCTTGTATGAGAAAGTTATGATGAAAATATGGTACTAGAAAGATTGAAAAGAAAAGCTACACGGAGGAAACTCGACTCGCAACTAAAAACAAAGACTCCAATGGATCAAAACCTAATAAAATACAATGAAATATTAGATTGAAACTGAAGACTAAATTTTTGTAGAGCAATTTTCAATTTAGGATAGAAAAATAAATCTAATCTAGGGGTAAATAATCCTACAATGTCAACTCAGCACTTTGATACCAAGATAATACGGGGTTCCTGATCTTCATGATGTATGATCAATGATAACTTTGGAGCCGTGAACATTGACGAAGATGATGGCGTCAACCACTGTCTCAATATAGTAACTTGCGACAATTGAATTCACCCAAGAATAGCTTATGATCCACGTCTACTTGACCACACAAGATTTAGATGCACAGTTCCTGCAATCACACAAAGAAATTGCAAGAACAACGAGAGGCATCTCCAAGAAAATCATCCAATTCCCAAAAGGGAGGGTGCAGCATAAACCCAAAAATAAACAATATTAGCTATCTTAAAAACAACGTAGTCTGAATTTATAATAGTAACAACACAGATATATAAAAGTGACTAAGGAGGCGTGCAACCTGGCCTATAGCTGAAGCATATACTTATCGACCAAATTAAAGATAGAGGGAAGACGATTCTAGCCTTCTCATAATGGTGTGAAATATAAAGGATTTTTCAAGCTTTCAAACAAGTCCAAAAATGCCTCAATTCGAGTTCAGATGTGAGAGTTATGGGGTTTTTAAGACCGACTCTTTTGCTCTACAAATCCAATTAGGTATTCTCTATTTTTTCCCCCTTTCTTCTCTTTGCCGAATTGGGCTAAGCCTTCCCTTGCACCTTAGCCAAGTGGGTTTTCTTCCCACTTGGGCCCGTGCTACAACCTTCCATGTGGCTCCCATCCTTTCTCACCTCCTGATGGGGTCCACTATGGTACATAGACGCAATTTAGCTCTAAATGATATTTGTGCAATCTTTGTACCTAATAACAAGCAAGCACCCTCTATTAGATAGTATATAATTCTCATATAAATATACGAAATTTGCTTAAGGAAAAGATTTACATGTTTATATTTGATGCGACTTAGTAATTCTTTCTAGTTAATTAATATATTTAATCGAAAAATTATAGCCGTAAGCATACCTGTATTAGAATGCCTTGTTGCAGGAATTAGATATAGTAGAGGAGGAGAGCAATGATAGCATTATCAAGGAAAGCTGATACGAGGGTGTGCTCGACCTTCACGACGTAGGATCTGAGATACTCACGAAACCTGACGAATCTTGTGCGGCCAACCGTTGCAAGCGCAACAACCTATAGCACAGAGTTCGCCCAATCTCATGTTGTCCGCTCAACCAAATCAAGCGGATTACAATCCTCGCTGCAATCACAAAGGAGTTTGCAAGAACAATGGGAAGGAATGCACAGTCCTAAGGGAAGTTTCAGCCTGTGGCTAGAAAACCCAAGAACATGCATAGCATATTTGATTTCAAATTCAAAAATGGTCTGCGTTCACACAAAGGGGTACTTCCTAAATACAAGAGGGGTGTGAAGGAAGGCAAAAGGTCTAGTAGACAAGCCCAGGTCGCAGCACAAAGCACAAGAGCCAATCATAATGGTGACGTAGCACTCAATGCATAGGAAACAGTTTATGAGTCATACTTTTTGGACGATATCTCCGCACTCAGATTGAATTTGAGGGTGGTTGGATCCGTTGGAAAGCTTAACTCATTAGCTTTCTAGGCCGTGGTCGAACACCTCAATCGGACTCCGTTTGCATCCCCTATGCACGTTTATCTTCAGACTGGTCATTGGAGGTCGAGCTGAGTTCTTTTGCATTCACAACTTGCTTGTTGACTTGTCCATGCTCCTCTTGATCTTCCCTCAAACATTCACACCTCCTCAGATTGTCTTCATACCTGAGAATAATTAAATTATTTACATTAGGTAGCAGCTGACTCTCACAAGTAATATTATTTTTACTAAGGAGCTAGTTCATCTGTTGGTTTATTTGTTTGGCACGAGCATGGGTAATTGGTCCTTAAATATGATTCGAGGGCTCTTTAGCAGCGGTAGGGGAAGGAAATGATGATGGTGCTATGTTGCCCGTATCAAAAGCTTTGATGATCTAAAGGGAAAGTTAATGTGGGTAGCTTTGGCGATGGTCTACTCGCCTAAACCGTTCAGCCATGCTCATTCATGGGCAACATGAAGTATGCTTGGAGTTTGGCAAGGGAGTTAAGGTTTAAGGCACTGGGCCTGGGGGACAATCCTTTCGTTCTGCAATTTTTCTATCAATGGGATTGGATGAAGGTTCTGGAAGAAGAGCCGTGTCTGTTTAGAGTCCATGCCGTGCTGATCGAGGTATATGATGGCGTGAATCAGCTATTTCTGTCAAAAACCTTACTCAAAAACTTTATTTGCCCCAAGATAATATTATATGCATCAGAAACATTTTAATGGTCCAGCTACTATTTTACACACAACTAAGGTCTTGTTTCTGATGGCTTCATCTTCCACTTTTTCTCCTTTAGAAGTTGAAAATTGTTTTTCTCCTTTAGAAGTAGAAAATTGTTCCAAACAACTGGCTACTTTGTAGCTAGAAGTCAAAAGCCAACAGACCATTTGTATTAGGAGAAGCTAAAAGCTGAAAGGTGGTCTGAGATAACTTTCCACGATTTCAATGGATCAAGGTTTTAGCTTTGCCATTACAGTTGAAAAAAATTACTCCTCTTATCAAGTATAAAATATCAAACCGCACCCATTTCACCCTTATTCCCGACCCGCATCTCTCACACCTAAAAGATATACTAAAATTCAGACTGCCAAACACCAAACCCTTCAACTTAGGCATTCAACCGTATAATTCTTTAGCCATATAGTCTAATCGACAGCTAATTTTGAGAAAAAATTATAGCCATAACAAATAGAGATTAATAAGGCACTATAATACAGTAAGCTGACTATTCTTCACAAATTAGTCCAAATGAAAACGCAATAACAAGGACAGAGTCTCTGGTCGCCAAACAAGACACGAAAATTTCCACACCTGCATGGAAGATTACATACTAGGACTCGGTCCAAACCAAACCAAACCAAACCAAACAAACCAAATCAATAAGGATTTAGGAGACGAAAGAAGCAACTTAGCTACTAAAGCTGAAGCCACCATCTCCTCTCCTTCGAGTCGACCATCTCGCAGTTTCCTCTGCCTCTTCGTCCTCTGTCTTTTCAACTACCAAGCAGAGATCGTAAGCTCGTAAGCAACTTCCCGAAGGCAACCACACCGAGCAAGACCACAAGTGTCACGCGCCTACCTGTCCGACCTGTGTGTTTTCTTGCGAACGTTCTTTGTTTGGATTGAAACACGGGCACCAGAGCTGGGCCGGATCAAGAAAGATGTTTCTTGCTCGATTGTGATCAAGAAAGGTAGCGAAATGGTGGAGCCTGGGCCTCTCACTGCCGGCCAGGTATGAAGTGCGCTTGTCTTGCTCTCTTCTTCTTGGACGGTCTGTCGCGCAGTGCTTGCTGCTTTGGTTTAGTTCTTTGCTTCGATAATTATTATATCACCTGAGATGAGCAATCTCACCTCACGAATGAAGTGTTTGTGCGTCAATTAGCCAGACGCGAAAGCCACGGATAAGTATCATAGCGTGCGTCGCTAGAGGCGCGTTATTTCGGTTTAACCAAAACGTATTAGGAAAACACATTATGCGCGCGCACTACCTGTTTGTATAAATGCTAATGAGAGAGCACATGGAGGTAAGGGACGCGGGCACCATGGTTTGCCTTGCCTTGTCGTGGTGAAGGTGGAGAGGCCGAAGTCCGTGTGTGTACACGAGCATGGCGTCCATGATTGTGTCGTGATCAATGCGGCCCTACCCGTCATTGTTTTGCCACATCCCTTAATTCCAGTAGGCTGTAGGCAGCATATATCCCCTAATTCCGTCCTTCGTGGTTGAACTACGTTACACATATATTGTACTGCAACATTTTCTTTTCATGTGAATGACAGCATTATTCCATCAACTTGTGTAACATTTCACACCATTGTAACTTGTTGCAGTATTTGCAGAAAATAGTTTTCTAGGGAAAATTGTTACTATATGCAATAGAAAAACTGTGTAACTTTATGAGTAACACTCCAAAAGTTGAGGATGACTCACTGACACTGCAAAACTCAGGTAGAGTTTGACAGGGATGCTACTGTGACTTGCCTTTTTTTTTAAAAAAAATGAATAACAAATCTCAAAACTTCAAGTGAGAATACATATCAAAATACCACCCCCCTACCATGCCAGCCCCTACTTTTCAAGAACAGGAAAATTGAATCTGGGGATTGATTTGCATGTCATATTCTTTTCATTCGTGATACTGATAGCAGATAAAATGGATTTTGTAGGCTCCATTTCAATGATATCTAGTATCTACCTTTGTTTAGGAAATCTGAGGTGGCTGGAAGTTTTTACAGCATGGCCAAACTTGTTCAAGTCATTCTGAATGATATAATATTATAAGAACTGTAATCACAGAAGTTATGATCTTAAGTTGCTCATTTAGCATGGGTCCTTACATGCATTCCTTTCTAAACTGTTTTTTGTATTTTAAAATCATGGATGAGGAACTAGTGTTACATGGTTTAATACTTAAATCGTTTTGCTTCCTCATCTATCTGGCATTTCACTTTTTCTTTTTGCAAAATTCAGCATGGCACTTACTACTTACTTATTCCTACAGGTTTCAGTTTTTGTTAGTTGTATTGTGATATTCATTTCATGGGCATATTCAGAACTTCTGGCATTCAAGAGATCATTCTCACGGTCCAAAGCGTAAGATATTACTTAATGCCATCACGACTGGCATTTGTTTCCTACTCTATTGCTGTTAATAAATCAGTTTATATTCCTAGCGTTCATGAAATTTCCACATTTTGTCCTCTTCTCTAAAGCAGAAACACATGAGTTGTTTGAAATGTTGGGTCTTAATTGCTGTGTCTCAGCTGTAGACCAACAGGCCAATATATAGAATACATGAAAATTTGTGAGTCTAGACCAAAACCAACACGGTAAACCTAAACTAACATTTATATCCTTAACAAGAATGAGCTTCTAGCTCTAGTGAATAGTGACCAATGTTTGCAGGTTTGAAGTATCTTTCCCTGTCGATGAAAAGATATATAATTCTCTTGCATATGTTCTCAGAGAAGAGTTCCAATATTGAAATAAAAATCTATTGCGGGTGTCACCTACAAGGCTACAACCATAGACATTGAATAGCCTGGTAACACTTTGATGGGTTAAGTGTTTTATTTGTAGTCCTCATAAGACTTCAATCTGATATAGACTTTCAGTTGACCACATTATCAGTTGGAGTCTAGGTCCTAGCAAGCCCAGTTCAAATTCCACAACCTTTTACTGAACATCAGTTTATCAAACCTTATTTTAACTTGTGATTCCATGGTTCTAAATATGGTATAGCATGCTAAAGTAAGCCTACCAACTACTTGATTTTCTACATTCTAAATAAATTAACAACGACAAGATTCTTAGTTCTTACTATTTGCATATATATTTTTTTGTCTTCTATTTTTGTGGACCACTGCATATGTTGTAATATTTTGCAAATAATTATATTGGTTTGTGTTCCCTATGGGTTTGCCATATTGAAATTTTGTCTCAGGCACAAACAGCTTATAGAACACTACTAGCATCAAAGCTTGTTATACAAATGAGCATCTTTTGTATCTCTGAGAGTTCTAAAATACACAACCTTACATCATTAGGTGCCATAAAAATTTCCCCTTTTTCTCACGTTCTTTTCCATACGGTGTCTCCTAATCATGTGTAATGGTTATTGTTATCAAACTTGTTCTCCAGACATTCTGACACAAATCTTGTGGAACTTGGAAATCAAGCACATAAGGAAGATGAACACACTGTTTTAATTGAAGGAGGTATTGCAAAATCTACAAGTCCAAAGTTTCAAAATGCATCTGTTCGAGCAAATTTAGTAAGGTCATATCTCAGCACAGACAATTATGAGATTTCCTAATGCTCTCTACATTTCTAATAATTATGTGCATATAGGTTTCTAAGAAGAGATGAGGGGTTCTTTCTTGAAAACAACAAATTGTTGAGGACCATGTATGAATGTCCATATTTTCTTTGTATATGATATTGTTTGTCAATCAATTTTCAAAATATGCTGACTTATAATTAATTTTCAATTCATCACAGGGCAGAATTTGGAGCAATCCTTGTTTACTTTTATGTTTGTGATCGCACAGACCTATTTGCTCAATCAAACAAGGTGATTGTTCCTGGATTTTTTTTAATAAGTTCCTGGAATTTTTTGTCTTTGAAAACACCTGTTTTTTTTTCCTTTTTGTCCAGAATCGACGTGCATTGCTTCTATCATTGAAAATAAGGCCAAAGATAAATAATAATTTTATGCCTTGTCCTGTACTGCCCCCATTTGGTTTACCATCCATTTGCATTGTATTTCTATGCGTACTTTGGCTTAATTTACTTAAAGAGACAGCTGTGTCTCACAAGTATTTGGTGTTTCTTCATGTCCATTTTCTTCAGCTGTTCCTAATCATGATCGACTTATCGAGATTTATTTTTCTTTGACAAAGTTCTAGTAGTTTACCACTTCTAACAGTTTGAAGTTTTGGGCATATATCATATCATATTATTTTTGGCTGATGTTGATTTACTTGTATTTTTTTGCACAAAATAATTATATGGTCATTGCAACACGCATATTAAATTACACCTTATCAGCTAACCATGCATATAGAGGTTTCCATAAATGTAGTATGAAATTAGCATTTTTTGGGGCATATTTCATCTTGTTTCTCATGCTGAAAAATTTTCTTCTTCAGAAATGAGGATTACTAGTAGCATATAGTTGTTTGGATATCACAATGGTGATTGTACTTTTTTTCATAGACCAAGTGTAACACCCTACGGCCCAACATTCGCGTAAGCATGCATGCGTGGCACCTAGCTAGCTTGGGCTTTCATCCTCGCTTCGTCCAAAAGGGTGAACTAGGAGGTACTACTATTTGGGCCAACAGGTATTAAGCTCTGGGTGTTACACCAAGTTTGGAAAATTTTGGCAAAATTTTTTTGCATATAATAATTGGCCACATCCAATACTAGGACATCAGAAAAGAAATATCTCCACAGGGTTTTTTCAACCCCTTCAGTTTAGTTCAAAATCAAGGGCTTAGAAATTAGAATCACAATCCTATATTCCTATACTGTCCATAAATTGTTTTTTAACCTGTACTGTCCATGAAGTAGACCTGAATACAAATGGTCCAGTCTACCATGGCCTAGTCATGCCAGTATTTGAACGCGAGCTGGGCTTGGTGTAGGAGCTTGGTCCAATTTGATTACTAGTGTTGTGTGGGCCTTGGCTAGCTTGGAAAGCCTGAAAAGAACATACTATTTGGCAGCCAAACTAGCCCACTACAAAAAGTAGGCATTAGTAAAATGCCACTCTGAAGCATGTTTGTTCATATGTTTGCCACTCCTGTTTTTGTTTGGATGTTTGTCCTATGGTAGCCTTGTGTGGTGACCCGTATAATTAGTCCAGGGTTGTGACAGTAACACTGCCACCTACCTAAGTTAATTACACGAATCTTGGCATAGCCGCCGGCAAAACGTCGGAAAATCCAACGCTTTATCGGCTACTATGCCATGTTCAGAGTGTTACAACAGAACAATAATTAGAGACTGGATGAAAATATATTCATTGCAAGCCACGCAGGGCTATATATCCATTATATAATATTACAGCGATCTCTGGATACAGCAAAAGATAACACTACCACCTATACATACTAAATACCTCCTAGGAGCATAATATGGTCTATAGAAACTCCTAGTTCTCCTGGTAGTAGTCGAAGTAGTAGTAGCCCTCATAGGGATCCTCCTCATAATATATTAGAAATAAACCCCTAATATATTTATTTCTAATATATTATCCACGACTCCATTCGTGGACACCTAAACACCACACAACCATTCCCTTCACCACAATCATATCTCATTCAGCCATTACCAAAACCACATCACCAATCCCATTTCAAATACCAAGACTACATACCATTTCCTTCTATTCACCACATTACCATTACCATCATGCACCATTTTCGCCATTCAGTCACAACAACTCTACCATCCAAATTCATCTCCACATTTCCATTTTGAACGTAAAATTTTCATGCAGTGATGGTATGATTAAATATGTAAAAGCATTAAAAAGCATTTAACAAATATGCTCAAGGAAATCTTGCCAGAAATAATATTTGACGAACCGACCTCGCTCGAAGGTGGGTTTTGGTTGCCGAAACGATTCAGGTTGAGACCTAAAACATCAGAATATTAACTAGGGCACTTTTAAGTTTCCTTTATTTAATTTGGCATCCAACCAGATTTAATGATCTGTTGTTCCGATTTTATTTTGACATAATTTAATTAGTACGCATTATTGATTTTTACGCGATCCGTAGTTTGATTCCAGAATCAACGCGGTCCGCGGCTCAGATTATTTTTCTACTCCTCTAACCTTTTTCTCTCCTTTCCTCTCTTCACATCTTCCTTTTTCTTTCTTCTCTTCTTTTCTTTCTTTCTTTCTTTCTTCTCTGCCTTTTCTTGTCTCTGGCTGATTTGGCCGAGAGCCTTTCGGCTCTGCCCTCTCAGTTCAGTCGCCCCATTGCCCCTTTTCTTCTCCTGGCCGAAGCCTCTCCTCTTCTGCCTCGGTTGCATTGGCCTCCTGCCGATTTCCTCCGGAGACTGCTCCTCCTTCCCTACTACTGCTTCCGCCCGACGCATCGCCTGGCTCTGGCGCATTCGCCTCTTCTCCTCCAGCGCCGGCTTCAGCCCGCACGGTGGCGCGCGCACGGAGGCCCACCCGCGGCCTCGCCTCGGCCTGGTTCCTCCTCATGGCTCGGCACCGGCCCGGCCTTGCCTGCTCGAGCACAGCTTCACCCCATGCGGCGCCGGTCTGCCGCCTCCTCTCCGAACGCCGAAGGTCTAGCCGCACCCGCACTGGCCGACCCCATGGCGCATTCGGCCATGGCCATCCCAAGCTCTTCCCCTACCAGGCTACTCCTAATCTTGCTACTTCACTAAGCTAGGGTTTCTACCCCATTTCATTTTCTTGCACATTTTGCTTTGATGATTTTCAGATTAATGCTTGAGAATGAGGGTTCTATCATGAGGTTGGGAAGGCTTGACCTAATCATGAAGAACATATACTACACTAGCTTTAAGGGTTGCCCAACCACTGAGAACCCTGGGGAAACGACCCGATCTACCATTCCCTCCCTCCCATTGTCCACCCTCTACCCCGATCCAAGGTTACAAAAACCGCCGAAATTCGGCGAAATCTCGCCGAAATCTCGGATTTCGGACCCCAGCGAGTTTGTATAGACCGGCCGAATGTAAAAATCCGAATTTTTTTTTGAAATTGCTACAGTATATTTCGGATTTTTATTTTTCATGAGATTTCGCAAAACCGCCGAGATTTCGAATTTTAAACGAATTTGAATTTTTGGCGGATCGTAGGAATTATATCAATAAGTTCTCGAAGTGATCTTCAATGATAATGTTTGAAAAAGTTTATTTTTTAGACTTTTTGGCATTTCGTCAGAAACACTCTCTGAATTTTAAAAAATTGAGAATGCATTTTCATGCTATGAAAAATTTATGGGAGTATCATAAGATATGTAGGATAATACATAAAATTTATGAAAATATTTTAACATCATTTGTTATGTTTTAAAAATAAGAATCGAAATAGGATAAACATCAGTTCACGGGACCACTTGAAGTGGTCCGCCATACTTTCGTTCACGCCGGACCACTTCCACGTGGTCCGGCGTGAACTCGTTCACGCCGGACCACTTGTAAGTAGTCCGTGAATAACTAATATCGCTAACTAGTCCGCGTGAATCGACTAGTATCGCTAACTAGTCCGTAGAAGTAAAACTTACGGACAAAGAATTCAAGTGGTCGCCGAGAATTATGAGAAATTTAATTCTAATCGTTATAAGACATTTTGATGAACCTTTTAGGAAAACATATAGAAGAAAGCAGGGAATGAAATTTGCACATGTAGCAAACTTGACTCCTAAATGTGATATTTTGATAAAACCTTTTCAAAACACAAGTAGGATCAATGTAGGTCATATGAATAAGATTTCAATATACAATAAGATTTCCATATACAATAAGATTAGTAGGTCACGAGTCATAAACTTCTTCATTTAAAGATTCCTATTACAACATATATAACATATAAGTTAGTACATAATTAAAACAACTCGAATTACACCTCCATAACTTTGCTATAAGGAATTCAGTATATGTGGATGTAGGGATCAGTTGAGAACAGCTGCTTTGAGATGGCCTAACAGTGCCAAATCTTACAACATTGTCACATTTCCTTAAATGTAAGATTATCTTGGTTTCTCGCAGGCTTACGAGATGTGGCGCGAGATGGGGGAGGCGTGGGATGCGTTGAAGGACCGGCCGTTTGTCGCGGTGGATGCGATTCTGAGACGAGTTATGACGGATCGAGCATCTCTTTGCCATTTGACTACAATGATCCATATGTCGATCCATACGCACGACACTCATCCGCTAATGTCATGTACCTTCGCGATCAGAAACACGATACACAGGAGTCTCATTACCAACATTGGAAATCTGCTTTGGCTACCACGAGACATGACACGGGAGGAATACAAGCAACAACACGAGAGGAGGTATCACGAGATCATTATCGACAACGCGGAGGTGGAGTTTGCACGTGCGCTTTACTACTCATAGGTATGTGATGCAAACATACATTCATTTAGTTGTCATATGCAAATATGTGGTGACTTGTTGTGTGTATTGATTTTATTACATTCTTAATAATTGTCATGCCAATATACATTAATTGTTTGGTTGTGACTCTCAATCTTGATTTTCGATCAAAATCTTTCTAGAAATTTCATACTTAACGACGTATACGAATTCCCAATTTTAAAATTCCTCGAGCTTGAGAACTCTGAAAATTTTATAGCAACATTATTCACATGTCGAATCATGCTATTAAAATTTCAAATATTTATAACATGCTTTGTCCCATTTTCATTCAGATTCAAAATTAATGGCGTTTCATTACGGCGATACCAATGTTTCAATTTTAAAAAATTTACATGATTCAAAAAATCAAATTTTATGACAACATTAATAATCGTCGAACTCTCCAAAAAAATTGAAATTTTCTCCATCTTTTGGACCAATTTTGGGCTTGTCAATCGCCGAAATTTATCATTTCTCGGCGAGATCTCGCCAATTCTCGCCGAATTGGCATTTCGATAGAAAAACCGATTCAAAATTTGGATTTGAATTTCGGACGAGATTTGTCCGAATTACCGATTCGCAAATTTCGTTTCGGGCATGAACGGTATTTTATCCAAACCAAATCCAAAACACCGGGAGGAACACACAAGAGAAGGCAACGTAAGATACCCAACGTAAGAAGGAGAGGCCAAGCAAGCCATCTGCACTCATCACCACTCCCAAAGTGCATCCATCCCATTGCTTAGCCCCGATCATCCTGTGCATTTGCTCCGTCCCAACAAAGAGCAACAAGACTGCTCTACATGCAAGTGGTAGATCGGGCGTTGTTTTGATTTTGGTTTCGATAAAATACCGCTCATGCCCGAAAACGAAATTTCGTGAATTCGGTAATTTCGACAAATCTCGTCCGAAATTCAAATCCAAATTTTGAATCCGTTTTTTTCTATCGAAATGCCGAATTTCTACGAATTGCGAGATCTCGCCAGAATGGCGAAATTTCTACGATTGACAAGCCCAAAATTGGTCCAAAAGATGGAGAAAATTTCGAATTTTTTTGGAGAGTTCGACGATTATTAATGTTGTCATAAAATTTCGATTTTTTGAATCATGTAAATTTTTTAAAATTGAAACATTGGTACTGTCGTAATGAAACGCCACGCAATTTTGAATCAATGAAAATGGGACAAAGCATGTTATAAATATTTGAAATTTTAATAGCATGATTCGACATGTGAATAATGTTGCCATAAAATTTTCAAGAGTTATCAAGCTCGAGGAATTTTTAAAAATTGGGAATTCGTATACGTATGTAAGTATGAAATTTCTACAAGATTTTGACCAAAATCAAGATCGAGAGTCACACCAAACAATTAATGTATATTGGCATGACAATTATTAAGAATGTAATAAAATCGATACACACAACAAGTCTTCACATATTTGCATATGACAACTAAATGAATGTATGTTTGCATCACATACCTATGAGTAGTAAAGCGCCTCGGTGCAAACTCCACCTCCGCTGTCAACAATGATCTCGTGATACCTCCTCTCGTGTTGTTGCTTGTATTCCTCCTGTGTCATGTCTCGTGGTAGCCAAAGTGACTTCTAATGTTGGTAATGAGACTCCTGGTATCGTGTTTCTGACCGTGAAGGTACATGACATTAGCTGATGAGTGCCGTATGATGGATCGACATATGGATCATTGTAGTCAAATGGCAAAGAGATGCTCGATCCGCCATAACTCGTCTCAGAATCAGCACTCCACCCCGACAAATGGTCCTTCAACGCATCCCACAGCCTCCCTCATCCGCGCCACATCCGTAAGCCCCGCAAAGAAACCAAGATAATCTTACATTTAAGGAAATGTGACAATGTTGTAAGATTTGGCACTCGTTAGGCCATCTCCAAAGAAGCTGCTCCTAAATGATCCCTACATCCACATATACGCAATTCCCTATGGCAAAGTTATGGAGGGGTGTAATTCAGCAGTGTTTTAATTATGTACTAACTTATATGTTGTAATAGGAATCTTTAAATGAAGAAGTTTATGACTCCGTGACCTATTAATCTTATTGTATATTGAAATCTTATTCATATGACCTACATTGATCCTACTTGTGTTTTGAAAAGGTTTTATCAAAATATCACATTTAGTAGAGTCAAGTTTGCTACATGTGCAAATTTCGTCCCTGCTTTCTTCTATATGTTTTCTTGAAAAGGTTCATCAAAATGTCTTATAACCAGCTAGAATTAAATTTCTCATAATTCTACGCCGACCACTTGAATTCTTTGTCCGTAAGTTTTACTTCTACGCGACTAGTTAGCGATACTAGTCATTCACGCCGACTAGTTAGCGATATTAGTCGGGCTTCACGCCGACTACTTACAAGTGGTCGGCGTGAACGAAGTATACTTGATCACTTCCAAGTGGTCCCATGTGAACTCGATGTTTATCCTATTTCGATTCTTATTTTTAAAACATAACAAATGATGTTAAAATATTTTCATAAATTTTATGTATTATCCTACATATCTTATGATACTCCCATAAATTTTTCATAGCATGAAAATGCATTCTCAATTTTTAAAATTCAGAGAGTGTTTCATTAAATGCCAAAAAGTCTAAAAATAAACTTTTTCAAACATTATCATCAAGATCACTCGAGAACTTATTGATATAATTCCTACGATCCGCCAAAAATTCAAATTCAAATCTCGCGTTTTTGCCAAATCTCGCTGAAAAAATAAAAATCCGAAATATACTGTAGCAATTTCAAATTTTTTCGGATTTTTACATCCGGCGGTCTATGCAAACTCGCTGGGGTCCTGAATCCGAGATTTCGGCGAGATTTCGCCGAATTTCGGCGGTTTTTGTAACCTTGTTCCCTCCCTCCTCTTCTGGATGCTCTCTGGACCATCTCTTCTGGATGGCCTCCTCCTTCTGGTAGCTTGCTCTTGCTTTGGTTGGGGTGGCTGGTTGCTGGATGTTCTTGTGTTGGGGAGAATGGGAGCACTAGCTGCTTTGGCTTGTGCTCTTGGCTGTGCTGCTTGTGACACTCGGTTTGTGTGAGGAATAGGGGACAGCATTGCAATGGCTGGCTTGGTTGGCTTTATTGAATTGGGAAAATGGCACATGACCATTTTGCCCTTGGGCTTTCACGGCTGGCTATTGCTCTAAAGGGCATTACGGTAAATCTACGCTATTTTTACTCATGGACCCTCATACCACACCAGATAAGTTCTAAACGCGAATGATGAACCCCGAAACTAGCGAGACGTACCTGGGTCCCGGACAGGTCAAGTGCCTCGATGAGCGACACATTCACTGCGGGACTGACAGCACTCTCTAAACCTTACAATTTTATTTATCTTTGCCTAATCACTTTTATTGCTTTAATTAATTATTTCATTAAACTGATAACCCCTGTGTTATCACACCTTGCCTATATCATCTCCAGCAATTTGGCAGACCGCGACCATCGTCTCATGTGCTGAGCAGCTCCCCTGTCGTCACGTCTTCTCTACATTAAATGACTTCAGGTGATGCCTGCTGAAATCTGCTCCTTTGCTAGCGGGGCTGCCAGAATATGCTACACCCTGAAGATGCTCCACCTCTACTTTGTCGAGTTCCTTGGTCACCATTTCCACCAAATGAAGCAGCAACTTTCACTGAATTAGTCACTAGCTACATTACATCTAACTTACTAGGTTTAGGCACATTTGTCAAATAGTTCTCGAACGGGATCAATATGCATCAGGAAAGCAAGATTAGCCATGTGAGTGTTAGTGATATGCCCTTGAGGCAATCATGGAGATGATTGTATCGGGTCTATGTTTATGGAACAATATGATTATTTTGTCCCGTTAATAAATATCATTAGTATCGATCAGCAAGTATGTGAATTGTTTGTGAAACTCCTTATTCATGTTTGATTTATCTGGTCATCATATGGGACAATTGTGATTTATAGGCCAGCACGTGTATTGATTGATGATCATATTTCACGGATCATGGATATAGCGATATGAAATCAATAACGTGGACACATGTTAGAGAACATGGTGTTGGAGTGACCCACCATGAGATACTATGGGAATTGTTATATACTTAAGTGTCATCAGTTGGTCTTATACATAGTGTATGTGGGATCCTTAGACCAGAGAACGTCATAGTTTCTTACATGTGTAATAGTATACTTAGGGATTGCTAAACGCTACACTACTCTATAACTGGGTAGTCATAAAGTTAGCTTTTGAGTTTATTATGAAACATATGGAGGAATGTGAGCGATCAAGATAGAATTTGCCTATCCTATATAACGGGAGAGATATCTCTGGAACTCTCGATGTGGTTGGATGAAGGAAATGCATGGCCATGCCGAATGTGATTGAGGAGTCAATTGTAACTAAGTCAATTGTAACTAAGTAATCTACCACAGAACGAGTGAAGGATCGAGCTGTCATAGGATGGCACGTTTCTCGTCTTGAGTTTGATTGAGTTTGATATGGTATCGTGAGGCAAAGGGATCGATTCATGAGCACTATATAGGTTCGTCCGATGTGATCTTTGTGTATATTTGGAAGTCGCTATGTTCTGCTAGGGGGTCGCTACTGACTTATGGAGCGAAAGGAGTTCCCGGGCCATGGCCGAATATGCATGAACCTACATGATCACACACTTAATAGGTTGGAATACATTGGTTCGGATTAGATCCGTCACTAGTGGGCCAAGTGGGCTTTGCACCTTTGTTCGGTCCCTAACGTAGGGTTCCACCAAGAGGCTATATAAATGGAGGCTAAGGGGATGCAATTGTTATACCACCACACCCACCAAAAACACTAGCTGTCACTGCTTAGGCCCTGCCATGTGCGTTGGTACTAGCATATCGACGCATGATGTTCCTTTGTCGAACGTGTGGACTTCGGTAGAGGCATTGCTGCTATTGCGGCGCTGATCGGGATGATCATTCGGGCACGTTCAACCACCACTCGAGGACGTTCAGCCAAAGCTTGAGGATGATCGACCACTGCTCTAGGACGCGCGCTACGTTGAATCGGACTACTTCAACTCTCCTTTCACTGCACTGCGTATCTGGTGGTAACGATCCATGATCTCTCACTTGTACGCGGTAGAATTTTTAATTTGCGCTGGTGAAGCCTACCCGTATTCCTTCAAGGAGTTTAGATCTGGCATGCCATTATGAAATACCGAATAGAGTGTTAACATGTAAAGATCAAACGAAAAGGATACCCAAGGTTCTTGATTTTGATAAGTAAGCAGCACTTACTGGTCTCATGGTTCATTGTCATTATCGTCATTGTTGTCGTACGGTACATTAGATGGCCACCAACCATTTCTGAAGTCTTTTTCCACATGTACAAGATCGATCGGGAGGGAGGGAAGTGATCGAGGTCAACGGGTCGCTCACTAGAGATCACCAGAGAAGGTTAGAGGGATGTGAAGGAAGGAGGGCATAATTGTCCAAAGAAAAATTGGAGTGACGAAAATCAGAATAATCACATTTTGGGGTGACATTTTACTGGTGTTTTTCAAAATGCCAATTTTCGGAGTGGCATATATCCAGAAAACCCTTCTTTTTTTATTACTTTTGATGAAAGTGTTTTCATGATAAGGACTTGTTTAGAACACAAAACTGCAAAAGAAACATTTCAGTAAAGTACCAAGAATCCCTGTGAGCATTGTGTGTTCTAGACAAACCCAAACACTGCACTGATGGATGAAGTGCAAGAAGTTGAGCGCCTGAAGGCTAAGGGTTTGATGTTTTTGGTATTATAATTCCTGTAGATAAGTAAGAACTAAGAACTGTTTGAGTTCGTCTCCATGGTTTAATGAATAAATTTATTTGTTGAACTTTTGCAGAGTTACAAGAGGGATCTTTTTCTTTTTCTTTATACTCTTTTTATAATGGTGTCAGCAATAAGTTCTTTGAAGAAGCACAATGATAAATCTCCTTTCTCAGGGAAATCCATTCTTTATATGAATCGGCATCAAACAGATGAATGGAGAGGCTGGATGCAGGTTAGTAACCTACCTATTTGAATGCCTAGATATTTCATAAGTACTTGTGGTGCACAATAACACTAATCGTAGCAGAAAATTTCATTAGTTCCTTTGAAGTGTAGCATGAGTATCATTATTCCTTGGTCCCTTGTAAATACACAATTCTGAGTAAACCTGTATAGCATAGATATAGATGGAACTCTATTTTCTTAAAGAATTGCTTTTTGACTTCCATTTGTACTAAAATGGTACATAACTTCAAACAAAAGTCGTGCTTTCGCAATAGGTTGACAGCATTATTTTCGTAAGGTTTCACATTCAACTGTCACAATGGTGGCATGGTTAAAATACTCTATTGGTAATTTGGAAATTGTCTGGGAGTTATATAAACTGATACTCCCTTATATATATAGTATGTATATAGCAGTTATTCGCAGTGGGTTTTTAAAGGAAGACAAATATATTTATATGGTTTAGAGAACTCCTCCATGTTCTTCATTTAGTACGTAGATTTCATGCCAGTAAGAGGTTAATTGTGAGATTTGCTCTTGTATACATGCTGTTTCACCCTCTCGGTGCTTGTATCTCTTCTCTCCTAGTATAGTGTTTCCTTACCCTTTTTTTTTTGTCCTTCTTTGTTTCCCTTGAAACTTTTCTGTATTAATTTGATCCAGTAGGGCTCTTTTATGTTGTTTTTAAAATCCAAAAATTTGTCTCCACCACAGATCAGAGTTCTGGAAAATAGTAATGGTTCAGTTTCTTTTGTGCATCTAATACCATTTGGATGAGCGGGATTTTCAAGGAATTTAGGGGATTTAGTTCAAATTTTTACTGAGTCCCAAGTATCCGAAAAAAATCCCCCTATCCAAATAAATTTAAACATTTTTAATATAATCTGATATTGTTCTTATTTGTAAAAATAATTCTAGATCAGTAAGGATTGCCGGAAATTAATCATAAATCACTGTAGCAAAAAGAAGTTTATCAGAGCCTTGTCTTAGCCCAGTTGCACAGTCACCAGTGGTGCCTAAACCCCTAGTGCAGATCACCTTAAACATTCTGGTTGCAACTTGCAATATTACATATGGTAACAATGGAACATTTTATGTACCATTATTTCAGCAACAGAGGAACAAAGGATGATTCAATGCCCAGAGTATGAAAGTGTACCAAATTATTTCAATCAAATATTTGTTATGCAGCTGACAATGCACTGGCATTTTTTATCAATCCTTTTTTAATCGGTGAAAAGGAAGAAAGCTTTCTTTACAATTTCAATGGTCTCCTTACAGGTCATGTTTTTACTATATCACTACTTTGCCGCAGCAGAGATATACAATGCTATTCGTGTGTTCATTGCTTGTTATGTATTTCTTACTGGATTCGGAAACTTCTCTTACTACTACATGCGGAAGGATTTTAGCATTGCTCGTTTTGCACAGGTATGCATTTATATTTCTACCAAAGCGAGGGTGCTTTCGATATTTCTTCCTTCATTGAAATTGTTTGCAATACTGCAGATGATGTGGCGGCTTAATTTCTTTGTGGTATTCTGCTGTGTTGTCTTGAACAATGACTATATGCTTTACTACATCTGTCCCATGCACACAGTATTCACTCTTATGCTATATGGAACACTTGCTGTTTTTAATCAGTATAATGAGATCAGAAGAGTGATAGCAGTCAAGATCATTTGTTGCTTTCTGATGGTGATTATAATTTATGAGGTACCTGGGATTTTTTATACTTTGTGGAGTCCATTGACTTTTCTTCTAGGTAAAGAATGAATATTTTTTCTTTCTACAGAAGTAAGCTCATATGTTTAAAGTTTGAGCTATGCCCGTTGAATGCAGGATATAGAGATCCTGACCCTAGGAAAGCAAATCTTCCGCTATTGCACGAGTGGCATTTTAGATTTGGCCTTGACAGATATATCTGGATTGCTGGAATGATATATGCATACTTCCATCCAAATGTATTTTCCTTGATCCTTGGCCATTGCATTTCAATGCATCATTGTACAGTAAAGTCTTGTAGAAGTATTTATATGAAATTACTCTCTCCATATCATAGTATTAGCCTATCCTCTCTGGAGATTTAAAAGCATGGGTAAGAAAACCACAATAACTCTTTATCCTCAAATGAACATATGCAACGCAACAATTCCCAAGAAAATTGACATATATTTTTTTTTGAACAACTCAGGAGAGCTACGTGTCATTTCAATAAGAAGATTGTAAAAAAAACAAAAAAGGCTAGAAGGCCAAGAACAAAAACAAGGGCCAATAGGCACCTAAAACTGACAACAACAGGTGCAGAAAAGCATCAGCCAGCTAAGGGTGCAAAACAGCACAAAAGCCAAACTACCTAGACAAACCCAACAGCTGGATGAGACTGCCTAGAGAGGATTCCTTGAAGAGCTGAAGCTCCTGCTAGACTCCACATCTTGCATTCCTCACTGATATTACAAAATTGACATATATTACAAAATGAAGAGAGTAAATGATTACCACAAATGTCTTGTTTCAGGGGATTATAATGTAACACGTAGGTGTGAATAGACATGTTTATTGGTAGCCCACGTTCGATACCCTGTCCTGATTTTTCCAAGCTCAGGCCAAGGTTTTCAGTTTGCAGGCCTGAAGCCCAAAAACCCGAGAAAAAAATAAAATAATAATATTGTATTCAGAAAATATTAATTTATATTTTTTATTCATGAAAATTGTTTTTTTTTTGTGAAGGGGCTTTTTTGGGCTTCAAGCTTGGCCTATGTCTGGCCAGGCTCAGGCTTGGCAGCCCATTCCAGACAGAACATTTTCAAGCCTAGCCTAACCCGGAGTTTGAACAAATCTAGGCGTGAGTGGTGGGTAGCTTTGGCCCCGAACCTTGGGGGCAAGGCAATGCTATGTTCATGGAGGCGTTGGATAGGAGAGAAGAAATGCGCACAAGAGTGGGGGCACAAAGATTGGGAAGGGACAAAGGAAACTGAGAGTTTAGAGATGACTTTTGTGCTACTCTTAATGAATCATGCGGCAGCTTATATATATGAGACAACCTTCCAAACAATTTAATCTAACTCAGATAAGGATATTAACCGAGGATATAAACTAATCCTGAATTAATTTGATCTTTAAGCAACAAACTAGCAATTGGACTATCTCTCGCTTGCTTCAGCCCTTTACTGAGGCATGTTCGGCACACCTGTTGGTACCTCATCAGGCATGCATCCCAGCCTTGCTTGGTGGCTTTTATGGCAGTGATATGGGATACCAAACATGACAACAAATAACTTTTTTTTCCTTTTAACCTTGTCTTTCTGATCCACTGAAGGTTGAAAGATTGATGGAGAAGCTAGAAGAATATGAAACAAGGCGGCGGAGGACGATCAAGACATTTATTGTGTTCATTTCCTTCTTGGTGGGTTTGATAATCTATTATCTCGACTACATTATCCAAATTCCGTAAACAGTTCTCTTGTTCAGATTTCTTGGGTTCATTTATCTCTCAGGTAGGTTATTTGTGGTTTCAATATATCTACAAGTTGGACAAGCTTACTTACAACAAATATCATCCTTATACTTCGTGGATCCCCATTACGTGAGTACTTGACCAATTTTGATCAACACTTTATATAGATATACTATGTTCCCTGCATGAGAAAACTGCTAGCCATGTAATGTTTTATTTTGATGTCCTAGCGTCTATATTTGTCTGCGGAATTTCACCCAACTTTTTCGAAGCCACTCACTAGCCCTCCTTACGTAAGTCCATTGATTTATTTAAGGATCTTTTCCTCCTCTACATTGTTGGCTGAGTTAAAGTACAGATTACTATTTGTTGGCTTTTATTTTGTAGCTGGCTCGGTAAAATCACATTGGAGACATACATATCTCAGATACATATATGGCTGAGGTACTGGCACCTTCTTTATTTACTTATATTAATTGTTATTGCCATGTTCATGATGTTGTATGAATTAACACTGCATATTGAAAACGAAAAAATGTAAAATAGATCAAAGGAAATTGAGCTCAGCAATTAAACCATTTAAGCCTGCTCGTTGTCTCCAGTTTAGTATGGTACTCAATACCCATCAAGTTTAACTACAAATAATACATAGGAAAAAGAAAATAAGAAAAAGTTAATCTCTTCTAAATAAAACCATGAAAGCCTCTGAGTTCATTAACGAGAAAACCACCCCATTTGGTATAGTTATTGCTGTACTGTTTTCTTGATTGAAGTTACAGAGTGGAGAGCTTCTTATTCACCAGGACGTGTAAACTCTGCTTTGTACCAGGTAGGGCAAACTCTGTTTTGTCATAGGCATGCACGCATTGTTGTCACAATAGTAGGGCAAACTCTGCTATAAGTAAAGAGGCAGTGCTCCTGCCAGCATTAAAAAAAGAACAGTAGAAAGCTATTCTTGCTTTTGTTTTTCCTTTGTGCGTTATGTTATGTGTGTCAGTAAAATACTATTGTATGAGTAAAGCATGCCTAATGGTCAGGACTATTTCAGCCTACGTGCCATGTTGTGTTGAGATTATGTTTCACTAATATTGTTATCTGGCCATATAGAGTTTATGATTTATTGGAGGCTATCGGCACATGAAATTCAACTTTGGTAGGACTTTGTAATTGAAGCATATAAGACAAAGGCATAAACTAAAAATGCATCAAGCCAAACCGGTTTATGGTCCCATGCACAAAATGAATAAATGATCTATAGGGAGACTCCTGTAATCATGGTGGATTATGGAACAAAACCAACAGGCTTGACTATCTTTTTCTAAAGATCTACCAAATCTTGACAAACTCCATCTCTTCGTGTTGTCTTCAGAATCATTAGATGTCAGCAAGCATCTCTCCCTTGCCACATCAAGCAGATAGTGCGTGATAAATTGGAAAATTTAAACAATTAATTTTCCCAAACTATGCTCCGTGCTAATTTTGCAGGTCTGGCATGCCTAATGGCCAGCCAAGGTGGCTGCTTAGTATAATTCCGAATTACCCGCTCCTGAATTTTCTCCTAACCAGTACAATATATCTTTTTGTAAGTTATTATTATTTTTTATGCCATTGCGATTCATTTTTTCTTCGTATTTTTCAACTTTTAACCTCGATATTGTTCTCTTTGTAGATCTCTCTACGGATCTTTCAACTCACAAACACATTGAAGAATGCATTTGTTCCATCCAAGGACAACAAGCGATTAGTACATAGTTTCATTGCTGGAATAGCAATAGTCTTCAGTTTGTACTTTATATCCTCGATGATTTTGTTCATCCTAAAATTTCAGGTGAGATTATATAACTAAGAGTCTGAATAGATGGTACTTTAATTTGCATTATCTTATCGTCGTCTTCTTGATGTCTTAGCAGGTATGAATGCAAGGTAAATGAGTCATATTCATACCTCCATGATGTTGGAAATATGCCCAAGAGGTCAATCATAAAGATGATTATAATGTATTTATGCCTATGTTGTTCCTTTAATAATGTCATATTATAGATCATCAAATATATGACTTGATTATGAAACTCTGTAATTTGATCATGACATTATTATAAATTGTCCCTTCTTTATTTATTGGTGGGACACTAATAAATTTTATTCAAAACAAGTACATGAATTGATTGGTAATCACGTTTCATGGATTACGGATATGTGATACCATTCAGTCATGTGAATATATGTAAGTGTACATGCTATTGGACTGACCCACTTATGAAACACCTTTTGAGGATTTAATTAATGTCATAAGTTGTTTCATATAATGATAATGATTGATTCTTAGACTTGAGATCAACACAGTTCCTACATGAGGATTGTATGTTTTGATGTTGTCTAACGTAGTCCGTAACTGGATAATCATAAGGACAACACTCGGGTATATGTTGAATCATGCAGAGGGAAGTGTATGATCAAGATGGAATTTGTCCTCATACTGAGGGAATGATATCAATATGCCACTCGATGAAAGAGCCTAAAGAATGTGTATGGCCATGCTCGAACGATGAAGTTGTTAATGATCGATCTTGTTAGTCTATTTCAGAGAATCCAGAAAATTGGTTTAACAGTGTAAGGATGGCAGACCTCAACCTTGAGTTAAATCATGAATGATATCAAAGTCAGTTGCTACAGTAACCCCGCTATAAATATGGCCTCTTGGGTTCAGAAAATGAGAGAAAAATTGTGAAAAAATTTGGAGAAAAATTGAGTACGGTGAAAAAGTTTCACCTGAACCAGAAAAGTCACGAAAGTCATATCGCGCGGTACTAGCATCCAGCATACGGTGTCATCCACTTGTTTGTGTGGATAACTGAAGGTCGTGGCTGCTACTGTCATGAAGATCCGATGTATCTATTTTCACTGCTACGTCCAGGCGTTGAAGCTGTGAGCTTCGCGGAGAACTTCTGCAAAAAGCTTTGTATTTGCACTCCCAAGATCACGGTACACATTTAATGCTTTTGGTGTTTTCTAAATCTTGGTTCTAATGTATGCGATCGGCCCAGGAAAGGGAATAAATTTTTGAAATTTACTGGATCTTTCAACCTCGATTTGCATGACTCCCTTACACTGTACTCAATTCTCTTTGGTGTATGTAGAAACCGGGAGTAACACTCCCGTATTCTCTAAGTATTTTGTGTATTCTCTAAGTATTTTGTACTAGTTCAGGAAAAACTAGTACACATAGTATAACAAAGATGAGATCACATCATATCATATGAATTTTATTTAATTAATTATCAGAGTTTACAATATATGGCTCACAAGCCAAATGAAAAGATAGCAGCGGAAGACAAAGCATAAGTAGGAGGGCCGGGTGGATCTACCATAGGCAATCAACTAGGGCAGTGGCCTAGTCATCGAGATCCTCGCTGGTGAAGAAATACTCTTCTTTTAAAAACAACAAATATAGCAAGGTGAGTATGTATAGTACTTCACAAGTTACACATGAAATGCAGTATTAATGCAAGAATAACAAATGAATGTATAATAGGGTTAGTTTGAGTGAAAAGCAACATTTTAAATACAATCACTAATTTTGAATGCATAATTGTATAGTAAAATTGAGTTTTAATCCAATTTCCAATACGGGATCTAAACCGGAGTTTTATCCCAATTTTTCTCGGATGGGACCCCTCCATCTATAAACCACTTTTCTGAAAGCACTTTTGAGAACCAAAGTCTTGACTCGGCATTTCCATGACTAAGGGCTCGACTATTCGAATAGTTTTACACTCTACAAAGTTTGTACAACTTTACTTACAAGACATGATCATCTCTTGTTGCTAAGCTATTTACACACTTCCTTTGGTTTGTGGTAGAGAGACTATGACAAGGACTTTACAATGCACCATTCCAAAGTAGTCATCCTCGCTAAGGTTTCCACCGTCGGCAGGTTACACCAGCCTAGTTGGAAGCCCCTCTTGTGATGTGTGGTATCTACACCGAAAGCCACATTCAACCCAATGGCACAACCAACATTGGAACGCTGCAAATTAAATAGCTAGGTATGTCCCAATACTAGACTTGTGGTAGTACTGAAAGGCTTTACAATAAGCAGTTCACAAACTGGTCCTTAATTGACTAGGCCCGGTCCTTAATTGATTAAATGAGACTTTCTACATACCAGCTCCCATGCTACACCGTACCCACCTGACAACCATTCTCGCCCAATCTAAATTATATTTTCATTTTACTTTGAACCATATCATTATTCATAACATTTGATGGCACACCAATGCTACGGAACAGATTTTATCTCAAAAGAATATTTATTTGGCTTAAATCTCTAAAGATCCTAATTCAGGTCTTAAGCATGACTAAACCATTTGCTACAAAGCACTAGTTAATACTATAGTAGTGTACCAACTAGTGAGCTTTTGTCTAAGGTGACAGGTATATCGATTATCAATGTCAAATGTGGTCGTAACTATACGTATAAATCAGGGATTTAAATTACATTAGATAAAATTATGCATGCAGTAATTTAAATCAAAATATTAATTTAAAATCTGGGTTCAACATGATTAAGGGTGTAACTTGCATTGTTCGAATTGGTGGTGCTCGGGATCGTCGATTTGGTACTCTTCTGACACATCAAAATCTAAACGCTGAAAATACCAAATTCAAATAAAATTCAAATAAATTCAAAACTGGCACAAATAGGTAGATTAGGATTTTAGATGAATTTAGGAAAAAGAATGGTGTCAATTAGAGTTAGAATGGAGGAGAACAGACTCCCAAGAGATTTATTTCAAGGAAATTGAAAGAGAAAGCACTGTTTAGGGATTTTCGGAATTTTCTTTCTAAAGGAAATTGGTTTTATGATATAAGCATGATGTAATGATGATGTTGGTGAGGTAGACTTTCGGTTGAATTATTTTCTTAAAGGAAAACGCTTCACAGTTAATGATAGGTAGGCCCGTGGTCCATGTACTCGGTCCGCGAGGAATACGCCGGTCCACCGTGGACTAGGTTTATAACACTATGCGCTAGCAGCGCGTATGGTGCGATGGTCACCGGCATTCCGCGGCACGGCGGTCGACTACGAGGGGTGGAATGGAGAGAGCGTGAGATGGGGAAGCTAGCACGCATGTTTCCTTTACTTGGGGTTGTTGGTGGCGGCCGGTGGCGAGGAGAAAGTGGTGGAGCCGATCGGGTCAATGGCGGTGACGGAGTTGCGTTGGTGTTTCGAAAAAATGAGTGAGAGCAAAATGTAGAACACAGTGCAGTGGAGCTTGTGGTGGAGACGGTGACGACTGAAAGTGCGGTGATGGCCAGCGGCAAAGATTTGCTCGGACCCAGCGATCGAGTGGGGGAAATTGGATTAGTTGAGTGGAATTGGGCGTAGTGACATGGAACACAATTTGACACCCTAAAAAATGATAGGTACTCACCGGTTGAGTTGAGATGGTGTAGGGAGCATGGTGGCCGGAGATAAGGAAGAAGACCGGGGCGGCGGCATTTTGGCTAAGAGAGTGGGAGAGAGAGCTCAGCAGTGGGCAAAATGGAATGCATGGGAGATGGCTATTCTGATGCTCTCTTTTATAGAACTCGAGGAGGAAGTGGAGAGGACACAGGACAGTGGGAAGGACGGTGGCCTGGAATTTGAACATGCACTAGTGCGGCGTTAAGGCGAGGGTAATGGCCGGGAGTGAGTGCGGGGTAAGCAGGGATGATCAATGGCTTTGAATGCGCACGAGATGGAAAGGAAACAGCCAGTTTGTTTAGAGCTATGGAGCACGGCCATTGCGAAGAGGTCGGCACACTAAGGAAGAAGAGAGGAAGGAGAAGACCCTGACACGCGGGGCGTGCGTCGGTGAGAGAGGTGTCAGGTTAGAAAGAGGAAAATGGGCTGGGAAAATTGGAATTCGGCCCGAAGAGATTTAAAGGAATTGATTCAGATTTTAGATTTAAAATAATTCCAGAAGATCCAAATGGCTTTTAGAAAATACCACAGAGTTAAAAAATTTGGGAAAAATTCACAGAAATTCCCTCAAACATTTTGAACTTAGAAAAATTATTTCCATCTTAAAGTTGTTTTATTTTTATACTTAAATTACTTCTTAATTTCTTAAAATAAGGAAAACCTTTTTAAAATCTAGAAAATTTAGAGAAAATATCAGAAATCAGAAATAATTATTCAAAATCTAGAAAATTGAATTGTTATCTGGAAATTCACAAGAGCCAATAAAGTAAAAAAATATCTTAAATTTTTTCCTTTATTTTCAAAGACAACTCTGGAGTGTCACAGTATCCTTTACAAAAAAAGTAGCTGAAAGCGAATACAGAGAATAAAAAGGTCATTGCGTACACAATTGTACGGAATTTTTGGAATACAGTACAAAATACGGTCCATAATTACAAATCAATACAACATGTTTGCGTATTTACCAAAAGCCCAACCATACCCGAAACCTGAAAATCCGTTTAACCTTTCCCGAAACATCAAAATCCGGCAAACGCATACCCGAAATCTGAAATTTCGGGTATGGGAGCCCCACCCCATACGGCCCCCATACCCGAAATCTCAGATTTCGGCTAAGCCCACTTCGTGGCAATTATTGGTTGCAATGCAGCGATTTTGGTTGCATGCAGCGCCGAAAGCAGCGGGCGTGATTATTGGTTGCATGCAGCGCCGAAAGCAGCGACATGTCAAGCCGTTGTTCCCTCTTTTTCTCAATATAAATCCTCCACAGAGAGCGATGGCGATGTAGTGTGTTCACGAGGAGAGCGCGAAGACAGCGTGAGGAGAGTGCGAAGACAGCGTGATTAGTTCGTCGGTGTTTAGTTTGTTAAAATTTTCAAGTTTGTCTAAATATACTTGTCTAAATATACTTGTATGTTCTGAGCCGTTTCGTTTCAGCATAACGTGATGGCGGCCATTGCAGTTCTAGAGCTTGTCTGTGAGTCAGTCGATGCCCCACATCGTGCGAGGGCAATTTCTGTAGGAACTACGGTCCGACACATTACTATATTACCTGCCATCCCTTTTTTTGAAGACGCATAACCACTTTGTCGTTAATGTTTCAGTTGCCCCCTCTCTTCTGCCGGTCGTTGCACAAGATAAAAAAGCTGGACTATCGATTCCACATTCCACTAGCTCGTGCAGGTCTACTACCGTTTGCTCTCCTCATGGATGGGGCTCAGCTCGGAGGAGGCTTGACCACACCCATTCCTGCCATCGATCGTGCACTTCTTACTGGTCTCGTCGACCGATGGCGGCCGGAGACACACACCTTTCACCTACCGTTCGGTGAGATGTCCATCACTTTGAAGGACGTGGCCATGCTAACCGCCCGCCCATCGTGGACAAATTGGTTCTTCCTCGCGCCGTGACAATGAGAAGGCAGCACTACATCGCGAGAGGTATTACATGACATAACGTTATTTCATGTTTGTAATGTGCACGATATTATCGACTCTCTTAATCCGGAGTTCATGTAGGTTCGGTGTCCCATACGTACAGAAGGAAAATGTTCTCCATGACTTGGCTACAAGAATTGCAGGAATACAATCTATGCCCACCTGATGCCAATGAAGCTACCATGGGGCGTCACTACGAAGTGTACCTCTACTACTTACTGGGTGGTGTCATGTTCACGACGACCGCCGGAGACCTCATCTTCTCACACATTGTGTGGATTGCTTGTCAGTTGGGCGCCAACCTTGATGACATCCCAGCCTACAGCTGGGGATCTGCGGTCCTAGTGGACACCTACCGTGGTTTGTGCGATGTATGCCATCAGCAGACTTACAGGGGCAGTATTACTGGATGCCTGCAACTCCTTCAGATGTGGAGTTGGGAGTACCTTCCGATCTCTCGACCGGAGGTACGTACGAGGTACTACTCTGTTGTCGTAGACGATGACATGCCGAATGCCACTCGCCCTACAATGGGGCACCGTTGGATGCACGCCCGGCTACGATGGTCGCCGACGGATGACCACGCGAGCTACACGCGTGTTATCGCCGACTTGGACTTGCTGACCGCAGAACATGTCACCTGGGATCCATGGACCGTGCAACGAGCCGAAGAGCTTGCGACTGACGGCCGTATCTCTTCTTGTTGCATGGTCGACCACGGCCTGTGGATGATTACGTGCTTCCTCTTGTACATGAACGTGGTCGAGGTCTACTCGCCCGAACGGATCCAGAGGCAGTTCGGGTGGTGGCAGCTAGTCCCTGTTCCAGCACCGCGGGATGTTGGGAGCTCTCATGGGTATGCATTTAATTATTTTCAATATTTGCCCCCTATATGCAAATTTCAAAATCTTACGTCCTAGAAATTGTAGGAGAAGCGCGAAGGGTAGTGCGGCCGCAGTGAACTAGAGCGTCATCCACGCTCCGCACATTACACGATAGATGGAGACAGCGTTTCAGGAGGTTGTCCATCCCTCTGGGCCATATGATCCCGAGGAATATGACAACTACCTTACATGGTACCGTGCCCGCACGCTTCCCACTTTACTGAGTGAGGAGGTCGACGAACGAGCCATAGCCTATCCAGAGGACCGATCTCGACAAGTCCATATTTTGGTACTCCCAATATCGTACTAATGTCTTTCGTAAATTTCTTTACACAAGTTCTAATACCCCCATACTGCCATGCAGACGTAGGAGGCATCGAAGCTATATACCCAAGCGAATCAACTTGCAGCCAAAACTACAGGCACCTCTAGCTCCTCGTCACCAGCAAATCAGATGAGACGGTACCTCACGTCTAGGGGGTCCCGATTCCTCTCGGCGATCCGTCGTCTTGGAGGATCTTCACGTCCTCCCACCCGCAGCTACGAAGATGCTCATATAGACCCCGCTTGTAGCTCACAGGCCAAGCGGTCCAGCACCAGCCGTCCCTCCAGTGCTGATGTGCACGACGCTGGACGTCGTGCATCCACGTCCCATGCATCGAGCCATTCATCGCGACGTCATTCTGCCCCCCCGTGTTGAAGTACCAGCTGAGGCCTTCGCACAACATGATGAAAGACTCGGTCCTTCTGCACCACTGGAGGTGCTCCATTTATCACACTCCTTCGGGACGGACGTCAGTCACACACAACACTGGAGCAAGGCCAGAGATTTTGAGTTCGACCGCATGGCCGACCCTACGGGGCTACTTGGTGTGCAGCAACATGGACCTCCTCCCTACAAGGTGGGGATCTCACAGCCAGCGGCCGATGTACTCTATACGGCTCCCCTAGGGACGGAGGATGCAAGTGCGTGGTACAACCGGATCCACGCGAGCGGAGGACAATACACATTCCAACCGGGCCTCCTTCCCCAAGATGAGCATTTCGATGTACCGGCAGACACGGGGAGGCATGGGCCATCACAGGCCGCGGGACAGAGGGAGAGACATGCCCCAGACGCGTACACCTAAGAGGACTTCACAAGAAGGCAAGGTGGACGGCGCCAAGGGAGACACTGACGCTTTTTTTACAGCTGTGTGTACTGTATTGATTACTTTAACCTACTTGTCATGTCAAATAACTATTGTGTGGTCCAATTTGAAATACAGTGATGCCAGCTAGTTTTCTCTTAAGTGTATTCAACTTAACAAACAGCATCCATCTACATTAGAATATTGTAAGAAGTCTTAACAAGGTACATCAATAATACATAAAATTTTAACAAGTCCTAGCGATACCCTGGACTTTCACCACGTACGCACCCAGAGTGGAGAAGATGCTCGCGGAGAGAAGAAAGAAGGCACACTTCCACCGCACAAGGATTTATGACCTGGGGACGAATAAATTTGAGGTCATGTGCAAGCGCAGACATGCATCCGGGTATCTCGCGGGGGACACCGTACAACAATGTCAGCTAGGGGCGAGCAAGTGACGTGCACGTGCAACAAGCTGAAGCTTCAACACATTCCATGCTCCCATGTGCTCGCCGCATGTCTTGACATGGGTGGGAACGATGCATCACAGTTCATCTCGCCTTACTACACCGCGCATGCTTTGAAGAACACGTGGCATTCGAAGATGAGTTCGTTCACAATCGGAGCGAACTACAAGATTATGGAAGGCCCAACCTGGAAACCATATCCCGCAACTAGACACACACAACATGGGAGGCCAAGGGGCACCAGATTGCAAGGTGACATGGACGCGGCTGATCGGTGGACGGTTTGCGAAAATGCAAATTATGTAAACAACCTGGACACGACCATAGGAGATGCCCCAATCCACCCAGTATGTAGTCATTTGGCTTTGATTATGTGTGAAATATTCTCTGTCCCCCAATGTATAATGTCAAATCACTCTTGTGTTGCCAAATTTGAAATAAATCGATGCTAGCCTTCTCTGAAGTTATCTTTCTTAATTTATTGTATCTACTAGTCTTGTCAAATCACTCATATGTTGTCATCTTCATAATACAGTGATGCCAGCTTCTCTTAAGCTGTTGAAATTTTTAATTGTAGCTCGTAGTCATGTCAAATCACCCATGTGTTGTCCGTCTGCACGCTTTCTCATAGTGGACGATTAGACGACGCACACCACAGCCTTCGCAATGCGATGTGACAGCACGCTGCTATCAGCTTTCTCAAACTGATTCGATAACACTCTGCACACCACCAAGCGACACAGCACTACCCATCTCAGGCCGCAGCTTTTGATAGAGGGTGACAGGTCGTGCAGCTTTTGACAGAGGGTGACAGGTCGTGCAGCCTTTGACAGAGGGTGACAGGTCGTGCAGTTTTTCTCAAAGGGTGACAAGTCGTGCAGCTTTTCTCAAAAGGTGACAGGTCGTGCAGCTTTGATGATGGGTGACACGTCGTGCAGCTTTTCACAGAGGATGCCAAGCCATCAAAATCGACAAGTGCTGTAGTTGTGTGGAGTAACCCCTCACCACCACTATAAAACTGGCCGAGGGGTAGACATCCAACACCGCCAAACCAGCAATAAACGTTAGTTGAATCTACACAAATTAGGACACGATGTCATTCTACCGTCGCCTCTTCAGCAAGCAGAACTTATTCCGCCCCGAATACCCGGATGCCAGTAGCGTTGACGCCCCAGTTCTGCCGGAGTTGCCCCGACACAAATGCGACTGCAACCTTCCGACGAAGATGATGCAATCTACCCACGGAGAGATGGCCGCCCGCGCTCACTACTGTTGTGCCCGCCCCTACCGGGTAAACCTACTGGTGTCCATACAATACAGGGTAAAAGTACCATTTCATGCATCGCTCTTTCTTTTTTAGCACAACGACCGGTGTTGCTTCTTCCAATGGATCGGGGCCGGAACGACGTGACTACGAATTTATCTACAACTGCCATGACGCCTACCCCGCTTCGCCTGAGAACTTCACCCGGTGGGAGAGGCCGCCAAGATATGTCCCCGTTCTAGATCGACCAGAGTTCAGGGCCGATGGGCAAGGGGCCAACCAATCGGTGAGTTTCATGTGACATACTCATGTTTCACTCACAAAGTAGTAATTCTAAACCAGTTCATCGCATACAGGAGTTCAAAAAGAAAATTGCAAAATTGCTCAAGTCAAAGGAGAAACCTCCTCAAGGGCCACCCGAAAGCCCTGACTTTTGTGAACACGGCCTGCAGGCAGTGGTTGATACCTGCCACGATGATCTAGCGGACCGGAGATTTTACCGGTGCCCCTTGGCCGAGGATGAATTGTGCGGCTGCTTCAACTGGGTGGACCCGGAGACGTACCACCCACATCTCAAACTTCCTGTATGGGATAACTGGGGGAGCAACCCTCTCCGTGGTGCTACTACCGACCAGAAAAGCCAAACCATGAGTACGCCTACGGTATTATTCAACGACCACAGCGGGCATATTGCATTGACTGCAGGGCACACTTCTAGTTGTACAAAGATAAGCCCAACACACACCTCCTGCACCATATAGTGGAGTGCAAGCCGAAACAGAGCAGGCGTCTCGGCAAGTCTCCGCCAACGGCCAACGCACCAGAAGTGCAAGAGGGTACCTCCTCTCGAAGAGGAAGGGACAAGGGGAAGTAGCCGGCCGAGGTTCGCACCACGCAACAAATCCTTGACGCGTTACGCAGACCATCCGGGAACCCGGGTGGTATTAACATAGGGGACGCTGGAAATCGAGATGACATGCCCATATGGGAGGGCAGAAATTCACATAAAAAAGACCAGAAAATTCTGTCTTATACACCCAAGACGTACGGCATAGGCCACCCAATCGGCGACAGCTAGGAGCATTGCGGATCCCCATAGAGTTCTTTCATAGTAGGGATTGAGTGGTGTCCGAGAACAAATCGCAAAATTTACACGGGTGATATAATATGTAGAAAATATCGGACATCATTCTCACTCTACCCAAATAGGCGGAACGATCACTTGTTCCACCTCGTTAGTTAGTTCGTCAAGCAATTTCGTCACTATTGTAATGCCCTTGTAATATAATCTAATCTATTGCTTATTTTATCATCTGAACTTTCGGTGTATGTGCCCTTATATATGTTCAACAAATAATTTAAGTGCTTTGTGGGAACTATTCATAACATGAGTTGTTGTCGACTATAATACTTAGGGTTATTGCCTAGTGGAAATTAGATGTAAAGTAAGGTGTAAATTAAATATTTTTCCAGAATATGGTAGTGCATATATGAAAGATCAAATGTGGTCCATTGTTCATAAAAATTCTATTTAGACATGATATTTTACGGGCCGCCGAAAAGGCTAAAATACATGACATGAGTTGTTGTCGACTATAATACTTAGGGTTATTGCACTAGTGGAAATTAGATGCAAAGCAAGGTGTAAATTACATATTTTTTCAGAATATGGTAGTGCATATATCAAAGAGCACGCAAATCTGGTCCATTTTCCTAAAAATTACATTTAAACATGACATTTTACAGGCTGCCGAAAAGGCTAAAAATTCACACTCTCCCTGATCTCAGAATCGCACTCTCTCTGATCTCCCTCTCCCACCATCGTTTTGTAATTTCTAAAAAAATCAATTCTTTAAATAATTTCAAATTATTGATTGCCTGGACTTTTATTGGACACATTTATTAGTACCTAAGTTCAATGACAGTTGCCCAGCCACTTCCTCCAAAAGAAGTGTTTTAAATATATTTACAAATTTGGATTGAAATTGTCCACATGCAATAACGCGATTTTGCTAATCAATTAGTATCATCAATTAATAATGCGATTTTCGCCAATATAGCTGAAATCTGAAATTTCGGGTATGGGCCCACCCCATACCCAAAATTTTAGATTTCGTTTATGTGTTTGCCGGATTTTGAGGTTTCGGAAAAGGTTAAACAGATTTTCAGTTTTCGGGTATAGTTGGGCTTTTGGTAAATACGCAAACATGTTGCATCGATTTGTAATTATAGACCTTATTTTGTACTGTATTCCAAACATTCCCAATTGTACTGAAAGCGAACTACTGTAGATATGTACAGATTAAATTGGGGCTGTAATTTTGTATGGCCCCTCTATTGAGTGGTCGATCGCTCCATAGCAAAGCGTTGACAAAAGAATATAAGCCAAAAGCAAAAGAATCTATACACAAATTATATTGCAATCTCACTACTAAAAGTATATAACCAACGAATATAATCCGCAAGCAAACATATAAAGCTGAAGCTAGGAAATAGAAAAATACATCACAAATGAAACAAATGAAGCTTACTCAACAATTTAGCACCAAGTTATTCCACATAATAGTTTGACCGAAAGATGAGTATCAGTCTATCAGATAATGATGGTCTTGAGTGATTGTGATCCCATCCTGCGTTGATTGGCACCCTGCCAGCCCGCGCCCTGGCCGCAACACGTCGCCCCTCTGGCGCCCTGGCCGGCTGCTCGTCTGCTCCAGTTGTTGGCTCGTCGCCTCGCCCGCCGACCACCGCCCTGGACCCGTCGCTCTAGGGTTGGGAGGTGCCGAGGTGGACTTATGGAGGAGCAGGTGTGAGGCGCCCCAGCTCCCGTAGCCCATTGTTGTACTGATAGGCCAGGCCCAAATCTACATGAAAAGGCCCACACCGCCACAGGATACACGCAGACAGAATTTTTTTTCTTTAATATTTTTTTTATTCTTTTTTTCAAAACTAGGCATCGGGGTGAAAAATTAGCAAGAATACCCGCCGGTCGCCCGTATATACGGGCGATTAGTCCCTGCACTTACGGTCTTCTAACAGTCATCTAACGGCAGTAGCGGGGGGCCCACCTATCGCCCGAGACAGGGGCGATCGCCTCCTGCTGGGGCGACGGGTGGGCAGAGCCGATTGTTTTCTAAATTCTAATTCCTAATTAATTTTTCGAGAATAATCAATAGGACAGAAATAACGAAAAGATTTTTTTTAAATTTTAATTCGTAATTAATTATCCGAGAATAATCAATAGGACAGAAAAAACGAAAATGCTCATAGTACTGATGTACTTTAATATTTTAAATCTTTAAAGAATTTATACCTCTTAGTATTGATTATAAATAATTTTTAACGAAAATGGTCATGAGTTACAAACACTGATCTTTAAGTACGTGATACCTCTTAGTATTGTTTCACTGTAATATTTTATATTTGTTGGCCAAAATATTCCATAAGTTAGAAGTACTATATGTATTTGCCAAAATCGTCGGTTCCGGACTAACAGGCGATTAGGGGCAGTCGAATTACTTGGGAGGTCCAACTAGAACAAGATAAATTTTGAAATATTAATTAATATATAAGGATTTGAATTATGTTGTGAAAAGTACTATGTGTCATGCAAATTTAAATTGTATAAATCAATTTTACTTAAACACTATTTAGTGCGTTATGAACAAACTATACGAACCATGCCTCGAGAAATCCTGAAATAAATATGTCTTGTTCGTAGGGTGTTAGGTGTCCCATTTTAGGGAAAAAAAATTAGGAATGAACTCAGTTGAATAAACCAAATGACTGTAAGTAGCCTCATTTGCATGACATACTTAAGCGTTTACGGCAACCCGTGAAATATCATTTTTAAATGTAATTTGTTGGGAGAACAGGCCAGAGTTGCTCTGTGATATATGCAGTACGCTATGGTGGGAAAATATTTTATTTACACATTTCTTTGCATATTAATTCTGACAGTGCAATAACCCAAAGTATTATGGTCGACGCAACAATAAAACGCTAAAGCCTTTTCGGCAGCCCGCGAAATATCATGTTCAAATGTAATTTGTAGGGAGAATGGCCCAGGTTTGCTCTTCGATATATGCAGTACCATATGGCGGGAAAATATTTTATTTACACCTTGCTTTGCATATTAATCCTGCCAAAGGTAATAACCAAAAGTATTACTACGAGACAACAATGAAACGCTTAAGCCTTTTCTACAAATCATGAAATATCATAACGAAGGTCGAATCGTAGGTTACTGCGAAAAATAAGGTAGGCCACACTCTTCATTTCGGCTTAAAACAGGAAGGAGTACCACGAGCAAGGAATTTGAAAGTTAAAACTAGACGTCTACTGAGTGCTTCGAGGCCACTTCCCATTCGTCCATGCCTCCGGTGGGGCATCTTTGGCACGACTCGTCCTCTCTCGTTTCCTCTCTCTGTCGGCCTCCTTCTCCTCCGCTTCCTTCCTACGTGCCTCCTCGCGGGCGGCATCGCGCTGCTCTTGAAGCTGCCGCGTGAACTCGTCCTGCCGGTTGGCTTGGTCAAGAAGCCGTTGGTCGTCGGGGTTGATCTTCGTATCAAACCACTGGTCAAATTCACACAGTGGCGGAGGTGACTGCATAAAACGTAAATTAGCAAAGTTTCATTCACAAATATTACGTAACCCGTACGATTGTTACCATGCGGCGATCCTTCAGGCTCTTCTCCGGCGGATCGAAGGCGTAGTTGCGGCACTTCCAATACCTCCTCTTCCAAGTTGGAATTTCCCAAGAGCGGACAAGCCTGCAAGGATCTCCGCACATACACATGGGTGCTACAGCTCCACGAGGTAGGAAGAGATCTTGGTACGCTAAATTGCGTGGGCATGCACTTGCTTCTTCCTTTGCTTTCCCCTTTCCCTTTGCACTTGCACTCCTCGGCATTTTCGATTGATCCTGAATTTTTTTCCTCCCTCCTCTATTCTTTCTTCCTCTCTCGCTGCTGTCTTTGCGAGACCGCTCATGAGAACGAATGTTATAAAGGGCAAATATTGCCAGGGTATGGAGCGATCGCCCCAACTAGAGGCGATAGGTGCACCGAGGCATTGGTGTGTTGTCACGTCGTGTGGCATAGGCAGGCAAAACATACATGGATTTGCACAATTTAAAGTGATAAGGCTCTCATGTTACTAACTCGGACAGTTATACAATATGGTGCTGAACGTAAAGGCATTACAAAAATACATCTGTACAACTAGTCAATCACGGCCACGCTTCCTGATCTGGCCCGTGGGGTAGGTGAGTGGTGACGGCAGACGGACGTCCCTCCTAGGCTGGCCCTACAGCGCAGGCGTAGAGTAGTGTGGTGGCGCTCCCAAGAGCTGAGAGGGGGCGAGGTAGTCGGTCGAAAGGTACTCCTCTAGGTTGAACTCGACGTCCGCAGGGTCGTCGAAACCACCCTGGGGTCCTGCTGGGGCGTGAGACAACGAGGGAGCCTCCGCAGCCCACTGTCCCCACTGCTGCTGCGTGGGAGCGTAACGAGGAACCGACGGGGTAGGGCGAGATGAGGAAGGAGCCTCCTCAGCTCACTGTCCCCACTGCAGCTGCGTGGGAGCGTAACGAGGCACCGACGGGGTAGGGCGAGGTGCTGGGCTGCGGGGACGTGGTGTGCTGCGTCCGTCGACGTCTCCACGCCCCCGGCAGGTGGCCAAGCGATCCAACCGCCTCATCCTATCGAGGATCCGATCCCAAGCTGCCTCGGCCTCGGCGGTGGTCACCTGTATGCTCGCCCGAAGGCGCGCCAACATGGAGATAGCCTCCACCTCAACCTCCCCGATGAGATGTGTCTGCATGTAACGTCAGATTTTTATTACGTAATTTACATGAAAAAGACGTGCCCATGTAGCTTCGATTGCGACACTTACCGAGTAGTTGTCCCTCTGGGACATCTGTGAAGGGTACGTGTCTGTCACCGATACCTGCCGTGCGACATACGGTGCTGGTGTGTACCCCACCCTGAGGCGAGTGCGGGGGGCGAACCACTCCATGTACTCATCGTACATGTCAGGGTCGTACGGCCGGGTCTCGGTGATCCTCTCGTCGAGTGCGGCGTCCCACTGCACCGCCCATGGCTGCATACGGTCGCGAATCGAGTGCCCATCGCAAAGACCCATCCGGTCATCTGCAATGCAAAAACAGGAAGTACACACCACATTCATTTTGCAAAGATGCGGAGTAGTAGGATCAGGGCAAGTACCTGTGAGCGCCACGTGCGACAACGTGACGAGGTGGCAAGGGAAAGGACTAGAACAGGCCGAACTTCCACAGCACTCGGTGCGGGGAGTACTCCTCGACACACAGGTCAAAGACGAGAACCTTACGGGTAAGCCAGAAGGCCTCATCTCGCGTGCAAAGCACGGAGACCCCGTAAGGTGCTCGGGCGTGGACGTCGTACGCGGTGTATGGCGTCCACCACACGTCCTCGTCGTGGAGGCGGTCGAACTCCCGAACGAACTCGAGGTAGGACCTCCTCACCTGTCGGTGCGCGTACGTCCGCTGCGAGGAAATAAGAAATGACGGAGGTTATTGAAATGCGTTAGTGGGGAAAAAGATACGAGGGAGCATACCTGTCGTCGGACCCAGTAGTGGCCCATGGTGGGCCAGTTCACCGGGTCGTCTCCGTAAAGGTCCTGGGGGTACGGTGCGGTGTCAACAACAGGCTTGTCAACGGAGAAGCGCTCCTAGGACCACAACTGAAGGAATAGGATGCAACCCGACATCGTCGCGTCCTGCTCCGCCCGAGAGACGGCGTCGCACAGACCTCTATACGTCGCCGCAAGCACAGCTGAGGCCCACGACCACTGCATCATCTATTTACAATGGGGAAGTTAGACGTGCTCCGCTGAGACGAGATTTGAACTGAGTGTGTTACCTCATCCTCCGGGGTGTCGGCGATGTGCTGGGCGTACTCGATCAAAGCGGTCCACCGTGTTCCGTGGGAGGACGGGAACATCACCCAACCGAACAACAACAGGAGGTATGCCTCCAGATGGCGGGCCACTTCCTCCTCCTCTGCGTGCGGGTGGAGAAGCTGAGCCTGCAGCGTTCGTAACAAACATTATGAGCAAATTAGCGCTTCTCTTTTAATTCTCAACGAAAGAGGTACTCACCGTGAACTGAAGCAGCCACGCCTTCGTCGGTCCGTGCCGCTCACCCTGCCTGAGGGGCCGGTAGGGGGCTGCCCGAGGGTGCCGCTGCATCACGACGAACCGCGCGGACAACTCCGCGTGCCACGTGACGGAGGCGTCGTGCGGCACAACTGCCGGACCCGCACAGGGGAGGCCTAGGAGGTACGACACGTCCTGCAGCGTCGGAGCCATCTCTCCGCACAGAAGGTGGAACGTTGCGTCTCTGGTCTCCACCGGTCCACGAGTGTGGCTAGCAGGGACCGGTCGTACCCGAACCACGGGACCTCCCTGCCCTCTAACGGGGCAATCACCTGCTCCACCATCCTACAGAGAGGAAGTAAGCCAGCCGCTCACAACCTGCATGTAGTGCATTGCGTCGTTAGAATTGCATTCACAAGTAAGTACATGTACGTAAAAGAGTGCAAGCGTTGGCAGCTTACCGTGGAACCCAACGTGGGTCAATGCGAAGCAGCTCGTTAGGCACCCGAGGTCGGAGTGTCCCTAGCTCTCGCTTACGCTCTGCAGTACCTAGACCGGTGGGTCGCATCCACGGTTGCGCCGAGCGCACTCGAGGGCAAGGTCGCGCCATCGTAAATCATTACAAAGAAAATACAACAAATTTGTTAGTAATTAAATGTGCACACAAAATGAAATGCGAAATAACGAATTGTACCATACTCAACAAACAATACAAAAGATGAAGACATGTTGGATGAGGCACACAACGCCGAAAATTACATTATCCTTGTAGCAATTAACTGGTACATCGAAAAATACATGATGCGAATAACAACTAACTGGTACATCGAAAAATACATGATGCGAATAACAACTAACTGGTACATCGAAAAATACATGATGCGAATAACAACTAACTGGTACATCAAAAAATACATGACGCGAGTAACAACTTACTAGAAGTGCGAAAATTATTTGATTGGCACAACAGTTCACTGGTACATGATCGAATCTTACAAGATGCGAAGAAGATCAAACATTACATTATCCGCGGTTGCGACGCGCCTCGGACTCGTCCATATCGTTACGAATGCGCCGTGTCCTCCGACGCCCGACCTTCAGCCTCAACATTCGGATGTCTGGTACCCATCGATGCTCCGGAGGTGGGGCGGTTGTGAACGATCCATCCACTCGGTACCCGTACACCTCGTGATGACACGTGTTGAGAACACTTTCCTTGTAGTAGTAGGGGGAGATGTACGGATGACATGATTGATGCGTCTCCGCGGCTGCGGTAATGACGTGCAAGCACGACAAGTGCAGCAGACGTGGTTTCTGGCAGGAGCACTCGCAGTCAGCTGCTCGGAGTATGCACAGATGGGAAGTCCTCTCCCGGTGGGCACCCCTGCGACCTCGGTCACCGCAGTGCACGTGGTATCTCCGTTCCACGCCACTCTCTGGTGTCACCCGATGTGTCTGCGCCTTTCTTGTTTTCTTGGACATGTACGTAGATACAACCGTTGAGTACGACAGTCGATTGTTCGACATACATGCTGCGGAGCTCTTGTATCGCTCAATGAAATATCTCTGTGTCCCTAGTAAGACACCTTCAACTATACCCACCGATGGAAGGCATCCGTGCCTTTCATTACCGATTGTAAATCTCCGCGAGTTCGTTGTCATGATTCCGTAACACGAGCCGCCTCGTCATGCGAAGGACCATTTCTCCAAAGGCTCGTGCAGTATCCAATCAGTGAAACTCTTTATGTCGGTCTCCGCCTCGCCGAATGTTTGGGGCGTCTGTCGGGAGCGCACACAAGGCTGTGGGGTCCTCTCCTTGCTCATGGTACACCATCGGGTCCTTGATGAACTAGCGGTATCTCTTGGATTCATTGACTGCTTCTTCGTTAGTTCATCCAACGTCCTCCAAAGCGCGTCGAACTTCCTCCGTTGGTTCTGTTTGCATAGCCGCTTGAACATGTTCATAAGCTCCTTGTTCCTGAACTGACGGAAAAAATTGGCACCCATGTGCCTCATGCACCACCTACTCTTCAGGTCCGGCCACTTTGCTGCTCCCACGACAGTGGACCCTTGTTGCATATCCACGATCGCCCTTAGCAGCCCTGCATGTCGGTCATGGATGACACAAATATCAGGCCTGTCTAGAACAACTGCCAGCTTCACTCTTTCAAGGAACCAGTATCAGCTCTCCGTGTTTTCCCCCTCCACGAAGGCCAATGCAACCGGTAGAACCTGGTTGTTGGCGTCCACCGCGATCGCAGTTAGAATCTGGCCCTTGTACTTCCCCGTGAGGAATGTGCCGTCCATGCAAATGACCGGGCGACAGTGCCAGAATGCATTTATGCATGCGCCTAGGGCGAAGAATGCACGCTGCAAGACCCACTTACCCGCGCACACACCACCCGCAGGAAACTTCGCAAGGTCGACGGATGTACCGGGGTTCCTACGTGCTATTGCCCTCAGCAAGTGGGGAATATTCTCGTAGGAAGCCTCGTACGTCCCGAACCGTATTTCCAGAGCTGTCCTTTTCGCTCTCCATGCCTTTTTGTAGCTAATCTTGTACTGAAAACTCTCCTCCACGGCTGTGATAATAGATCGAGGCTGCAGGTGCGGATTGTCCACGATCTGACCATAAAACACATTTACCAGCCAAGTGGACGACAGATTATGTGTCCTCGCTCCGCTTCTTCCACCGCAGCTTATGTTCCATCACTATAGAGCATTTCCAGTAGTCCTTCCACTTCCCCTTGTATGCATGCACCCGCCATGGGTACGAATCAACTACACACTTCACGTCGTACTCCTTGCTGGACTTCACTACCCTGAATTGCCGCCGGAGGGACATTGCCCAGTACTTCACCGCATCCATCACAGCCTCCTTGTCTTTATATATGGCCCCCTCCGTCACCTCGTTCTCACGATACTCCCATGCATCAATGTTCCTTCATTCATTGTTAGGTCTTGAAATCAGAATTGGTCCACGCACCAGGGATAGGCACCTCAGGAGCGTTGTCCTCCTCGTCGGAGTGCTCACCATCAGGGACTTCCTTATCCGCACGGTCCTCCTCTTCCATCAGGACAACTATGTCCTCCACCTCCTCCCACTCGTCGGCCACCCCTCGCGCCTCCACCGCTGTCTCCTCTGCCCCCCCGATCCCTTCGCTACCACCAGTCTCGTGCTCCTCGTCTCCGGGCTCCTCGCCGCCTTCCTCTTCGCATCTTTCTACATTTGACGTCCCCTCCCCCGTAATGTCCACCCCGACATCACGAACTTGCGACACCGATGGAGCTACCGGGTAGCACTGTACCAACAACATGAGCGGCCAACCCCGCTCTACGGCAAATCCAACATGAGCGGCCATGTTGACGTCGAGTTAATAGGAATCAACTCTCCGTAAAAACAGTCTTGCGCACGGCTCACTACTGCTCTGACCCGCAACCGAATAGTCTGGGCATCCAAACGGAACATCCGAGACATCCACTCCAACAAACCCCTGTATGTCCTATCGCTCGGTCTACATATGCCCCGTACGACTCTTGAAAATGATGATAAATCCACCCCATCCACCCCCTGTGCTATCTCCCCATCTCCGTAAAATATTTGGAAATACAATTTCTCTGACATGCTGCAACGTCCGACGAAAAAATATTACTCTAAAATACAATATACAAAACGTACATTGAACGTACTACAAAATACGACTATAAATAAGTGATTCGACTAGCCTACCATACGGCCTAATATTAAATTTCTACTACATTACATTTGTATATATTGCCTAATACATTATTTACATAATAAAATTAGTAATACACAACCCTACTAAATTAAATTTATACCACATTACATTTGTATATATATTGCCTAATACATTATTTGCATAATAAAATTACTAATACACAACCCTACTAAATTAAATTTCTAAATATTGCCTAATATTTCTACTGTATTAAATTTCTACATACTAAATACTACATTAAATTTGCACATATTGAAATACTAAATTAAATTTCTAAATACTACATACTACATTAAATTTTTGAATATTAACTGCTATATTAAATTTCTAAACACTATACAATCCTAAAATTTGTAAACAATACATAATCCTAAAATTTCTAAATACTACAACAAATTCCTAAATATTAAATGCTACATTAAATTTCTAAATACTACATAACCTATAAAAAAAATTCCTACATTTACCTCTACAAAAAATTCCTAAAGTCTCTACAATAAAAATCCAAAATTTACCTAAATTTCTCGGCTCCCCTTCTCTTCTTCTTCTCTTCCTCTCTTCTCCCCCTCTCTTTCTCCCTGCGCTCAGCTCCCCCTCTTTCTTTCTCCCTACGCTCGGCTGTGCACTAGCAGCTGCGCCGAGCGGCTTTTAAAGGAGCCTGTCGCCCCTGTATGGGGCAATCGCCCGTACAGGGGGCGACAGGGGGGCTCACCACCGCTGCGCGCCATTTCTAGCCGTTTGTAGCCGTTGGTCGGGAATAATCGCCCGTATATGGGGCGATCGCCCCATATACGGGCGACCGGCGTGTATTCTTGCTAATTTTTCACCCCGACACCTAGTTTTGAAAAAAATAAGAAAAAAAAATATTAAAGAAAAAAAAATTCCACGCAGACACATCCAAATCAACGAAGAAACACGGCACCATCACAAGGTACCTCGACTGCTCCATGTAGGATGGCCTGTAACACTCTGTCCAAATTTTGCTCAAAGTTCAGCCTACTATTGGGTAGAATAACGCATGCATAATACCACACTTACACTTTCGTCCTTATTTCGTGTAAAAGGACTAACTTAGTTGTATTATATACTATACTACAACTCAGTTTACACAAGCAATGTGTGATTAATCTCACCACTACTCCACATGCGCCACACGGGCATTCACATCAACGGGCTGGGAGTATTACATTTACCCCTTAAGGGCTAATGTCCTCAATAGCATACTATATACATGGCAGATGCCCAGAACCACTACTAGGTACACGTCCATGTGTCCAGTGCCACCACATGTGCTATGATGTATGTCTACTCCAGGCCCACTCCATGCACTATATGCCTGTGCCTTTATCCCACACGGGCCCATGTAGTGAAGTTTAATGCTCTGATACAATCTGTAACATCTTGGCCCAAATTCGCTCAATGTCTAGCCCATCATGGGGTAGACCCACGCATACATAGCACCCAACGTACACTTTCATCCTCTTTTCGTGTAAAAGGGTTAACCCAGAGGTGTTATGTTTGGACAAACATGTTATATATACTGTAACACCATGATTTTCTAGAACAAGCCCGATAAATTATTTAGCGTCAGGGAATTATCAGAAATGGAATTTGTCGCAATTGGAGTCATTCTTTTCTTTAGCATATTAGTCCTAACATGTATCATATTGGATTTTAGGTGAAATATTTTTGCGTTGAAAACCTTAGAAACCAGACCCAACCCTCGACCATTAACCCTAACCCTTCTCACTCCATCCATCTCCCTATTTTCTGCACAAAACAAAAGGAAGAAGAGAGATAGCAAGAGACAAAAGCTCCTCATTGCCTTCTTCCCCTTTTTTTCACCCCTCCCACTTCAGCCTTTCTTCCCAATCCAACAGGCTTTCCTCCCAAGCCAAGAGACAGAGCCTTATCACTGCACTGCATCCATCCCTTTCTTCCTCCCTACTCTATCATTTCTTTCCAAACAAGACACAAAGCTCCTTCCATCTCTCCTCCAAATCAAAATCCAAAAATGGAGAATCAATCCTTGCATGTCATACCACTACACTCACAAGTATACAAGCATTCCATTTTTGCTATCATATTGTACATGCGTGGTCGTCGTTCAAGTGAGTTTGTGAGAGGGGAAGAGAGGTGGTAGCCCGATGAGGTGACTCGATGGTGCAAGCAGCGGTGGCTTGGACCGGCTTTGTAGGAGCAGTACATCAACAGCAGGGCGACGACGATGACAGCCTAGCGTAGCTAGCAACGGTGGCTGTGCAGCATAGGAGGCCGAGGCACGGCACATTGTAGGGTGGCCAATGGTGTGGCACGGCCAAAGAGAGGCTAGCGACACAGGGTGGCCGACGGTGGCAAGGGCACCCGGAGTATGGAGACGTAGACAGCGAGGCAACATGGGTAACGGTTGGGGAATAGAGGGAGGGGCATGGCGAATCGCCGGCATGGACGGCGGCACAGCCCGAGGTGGCTCGGCTAAGCGTGGCGTCATGGCCAGCAGCGGGGTGCAACGGCGTGGGTGGCCGATGGAGCAGCCAGCCACGACGACCTAATGAAGCTGGCGATGGTGCTGGAGGAATATAGCGACGGTGGCCTGGTGAAGTGGTGTGGTGACATAGGGAGCGACCTAGCGGCACGATACCACTTGCCGGCACAACGGCAGTGGGATCTAGCTACCGTCGGCTGGATCTAGCGCTAGGTGGCAAGGGAGAGGCGGCATGGTGGTGTGGTGGCTCAGAGAGAGATGGAGAGGGGTGCGCGATCGGGAGTAGTAGGGAGGAGGAGGCAAGGTGCTAGCGTGCGGTGGAGAAGGGAGGAGAAATCGGTGCTCGGCCAAGGAGAGAGAGAACCAAGGAAAGAAGGAAGAAGAAGAGAAAGGAAAAGGAGCGGCTTAGCTAGGAAGAAAAGAAGAGGGGAAAGGAAAAGAAGAAAAGAAAAGAAAAGAAATAAATGAAAGAAAAGAAAAGAAAAGAAGAAAAAGTAAAGAAGAGAAAAGAGAAAAAGAAGGAAAGAAGAGAAAACAAAAGAGAAAAATAGGGCAGAGCTGGATTTCTAGCGATGGACCCATTTCCGTTCAACTATGGTGGAGGAGTTGTCTACAACGGATTGTTCATTCTCGACACTCATAGTAAAATATTGTCATCATCTATATTTTCATATGTATAGCTCTTAGTTGTGCATGTTACAATAAATTATTGACCATGGCATATTGTGAGACCATGTGGAGGTCAGCCCATATAGATAGATGTGTGATGAGTATTTGATATTTTTTAGGCTTATGTCGATTTGTGTGAGTTTGTTTTAGTTTAGAAAACTAAATTTGCAATCTTGAGTTGTTGTCGGCCTTCCCAATGAGCTTTAGCGATGCATTTAATTAGTAATTCATTCTGCTATTAATTATATTTTGCATATTTTGTTGTGTAATGCTATGTGATGTGTTTGCTTGTCTTTGATGGTTGCAGGACTTCGGAGTTAGGTCATCGTGAGGTAGAGGAGATCGGAACTAGGCTATGAGAGCTGAGATCCAGACGATCAAGGTGACGCCAGAAGATGACTGAGGTCGGGGCGTAGCTTCAAGCTAAGAAGATAAGTGGATGGTGGAGATGCTAGCTTAAACCACACTCAAGCGAAGGAGGATCGTTGGATCAAGAGTTCGCGGATGTGAGTAGTGGTTAAGTTAGTGGTAAAAGGTTAAAACTCGTTATGTTGTTGGGTTACGGGTTAGCCCATGTATGAGTGAGAGAGTGAATTTCAACCCTTGATGAGGGTCAAGAAGGTCATATAAGGGTGGATATTACTCCCACCATGTATGAGTGGGGTTGTGAATCTCAACCCTTGATAAGGTTTCTTGAGGGCCAAGAAGGTCATCAAGGGTGGAGGTTGTTCCAGTGTGCTATAAATAGAGGGGTGGAGGGATGCCTCCAAGTCAAGTCTTTGAGAATGATTTTGGTTTCCTTATGCTCTTTTGAGCTTTGCTCACCTTGTTGTGAGGCTTTATAAACCTTCCTCTCAAAGCAATAAAATTTTAATTTCATCTTATATTCTGCAATTTACTTTCCACACTTTAAATTCTTGCAATTTACATTCCGCACTTTAAATTCCTACAATTTACTTTCTGCACATTTGGATTTGCCTCACCTCCTTCTAAATACTTGTGGATTTTATGCCAAAGATGAATGATTGATGGACGAATCTTCTTTAGATCATATTCCAATCATTTAGGCAAACTTTGTCTTAATTCTTGTAAGAATTTTTGCTTGGTTCTTTCTTGCAACTTGTGCTTTGCTTCCCCTCCTTTCTACTTGTTGTAGTTCTTTTGGATCTAGAATGTATATAAATCATGTCCCAACACAGCAATATCCATTAGAACTCATTCTTGCTCAAGTTATGCTTGCAACACTATGTTCTTGATCTGCAATCGCTGTTTTTGGTACAGCTTGAACCATTTGCATTATTGGATGAGACATTAGGCTTATTCTTGCAATTACTTCTAGATTCATAGTCCTAAGTTCATTTTCTAGTCATGGTTCAAGTTTCATCAAGTTTGGTTGGATAGATCAAAAGTTATTGAGGTTTCTTTGTGGTCAAAGTTTCTGAAATATCTGCTAAAGTGTAGCATGTTTGTTAAGCAAGAAAGATCACTATTTTAGGCTTTATTTTGAAATTAATTTTGCAATCATGACTCTGAGGACCTTAACTTGCTTTATTTCTAATTTCATCACTTTTTGATGAGTAGATCAAAAGTTATTGAGGTTTCTTTGCAGCCAAGTTTCTGAAAGCCACTTTTTGAGCAGCGTGGTTGTTGAGCTATAAAGGTATATTTTTTGGGCTTTATTTTGAAATTCCTTTTGGAATCACGACCTGACGACATTATCTTGCTAGGATTAAAATGTCATCAATTTTGGATTAGTAGATTTAAAGTTATTCAAGTTTCTTGACAGCCAAGTTTAAAATTTCTGCTCATCCATGTTGCCGAAATTGTTGCTCCATTCACTATGTTGTGCGTATTCTTGAACCTAGAGTTTGCTCCATAGCACTAGTGTTCTAGAAGAGATTTTTGAGGGGGAAATTTTTATTTGGCTACAATTCACCCCCTCTAGTTGCCGATTTCAGTCCGTCAATTGGTATTAGAGCCCAGTTTTGCTCTTTCTAGATCTTGATCGGTCTCTAGAGCCATAGCGACGGATAAATATTCCACCAAGCCCTCCATATTTTCTTGAGTTGATTATCCTTTTTGGAAGTCCAGGATGGAGTCATACATCACTGCCCAAGGTTTTATGATTTGGTAGAAGGTGAAGCTCCCTTATGATGTTCTTGCTGATGAGAATGTTAGTGCCACAAATATGGCTGACGTTGACGCGAATGCAAAGGCAAGGTGTTGGTCATATTCCCTTGAGGCAATTATGGAAATGATTGTATCACGTCTTATGTTTATGGAACATTATAATTGTGTCCTTTTAATAAATATTGATTGGGTTGATCAACAAATATGTGACTTGTTCGTGAAACTCTTTTCATATATCAATGTTATTCAAGTTATCCCTAATCGGTTATCATAATATAGGATGATTATGTTTTATAAATCAGCACATGTATTGATTGATGACCATGTTTTATGGGTCATAGAGATATGGAGATATCTAATCAATAATATCAAGGTTTTATGTTTCATGGGTCATAGAGATATGGAGATATCTAATCAATAATACGGACACATGTTAGAGAACATGCGTTGGATAGACCCATATGAGACACTACGAGAATTGTTATATATTCTTATGTGTCATCAGTTGGTCTCATATATAGTGTATGTATGATCCTTAGACCTGAGATTGTCATTGGTTTCCTAGATGTGTAATGGTTTACTTAGGGGTTGCCAAACACTACACTCCAGATAGTTATAAAGGTAGTTTTTGGGTTTACCATGAAACATGCTGATGTACATGAATGATTAATATGGAATTTGCCCCTCGTACATAACAGAGAGATATCTCTGGCCCCTTGAGGAAAATGGATTAAAGAAGTGCATGGTCATACTGAATGTGATTGACAGTCAATCTAGATAAATTAATCCAATATAGATAAATTAATCCACTATAGTATGAGTGAATGGATCGAGTTGTCATAGGATGACACGACTCTCGCCTTGAGTTCGATTTGATATCGTGAGGCAAAGGGAACATGACATTATTACACTATAGTAGGTTCGTTCGATGCTTTTTGAATATTTGAGAATCGATATGTATTGCTAGGGACCGCTATCGATTATCAGTCGAAAAGATGTTTCCGAGTCGTGTCCAAATATACATGAACCTATAGGGTCAACACATAAGGGGTTTGGAACGGTTACAATCGGTTATCATAGTTCGGATTGGATCTGTTTTCTAATGGGCTGAATTGAATATGGACTCAGATTGGACCCAAGGGTTGGCTGCCATCGAGGGCTATAAAAAGGGGATGTAGGCTTAGGGTTTGAGGCAGAAGTTGCACCGAAACCCTAGCCGTCCTCCACCATCTCTATCGTGCGTACGGTGCTAGCACCCTAGCGCTTGGTGTTCCAACCCCGAACTTGTGGATACCGATAGAGGCACTGCTCTATTTGCGGTATTGTTCGAGGATGACTGTTTGGACCAATCGTGGAGTTGATTGGACCGATTCAGAAGCCGAAGGATCAACTTACTACTCGGTTACCGCTCAGACCGATCGCACTGTTCGACGACCATACCAGGATACGCAATGTCGATCTGCTTCGACATCTTCTTCCGCTGCACTATGCGTCTAGTGGTAACAATCTGTAATCCATGATCATTTGCTTGCGTGGCCTCTTGGGATCGGTAGAATTTTAATTTGCGCTAGTTAAGCCTACCGTAACCCTTCACAAGGAACATTGTCATATAGGGGCTAAGCCGTAGTGAGTATGACAGGATCTCCCACTTGCAATTTGCTCACCAAATTTGGGTGACTCTTGATGCTTACCATTAGGGCACCGCCCAAATCAAGACCACGAGGTAAGATCAATAAAAGCGTGACTACAACAAGTTCGAACAGCACACTGGGGAGTCTTTGGACGAGTGTTTTGTGCTTTTCATGAAGATACTTAGCGATCTCACTACAGGATAGCACGTTGTCACCAGCTGCACTACTGTTTGAGAAAATTTGTTTTGCAAGCTGTAGTGCCGAAGCTAATATAAATTCACTGTAATATTACAGATCGGAGTTTTTACCGGATAGTTGGTGTATCACCTGTTTCTTTTCCCCACCTACCCCTTTTCCCCTCCCTTTCTTTTCTTCCCCATCCGGACAGCATTTCTTCTCTTCTTTTATCATGGCTTCCTCCTCTTGGCCAGCGCCCTAGCTCCTCCCCTAGCTCCCTCCTGGTCCTTCTCTCCTTCCCTCCCCCTCCCCCTCTCTCTCCACTGGTGAGCCCTCCTCTCCTCCATTTTTGGCCAGCCAGCAAGCAGCAGCAGCAGTCCCCCCTTCATTTCTCCCTTTGGTGGTGAGTGGATTCAACTTTTTCTTGGTTCTTGCTGTGATAATGGGACTCCTAGCTGGTGGGGATGGTTCTAGGGTTCTTAGATTTGGGGATTCTGGAGGGAAAATTGCTCTAGGGTTGGAGGGAACACTGTTCAGTTTTCGAGCTGTGCACAGACCAGTTTTGCGGCTGTGATTTGGACGAGGTAGAATCATTTCTTGAGTAGTTGGATGTAGAGAAAGTTGTATCCCGTGTTCTTAAGTTTCTTTAGAGTACAAGAACACAAAATTCCTTTCAGCCAATTAAAAGTTATGACCTTTTCAGTACAGACTGCTCTAATTTAGTTTGTGTTGGTAGCTGAGATATTGAGCTGCTGTTTAGAGCTATTTGCAAGTCGAATTAGAATTTTTGGTTGCCTGGAGAAAGTTAGGCAATTTCCTGTAGATAAATAAAATATCCTTTTTTGCTTGATTTGGGTTCATGAATCAAACGTTATGCTATTTTGAAGTTGCTACTCTGAAACTGCAATCTGCTGAAAAATTCAGAGTCTGAACTGAAACTAAAAGTGCAAGTTGAGAACTTTCGACTCAGTTTTTGAATGAATGGCTATGGGATAATTGTAGGTTATCCTCTTGTGGCCATTTAGAGCCCAAGAACTCAAAGTTTGGCTTAGCCATTTGGAAGATATGCCCTTTTTAATACCTGCTGCCAGGAATTCCAATTGTTGGAATTGAGGTTGTGTTGAGTTTGGGTTTAGAAACGTTATGTGGTGTACTAATCTATATAGTCTTTAGCTGTATGTGTGTAAATGTTATTTTTTTCCCAGGTAGAGTAGCTTCGGGAGTGGCTTCAACCTTCCGCCACCCCACTTCTCGCGGTTAGAGGCAAGTATATCACTATTATGATGCTAGGATATCATTTCCTTGCAAAGCATTATGAGTATGTTTATGTGAAAATTTTTGAAACGGTTATGGTGAATGCATGTTGCAATATACGGGTAAAAGAGAAATGTTAAATGACTATGAATTTAAATGTTATGTTAATGTTATTGGTTGACTTGATGATAATGGTTATATCTATGTTCATGTTGATAGAGATGTGAATGTTGAAATAGAATGCATTTACCATTTATTCATTCATTTCATTGCATTTGTGCAATCATAAGAGAAGAGGCGACCCATGCTGATGTGGGCCTCTGTGCTCACACGTAGTGAGCACGAAAGTCCTATCTCGTAGTCCCATTCACCGAGGTGAGTGGGAGCGAGACAGTAAGAGTAGGCCCCTCTACAGGATGGAAGGGAATGAGAGGGTGCACACCGACGGGTGTGCACTCGGTAATACCGGTATGTGCTATGAAAGGTGCATTTATGAGCATGCATGTTGCATTTCATCTTTAATGATGATTCTTTGTGTTAAATGGAAATGTGTAGAGTTGGGATAGAGTCGTGGACTCATCTGAAGAGATTTAAATGGGGCTTGTATGAGTCATAGACTCATCCAAAGAGTTTAATGAGGTATGTATGTTAATTGAGTAATGAAGTGAAGGTGGTAACCGACGGTGATATCATGATTTATGGGCTTGTTGATTGGTATGAGAAATGTGTTTATGCTACTGTTTGAAAATTTTAATTGGATAATTATTTTAATATGATACCTTTGCTGAGTTTTGAACTCACGTTTGTTTTGTGTTTTTTATTTTAGGTACCTACAAGAGTGGCATATGGGAAGGGACTTTAGTACTACTTCCACACTTGATATAATTTGAATTAGTCACCTGCATGTTAAGGCAATGTAATAGTTTTGGTTGCTAGTGTGTTGTGGCGTTTAATTCGATGTTATGTCTATTTGTCATTTGAGTGTAGTCTATGATGGTTTTGTGGTTATGTTTATTGAGTTAATGCTTGAATATTATCTTTTGCCTGCTGAGTGGATGTCCGAGTTTTAGGGGAGATGCTGCCGATTTTTTTAAGTTAAATTCGGCAACCTACTAGTATGTTAGTTGCTTTGCATTGTTTTCTTTTAATCCTAGGTTTGTTGAGGGTGTGACATCCAGGGCACGCGTGGTGCCACGGTGTTACAGTTGGTATCAGAGAGGGCATTAGGTCCGTGGTGCTTGAACTTAGTGTCATACTATAGTGTCAACTAAAACTTTGATTTGGGATAATCTAGAAACATGGTCTAGGTACATATATTCTTTAAAATCTTGTCTTAGGTAAATAACTTTAAAACTTGACGTAGGTTGACTAAGTAACTAAAATTTTGACACACTGATGCATAGTAGAAAGGGTATGGGTATCATTGCATTACGCTCAAGGGTTGTATTTGGGCTTTGATGTTGAATGCTAAATTTGTTGACGCATATTGCTTTGTTTATGAAATAGTTATTTGAATCATTATGTTTATGTGAATTGGTTAAGCCGAAAGGTTATCAGCCTTGTTCTTTTGACCATGTTAAGGATCTTGGTTGTGGTTGTGGCCGGTTAGAGTCACTACTTGAGGTCTAGGAACCTCTTGTAGGTGAGAGTCGTCGTTGGTTGCGGCATAGTTTAGAGAGTGGGTAGAGAAGGTTGGTTTCTTTTGTTCGTCTTCGATGATTGGAGACCAAGGAAAAGTTTTTGGTAATGAGTCTTGACTGGTTATTCCTTCGACGGTTTTTGGTAATGGGCTTTGTTGGTATCGTGGGTTGCCTTGTGAAGAAGATTATTGTGTTGTGCATGTGGTTGTTGTTCTCTTCATTTAAAAGAAGTTATTGAAGTTTTGATGTAAAACTTAAGTCATGTGGATTTTGGTGTCAAGGCTTTATTAGAAACGAATTGGTTGATCATTTGTTTTTCCCCCTTGCATCCATCTTCCTTTGTGGAAGTTGTAAATTTGAGAGTTGGTTGAGGAGTTGTTCCATGCTGGAGTTTGGGAATTTGAGAGTCGAGTTCTCTTGTGATTTATGGTTGGGTTTTCTGGAAAGAAAATGTTTATTGGTGTTGTTTAGGCTTAAGAATTGTTGTCTTCCTTAAGAGTTGGGGTCACACCAATTATTCTAAGGATAGGTGACCCACGAGGATGTTTAAAACTTTAAGTCTGTGATGCATAGTTAGAAAATTGAGTCGATGTAAGCTACCATTGTGGTTAAAATGAATTTGCTGGTTGTTTAAAGACAACCTAAATTATTGTGTTGGTAGAGGAAAATTAATCGAGATGGTAGGTGATTCTACAGTAAAAGTTGATGGGAGTTTATTGCAATTCATTGGGAGCCATGGAATTAATTGGAAGTATGGGATGGTGTTCTTGTAAGGATAGTATTGATTCTGATGGAAAATGTCTAGAATAATCCACTTGATGACTTACTATAGCTAGGTGTTGGTGTAAAGGCAATGGATCGTGACTATGTAAAGTCATGAGGGTGTTGGCCTATATTGATTATGGATCATTTATTGTTATGTGTCAATAAGATGACTTAATAAAGGTGTAATCAAAGAATAAGGACATATGGGAAGTGTGAATTGGTGCTTGGGTTAGTCCTTGGCAAAGGTTTGACTTGGAGCCTTGTTGGTGAAAGATGTCTAGTGGAGGGGGATAGTTAATTGTTGGAGTTAGATATTGGTTGAATGCACTGGGGACACTAAAATGATGGTTCGTCCAGGTTAGTAGACCAAAAGAAATTGTTGACGTGCGTCTTATGTTGAATTAACTGTTAAATTAATTGGTTGAAGAAGTGATGACGTGGTTCTCCTTGTTGATTGTCATGATATATACTTGGTTAGGGCGTGATGATACTATGACTAGTGATGGTTATGTGAATAGGAGAAGGTAATTAAAGGAAGATTGGGTTTTGTAAAGTATGTTCAGACCTGTTGGGCTTTTCAGGATACCTTTGATGAATATGAAACCTTTAATGGCAATAGTATTGGAATACCAGAAATAGTGGGATTCGAGTTGAACCTTCTTTTAAGGGTTATGGATTCAATTGTCGTATGGTCTTTTGGGGGTGCATGCCTTTGGGTTAAGGTGTTTTGATTAGTGGGTAATAGAACTCCCCTATTTAAGTTTGCGTTTGGGTCAAGTTGTGGAGTTGGCTTCGATGATTAAAAAAATGAAGATGAAAGCATAATTGTGATGTAATCGGTTGATGGTTTTTGGATGACTTTATTTCATCAAACCATGCCAATCCTTTGTCTTGGCTAAGTTATTTAGCTTAAGCTGTGAAGGTGAGGTTTACACTTAAGAATGTATATTGGATCACGCCCCTTAGCATACAAAACGGATTAACTTTGGAAATACTATTTGAAGGGAGCACCTATGGACATGAAGGATTGTGTTGGAAGCTCTTGAGCTGAAAATCTTATTTGTAACTCTATTTTTACTAGAGTTGGAGTAATTGAAAATGGGTGTGGTATTTGTGAATGTTTCATGAGTGATTTTTTATGGTGAAGTGGGTTCTGTTGGGAATAAGTTCCCTTTCGCTTTAGAGAAAATAAGGGTGGTTGTGTGCAGATGTTGACTTAAGAGTCGATTTTCTCTTCCCAAAATGTTGATTTTGCTTAATTGTGAGAGGATTTGCTTTGGTGACAGCGAGCTGTTTTATTTTGTTTTTATGGGGGGGGGCTTTTGTCAAAGATTTGCGTGGGGTTCCTCTTTTAATTTGGGTTCTTTTCCAATGCGAATTTTATCGCATCGATATGAAAAGGATAAAAGTGGTTTATGTGATGTAAGAGAATTGAGTTTTGCTTTGCTATTTGGCTTGGGAAAAGCAAATGAGTGATCATTGGATTTTGTTGAGCTTCTCACCAAGGTGAAGTTTAGCGCGTTGGGTTCAAGGTGATGTACGTGGTTCATTTGGTTCAAGAGAATGGTATTTATCCTGTTCTAGCTTGAGTTAAGGATATGAATGTTCATGGTATATTGTTGAGTACGCTAAAGGATTATACTCTTGGGCATGATTTTTGAGTGAAGTATGAGATGGCGAGACCCTCTTAGGAAGAGAACCGTTTGTGGTTTGGTAATGATCTGTGATCCTGGCTTGGGCTAGGTGTTGGCCATTAGTGGTTTAAGGGTGGATCATGATGGAGGTTTTTTTTATGTCTTGGTCCAATTTTTTTTTGTTGGGAGTATCGTTGGGTTGTGGTGAAGGTGATAGCAATGGATGCAAAGTATTCTATATCGCGGTTTACGGTTGTAAAGGAAATGGTGCCAAAGTGGGCTATTTCCTTCGGCGGCATTGGGTTGTTCTGGTCTTTTTGTTAGAAAGGTCAATTATTTGAGAGAGATGAGAATCTGTGTTATAGGCTCTTTGGGGTTCAAGTTTAGAACCAGGATGTTTAAACGGATGGTATGGGTGATGGGTAGAGATATGTTTTAGTGATGTATTAGAATAAAGAGCCTTATATCTTCCTGTTGTCATGAGTAAGTTGAATCGTGGTAGAGAGGTCGGGAGAGAAAATTAGAGTTTTGTGTTTGAAGCTGAAGCGAGAGTTGGAAGTTGAGTTTAGAGGTTAATACCCTATTCTTTTGTATAGAATCATTTGTAAAAAGAAATAATGTGCTTCAGTACCAAAAGTAAAGTATGGTTTGAGTTACGTCGGGCTGTTGTGATGGTGGCATGTTATGGGACCTGGCCGAATGATTGAGTATGACTGAGTTATTGGTTGATCATGGATTATGATTGGGGATGCATTAAGTTTGCGTGTTGGGGTCTCTCTTGTGTGAAGAGTATCGTGAGCTGTTTAGGTTAAGTTTGTAAAGATGTCTAAGTCCCTTGTGGACTTTGTTTCATTTAGTTGGTGTACTGGGAATTCGGGGTCGAATTCCTGTAAGTGGGGAAGAATGTAATATTATAGATTGGAGTTTTTACCGGATAGTTGGTGGATCACCTGTTTCTTTTCCCCACCTACCCCTTTTCCCCTCCCTTTCTTTTCTTCCCCATCCGGATAGCTTTTCTTCTCTTCTTTTCTCATGGCTTCCTCCTCTTGGCCAGCTCCCTAGCTCCTCCCCTAGCTCCCTCCTGGTCCTTCTCTCCTTCCCACCCCCTCCCCCTCCCTCTCCACTGGTGGCGCCCTCCTCTCCACCATTTTCTGCCAGCCAGCAAGTAGCAGCAAGTAGCAGCAGCAGTTCCCCCTTCATTTCTCCCTTTGGTGATGAGTGGATTCAACCTTTTCTTGGTTCTTGCTGTGCTAATGGGGGTCCTAGCAGGTGGGAATGGTTCTAGGGTTCTTGTATTTGGGGATTTTGGAGGGAAAATGGCTCTAGGGTTGGAGGGAATACTGTTAAGTTTTTGAGCTGTGCACAGACCAGTTTTGCGGCTATACTTTGGGCAAGATAAAATCATTTCCTAAGTAGTTGGCTGTATAGAAAGTTGTAGCCCGTGTTCTTAAGTTTCTTTAGAGTACAAGAACACAAAATTCCTTTCAGCCAATTAAAAGTTATGACCTTTTTAGCACAGATTGTTCTGATTTAGTTTGTGTTGGTAGCTGAGATTTTGAGCTTCTGTTTAGAGCTATTTGTATGTCAAATTAGAATTTTTTGTTGCCTGGATAAAGTTAGGAAATTTCCTATAGATAAATAAAATATCCTTTTTTGCTTGATTTGGATTCATTAATCAGAAGTTATGCTATTTTGAAGTTGCTACTCTGAAACTGCAATCTGCTGAAAAATTCAGAGTCTGAACTGAAACTAAAAGTGCAAGTTGAGAACTTTAGGCACCGTTTCTGAATGAATGGCTATGGGATAATTGTACGCTATCCTCTTGTAGCCATTTAGAGCCCAAGAACTCAAAGTTTGGCTTAGCCATTTGGAAGATATGCCCTTTTTAATACCTGCTGCCCGGAATTCGAATTGTTGGAATTGAGGTTGTGTTGAGTTTGGGTTAGAAACATTATGTGGTGTACTAATCTATATAGTCTTTAGCTGTATGTGTGTAAATGTTATTTTTTTTCCAGGTGGAGTAGCTTTGGGAGTGGCTTCAACCTGCCGCCACCCACTTCTCGCGGTTAGAGGCAAGTGTATCACTAGTATGATGCTAGGATATCATTTTCTTGCTAAGCATTATGAGTATGTTTTTGTGAAAGATTTTGAAATGGTTATGGCGAATACATGTTGTGATGAGGCTTAACGGTGGTCCGATCTTTCGGTGAGATTGATAGCTATCGATTAGTAGAGATGACCCTCACGATCCAGGTTACGACCGAAACACGACCGACGCCAAGCAATCGCTGAACCAAACTCCGAGTTGTTATCAACCGTGGCAAAACCCGGTTGACCTGATCACGAAGATCAATTCCTGCAAGCAATCGAAGAACAATCAAGAACAAAGCAAAAGCAATCTAAAATTGCAAATATAATTGAAGTAATGATGTGAGGTTCCGAAGCACGGTATTGCTGTTGATCTCACCGAACAATAGAATACTAAATAGTTTCACCAAGGAAAACTACAACTAAACAAAACCCAAGTTTTTATGGAGGCGGCTACTAAGTATATGAGAGTGAGGGATGTGAGAGGGTCGTCCTAGGGTTGTGTACAGCCAGGGGGGTGCACACAACTTGGGCTTGGGCCCCCTCACGGTTACAAGGCCAAAAATAACCCAAAACTATGATATAGCATATTGTTTCGATGATTTCGGTTGATCCATGATGAATCTATGGCTGGGACTAGATCCATTTGAAAGTTCTTGTTGTAAGCTTTCAATTCAGTACAAGAACTCTCCAATTAGACTCTGTATGCAAAAGTTATGCTCATTTTACCTCAGACTGGTATCCGGAGGCCGAATTGGATTCCAGAACGTGATGGATTTGATATCTCTATCTTCTTGGCCCATGGATGACGTGTTGGAGTTGGTCCAATGAGGTGTGGACGTATCCATAGTAGTTATGTCCTCATCATCCTCCCTTCTTGAATTTGAGTCGTCCTCGACTGAAGCTCTCCTTTTATCTCATCCTCAACACCAAACGTCCTCATATGGGTCCAACATTTAATTAAATAAAATAGTAGCTCCGCCTGTTTATATATTTTTAGGACAAGAATGAAATTTAGAGGATTCACCTGATAATTATCAATATCCATATAGCTCAACACTTCTTTTGCAGCATACAATGGCTTGATGAAAGCTAGCACTCTTCGATGCTTCCTCCCCTCCTTGAAGGAAAACCATCCTCGGTTTCGGACAAGCTGGAAAAGAAATAACCAACAAAAAGAACAACGTGTATGTAACATATATGTATATATCGCATATTTCATTGTTCTTTTGGATTCGTGGAATGATATTTACATAACAACAAATGAGGAAATTAGATTTAAGCAAAGCACCTTTCCTCAGAATTTTGCAACTCAATTTGTGGTTATAAGTGAAGCATATAACATAAATATTAACAAGATTCAGCTTGCAACTTAATTTGCAAATATAAGTAAAGCATATATCTATCCCTGACCTTAGATAAAGAATACTCATGTTTTGTAAGCCTTGTTCAATAACATCGATGGGCAAAACTACAAGTTTTGGTAACAAGTATAGCTCATTCATATGACCAGATTGTAAACAAGCAATATCAAACAATTCCAACAATGGTGACACAATTTTACTGGGTTCCACTCATCAACTATGACATGCTGATTTGTAATACATGTCAATGTACTAAAATTCGAACAATGAGGTAGCAAGCTATGGGTATCACACATATCAGGAAAATTTGATGGTGCCTTACATGAAACAAGCTGTTGCATACAACTAGGATTGCCCAAAATAGCAAGCTTCAATTCAGCAAGTCTATCACAAGTAACGCATATTCTGTAAACAAGAAACTTACCATCTATGCCATAATCTCCAAATAAATTGAGTTTAAAACAGTAAGCATAGGTGCTAGATAAAGACTTAAGAGATGAAATTTCAGAAATCTTATCCATAGCACAATTCAAGCTAACAGGCTTATTCAACATGATATAGCACAAAACAGTGGCAGGGGATATTCTAGCTATCACTTCCTTATGTGGAATCAGCACCACATGATCAAAATTATAAGCATGCAATTCATCACATGGTTCTACAATAGTGGCACAAGATGGTAACTCACTAGAATTAAGTACAGTAGGAACATACTCACAAATTTGCTCCCTTTCTTGCTGTAAAATCAGATCTATACCATAGTCATTAGCATCCTCCTCAGAAGTAGTAGGTACCTCAAAATTTTCACTTGACAACGCACGTATTTCAGCTTTTAGCTCCGCATCTTCAGAAGTAACCTGCATATTAAATGGAATAACAACAACAGAAGCAACAGAAGTAGATTGGATTGCGTTAGTAGAATCATCCTCACATGTACTATCCTCTACTTCACTCGAATTTTCTGGTATTTCTTTCGCATGCTCGGGGTGTATGCTCTCATTAGGGTTTGGTGTAGTGCATGCAATAGGAGTAGCATTTAACTCTGTAGGAACCTGAACTATGGTTGATTGTCTTCTCTTTATTTTTCTTTCGGCTTTTCGTGAAAGATTAAGCAAGCATGACAAATTCTTTACAAGATATCATCATCTGAATATCAAAATCGAGCCCACAATAAAACCTGTTCATCTGAGTCTTTTCGTTCTCTTCTAACCCACGACGCAAATATCTACGCTGAAATTCTTAGTAGTACTCGTCCACAGTTTTACTACCATGTTTTACATGTTGCAATTCCTTCCGTAATTGGTGAGCAACATATGGAGGAACAAATCTAGGTCTCATAATTTTCTTCAATTTAATCCATGTGCTAGGGATGTCCTGATTTTTACGCATATAATCATTCCACCAAAGAGTAGCATGATCAGCAAATCCACTAGTAACAACCCTAACCTTATCGTGCTCAGGAATTCCATATTTATCAAATGATTGTACTACAGCTAATTTCCAAGTAAGATAACCTTCATGATCATATTTACCACTAAAATTAGGTACAATGAACTTACTTTTGGTACGCGTGCTATGCCGTCGTACCTCTGGTGATGGTGAAGCTTTGCTTGTATGTTCTTCGTATCTCGGAGTGTGAACTACCTCTTCTCCTAGGATGCTGTTGGCCCAAGCACTACGACGTTGAGAACCTGTCATTGTTAGTGAAAACAAGAAACAATTCACAAATATATGTTCCTATCAAGTACTAGGATCTGGTGATTCAAAGTCTCTCACTTTCAAACTTTTACCAAGTTCTTACCATGCGAACAGGTGGTGACCGGCGGCTGGTTCGTGATAACCACACTCAAGCTTGGCAAAGCGATTGCAAGGAGAACGGTACCTATTTGGCTAGTAGAAGGTGGAACTTGGACATGTAATATTTATTTCCTATGCAATCTGATAATTCTAGTCATTGTAATGATAAGTAATGATCCAAACTAGAATTCACAAGTCCTAGTTGACGATCTCAAAGATATAAGCAAATTTCAAGGCAACTCACGCGCAAAGATGATGTAACTTAATGCAACCAATGGAATGAGCTAAATAAGAATAATTTCAGCACCAAAGCTCGTGTTGCATAAGTTATGGAGAGATGCTAGCTAATTGCTTCAGAAAAGGTAAAAGGGCACAAGATTGCTCACTAATTAATACAATTTCACAATCTGAAAATAATGAACACAAATTACGGTTTTGCTCAATGTAGTGTTGCCGGCCACTATTCTGTTTTCTTTTCTTCTTTTTTTGCTCTTTTTTTGCTCTTTCCTTCTCTTTTCTTTGTTTAAGTGACTTTCGGACAACACTAGTATGAACAAAGTTTTGAAATCCCCAACTCGGTGTCACAAGATAGTATGATATGATAATTCAAGATTATGAAATGTATCAAGTAGAGCGCCCCAAGCAATATGAAATAGCTAGTCTCAATTGGGATCAAAGTATTCGCAAAAGATGAATTGGTTCCCAAAGGTATGTGTACATATATTTTTGTGGTTTTATGGATTGTGGATGCTACTGGACTCAACCAACTCAAAGGAACAAAGCTAGATCATCAATTGAAGTAACAAACCCAAATTCAGTGTTTCTAGGGCAGCAGAGTTGTCGCCCAGATTAAAGTTTGAAAACCACCGAATTTGGAAAGATCACTATGGAAAGAAATGAAGCTTATGTCCTCAGCTTTCAATAGAGTATACGAACAAGCAATTTGGAGCTCGGGTGTGAAAGTTATAGCTCAAAAACCGAACACCACAGAATAGCCCCAATTTCAGTATGCGAGACCGATTCTGAATCCGACTTAAATTCGGTTTGAAATAATCTGAATCACAAAGGACACCCAAAAACGGTTTTGTAGAGGACTCTTCAAGGATTCAGGAAAGTACAAAAACATCTCAATCGGAGTTCGGATGTGAGAATTATGATCAAAATATCGAACCGATATGGATTGGAAGTACAACTTGCTTCACCAATTTGACGTCCAGATTAATCTAACTTAGATATGGAATTAGAATCTGTGCCCAACTATGTTTTTGGAGAGCTCATCCCCAGGTTTGAGGAAAGTGCAAGAACAGAAGAATCCGAGCTCGTATGAGAAAGTTATGAATAAAACAATGGACAGGACAGATTGAAATAAAAGCTACGCGAAGGAAAAACGATCAACAACTAAAACAAGGACTCTAATGGATCAAAACCTAACAAAACTCACTAAAATAACAGATTGAATCTAAAGGTTAAATTTTTGTGGAGTAATTTTTAATTTGGGACAAAGAACAAAAACTAATCTAAGGTACTGAAATTTCTCACCAATAAATGAAAGCTCTGATACCACCTGATGAGGCTTAACGGAGGCCCAATCTTTCAGTGAGATGGATAGCTATCGATTAGTGGAGATGACCCTCATGATCCAGATTATGACCGAAACACGACCAACGCCAAGCAATCGCTGAACCAAACTCCGAGTTGTTATCAACCGTGCCAAAACCCGGTTGACCTGATCACGAAGATCAATTCCTGCAAGCAATCGAAGAACAAAGCAAAAGAAATCTAAAATTGCAAATATAATTGAAGTATTGATGTGAGGTTCCGAAGCACGGTATTGCTGTTGATCTCGCCGAACAAGAGAATATCAAATAGTTTCACCAAGGAAAACTACAACTAAACAAAACCCAAGTTTCTATGGAGGCAGCTACTAACTAAGTATATGAGAGGGAGGGATGTGAGAGGGTCTTCCTAGGGTTGTGTGCAACCAGGGGGGTGCACACAACTTGGGCTTGGGCCCCCTCACGGTTACAAGGCCAAAAACAGCCCAAAACTGTGATATAGCATATTGTTTTGATAATTTCGGCTGATCCACGATGAATCTATGGCTGGGACTAGATCCATTTGAAAGTTCTTGTTGTTAGCTTTCAATCAAGTACAGGAACTCTCCAATTGGACTCTATATGCAAAAGTTATTCTCATTTTACTTCAGACTGGTATCCGGAGGTCGAATTGGATTCCAGAACGTGATGAATTTGATATCTCTATCTTCTTGGCCCATGGATGACGTGTTGGAGTTGGTCCAATGAGGTGTGGACGTATCCATAGTAGTTATGTCCTCATCATGTTGCAATATACGGGTAAAAGAGAAATGTTAAACGACTATGAATTTAAATGTTATGTTAATGTTATTGGTTGACTTGTTGATGATGGTTATATCTATGTTCATGTTGATAGAGATGTGAATGTTGAAATAGAATGCATTTACCATTTATTCATTCATTTCATTGCATTTGTGCATTCATAAGAGAAGAGGCGAGCCATACTGATGTGGGCCTCTGTGCTCACACGTAGTGAGCACGAAAGACCTACCTCGTAGTCCCATTCACCGAGGTGAGTGGGAGCGAGACAGTAAGAGTAGGCCCCTCTACAGGATGGAAGGGAATGTGAGGGTGCACACCGACGGGTGTGCACTCGGCAATACCGGTATGTGCTATGAAAGGTGAATTTATGAGTATGCATGTTGCATTTCATCTTTAATGATGATTCTTTGTGTTAAATGGAAATGTGTAGAGTTGGGATAGAGTCGTGGACTCATCTGAAGAGATTTAAATGGGGCTTGTATGAGTCGTGGACTTATCCAAAGAGTTTAATGAGTATATATGTTAATTGAGTAATGAAGTGAAGGTGGTAACGACGATGATATCATGATTTATGGACTTGTTGATTGGTATGAGAAATATGTTTATGCTACTGTTTGAAAATTTTAATTGGATAATTATGTTAATATGATACCTTTGCTGAGTTTTGAACTCACGCTTGTTTTGTGTTGTTTTATTTTAGGTACCTACAAGAGCGGCATATGGGAAGGGACTTTAGTACTACTTCCACACTTGATATAATTTGGATTAGTCACCCGCATGTTAAGGAAATGTAATAGTTTTGGTTGCTAGTGTGTTGTAGCGTTTAATTCGATGTTATGTCTATTTATCCTTTGCGTGTAGTCTATGATGGCTTTGTGGTTATGTTAATTTGTTCATGCTTAAATATTATCTTTTGCCTGCTGAGTGGATGTCCGAGTTTTAGGGGAAGTGCTGCCGAATTTTTTAAGTTAAATTCGGCAACCTACTAGTTTGTTAGTTGCTTTGCATTGTTTTCTTTTAATGCTGGGTTTGTTGAGGGTGTGACATCCAGGGCACGCGGGGTGCCGTGGTATTCACTTCAAAAGCTGGTCCACTGCTTGGAAAATGCATGTTGTTAGCCGTCCAGCCGCTTGGGAAGGTTGAAAGATTGGAAGCGGTGGATCCGATTTTGTAAATAATGTATGCCTGTTGTGCTGCTTGGAATACCTTGGTGGGCCCAACGAAAGTTTGGTGGGATATTGAAATTTTCACGATAGCAAGTTAGCAACTCGCGGGCTCAATATGAGAAGAAATTACACGAGCTTGTAGCCATCCCCTAGATCCACTCTTGGAACTACAGTACATACGCGATCATGCTTGCTCCCACTTCCCTAGGTCGCGTCCTTCGCCGCTTCAACCGTAGCCCACCTAGCATGCTCCGCCGGTCCTCCCCCTTCCGTCTTCCCTCTCACGCCACCTGTCGTTTCTCCAACATCCACGGAGACCTCGAGGAGCATCGCACCGCCCATCCTCGCCCCCATCCCCGGCTAGCTCCTTGCTTCCTCTACTCGCCCTACGTTGTCTCCCCCGTGCATCGCCTCCGTGGCGCGGTCTGCTAGGCCCCGCAAGGTTTCGTCCTTCTAGAGCCCTCAATGGACTTCCCTTTCCTTGAACGCTCTGTCGAGGCAAGGTTCGCTCGCCTCCCTCTCTCTTCTCCTCCCCTTCCACCATTCGCCAGATTTGATCACTTCCCCCTTCTCTAGCACCTAGTGAGGTGAGCTCCTGCTAAAGCTCAAGATGGCTCTTTGCCATCCGTGGTTTCGAGGAACTCGCACGCCGCTGGTGAAAGCATCTAGGACCCTAATTCATTTTGGTTTTGGTAATTAATGACAATCGCAATTAAAAGACTAACATTTCTTTGAGTGTGATTGAAAATAGGTTGGTCCTAGCAATGGAAAAATATGAAGCATGAAAATGAAGCGAAAGAGGATAATGCATCAAGCTAAAGAGCCAATGTATAAAATTAAAGACCTTTTCATAGCCTTTACCGATCTCAGAGTTTTGGAGAAAGATCAGATTGCTAGAATAGGTACTGTACTATTAAGAGGGACTCTTGATTAGTAGCTTGATATGATTTTAGTGCAAATAGCTCAATCATGCTCATAAAATTATTATTTTCACTTGTGATCAAAAGAAAATGAAAAACCCAATCCACCTCTGCTATGGCCAGCACTACCGCCCATGGTAGGGCGGTACTGCCACTGGTCGGTAGTACCAGCCCTAGAGCCGGTAGTTATATTCCAGAGAGGTGTGTTTTGGGGGTTTGCCCGACCGACAGTACATGCCCCAGATGGGCAGTATTGTCGCTCGGCCGGCAGTACCGGCCCCAATTGGGCGATATTGCTAACCCTTTGTAGTAACGACTAGTCAGATGGTGCATTTAATGCAACAGTCGACCGTTGGACCTAAGGCCGGCAGTACCGACCCCAGATAGGCAGTAGTGTCGGCCACCTTGAATTTTTCAGGGGTTTGGTAGCAATGGCAAGACAGGTGATGAGAGCTATAAATACACCCCCATATACAGCATAGAGCAACTCTTGGACACTTATTGCATATTCTTGAGCTCTTGTTTGCTTCTCCTCTACTCTAGTGCATTCAATTCACATTTTATGAGTAGTTAAGAGAGAAATCAAGAGTGAGCATTATATTGAGCCATTTAGGCACTTGATACACCTCAAGCAATCGTCAAAGTTTATTACTCTTGGAGGCGAAGGAACCGGTGACTTTCTCAAGGAGCTTGTGAGAAAGCCTGGTTGATTGTGAAGGCCGTAGTTCGCCTACCCGGGTTGGGAAGAACTACCAAGTGATCGAGGGAGGCTCGTGTGATTGGAGCCGGCTTGAAGTGATCAAGTTTCCTCAATGTGGATTAGGGGAGACCGGCAAGTCTCCGAGACCACAGGATAAATTCTTGCGTCACTTTCTCTCTTGTGGTTGATTTTCTCATTCTTGCATGCAATTTACATTCCTAGCTATTTAGTGCTTTGATCTTGTGCTTAGGTTTGTATTATTGCTTAAATTAGTTTGTCGGTGCACTTAATGAGTCTTAGAACCTTTAGGCCTTAATTGTCAAAAATTGTAATTCTTGATTAGAATTCTATTTATTGCAATTAGAGCCGAAGAATTTTAAAAACCTCCTATTCACCCCTCTAGTCAGTTATCCTTGATCCTACAAGTGGTATCAGAGCTTGGACTCTCTTTTGGGGATTTACTGCCTAGAGAGTAAAAGATGGCTAGCGATAGGGTATCCATAGGCAAGGCACCGTTTTTTGATGGCACAAATTATGCGTATTGAAAAATACGCATGTCCGTTTATCTCAAGGCCATGAGCCCAAGCATATGGAGAAGTGTTGATGAGGGTTTCGCTAATGGATTAAACCCCACACTCATGGTTGATCAAGAAGAGAGAAATTCCTATCTCAATGCTCAAGCAATGAATGCTCTATTTAGATCCTTGAACGCGAATGAGTTCAATCGAGTGAGCAATCTTGACACTGCTCATGAGATTTGGACTACCCTCTCGAAAATTCATGAGGGAACATCTCGGTCAAGGAGGCCAAATTGCATATGCTTCGGATAACATATGAGAGTTTCATTATGTTACCCCATGAGAACATCAATGAGATGTACTCAAGGCTAAATAACATAGCGAATGAGCTCAAAGGCCTTGGTGCGTCACTAACCGATCTTGATGTTGTTCGTAAGATGCTTAGGGCACTTCCGGATAAGTATGAGACTTTGGTGACGTTGTTTCTCAACTCACCTGAGTTGCCAAGGATGACGCCCACCAGACTTCTTGGAAACCTCATCACGGATGAGCTTTACAAGAAGGATAAGGAAGAGCTCTTGGAGCAAAGCTCTTCGAAGAAGAAGAACATCGCTTTCAAGGCGAAGGCAGAGTCAAGCGATGAGCCGCTTGAAGACTCCGGTGATGATGACGCCGAGGAGGAGATGGCTCTCCTCGTAAGAAGAATGAGGAGATTTATGAAGAGGCGCTCAAGCTCAAGCGCTCCTCATAAATTCAAGAAGGGACAATACTCTAGCACCAACCGATATGCAAATATCTGGTGCTATGAGTATGATGAGAAGGGGCACATCGCCTCTAATTGTCCTAAGAAGAAGGACAACAAGAACAAGTCGCCCAAGAAGAAGTTCTTTCAAGGAAAGAAGAAGCTTTGCAAGAAGCTTCACAAGGACAGCAAAGGCGAGGCCCATATTGGAGAGTGGGATTCCGAAGAAGAGTATTCGGACTCCGACTCCTCCGAAGATGATACTCCTTCAAAGAAGAAGGGTCTTGCCGGCGTCAATATCAAGGAGGCTTCTTTAGCATTCGTCGCTCCTTTTTGTCTCATGGCAAAAGGAGATCATAAGGTAAAATCAAATGACGATGATGAGCCAACTTATGATGAGCTTATGAATATGCTTAAGGACTTGGATGAATACCTCGGCAAAAAGAAGTCAAAACATAAGGCCTTGAGAAAAGAATTTCTCTCCCTCAAGGACTCCTATGATGAGCTAAAGGAGGCTCATGAGACTCTTCTTTCGAGGGACATTCAAAGTCTCAAATTGATGTTGGCATTAGTTGCAATATTATTGATGATATGCCTAGTTTAGAAATTAAATCATGTTGTATATCAAAAGCAAGCATATCTACCTCTTGTGATGATTTATTTGATATGCCTTCTAGTTCATGCTCTAGTTCTATTACTATCCATGAAAATTTAATTGTTGAGAATAATGAGCTTAAGGAGCAAGTGAACAAGCTAAGTAAGAGCTTGGATCGGTGTTTGAAGGGCCTTAATAAAATCTTGAACAGCCAATGATGCTCCTACAATAAAGAAGGCCTTGGGTTCGTGCCCAAGAAGGGTAAGAATAACAAAGCTCTTCAGTTTGTTAAGTCAAATGGGAAGCTTTGTTATAAGTGTCATTATATAGGGCAAATAGCAAGTGATTGTCCATTAGGTAAAGCTCCTAAAAATAACATTTATGACTCTTGCTATGTGCTTAAGAAAAATAGTAATGGTAAGATTATTGCTAAGTTTGTTGGCACTACTATACTTAGCCGTAGAAAGAATGCTATTTGGGTGCCCAAAACCTTGGTTACTAATCTCCAAGGACCCAAACAAATTTGGGTACCTAAAAAGGCTTGATTTTCTATTGTATGTGAACTACAAAATCGGTGGACATCATTAGGTGTTGGATAGTGGATGTACTCAATACATGACCGATGACCGGAAAATGTTCACCGCATTTGAAGTTGGGAGTGGCCAACATGACAAGATCACCTTTGGCGACAATAGCAAAGGAAAGGTATTGGGATTGGGTAAAATAACTATCTCAAATGATCTTTCCATTTCAAATGTCTCTCTAGTAGAAACATTAAATTTTAACTTGCTATCCGTTGCACAAATTTGTGATCTTGGTCTTAATTGTACATTTTATAAATATGGTGTTGTGATTTCTAAAGAAAATGATAATTCATTGGTGTTCAAAGGTTTTAGATTTGGAAATTTGTATTTAGTTGATTTCACCTCAAATGAGTCGTGTCTTCAAACTTGTTTAATTGCAAAAACCTCTTTGGGTTGGTTATGGCATAGAAGACTAACTCATGTTGGGATGATTCAACTCAGAAAACTTTAAAAAAATGATCTCGTTGTGGGCTTGAAAGATGTGAAGTTTGAGAAAAATAAAGTTTGTAGTGCTTGCCAAGCCGGTAAGCAAGCTTCAAAGAGTATCATATCCACTTCTAGACCATTAGAGCTCTTACACATGGATTTATTTGGCCCAACAACCTATAAGAGCATCGGGGACAATTCTTATTGTTCGGTCGTTGTAGATGATTATTCGGGATATACTTGGGTTTTTTTCTAGATGACAAATTCGAAGCCTCCGTTATTTTCAAAAGTTTTGAAAAAAGGGATCAAAATGAATTTGATTTCAAAATAAAGAAAATTCGTAGTGATAATAGTTCTGAGTTCAAGAACACAAGAATCAAAAATTATTGTGATGAACTTGGAATAAAGCACGAGCTTTCCACTACCTACACTCCGGAGCAAAATGGAGTCGTAGAACGAAAAAATCGAATATTAATTGAAATGGCAAGAACTATGCTTGATGAGTATGGTACTTCCGATAATTTTTGGGCGGAAGCCATAAATACCGCTTGCCATGCTACAAATAGGTTTTACTTGCATCGTCTTTTGAAAAAGACTTTCTATGAGCTTCTCATTGGAAGAAGACCGAACATTTCCTATTTTCGCGTTTTGGTTGCAAGTGTTATATTTTGAAAAAGGGTGTTCGGCTCTCAAAACTTCAAAGTCATTGTGATATCGATTTCTTGCTTGGTTACTTCAAATAGTAAAGCTTATCGTGTCTTCCACCAAACCAAAGGTTTAGTTGAAGAGACATGTGATTTCGAATTTGATGAGACTAACGGCTCTCAAGAAGAGCTAGATAATTTGGATGATGTAGGTGATGAAGGATTGAGACAAGCAATGAAGAACATGACACTTGTAGACATCAAGCCAAAGGAGGATAAAGAAGATCAACCCTCATCCACTCAAGTTGAATCATCTACTTCCACAATGTCAAGTCAAATTCAACCCATAGACGTGGATAAGAAAGAAGATGATCAACAACTCCAACCTCTACCTCAAAGAGTTCATCATGCAATTTTCAAGGATCATCCAATAGATCAAATATTGGGTGATGTTAGTAAAGGCGTTCAAACTCGTTCTCGTATTGCTTCTTTTTGTGAACATTACTCTTTTGTGTCTTCTTTTGAATCCTCTCATGTAGATGAGGCATTAGATGATCTGGATTGGGTGAACTCAATGCATGAAGAGCTCAACAACTTCGCTCGGAATGATGTGTGGACGCTAGTCGAAAGACCTAATGATCACAATGTCATCGACACAAAATGGGTATTTCGGAATAAGCAAGATGAGAACGGTATTGTGGTAAGAAATAAAGCAATATTAGTGGCACAAGGTTTCACACAAATCAAATGACTAGATTTTGGTGAAACCTTTGCACCCGTGGCTAGATTAGAGGCTATACGTATCTTGCTTGCATTTGCATCTTGCTTTGATGTTAAGTTATTTCAAATGGATGTGAAGAGTGCATTTCTATATAGACAAATATCCAAGTTGGTAATTGTTGAACAACCTCCCGATTTTGAAAATCTTAAACACACAATGTATATAAACTCTCTAAGGCGCTATATGGTCTTAAAAAAGCTCCTAAAGCATGGTATGAACAACTTAGAGATTATCTAATTTCAAAGGGATTCAAAATTGGAAAGGTTGATACAACACTCTTCACTAAAATTATAGATGGAGAATTCTTTGTGTAATTTATGTTGACGACATTATATTTGGCTCTACTAATGAAGATTTCTGCAATGAATTTGGTGATATGATGTCTAGGGAGTTTGAGATGTCCATAATCGGGGAGTTGAGTTTCTTTCTTGGACTTCAAATCAAGAACTCAAGAATGGGACATCGTGAGCCAAACCAAGTACGTAAAGGTTCTACTCAAAAGGTTTGGCATGCAGGATGCAAAGCCCAAGAAGACTCCAATGGCATCCAACGGGCATCTAGACCTAAATGAGGGAGGTAAACCGGTAGATTTAAAGCTTTATCGTTCTATGATTGTTAGCTTGCTTTATCTTACCGCATCTAGGCCCGATATCATGTTTAGTGTTTGCATGTGTGCAGTTTTCAAGCTTCTCCTAAAGAGTGCCATTCAGTGGCCGTTAAGAGAATTCTAAGATATTTAAAGCATTTCTCAAATATAGGCTTATTGTATCCTAAGGGTGGTAAATTTGATTTAATTGGATATTCGGATTCCGTTTATGCGGGTTGTAAAGTGGATAGAAAGAGCACCTCGGGAAGTTGCCAATTTGTAGGTAGATCCCTTGTTTCATGGTTCTCCAAGAAACAAAATTCCGTAGCCCTATCCACTGCCGAAGCCGAATATATATCCGCCAGTAGTTGTTGTGCTCAATTATTGTGGATGAGGCAAACTTTAATAGATTATGGAATTAACTTAAAAAATGTAGATATTCATTGCCAACAATGCAAGGGATTTAGGCATGTGAGGAAAGATTGCCCAAGCAAACGTGTGCTGATTGTGTGGGATACTGGTGAGTATTCTTCTGCTAGTGATTTGGATGATGAGACATATGCTATGCTTGTCGTTGACCATGCAGGAAGTGGAGATGAGAAGGAAGAAGAACACATTGGTGCTGAAGATGCAGAACATTATGAGAGCCTTGTTGTGCGGCGTGTGTTGAGTGCTCAAACGGGGAAGGCCGAATAGAACCAGCGACATAATTTGTTTCACACCAAGTGTGTGGTCATGGAGCGCTCATGCCGCGTCATCATTGATGGGGGTAGTTGCAACAACTTAGCAAGTTGTGAGATGGTTCAAAAGCTAGAGCTGAAAGCAAGCCCACATCCACAGCCGTACCACATCCAATGGTTTAACAACAGCGGTAAGATAAAGGTAACACGGTTGGTAAGAGTGCACTTTGCCATTGGTTCGTATCATGACTATATTGACTGCGATGTTGTACCTACGCAAGCATGTTCTATGCTGTTCGGTAGACCATGGCGGTACGATAAAGACACCTTGCATCATGGTAGAACTAATCAGTACTCTTTTGTGTATAAAGAGAAGAAAATTGTATTACATCCTATGTCTCCTGAAGCCATTTTGAGGGATGAACTTGCTAGAGCCAGCAAAGAAAAAAATCGGAAACATGAGAAGAGTGAAAATCAGATTGTAGCAAAGGAATTTGTACAACACAAAGAGGGCAAATCTAAATCTGTTTATGACAGGAAAGATGAGATTAAACTGAAGGGTGCTTGTTTACTTGCTTCCAAATCTGATTTAAATGAGTTGAATGATGGCTCTGAAGTTTGCTATGCTTTGGTTTGCAAAGAAGCTTTATTTTCATTTGAAGATACATCCTCTTCTTTGCCTCCTGCTGCCATTAATCTTTTGTAGGAGAATATAGGTGTTTTTCCAAAGGAGGTGCCGCCGGGACTGCCACCAATCCGTGGAATTGAGCATCAAATTGACCTCATTCCCGGGTCCTCCTTACCAAACCATGCGCCATACAGAACCAATCAAGAAGAAACCAAGGAGATACAATGCCAGGTGCAAGAATTGCTTGACAAAGGGTATGTGCGCGAATCTCTTAGTCCATGTGTTGTCCCAGTACTTTTAGTTCCTAAGAAAGATGGATCATGGCGCATGTGTGTGGATTGTAGAGCAATTAACAACATTACAATCAGATATCGTCATCCTATTCCTACGTTAGATGATATACTAGATGAATTGAGTGGCTCTCTTGTGTTCTCTAAGATCGATTTGCATAGCAGATACCACCAGATTCGCATGAAATTGGGGGATGAATGGAAAACAGATTTTAAAACAAAATTTGGATTGTATGAGTGGTTAGTAATGCCCTTTGGACTCACTAATGCACCCAGCACTTTCATGAGATTAATGAATGAGGTTATGCGCCATTTCATTGGAAAATTTGTGGTGGTGTCTTTGATGATATTCTGATTTATAGCAGAACACTAGAACAACATCTTGATCATTTGCGTGCTGTTTTTCATGCTTTACGTGATGCTCGCTTATTTGGTAACCTTAAGAAGTGCGCCTTTTGCACGGATCGAGTCTCTTTTCTTGGCTATGTTGTTACTCCGCAGGGAATTGAAGTTGATCAAGCCAAGGTTGAAGCAATACACAGCTGGCCGGTTCCAACGACGGTCACACAGGTGCGAAGTTTTCTAGGACTTGCTGGATTCTATCGCCGCTTTGTGAAGGATTTCAGCACCATCGCTGCACCATTGCACGAGCTCAATAAGAAGGGAGTGCCATTTGCTTGGGGCAAAGCACAAGAGAACGCCTTCAACATGTTGAAAGATAAGTTGACACATGCACCACTTCTCCAACTGCTAGATTTCAATAATACCTTTGAACTAGAATGTGATGCTAGCGGAATTGGGTTGGGAGGTGTGTTGTTGCAAGAAGGAAAACCTGTTGCTTATTTTAGTGAGAAATTGAGCGGGTCTAGTTTAAACTATTCCACTTATGATAAGGAGTTATATGCTCTAGTTCGAACTTTGGAAACATGGCAACATTATTTATGGCCCAAGGAATTTGTTATCCATTCTGATCATGAGTCACTAAAGCATATTCGAAGTCAAGGGAAATTAAACCGAAGGCATGCTAAGTGGGTTGAATTTATTGAATCTTTTCCTTATGTCATTAAACACAAAAAGGGAAAGGAGAATGTTATAGTTGATGCTTTGTCTAGGGATACGCTATGCTGTCCCAACTTGAATTCAAAATTTTTGGGCTGGAAACGATTGAAGGGCAATATGAGAATGATGCTGAATTTAAGGATATGTGTTGCTGAATTGTAAAGAGGGAAAAATGTGGAATAAATTTGTCCTCAATAATGGGTTTGTGTTTAGAGCTAACAAGCTATGCATTCCAATTAGCTCCGTTCGTTTGTTGTTGTTACAGGAAGCGCGTGGAGGTGGGCTGATGGGATATTTTGGTGTGAAAAAGACAGAGGACATACTTGCTGGCCATTTCTTTTGGCCAAAGATGAGGCGGGATGTGGAATGCTTCGTCGCTCGCTGCACAACATGTCAGAAAGCTAAGTCATGACTTAACTCACATGGATTGTACATGCCCCTTCCTGTTCCTAGTGTGCCTTGGGAGGATATTTCTATGGACATTGTTTTAGGGTTGCCTAGAACAAAGAAGGGGAGGGATAGCATTTTTGTTGCGGTGGATAGATTTTCTAAGATGGCACACTTCATACCTTGTTATAAGAGTGATGATGATACCCATGTTGCTGATTTGTTTTTTCGTGAGATTGTTCGATTGCATGATGTGCCACACACAATAGTTTCAGATCGTGATGCTAAATTTCTTAGCCACTTTTGGAGAATTTTATGGGCTAAATTGGGGACTAAGCTACTGTTTTCTACTACTTGTCACCCCCAAACTGATGGGCAAACTGAAGTTGTCAAAAGAACTTTGTCTACCATGCTTAGGGCTGTTTTAAAACAAAACATTAAGATGTGGGAAGAATGCTTGCCTCACATTGAGTTTCCGTATAATCGTTCGCTGCATTCTACTACTAAGTTGTGTCCTTTTGAGATTGTGTATGGCTTTGTTCCTCGTGCTTCCATTGTTTTATTGCCTATTCCGCCTTTGGAGAAGTTGTATTTTGATGCTACACAATGTGCTGAACTGATGTTAAAATTGCATGAGACAACGAAAGCGAACATTGAGTCTATGAATGAGAAATATAAGCTTGCTGGTAGTAAAGGAAGGAAACATGTAACTTTTGAACCTGGAGATCTTGTTTGGTTGCAATTGAGGAAGGACTGTTTTTCTCAATCAAGAAAGTCTAAGTTGATGCCTAGAGCTGATGGCCATTTTAAAGTATTGGAAAAAGTTAACGATAATGCATATAAGCTTGAGTTGCCTGCAAATTTTGGGGTCACTCCCACATTTAACATTGCAGATTTAAAGCCATATTTTGGAGAAGAGGACGAGCTTGAGTCGAGGACGACTCCAATGTAAGAAGGGGAGGATGATGAGGACATCACTTCTATGGATATAGCCATACCTACAAATCCATCACCTACACATCAATCGAAACCCGCTGATGTTATACAAGGACCGATTACTCGAGCTCGCGCACGTCAACTCAATTACCAGGTGAATGCGTTCCTCGAGCTGCATATAAACATTTTAATGGATGGAATGCTATTTAATTCTTGGGATGATGTCCTTTGCCTCAGGAACCAGGGCGAGGAACCAAGCAAGCTGATGTATAGAAGAGACGTGCATAAGATGGGTTTAGATTCGACTCCAGGACAGGGCTGACTTGTTTCGGTCGCTACCGCTGCATCCAGACTCCGTTTGGGGTGTTCTTGTACTTCACCGAAAGCTTATCAAGTCTACTTTCCAATGGATCTAGAATCATGTCTCCTTTTGAGTCGACCGGAATCGTCCAAACAAGTGGCGTCACTTTTCCAGTCCGAGTCAAAGTGGGCCTTTGGCCTTGTAACAAAGAGAGCCCACTTTAGCCTGCGCCGTACGGTTCCTGGACGCACCCTCTACCATATAAACAGCCAGCCGTTGCCATTAGGGAGACAGGTTTTCTTTTAGATCAAAGATAGCAGTTGCTACTTCTTGTAATCGTGCGTGTTGGCTGAACCGCCCGAATTATTTGTCTTTGGAAACCCCTCTTTTGTGATTCTGACTGAACTCATGGTTTCAATTCTAATTTCAGTTGCTTGTTCATCTTTTTCTTGCATGTTCTTCGATTGCTTGCAGGGACAAAGGCTTTTGTGGTCAGGTTGATCGTGCGCCAGCAAGATCAATAACAACTTCGGGAGTCAATGTAACGATTGCTAAGGCGCATCGTCTGGGGATGGTGTAGTCGGATCGCCAACGTCTTCTCCTTCCCAATCGAAACCATTCCCTCTCATCGAAAGGTCGGGACCTATCCTTCTATCAAATAAGGTCTGGCAGCTTGTTGCGCCCCCCATCTAGTCATAATGTCATTGGGACCAAGTGGGTGTTCAAGTACAAGCAAAATGAGGATGAGATTGTTATTAGGAACAAGACTAGACTAGTTTCTCTGGGCTTCAGTCAGGTTGAGAGTCTTGACTTTGAGGAGACCTTTGCCCCTATGGCTAAACTAGAGACTATTAGGATCTTACTTGTATTTTCGGTATCCAAGGGCTTCAAGTTATATCAGATGGATGTCAAGAGTGCATTCCTCAATAGGTATATTAAAGAAGAGGTTTATGTGAGGCAGACTCCAGGATTTGAGAATCCTAAATAACCAAATCATATCTATAAGCTTTCCAAGGCTTTGTATGGACTTAAGCAGACCCTTAGAGCTTTGGTGTGAGAGGCTTAATTCCTACTTTCTTAGTGAAAGGACAGGGGATGTCGCCTAGAGGGGGGTGAATAGGCGAATTAAAATATTTAAAACTAAATTGCAGCGGAATAAAAAATTTGCAGCTAAATAAAATCTCCCGAGGGTCTAAGTCCGGAGTGTCCGGGACTTTTATCCGGATACTCCGATATGTCCGGACTGTCCGGGGTCAGGAGTCCGGATACTCTGGATTGGACCCGAGAGACTGAGACCGGAGTGTCCGGGACTTATCTCCGGATACTCCTAAATGTCCGGACTATCCGGGTTCAGGAGTCCGGATACTCTGGATTTAAGACCTCGAAATGAGATTTTAAATCCCTGCAATTTTCCAACAATCTACTTGAATACAAAAGATCTAAATGCTATCAGGTACCTGGGGATGATGTAGATCTAGAGCCAAACACAACAATAGAGTAGATCGGGCAATTTCAAGATTCAAAATCAAATACTAAAGCAAAAGTAAGAAGCAAACTTGGAGACGATGATTTTTCACCCGAAGTTCGGATCCTTGAGGGGATCCTACGTCTCCATTGAGGCAGCTCGGTCACACTTGAGCCGGGGTCTCTTTCAACCCTCTTCCTCCCGGTGTTGCACAAATGCACTCGCCGGTCTTCACTCCTTTGATTCCTTCCCTTATGGAGGCGGAACCGGCCTTCACAAACTTCCCACGGCCAACCACACAAAGCTCCGGTGGCTCATAGGCGACCTCCTAGCCGTCTAGGAGTCCTCAACCTCCAAGAGTAACAAATGCTCATGAAGAACAAGCTTGGAGATGAAATCAAGTGCTCAATCAACTCAAATCTCACTCAACCTAGCACCTCACTCCTCAAACTCTTCCCAATCCTTCTCACAAAGGGGATCACTTAGATCTAAGGGTAAAGAGGTGTTTTGGGGGCTCAAGAACAAGGGTATAGCACCTCAAATCAATAGGGTAAAAAGCCCTTTTCAAAATGAGGGAGGATGGGGCTATAAATAGAGCCCCCCAAAAACTAGCCGTTGGAGACAGCTGCGCACAACCCGGAGACTCCGGATGAATACCCCGGATATTCCGGACTAATTCAACCCGGAGTGTCCGGACTTAACACCGGATACAACGGACTATCTGAGAGCAGCCACCGAGGGTGTCAACCCGGAGTGTCCGGACCAAATGTCCGGATACTCCGGATTGTCCGAACAACACTGAGCAGCCCGACGAAAACGAGCATAACTTTTGACTCCGGACTCTGATATCAGAGATCTTGGACTCTACCGAAAGCTAAGAACGAGGGCTACACAACCAAAAAGGTCTCACTACCCAAAACTCAAAGGATAAACACAGATTTCACAAAGAATCCAAGGGAGACCTACAATCCTCACTTTCCGGCACCACCAACACCACTCTCTTTCTAAGTTTCAAAAGGATGGATCACTTGAGCACTTGACACATCTAAAAGTCATTCGACATCGTATCCCTCTTAATAGTACGACAATCCTTAGACTCAAATTAAATCAAAGATAATATAAGTCTAGAAAAAGTCACTTGCCGTCTTCTTTCTTAATGCCGGTGCATGAAGACCTTCACCATATAATTGATGACATCTTCACCTTGTCCAACTCGACTCGACTCACCTCATGAGACTCTCGTCCTATCAACCTTGACTTGATCATCCTCTCTAACGATCTCCACGCCAAGTTGATCCTGACTTAGTCCTCAACTCTTGGTGACACCGCCGTCTTGTTGACCTCGGCTTAACGATCATCCTCCAAGATACCTTGGTCATCATACACATACGGGACCTAAGTCTTTCCAATCCACTTATGATAGACATTAGTCCCGAAAGCTCAATAGATATAAACAAGTTGATATTTGTGAACAATTGATTACAACAAGTGTTTCATATAAAGAAGCACAACATAAATGGAAACACTTGACATAAGAAATGTTCTCTACTAAGTACATCATGATGAATATGTAATTTATCTATATGCACTAGAGAGATAATTGCCAATATGATGAATCAATTAAATCATGGCAAGGATCACAATCTTTACTTAAATGAAGCACATGATAGAATATACACGAATTGTACATGTGCAAATAATATTTGGAATAAGAGTAAATATGTGATCCAACACTAGATTAAACTTCACTAAGAGAATTGCATGAGAAGATATACAACTAAAACATGCATGCACCAAGTCAATCTATAGCAATATGAAGTTTAACTCTAGTTAATACATGCATACTAAAAAACAAAGCACATATTGAACTCAAATGAATATATATGCACAAATAAATATGACATGAACCAATGTTCATATATATAATCAACATGCTACTTGGAGTTCAATATGCATTTGCACGAAAGGAATGCAATAACAAATATAGAATAGATAGCAAAATTGCATACCTTATCTTTGCTTAACCATCCCACTTGATTTTCCTCTAAATAGATGAGACTGATACTCAACTAGGCAATAACAAGTTAGTCTCATACTAATATAATCATATTAGAGGTTTGTCATTTGTTAAGCACTAAGTTAAGCATTTACTCAATTTCATAGATTATCATTATATGCGTTTGTCATTAATCACCAAAATAACATAAGTGCCTAGATGCACTTTCACTTAGTCATAGTTTTGAGATGGGTAAGGTAGATAAGACCTTGTTCATCAGACACGTAAACTCAGAGTTTCTCCTTGCCCAAATCTATATGGATGACATTATGTTTGGTGGCTCCTCGCATTCTCTTGTATCTCAGTTTTCAGATGAGATGAGCACATAGTTTGAGATGAGCATGATGGGCGAGTTGAGCTACTTTCTCGGCTTCCAGTCAAGCAAACTCGGGAAGGTATTTTCTTGCATCAAGGCAAGTATACTCGAGACCTCCTGAGATGCTTTGACATGTCTGAAGAGAAGCCAGTGATGACTCCTATGGCCTCCACGACCATTCTTGAGCCTGATGAGGGTGGTGAGCCAGTTGATTAGAAGTTGTTCAGGAGTATGATTGGTTCCCTCTTGTACCTCACGACTTCAAGGCTAGACATACGCCTTGTTGTATGTTTGTGCGCTCAATTTCAGGCCTCTCCTCGTGACTCTCACCACCAGGAGATGAACCGCATCTTCAGGTACCTTTGAGCTACCAATGACTATGGTATTTGGTACTCTTACTCTTCTTGTTTGTCCCTTAGAGCTTTTTCAGATGCAGACTTTGCTGGCTGTAGGATAGATAGGAAGAGCACTTCTGACATTTGCCAATTCATTGGCACTTCTCTTGTTTTTTAGTCATCTAGAAAGTAGTCTGGAATTGCACATTCCACTACTGAGGCTGAGTATGTTGCGGCAGCTAGTTGCTGTAGTCGGGTGCTTTGGATGAGGTCAACCTTGTAGGACTTTGGGTTAGACATAGATAGTGTCCTACTCTTTTGTGACAACACTTCTGCCATTCAGATTACTAAGAATCCAATGCAGCATTCTAGGACCAAGCATATAGATATCCGGTACTAGTTCCTTTGAGACTATGTGCAGAAGGGTGACATAGTGCTCTAGTTTGTGGAAAGTGACCACCAAATAGCTGATATTTTCACTAAGCCTTTGGATAGCTCTAGGTTTGTAGCCTTGAGGGGAGAGCTTGGAGTTATGAGTCCATACGACATATATTGAGGAGGAGCTAGTTTTGTATATTATGTATTATATATTTTCTTCCAGCATTTTCTTTTATTTTGCATTTTCTGGATGCATTTGGGGTTAGTGTTAGAATGCTGAGTTCACTTCATTTAGATTTTAGGCGTGCTTTGCATAGACTTTCTCATCTCTCTAGGTTGAGTACCCTCATAGTCTTATAGGTCTAGCAGGCATTGGCCCCTTGGGTAGACAGGGTTTGTGTGTACTCCCAAGCTAGGGTATGTAGAGTCAGCTTTTCTATGTTAGTCGTATGGGGAAGATGAGAGCGAGTTTGAGCCATAATGTTCTCTACCATCTTTTCTATGCTTTATAGTTCACCCAGTTTTTTAGTTTCTTGGCTTCCTCTTTGTTTCTGTGTTTCTGGTTTTAGTGGAGTTCATTTGGAGTTTTCTGCACTTAATTTTGCTATAACTCAACTTGAACCAGAATTGTGCTTAAAATTGATTCACTTGTTGAGGGGGAGTTTCAAGAAGATTTTCATCATGCATTGTATACAGACTTAATTTTCTGTTTTAATGAGCTTTGTCTATTATGCAAATGAGCTATCATTCATGCTATGCACCTTGCTACTTTTCTAAAGATCATTGCTAGCTTAGCCATGTCTAAGATCATTTTTCTTCATCATGCTAAGCTTGCTAAAAATGAAAATTTAGCTTTAATGAAAACTTGATGAAACTTGTAGCTTTTACTTGCTATGTTTCCTCACTAGATGCATATGTCATGTTTTATGAAATCTTGGATTTCTGCTAGAGTCCCTATGTAGCTTGGTTGAAGCTAATTTGATCCATACTAGAATCCTTCTTGTTGCTCATGAATGTAAGTACTAAAAATGATAACATGATGACATTTGTGTGCTAAAATTGAACTCAACACTCTACATTCATGAGACTACTTCCCATTGCACTTGAGATGAACTTGGAATGTATTGTGTATGACCAAGACCATTCTTTTAAGCTTCTTGCTTGAGATGGTGGACGATGGCTTCAATCAATCAAAATGAAAAATACAAAAAAGTGGGTAAAGAATGAAAATAATGTCAAACATTTGCACCACACTATATGCTCAAAAGGAAAAGTGGGTAAAGAATGCAAATAATATCAAACATTTGCACCCTACTATGTGTGTTAAAGTTTTTTTTAGGAAATTTGCATTAAAGATGATTGAGCATAGGATATTTTATGCATATGTAGCTTCTCCAAAGTGTTGACAAGGTTGAACTCTAGATTATCCATTTGATCCATTGTATAGCTATGTTTCTAGTTTGGGGATTATGCTAAGATGTTGGATTTTCCTAATCCCATAGGCCTTCTCCCTGAGCCAAGGGACAAAGCCTTGTCACTGCATCCATCCCTTTCTTCCTCCCTACTCTGCCATTTCTTTCCAAACAAGCCATAAAGCTCCTTCCATCTCTCCTCCAAATCAAAATCCAAAAATGGAGAATCAAGCCTTGCATGTCATACCACTACACTGACAAGCATACAAGCATTCCATTTTCGCAATCATATCATACATGTGTAGTCATTCGAGGGAGTTTGAGAGAGAGGGGAAGAGAGGTGGTAGCCCGATGAGGCGACTCGACAGTGCAAGCAGCGGTGGCTTGGCACGACTTTGTAAGAGCAGTACATCAATAGCGGGGCGACGACGGTGATAGCCCAGCTAGCCAGTAGTGGTGGCTGTGCAGCATGGGAGGCCAAGGCCCGGCACATTGCAGGGTGGCCAACGGTGTGGCATGGCCAACGAGAGGCTAGCGGCGCAGGGTGGCCGACAATGCCCAAGGGAGGAGGGCAAGGGCACCTGGAGTACGGTGACTCTGTCAACGAGGCAACTTGGGCAACGGTTGGAGAGTAGCATGGCCAACCACTGGCATGGACGATGGCATAGCCTGAGACGGCTTGGCTAAGCGCGACATCACAGCCAACGGTGAGGGTGTAGCGGTGAGGGTGGCTGATGGCGTGGCCTGCCATGACAACCTAGTGATGCTGGCGGCGATGCGAGGGGCCTGCAGCGATGGTGGCCTAGTGAAGTGGCATGGTGGCACAGGGAGTGGCCTGGCGGCATGATATGGCTTGCAGGCACAGCAACGGTGGGATCTAGCCGCCGCCGGTCGGGTCCAGCCCAAGGTGGAAAGGGAGAGGCGACATGGTGGTGTGGTGACCCTGAGAGAGAGGAAGAGGGGTGCTCAATCAGGAGCAGTAGGGAGGAGGAGGCGAGGTGCTAGCGTGCAGTGGAGAAGGGAGGAGAAATCGGTGCTCGGCCAAGGGAGAGAGAAAGAAGCAGTAAAAGAAGGAAGAAGAAGAGAAAGGTAAAAGGAGCGGCTCAGCTAGGAAGAAAAGAAGAGGGGAAAAGAAATAAAAGAAAAGCAGAAAAGGAAAGAAAGAAGAAAAAGGAAAGTAGAGAAAAGAGAAGGAAGGAAGAGAAAAGAAAAGAGAAAAAGAAGGAAAGAAAAGAAAACAAAAGCCGAGCTGGATTTCCGGCCATGGACCCGATTTTCGTTCAACTATGGTTGAGGAGTTGTTTATAATGAATTTGTTCATTCTCGACACTCATGGTAAAATATTGTCATAATCTATATTTTCGTATGTATAGCTTTTAGTTGTGCATGTTACAATAAATTGCTGACCATGGCATATTGTGAGACCATGTGGAGGTCAGTCCATGGATGTGTGATGAGTATTTGACATTTTTTAGGCTTATGTCGATTTATTTGAGTTTGTTTTGGTTTAGAAAACTGAATTTGCAATTTTGAGTCGTTGTCGACCTTCCCAATGAGCCTAGTGTTTGCTCCATAGCACTAGTATTCTAGAAGAGATTTTTGGGTGATACAATTTTATTTGGCTCCTATTCACCTCCCTCTAGTCGCCGATTTTGGTCCTTCACATATTCATGCCTGCATGTAGTAAAAATTAGTTTGAGGGCTTATGACTAGTATAGCAACCTTTAGGTCTTAATTGTTCGGTAGTATGAGCATGTAATGCTTTTTTACTTCACATAAATGATTCGATCGATGGTGTGAAATATTATTTATCAATTGATGGATGTCTAATTATTTAATTTAGTAGATTACTTGCTTATAGGATAGTATTATTGGAATCACACAGAAATCGGTTAGTAAGTCTTATATGTTAAATTTGTGGGAGTTTCCTTTGAAGCTGATTTGGTGGTTGCAAGATTGTCGATAGATAGATTTACTAGACATATAAATTGGTGGTTGGCTTAGGTGTTTATGTTGCATTGGTGGAACTTTCCTCTCAATTTAGGTTGTACTTAATTATAGTGAATTTATCCTAGTTGTGTGTATATGACTAAATTGGTGCTTAGCACACAAGGTAAATTTTGTGGAAATAGTACCCGCATATTCAATCAATGGCTGTGAGTTATTTGAGCAACGCATATGCTATTGGATTGGATATCTTAACTAATAGTTAGATGGATCATATGTGTTGAATATGTGAGAACTTGGTGATTGATTACTTGACTATATACAATTGGATTGGAACAGTATGTAAATTTGAGGATGAATGTAGGTACCAAAATGTTACACTTACACACACCATTGGAGAAGGTCTACACCCTCAAATTGGATTAACATGTGTATGATTATGGGTCAATCCTGGTGGTATAAAGATGACTAAATTAATGGTTCTGATGCATAATTAATTCAATAAAGTGAGCACATATATGAGTGATTAGTGGGCTATTAAATAGTGAGTATGTGATTAGTGAGATATGACTAAATTGAAGGTTTACATACACCTAGATTGTTGGAGTTTTAATATGTATGATTATAGATTACTAAAGTTGGTTTAGTACAACTGGATGGTTAACACTAGCTTAAGAAGTCTACCGAATTATTATTGTTGGAATTGATCACAGCCATATGCAATTAATTTGGAGAGTGTTGTAAAGTTACTTTTTGAATTGTATAAATGGAATATCGTGAGTCCAATCAATGAGGAAACAAATTAATTCAGTGACCCTATAGTCCATAATTCATGAGATTGTGCATAGTGAGCGACCTAGGGGGGATATTGTGTAGTAAGACATGCATATCAAATTGGTGGATTCCTCGTAGATTACTATATCTAGTGAAGGATATGACATGCATAGAAGAAACATGTCCTTTTGAGTGTTTGTCCAAGGAGTTGGAAGTTGGCTCTCACATTTTTCTCATATGCATCATTCTCATATGTATCATTCCCATATGCATGATTCATTGTATAATACTTGCATATATGTTGTTTGTACCTAAAGAATAATAACTTTGGATTTGATTGCTGGTATATCATGTTAACTTTGGAGTGTACACGCAAATCATGGAACTATGAGAGAGGTCTGTGACTACAATTAGACCTACTTATACCGATATGGTAGATGCTTAGACCTACTTACACCGATATATATAATGGATAGACTATGGTCAAAATGTTCATATGGGAAATGTTTAAAGTTATGGTACTGAAGGACCGAGATGGCGAACAGAGGGGGGGGTGAATGGTCGCAAATAAAATTTCCCCCAAAATACTCCAACAAAAACCTCGACAAGATCGCTCAAAGGAAATCGTGAAAAACCTGAAAAACTAGACAACTATGTGTACCCCAAGCTTGCATGGATAAGTACCATAAAATATGTGGGGATTTTTGAGTCACAATACTGGTTGTCTAGTGTCCAAGATAAAAAGGAATCAATTCAAACTCTTGCTTTTAGAACGGACATCAATTCAAATCACAAAAGTCACTTTCAGAAAAGCAAAAACAGAGTTTCCAGAACTTGTCCTCAATTTGCACAGGAGGTTGGTGGGTTTCTGCAGCTCAAAAAATTTTGAGACTTTTTCTCCCTATGAGATCAGAGTCGTGAAGAACTCCACCAAATTTCTCCCCAAAAAGCCTTACAGAAAAAACACGAAAAATCTAAGAACACAGTCTGGTCAAGAACTTCGAGCAGAAAGTTTGGGGCTCGGTTTTCACCTCATGGCGCCCAAACGGTGCAACAAATGAACTCCAAAATTTTTATGCAAGTGGATATCAGAGTCCCTCACCTCCTCCAACAAGAATCACTTGAAAAAGATTTTGGTAGATTTTTATAGAAATCAAAGACTGACTGCTGCGCGAAGAACAAGTTCTGAACAAAGTTGGACTTGAAAAAAAAGATGTTCTCTACTCAACCCAAGAGTGCAAAAGAGATGTAAAACCATATGAACACACTCAAAACATCCAAGATCAGCAGCATTTAGAAGGAGGGGAGGCAAATCCAAATTACATGAAAGTAAATTGCGGGGAAGTAAATGCTGAATTTAAATTGCGTAAAGTAAAGACATAATGTAAATGCGCAAAATAAATTTAGAGGTGGATGGATAAAACTTTCATTTCTGGAAGGAGAGGTTACAAAGCCTCACTTTCAAGTGGGCAAAGCTCAAAGGAGCATTCACAAACCTCAAAACCTTCAAGGGAAGGAGGCTACCCCTCCACCCCTATTTATACTACTCTTGGGCCACCTACCACCCTTGGATGAGTCCCTTAACCCTAGAGCACTCATCTAAGGGCTAGGATTAACCCACACACACAGCCATGCAAGTGCTAACCCAAAACCCACACACATACCGGGTTTTATTGCACGGTTTTCAAAGCATACTACCTAGACCCGCTAACCTATCAACTAGACCTCAATCCGACGGCCCTCATTGATCCACGCGGCATCTAGCTAGCATCAACTCCTTTCCTTGTCTTCTTGACTTGCCCGGACTCCGTCTCCGATCATCTTCCGGCAATCTCCCAACCGTCTAGACCACCAACGCTCCTCGCCTAGTCCTGGTCATCCTTCGCCTCACCATGACCTAGCACCGTCGTCCTACAACCATCAAAAACAAGGAAAAAAACCTTTCACATAGCAATGCCCACAATGATATGCAATATAAACCATCCAACTCATCACTACCGCGTCCATACGACCGGTACTGCCACTCCTGGCAGAGACAACTCAAATTGCTTCATTTTGAAAATCAATCCAAATCAAACTCAAACTTGAGCACACCTTGCTCAAATAAAATCAAATACTCATCACAAACATGGATGGACCTCCACATGGTCCTTCAATCTCCCCCTTGATGAGTATATTGACAAACCACACAAAAAGGCATAAGTTTGAGTTTGAAGAAAAATGAAGAAGAAAGCAATTTTTAGTTGTAAAGTCAAACTTGGTCCAAAGATAGAAATTAGAACCATGACCAAGTTGACGAAGAGGAATTTAGATTTTAGAGTTAAATTTAAGAAAGAGAAAGTTTTCAACAAAAACTCTAAAATCCAACTAAACATGTCAAATGTGATTATGAGATTATGATCCAACAGAACTAGTAGCATAGTTTTACAAAGATCATAATAACCAAATAAGCATTCACATTTTTATCTTTTTAGTGATGCCTTTTCTACGTTTTTCTCCCCCTTTTGGCAATATAGGCATCAAAAATTTTTTTATGTATGCATGAAATGCAATCGAAAGAGCTTTGAAGATTATCCAATTGATCAAAATGGAAGGATATTACACCAAGCTTGTCAATTTCAGAAGATGACTAAACTATGACATGTCCAAGTGCAAATACGAGCTTAGTTTTGAATATTTCATTTTTAGCAAGATTTGACAAGTGCAACACTTAGCTTTAGTTTCAAAAATAGAAGAATAGCCACTCTAAGGATCAAAAGGAAAACCTAGAGTTCAACCTACTCAACACTTTGGGGAATCTAGAAGAGCATACAAGGTCCTTTAGGCTCATTTATCACTTAATGCAAATTTTGATTTATCATCATACAAGACATAGAGGGGTGCAAATGTTTGACATTATTTGCATTCTTTACCCACATATGTCTTTGTTTTTAATTTATTTGCATTTTCTTTTGACAACCAATTAACTCAAGCCATATGCGACCATCTCAAGATGAACTCTTAAGAGGATGGTCTAGGTCAAACACGATGTATTCCAAGTTCATCCCAAGTGCAATGGGAAGCGGTCTTGTGAATGCAAGGTGTTGAGTCGTATATGCACAAGAAGAGTCAATTTTGTTTAATTTTCATTTTTAGCACAATGATTCATGAGCAATTTAAGGACTCTAGCATGGATCAAACTAGTTTCACCCAAGTTGCTATAGGGACTCTAGAGAACTCCAAAATTTCTCAAATTATAGCACAAACCTCTAGAGAAGAAACCTAGCAAGTAAAAGCAACAAGTTTCATCAAGTTTTTCATTTAAGACTTTTTTCATTTTAAAGCTTAGCAAGTTAAATGAACTTGGACATATCTGAGCTAGTGATTTCCTCCATATGATGCAGCATGGTGTATAGCATGAAGAAGAAATCAATTGCATAATAGACAAAGCTCATTAAACAGGAAATGTAGTCTATATGCAATGCACGAACAGATTCCCAAACTCCCCCTCAACAAATGAATCAATTTTAAGCTCAAATCTGGTTAAAGTTGAGTTATTATCAAGATTAGGCACAAAGAAAAACCGAATGAACTCAATAATAACCAGAAAAAAAACAGAATGAGGAGAAGAAGTCGAGAAACTGCAAAACTGGATGGCTATTGAGCATAGATAAGATAGAAGAGACTCACTACGGCTCAGACTCGCTCTTATCTTCCCCAGTGACTGACATAGGGAAGCTGACTCTAGATCCCAACTAAGGAGTGCACATAGACACTGTCTACACAGGAGGCCCAATACCTGCTAGACTTATAAGACTGTGAGGGAACTCAACCTAGAGAGAAGAGAAAACAGCTAATCACGCATGATAGCAACCTAAAGCACAAGATAAGAGGTCCATGCAAGGCATGCCAGAAGTCTAAGTGAGTGAACTCAACTCAAGAAAACAAGCCCAAAGTCACCCAAAAGAAATACAAAGAAAAGAAAAGCCGGAAGAAAAACATATAATACATAATATACAAACCAGCTCCCCCTCACGAAAGGCCGTAAGGGCTCACGACTCCAAGCTCACTCCTCAAGGCAACAAATCTGGAGCTATCCAAAGGCTTGGTGAAGATATCGGCTAATTGAAGGTCACTCTCTACAAACTGAAGCGCAATATCTCCCTTGTCCACATGGTCTCTAAGGAAGTGATATCTAATATCAATGTGTTTGGTCCGGGAATGTTGCACTGGGTTTTTAGCAATGCAAATAGCTGAAGTGTTGTCACAGAAAAGTGGCACACTCTCTATCTCTAACCCATAGTCCCGTAAGGTCGATCTCATCCAGAGCACTGCTCAACAATCGGCTGCAACAACATACTCGGCCTCGGTGGTGGGTCAGGCAACCCTGCATCGCTTCCTAGATGACCAAGAAACAAGAGAAGTGCCAATGAATTGGCAAGTGCCGAAGTGCTCTTCCTATCTATCCTACAACAACAAAGTCGGCATCGGAAAAGGCTCTAAGAGATAGACAAGAAGACGAAGAGTACCAAATACTATAATCAGTGGTAGCACGAAGGTACCTGAAGATGCGCTTGACCGCCTGGCGGTGAGAGGCGCGAGGAGAAGCTTGAAATCGAGCGCACGCACACACAAATAAATGTATGTCCGGCCTAGAAGCGGTGAGGTACAAGAGGAGCCGATCATGCTCAAACTCCTTTTGATCAGCGGGCTCACCATCCTCATCGGGCTCGAGGACAGCGTGGTGGCCATAGGAGTCATCACCGGCTTCCCATCGGACATATCGAGCGCCTCGGAGGTCACGGTATACTTGCCTTGATGCAAGAAAGTACCCTCCCGAGTCTGCTTGATTTGGAAGCCAAGGAAGTAGCTCAACTCGCCCATCATACTCATCTCAAACTCTGTGCTCATCACCTCAGAAAACTGAGACACAAGCGAATGAGATGAGCCACCAAAAATGATATCGTCCATATAAATCTGAACAAGAAGAAAATGAGACTCATGGTGTCTGATAAACAGAGTTTTGTCTACTATGCCCATTTTGAAGTCATGGCTGAGAAGATAAGACTTGAGCCTCTCATACCATGCTCTAGGGGCCTGCTTGAGTCCATACAAAGCTTTGGAGAGCTTGTATACATGACTCGAAAACTTGGGGTTCTCGAATCCTGGAGGTTGTTTGACATAAACCTCTTCCTCAATATAGCCATTGAGGAATGCACTCTTGACATCCATTTGATAGAGCTTGAAGCCCTGGGATGCAGAGAATGCAAGCAGGATCCTAATAGCCTCTAGTCTAGCTACAGGGCAAAGGTCTCTTCAAAGTCAAGACCCTTAACTCGAGAAAAGCCCTGCAACTAGCCTAGCCTTGTTGCGAATGACAACCCCATCCTCACTGCTTGTTTTTGAACACCCACTTGGTCCCAATGACATTATGACGGATGGGGCTCGACAAGCTGCCATACCTTGTTCCTCTCAAAGTTCTCAAGTTCCTCATGCATAGCATTAATCCACGATTCATCGGATAATGCATGAGAAATATCCTTTGGCTCAAAGGAGGCAACGAAGGCAGAGTCGAGGCAGAAACTGGACAAACCTAATTTTGAACGAGTGACCTGCTCAAACAGATCACCAATGATCTGATCAGGTGGATGAGCTTTCTGGATATGTCGGGGAGGACCAGAAGCAGAAGTGGCCTCTACCTCATGCACAGAAGAGGTAGGAGCAGAGCCACTCGCTGAAGGAGAGTCGGAAGGTAAGGGATGGTCTCCCTGAGGTGCAGAAATGGAAACAGGAGGCACCTTAGGTGTAGAGGGAACTAGATCCGGTGGAACACCATCATCCTCATCTTCTACAAAGATGGTCTCGGAGGGATAAGAAGATCCTGAAACATCAGGTCTAGCTCCTGGGCAAGCCTCATCAAAGGTCACATCACAGGTCTCTATGATCCTATACGCATCAACACTCCAGACCCTATAGCTACGAGAAGAAGCGGGAAAATCAGCACGAAAGACTCTCCCAAATCTAGAAATCCCGCAAACTAACCCTCCTGATGAATCAAGAATTCTACAGGCATTACTCTTGAAGCTTACCTCGAAAGAGTCATCGATAAGCCGAGAAACAGAGAGCAAATTGTATTGCGTACCACTTACTAAGGCAACATCTTTAAGAATGAAATTTTGGTTAATGCGGATGGTACCTTTAGCAATGACTCTACTCAAGATGCATCCCCAAAAGTGATTAACTCATCACCGGGGCTCGGACTAGGAAGAGAACCAACGAGAATCTTCGGTCATATGACGAGAACAACCGAGTCAACAATCCAAACATCGCCCTTCCCATCCGAGCGAACTCGATCAAGACACAAGAGAGAAAGATGAATCGATCTCGGGATAGAGTGAAGACTTAGGAACCCAATACTGAACCATACGACACCTCAGAGTACCAGCCACAGAAGAAGACTGGACTCGAGTGTCTCTCTGACGCTCAACTCTCACACGATCAGGAGCAACTCTCGTAGATAATCTAGGAGTCAAAACTGGGTTGGCACGCCGTGGTGCAAAAGCCAGACCATCCCAGTAAGGCTGCCTGGATCTCCTACCGGAAAACACCTCACGCCGCTAATATATACCTCGATGGAAAAAATGAGGAATATCAAGAGGACGGCGGAAAGACTGACTACGAACAGCTCCAGGACTAAAACTCGAAGAACTAGCATGAAAACCAAGTCCTGGACACTGCCAAAAAACAGGCGACTCTCTAACCTGTCTAGAAGCAGTGTGTACCTTAGGAGCACTCAAAGTCTGGGGATGACCCTGAATGCCCCTAAGAGCAGCAACACACTCACGCCGAGTGATCTTGGCGCGCCTGAAGTAGAAATCTACTAGGTGACCATCCTTCTTACAGAAGGTGCATGTGTACTTCGCCTTGCTAGAGGCGTAAGCAATAGGAGTAACACCTTTCAGTCGACGTCCTATGGACAACCCAGTGACCTAAACACGGTGGTACTCACTGGGAGCTACCACAATCTCACCACTCTTGGAGCCGCGACAATGGTGGGAGGATGCGCCCGGCGTGCTCAAGGGATCAAATCCTAGACCTTGATTGAATCTACTATTGTTGGATTGGTCTAGAATAAGATTGAGCTTCTTCTTGCCTCCAACAAACTTCTCGAGAGTGCTCATAAGATACTGGCAATCTCGGAAGAAAGAAGCACAAGAAGAACAGGGGGAAGGAGAGGAAGAAGAAGAACCAGAAGAGAAAGAGAAGATCTCTCAGCACGTGCTTTTTGTTCCCCTAGCACGGCTGCCTCAATCTTGAGGGCCTCACAAGAAACGCAAGGAGCATCTCTAATCCTAAGGGTTTGGTCTTTTAACTTCTTCTTAAGCTCGACATGGATTTGATCCACATCATCCTTAACCCCAACACACAGCAAGCAACCAGTTTTTGACTTAACTAGTAAGTCCGTAGCAAGTTGATCACACTTGACATTCAAAGCATCATTGTCAAGTTTTAGTTGCCTACAACCCTCACATGAGCTGACTGGGTCCTTAGAAGCATGCAATTCAAGTTCATCATTTCTAGCAGAAAGCTTTCTAAGGTGTTCGCTCATGGCATCAATTTCGACAAGCAATTTAGGGCAATTAGCACATGATGGAGTGGAGTGAGCATGAAGAAAACTAGCCTCAACAGAATAGCATCAATGTAACTAGTGCTAGCATTCTTCAACCTAAGACCATCAAGTTCAGCAAGCACACTATCATGTATGGTCCTTAGGTTCTCCAACTCCACAAGAATAGCATCACACAAAGAGCAATCATCAGTGACTCGGGAGGGAGAAGATCTAAGTGAAGCTAACTCCCGAGTCAAGGTACCTACTTCCTTCTCAAGCTCCGTACACCTAGCTCTAGCTCTAGCATGAAATTTTCCTAATTTGCAGAAAGCTTCGTTGAGCTGGTCATAAGAGGGTACCTCATCCGAGTCGCTGTAGAGCTCGGAGTCGCTGATGTCATTGGTGTCGACCATGAAGCACATGCCGGAGAAGTCGTCGCCGCCCTTCTCTTGCGGATCATCCTCGCCCTCGTCGCTCCATGTCTCCGTGTCGGAGAGGTTGATGTCGTCAAGCGCGGCGAGGACGCGGTGGAAGAGCTTCTTGTTCTTGGAGAAGTTGCGGTACTTCTTCTCGTGTGCCGGTTCACGAACTGGAGGCTTCTTGTTGTGGTTTTTGTCGGTGTAGTCGTTCTTGCCCGAACCGCCAACGCCGTTCTTGCCCTTCTCGGCTTTGGGACAGTTCGCCAATGTGGTTGGGGCCACCACACTCAAGCGGTGATCATGTCACCTCTCTTCCTCTCTCACCCTCTTGTATGCATGAGAAAACTTGCGGCGAGAAGAGCAAGCTCATTTTCTGAAATTTTTCCGCTTGGTCATCGCTAGCTCGCAAAAGGCGGAAGAGAGAAACCAATAGAAGGATCAGAAGAAGAAGATCCAATGGGATCGGTGACCAAAGCCATCGACTGAGATTTCGTCTTCCGAGAGACGACATCGATCTCATGAATCTTGAGGCGGGAATAAAGCCCGTCAAGAGTCAGAGTCGATAAGTCGGTGGTGTCCTTGATGGTGGTCACCTTCATCTCCCAAACCCGAAGGTCGAGTGCGGTCAAGAAATGCCGAGCATTGTTCGAGTCAGGGTATATGCAACCAACTGCTCGGAGGTCGCTCAAAATCTATGTAAATCGACCAAAACACTCGTCGAGACTCTCACCAGCGCGTTGATCAAATTTGTTATACTCGCTTGAACTGTCTGCCTCACGCCTTGATTTGAGTAGAGCCCTCATGGTAAGCATCGAGGGTTACCCAAATCTCGTGAGCGGAGCGAAGGTGAGAAATCCTATCATACTCACCGCGGCTAAGACCCTGTATGAGAATGTTCCTTGCCTTAGCATTCGCCTCAACGTAAACCATATTGATGGCCGTGACATTTTCATCAACAGGAACCTCATACGGGAGTTGAAGAGGAACGCGGTATGCTACGCTAGCACAAAAAAAAATCTACCGCGTAACCAGAAAGCTACTCTCAAGAAGGGGATCATAGATAAGATTACCACTAGACGTGCAGTTGCGGAATCCTTCGTGCGTCGATGTAGTGGATCGTCCTCGCCGCAGTCGTTGCGTCGATGTAGTGGACCGTCCTCGCCTTGCCGTGGATCGTCCTCCCACGCCGCAGTCGTAGCAGCATCACCGCAGTAGTCCACACGTCCAGAGATGGAACTCCGTGCGTCAGTGTGCAAGCACACAGTCGCTCGGCGGGGCGCGAGAGAGTAGGCTAGGGTTTCGAGTGAATCACTCCTAAACCGTGGGAAAGCACACACTGCGCCCTCCCTCCTCCCCTCCTTATATAGCCACGAGATGAAACCCTAAACTAGGGCCCATCAGCGTGCTAAGCCCACGAGGTTCATTAATTACGGATCCAATCCAAATTAATGTGTCCCAGCCCATTAAGTGTGTGACCCTGCAGGTTCACGTATGTTTGGATGTGGATTCGGAAAACTCCTTTTCAATCCAATAATTGGTAGTGGCTTCTTGCAAAGTATGCCAACTCCCAAACATACTATGATCAAATCGGACAGAACCTATCAAAAGTACTCATGTAATAATCCCTTTGCCAAGTATATGAAGATTGATCTCAAGGCGAGAAGCATGTCATCCTTTGATGATTCAATCCATCTCTCGTATCCGTGATATATTAATAAGTTGTGATTGACTCCTCAATCACGGCATGGTCATGCACTTCCTTAATCATATCACACGAGTGGCCTTGTCATATATCTCCGTTTCATTGGAGTGGCAAATTCCATCTTGACTGCTCACTTCCCTCTGCACGTTTCATAGTAAACATGAAAGCTACCTTTATAACTATCCGGTTAGGAAGTAGTGTTTGATAGCCCCAAGGAAAACTATTACACATGTAGGGAATATGACAATCTCGTGTCTAAGGATCATACATCTACTAGGTATGAGATACACTGATGACACATAAGAATGAAACATTCTCGCAGTGTCCCATTGCGGGTCTATCTAACCCATGTTCTTCAACATGCGTCCACAATGTATAGATTATATCTCCATATCCCATGATATATGAAGCATGATCATCGATCACTACATGTGCTGATCTATTCATCGTTGTCCTATACGATGATATCCGATCAGAGATATTTATCGAATTACATCATTAAGTAAAGAGCTTCATAAGCAAGTCACATACTTGTTGATCAATACAATGATATACATTCATTGGACCAATAATCATATTATTATTCATAAACATAGTCATGTCACAATCATTTAAATGATTGCCTCAAGGGCATAACACTAACAGGAGTTTCACCTTCTGCCATATCAGGTAACCCTGGGCAGTGATGTATGACTCCATCCGGGACTTCCAAAAAGGAAAATCAACTCCATTAAAGATGGGAGGCTTGGTGGAATATTTGTCCATCGCCATGGCTCTTGAGACCGGTCAAGATCTATGGAAGAGCAAAACCGGCTCTGATACCAATTGAAGGACCGAGATGGCGAACAGAGGGGGGGTGAATGGTCGCAAATAAAATTTCCCCAAAATACTCCAACAAAAACCTCGACAAGATCGCTCAAAGGAAATCGTGAAAAACCGAAAAAACTAGACAACTATGTGTACCCCAAGCTTGCATGGATAAGTACCATAAAATATGTGTGGAATATAAGAACCCAGGTACCCTCATGACACGTCCAAGAGGGAGGCCCAGAAGATACCCCCCGCGTCAGGCCCCGCTACCGTGCGCGAGGGGACATATCCTAAAGGAAGTTGAACTTATATTTAGATATGATAGATACGGTTGTAATCCGAGTCGTTAATAGGGTAGATAAAGGTGTAAACTCTATCCTGTAACCGACTAGAATCTTGTAAAACTATCAAAATCTCTTAACTGATCAGGACTCTGTAAGCCGCCCCACCCCCGCTATATAAGGGAGAGGGCGGGCAACAACATAGGGATCGAATCATCCAAGCATAGAGCGATCAAGCCATAGAGCGTAACACACTACATATTACTCGGAGCGCATTACGCTTTGAGCATCCTCAGATCCAAGAGATCCATATAATCCCAAAGACATAGGATTAGGGTATTACCTCCACCGCCGAGGGCTGAACTCAGATAAACCCTTGTCTTGTGTGACCTTCGAGTTTGAGATCGAGTGCCTACCCTATAAATTTATTGCCGACTACAAAAGTCGACAGTTGGCGCGCCAGGTAGGGGCAGCGCTCCAATCTGTTCCTACAGACTCGATGGCATCAACCGGCAGATTCATCGCCACCTTTGTCTCCGGCCAGGCTTTTACGCCGGAAGCCTAGACTTCGTCGGCCGACATGCACGGAGAGCTTGTTCGCCTGGATCAAAACCAGATCCAATCTGGTACAACCCAGGACGAACCATCCTAGGTACATTGCTCTGACTTACCCGGAAAACCAGTCGGCGCCATCAGTGCGGTGGCGCTTTTAGCGGCGTCTTTTCGATTGAAGGACGTAAGACCGATGCGCACTAAGAAGACCAAGAGGCCGCGGAAGAAAATCGTAAGCGTAAGGGCAAGGAGGTAAACGCTCGATCTCTTCGATCGCTGGGCCGCAATGTCCGCGAGGAGATCTTGCAGTCTAAGTTGGGAGGCCAGACCGTTTTTCGAACACCGATGCAGAACGTCGTCGCCTCCAAGACGCTCCTTGACACACTAGACCCAATGATAGCATCGGACAGCCCAGCGGCCCCGATCGTGGCCCACATTAAAGCCATGGTGATGGCGACAGCAATCCAGCAAACCCAGGAAAAACCGCCGGCGGACGAAGCACACTCGCGCTCCCACTCAGCCACTCGCGTCGCCAGTAGCCAGACTGCAACCAGTCGGAGCAACGGCAGTCGACGCCACGCGCCTCTTACTGGAGACGCCCGACAAATCCTCGATCGTGACCTCCGCCAGAACCTCACGGCGAGCGGCGGAGCGAGACGAGGAGGAAGCGCGATCGCCGCGACGACTATGAGCGTTTTGGCGTGAGTTACGATCGGCGAACGACCGCAACGATCGCAGAACTCATCACCGCCGAGAGATAGCGGCGACGAGGATCGAGTCATGAACTCACCACGCCGTACCCCACCCCGGCGTGCCGTTAATCATCATCAAGACAGAAGATCGCCGCGATGGAGTCCTCCTCACCAAAGACGAAAAATCCATCGGCGGATTCGGCGTTTACTCTCGATTCGCCGAGTGATATGGCCCGAGGGTTTCAACCCAAAGGGCATCACAAAGTTCGACAGAGCCGATCCGAGGCTTGGCTGCGAGTTTACGCCTTAGCGATTAAAGCGGGAAATCGGTCGTTATGGCAAACTATTTGCCAGTCAATCTCACCCCCACCACTCAAGCATGGCTCACAGGGCTCCCTGCGAACTCGATGGATTCCTGGAGCGATCTTTGCGATCAGTTCATTGCCAATTTCTAGGGGACTTACGAACGGCCTGGCACTCCATGGGATCTGTACCAACTGCACCAGAAGAAGGATGAGACGCTGAGGGATTTCATCCGGCGCTTCATGCAGAAGAAAAACACCGTCAGGGACGTGTTCGAGGCGGTAGTGGTAGCGGCCTTCCAAAAAGGGGTAAGTGATCCTGATTTAATAAAAAAGATGTCCAGGAAACCCCCGACTTCTGTGAAGGAAATGTTCGCATTAGCCGACCGCTATGCGACGGCCTCGGACGCCCTAGCCGAGCGTTAGGAAGACCGCCCGCTGCAAAAGAGCAGAGGTGACAAGCCGAAGTCATCAAAACACAAAGACAAGAAGCGGAAGGGTGAAGAACTGATAGCAACGACAGAGCATAATCGCCCCCGAGCCGCACGGAGGGAGGCGCCCGACTACAGCACCGTCATGGAGGCGATTTGCCCTTTCCACCCCAAAGGAAAGCACGCAGCCAAGGACTGCTTCACTCTGAAGCGTTTTGCACGCGAGTCACCGCAGAACCGACCCGACCAAGGGCGAAGCCGCTCTGCGAAAAGAAGGATCTCCTGACGAAGAAGACTTCCGGAACCCGGCAGAGCCGAACTACATCTACGGGGCTCAACAGGATATGAGTCCAGATGAAAGCAAAAACTTAACGCTCGGGAGATCAACGCGGTAGAACCAGCGACTCCTCAATATCTGAAATGGTCGGAGGTCCCAATCACCTTTGATCGAAGGGATCACCCCGGTCGGGTCCCACATCCGGGTAAGTTTCCTCTTGTACTTGACTCGGTCGTGCGCAGCGTGAAGCTCAAGAGGGTCCTGATCGACGGCGGAAGTGGGCTCAACGTCCTATTCGCCAGGACATTCGATGACATGAATATCCTTCGTTCGGAGCTGAAGCCAAGCACTCAGTCCTTCCATGGAGTGATCCCCGGGGTGTCCTCATTTCCCCTCGGACAGATTTCTCTTCCCATTACGTTCGGTACCAAGGATAACTTCCGGACCGAATACATCAATTTTGAGGTAGCTAATTTCGAGACGGCGTATCACGCTATCTTGGGAAGGCCTGGGTTAGCCAGATTCATGGCCATACCTCATTACACCTACTCGGTATTGAAGATGCCAGGACCCAAAGGAGTCATCTCGCTCCGGGGTGACATCAAGCAATCCTCTCAATGCGACTGGGAGAACCATGAGCTTGCCGAACTACAGGAAGCAAATATCCAGGCAAAAAACATCCAGGCCGAGGCTGCCACGCTCCAGGACGAAGGAGAAGTCCCGTCAAAGAAGCAGGCCACCTCAGGAATCAATCCTGGCGAAGGAACCAAAAGGATCATCCTTGGCCCATCTGACACGTCTAAAACGACCATGATCGGGACAGGGCTCGAGGACAAATAGGAAAGCGCGCTCGTCACCTTCCTCCGAGCAAACAAGGACATTTTCGCCTGGAAGCCGTCAGATATGCCAGGCGTACCAAGGGAGGTGATCGAGCACTCTCTCCATGTTGATGAGAAGTCAAAACCCGTCAAACAAAAGCTTCGGCGTTTGCTCCGGATCGTCGGAACGCCATAAAACAGGAAATCACGAAACTCCTAGCCGCAGGTTTTATCAAAGAAGTGTATCATCCTGATTGGTTAGCGAATCATGTATTAGTTCAAAAGAAGAATAAAACTTGGCGCATGTGCGTTGATTATACCGATCTCAACAAGGCGTGCGGCGATCCTTTGGGCTGCCCCGAATCGATCAGGTGGTTGACTCGACCGCGGGATGCGAAATTTTGAGCTTTCTTGACGCATATTCGGGCTATCATCAGATCCGTCTAAAAAAGAAGACCACATCAAAACCTTGTTTATCATGCCTTTTGGAGCTTACTGCTACACCACGATGGCGTTCGGGCTAAAGAACGCTGGCGCAACTTATCAGCGCGCGATACAATGGTGTTTTCACGCCCAGCTTGGGCGCAACGTGGAGGCGTATGTGGACAATGTTGTTGTAAAAACTCGGGAAAAGAAAGATCTTATCGTCGACCTTACCGAGACTTTCGAAAGTCTAAGGGCTTTCAGCATGAAGCTGAATCCTGAGAAATGTGTTTTCGGAGTTTCTTCGGGAAAACTGCTCGGATTCATCATATCACAGCGAGGCATTGAAGCAAACCCGGAGAAGGTCAAGGCCATATCAGATATGGAACCGCCGACTTGCCAAAGGGACGTTCAGAAGCTTACAGGGTGCATGGCCACTCTAAGCAGGTTCATCTCCAGATTGGGTATGCGATGTATGCCTTTATTCAAACTGCTCAAGAAACAAGAAAAGTTCCAGTGGATGCTGGAAGCGCAACAAGCATTTGAAGATCTGAAGGACTTCCTGACGACACCTCCCATACTAGTCTCGCCGATGCCAGAAGAACCCCTATTACTCTATATCGCAGCAACGACTCATGTAGTCAGTGCTGCGATCGTCGTGGAAAGGGAGGAAGCGGCTCATGTGCACAAAATCCAACACCACGATACTTCATCGTGAAGTCCTAAGTGAATCCAAGGTACGGTATCCACAAGTACAGAAGCTATTATATGCCGTGCTCCTTACATCTCGCAAGCTTAAACATTACTTCCAAGAACATGCCATTTTGGCGGTCACCTCCTTCCGATCGGAGATATACTTCACAACCAGAGGCCATCGAGAATTGCCAAATGGGCGCTTGAACTCGGGCTTTTGACAATCAATTCAAACCCCACACGGCTATCAAATCCCAAGCACTCACCGACTTTACGGCCGAGTGGACGGAATTGCAAAGACCCGGCGACATCAAGATCTCGAGTATTGGGCGATGTACTTTGACGGATCCCTCATGCTCACGCGCGAGGGACCGTATAGTGCTCATATCACAAAGTGGGGAAAGATTGAGGTATGTCCTCCAAATATTTTTTCCGCATCCAACAACGCCACGAGTATGAGGCACTCATTCACGGACTCAGACGCCATATCTCTCGGCATTCGACGATCGCGGTTCGCGGAGATTCAATGCTCGTGGTCAATCAAGTGCGTAAGGAATGGTCTTGTATTGAGGACAACATGGCAACATATTGCCAAGAAGTGCGCAAGCTAGAAGGCAACCGATGGACTCGAGCTCATTCATGTGCTTCGACGGGACAATGAAGCGGCGACGAATTAGCGAAGATGGGATCTGCCGGTCCAAAGTACCGCGGGAATATTCATAGAAGAAATTCATAAACCCACAATTCGCGCCGCCAAAGTCGACAAACAGATAGAAAAGAAGAAGAGGTAGAAGTCTTGGTGATCACCCAGTTGGACAGACTCGTACTGGACTACATGACGGAAGACAAGCTACCCGAGGATCGTGTCCAAGCCGAGCGGATCATGCGACGAAGCAAGAGTTATGTAGTCGTAAGAAAGGAACTCTACCGAAAAAGCTCTTCAGGCATACTGCGACGATGCATATCGGAGCAAGAAGGGAGAGATTTGCTCAAAGAAATTCACTCGAGAATTTGCGGGAACCATGCGGCGTCGTCGACCCTGGTCGGAAAAGCCTATCGCCAAGGGTTCTTTTGGCCAACTGCTGTCACGGATGCGGAGGACATCGTCCGGACATGCGAAGGATGTCAGTTTTTCGCACGTCAGATTAACAAGCCGGCGCAGGAATTACAGGCTATCCCGATTACATGGCCATTTGCGGTGTGGGGGCTCGACATGGTGGGACCTCTGAAGAAGGCTCAAGGAGGCTATACTCATCTTTTCGTTGCTATTGATAAATTCACCAAATGGATTGAGGCTAAACCAGTCGCCACCATCACGGCGGCAAAGGCCAGAGAATTTTTTCACGAAATCGTGGTTAGATTTGGCGTACCCAACCGAATCATCACGGATAACGGCACTCAGTTCAGAGGCGAAGTATTTCAAGATTGGTGTGAGGAGCTGGGCATAAGAATTTGCTTCGCGTCAGTCGCGCACCCCCGAAGTAACGGACAAGTAGAGCGAGCCAATGGCATGGTGCTCCAAGGCATAAAAGCGAGGATTTTCGATCGACTCCAACCATATGCCACTCGGTGGGTCAAAGAACTGCCTTCAGTACTTTGGGGACTACGAACCACCCCCAGTAGAGCAACCGGGCAGTCACCTTTCTTTCTGGTATATGGTACAGAAGCGGTCTTACCAACCGAGTTAGAATTCGGATCCCCGCGGGTTCGGAGTTATGAAGAAGTTGCGTCAGAAGACAGCCGGCTAGAAGATCTCGACAGATTGGAAGAAGCAAGGGACATCACAACAATCCGATCGGCGAAATACCTCCAAGGATTACGACGTTATCATGGGCGCAACGTAAAAAGCCGCGCTTTCTCCAAAGGAGATCTAGTCCTAAGGAGGAATCAAAGATGCGAGCACAAACTTTCCCCGAGTTGGGAGGGCCCTTACATCATCGATGAAATAGTTCGTCCCGGAGCTTATAAACTTAAGCGAGAAGATGGGTCAGCAATCAGCAATACTTGGAATATAGAACAGCTACGTCGCTTTTTTGCTTAAGTCTTGTACTTCATTTAATCCTTTACGAATAAAAGTTCGATTGAAAAAGTCGTTTTCATATAATTCCCTTTATAATCGTGAATTCGGGTGCTTCGCTCTTATGTTAAGGATCAGGGACAAGATTCTTGAACCATATCCCAGAGCCTAGGGGCTGGAGTCAGATGAACAAAGATCACCAATCAAACCACTCGAAGACATGCACATCCACTCTCAATTCTTAATGGACATGAAGGATAAACAGGGAACAACTTTTACACCTTTAAAGGTCAAGAGTCTCTACAATTGACAAAGAAGTGTCCCTGACTTCCTCCCAGAGCTCGGCAGCCCGGTCTTCGTCAACATTGCGAGCGTAGCCTTCCCTAATGGCCTCCAGATCCACACGGGGATAGAGGGACTTGGTGATAGCCAGGGTCTGGCTGGCACCATCAGTCGCTGTCTCCTTCAGTAGGTTCTTGAGCGCCCCCAGGGCTTCCTTCAGCCGGACGATGACTTCGCTCCTGCTGAGTGGCCTCTCGCCACCTGGATGAAGCGAACTCAGCAGGGGGCAGAAGCATCCTGGAGCTCAGCGCAGGAAGCCTCGAGAGCCTTAACCCTCTCGCCGAAGACGGTGTATTGCGCCTGAGTTTTGACCTTATACTCTGCAAGACAAAGCGATTAGAGAAGATAGTAAAGGATCAAGCAAAAACTAGTCGGCCACCATACCTTCAAAGCACTTGTCCAGCTTCGCTCGGGAGTCCTCCGCGGTTTTAAGTTTCCCTTCGAGCTTCGCGACAGTTGAGTCCCGGGCTGGAGCAAACACAGAAGATTGGCAAGTTAGTCGACTAAGCGAAAAAACAACGCGAAGCAACCCAAGAGATAGCTACCTCGGAGAGAGCCGGTGACATCTAGTTTCTCCTGGCGCAGAGCGTTTTGTTCCGTCCGCAACGTCTGGAGCTCGGACCGAAGGGATCGCAGCTCGGCCGCATGTTCGGCTTTGATGCGTTCTAGGTCGGCCAGGTATTCCTGGCGGGTCCGGATCTCGGGGAGCATCCTTTGAATGTACTCGGATTTCCGCTCGAAGCGCTCCCCTATTCTCTATAATCATCATGACGAAAGGTAAGCACATGAGAAAGGGCGGAAGTAGAGATACAGCAGTTCTCGGAGGAACACTCACCTGGGCGGCATGTGCACAAGCCTTGGCATGGATGAAAAAATCATCCCTCTCTTTTTGCTCCTCCTCCGGGTCGTCCAAAAGCTTCAAACCTTCGTCATCGACAAAGGCGATATCTGTTATTAGTCGGGGGCGAGCAGGGGCTGGTGGGACTCGGTCAATCTCTTCAACCTCAGGGAACGAGCAGGGGGCTGGCTCAGGAGCAACGGGATCCGTCGCAGGGGCAAGGCGAGCAGGAGACGGCGACGGAGGGCTGGGAAACACTTCGGCGCCCTCAGAAGCGGTCTCCCCTGTCGAGGTATGAATTCCGAGGGACCCGACCTCAGCAGGGCCCCCAGGCGGAAACCCGATAGGTGTATCATGCGAAGGGTCCCTATGAAAAAGAATCGTCAGCGGGACCCAAGAATAAAAAGGAGTCAACGGAGTAACAGACCTGTTAGATTTCCTCATTCTCATCGGGGGCTTCCTGCGAATAGCAGGCCCACCCCTGGAAGAACCAATCGGACCGCCGCTGACTGGTGCCCTGGGCCTCTCTTGAAAACCCGAGTCCTTCGACTCGTAGGCGCGCCGGCCACTGTGCTCATCGGCGAGAGGGTTGAAGGTCTTTGGCGTTCGTGCGGGCGGATCCTGAATCTTGGGACCACCGACCAAGCGTCGGGGGCCCACAAGGTCATCAGACAGTATTTTCTTCCCCTTCTTCACGGCGGGGCCCCCCACCGGAGACCGCGTCTGGCGCTTCGGAGAGCAGCCTGGGCGAGGAGGCATTTCCGGAAGAGGAGGAACACTGAAGAAGGCGATGCGATCCTGGAAATAAAGATCAAGAGTTAGCATAACTTCAGAGAACGAGAAAACATAAAACTACCAACAGAATTCGTTTACCGCAGGAGGAGGGCGTGATATGTTGAAAGATTTCGGGCACTTGACGGATAAAATGTCGACGCTCGGGATAAAGAATTCTCCGGCCCTAGTGCGTAACTTCTCCCTTGGCAAGGCGTCGGGCCGTTCCCGGGTCGGGTCATCTTCTCCCCTATAAGCGAAACCTAGATGAACTCGCTCCTTCAGAGGCTGGACCCGACGGGCGAGGAAGTGGAGAGCCAAACCCACTCCTGTAAGCCCGCTATCCTTCAGCTTTCCGATCAAGGCCAAGAGCTCGGACACTTGATCCAAGTCAGAAGAATCAGGGGTAGAACCCCAGGGAATAGACACATTGGAGCGGTGCCCAGTGAACGGAGGCAAAGATGAATCGAGGTTGGCGCAGTAGAACCATTCCCGATGCCAGCCCTTGTTGGAGGTCTTGACAGGAATGGCAAAGTAGTCCTTCTTCAGCCCTTCCCGCAGCTGGAATCTGGCGCCCCCAATAACCTTGGGGTCGTTTTTTGAGGGATAGGGCTTCAGGAGATAGAGGTGACGAAAGAGGTCGAAATGGGGGCTAATGCCCAGAAAAGCTTCACAAAGGTGAACAAAAAGGGAAATTTGAAGGATAGAATTGGGGTTTAGATTCACCAATTCGATGTCATAAAAGAAAAGAAGGCCACGAAGAAAAGAACTGATCGGAAGACCAAGGCCGCGGTGGAAAAAGGATTCGAAAACCACCACCTCCTCGGAGCGGGGAGTCGGGACGGATTTGCCGCGGCCAAAGCGAGCGGAGATCGTGGCGGACGGGCAGGATCCCGCTGCTCACCATGGATATCGCTTCTCCTCGGTTGTGGTCGAGGTCGTCCAATCTTGTGGTGAAGGCGGAGAAGAAGTAGAGGAAGACATTCTTGCGTAAAGAATAACGATGACTTGAGAAGACAAGAACGGCAAAGGTTAAACTCGTGGCGGAGAGCTCGAGAGCGAGAGGACGAAAGGAGAAAAAGCACGACGTAAAGATGAACTGCCAAGTGTCGATTTACCAGCTTTTTAAAGAAAGGAACGAGAAGGTCTCTGCTGAATCGGCGGGAAAAGGCTGCGAAACGTCTCAACCCTTCAGATTCCTCATAAATGATCTGCAGGCCTGTTGCCTCGACTTATGGGGTTGACAGGATTTGACCGGATCATGTTGAAATCACGTCACCCTCATGATAGGGCTCGTTTCCCACTTACCGTAATAAACGGAATGTGGATGGTTTTCCAACTTGAATAAAAACTTATCTTCTTACGGTACGCCCCACGTTGGGCCCTTGGGTGGTTACCGCATGACGGAATCATGTACCGCAAGGCGTGAGCCCAAACGGGTATGGGTCCACGGGCGTGCTCCACGAGAGCTAAGAATGCCGTACATCATTTTGAACGAGTACAGACGCCTTTCGGATCTAAAAGTGATGCGCTCCAAGAGAGCCTAAGCCATATCCGACATCAGTCGGGAAAGGGTATCACTCGGCCAAGAGCCACGTAAGTGATGCGCTCCAAGAGAGCCTAAGCCATATCCGACATCAGTCGGGAAAGGGTATCACTCGGCCAAGAGCCACGTAAGTGATGCGCTCCAAGAGAGCCTAAGCCATATCCGACATCAGTCGGGAAAAGGGTATCACTCGGCCAAGAGCCACGTAAGTGATACGCTCCATAAGAGCCTAAGCCGTATCCAACGTCAGTCGGGAAAGGGTATCACTCGGCCAAGAGCCATATAAGTAATACGCTCCATGAGAGCACTAAACCATGTTCGACATCAGTCGGGAAAGGGTATCACTTGGCCAAGAGCTATGCAAGTGAAATCACACCAAGAAAGCCTAAGCCGCGCCCTAAGGGCGTAGGTATCGATCGGCTACGAATCAGAAAGGCCTTGTTACGTTCCAAGATTAGAAGCTTTAATTCGTGACACTCAGATATTGAATCGGTTGGTCAAGGGCCACAAAGTGCTCCAAGTCGAGCTTAAGCTATGTCTGCGGTAGATAGACGCCTACTTTCGGGATAAAGTAACGCACAAGGTCTAAGACACCCAAGAGCGGACTAGTACATGATCAAAAGATAGACGAGAGACTTTCCTACAAAAGGTATTTCTTTATTATGTACAATAATTTTCCAGGCATTATGCCTGAAAAACTGTATACATTAGAGAAATTACACCTCCCCGCGGCGCGCCCGGCCAAGCTCTTCAACGAGAGGAATCCTAGCCCTGCTAAGGGCAGGGACGCCCCTGATGAGAACATTGATGGCCTCGCGATCGCGCCTCTTCACGATTCCTCCAAATTGCTCATCAAAGGCTCTGTTGAACTCCTCCCAGCTTGACCACTTAGGATCCACCTCAGCGTAATGGTACCACTGAGGCATGATGGAGGCAGGAGCTAGAAGTAAAAAAATGGAGAGTAAAAGGCGTTGAAATACGTTTTGAGGCGTTGGTGCGGCTTTTATAGGCGATTTTGATAAAATCGGAATGAGTGCCAAGAGATTAAGCGTCGGGAGCTGAAGGGATTTAAAGATTAATGCGATTCCAGAAGACGAAGGGTTCCATTCAGCAGATCGAGTTGGCGCAGGAAAACAAGACGACCTCGAAGACTGCCCCGATGATCGTCGTGATGATCATTAAAAGCTTCGGGCGGGAAAAATATCAAATCTACATTTTTTTGACACAAGTAAGAAGTTTGCGAAGTTGTTTTTAGTAAAGACTGCCCGATAAAGGGTTGTACTTAAGAAAAGCAAGGGTCAGGATCTATAATCGAGTTCTTCATAATTCGCCTGAGGTAGAAAGAAGATTTTCGATTGGATAAGAAAACCAGTTGGGATTTCAGGCAGAGAGTTCGAGGCAAAGCAGTCGGATCATGAAGCACTCGGGGGCTGCTGTGGAATATAAGAACCCAGGTACCCTCATGACAGGCCCAAGAGGGAGGACCATAAGATACCCCCCGCGTCAGGCCCCGCTACCGTGCGCAAGGGGACATATCCTAAAGGAAGTTGAGCTTATATTTAGATATGATAGATACGGTTGTAATCCGAGTCGTTAATAGGGTAGATAAAGGTGTAAACTCTATCCTGTAACCGACTAGAATCTTGTAAAACAATCAGAATCTCTTAACCGATCAGGACTCTGTAAGCCGCCCCACCCCCGCTATATAAGGGAGAGGGCGGGCAACAACATAGGGATCGGATCATCCAAGCATAGAGCGATCAAGCCATAGAGCGTAACACACTACATATTACTCGGAGCGCATTACGCTTTGAGCATCCTCAGATCCAAGAGATCCATATAATCCCAGCACACAGGATTAGGGTATTACCTCCACCGCTGAGGGCCTGAACCTGTATAAACCCTTGTCTTGTGTGACCTTCGAGTTTGAGATCGAGCGCCTACCCCATAAATTTATTGCCGACTACAAAAGTCGACAATATGTGGGGATTTTTGAGTCACAATACTGGTTGTCTAGTGTCCAAGATAAAAAGGAATCAATTCAAACTCTTGCTTTTAGAAAGGACATCAATTCAAATCACAAAAGTCACTTTCAGAAAAGCAAAAGCAGAATTTCCAGAACTTGTCCTCAATTTGCACAGGAGGTTGGTGGGTTTCTGCAGCTCACAAAATTTTGAGACTTTTTCTCCCTATGAGTTTCAGAGTCATGAAGAACTCCACCAAATTTCTCCTCAAAAAGACTTACAGAAAAAAGAGGAAAAATCTAAGAACACAGTCTGATCAAGAACTTCGAGCAGAAAGTTTGGGGCTCGGTTTTCACCTCATGGCGCCCAAACGGTGCAACAAATGAACTCCAAAATTTTTCTTCAAGTGGATATTAGAGTCCCGCACCTCCTCCAACAAGAATAACTTGAAAAAGATTTTTGTAGATTTTTATAGAAATCAAACACTGACTGCTGCGCGAAGAACAAGTTCTGAACAAAGTTGGAACTTGAAAGAAAAGATGTTCTCTACTCAACCCAAGAGTGCAAAAGAGATGTAAAACCATATGAACACACTCAAAACACCCAAGATCAGCAGCATTTAGAAGGAGGGGAGGCAAATCCAAATTACATGAAAGTAAATTGTGAGAAAGTAATTGCGGGAAAGTAAATGCTGAATTTAAATTGCGTAAAGTAAAGACATAATGTAAATACGCAAAATAAATTCAGAGGTGGATGGATAAAACTTTCATTTCTGGAAGGAGAGGTTACAAAGCCTCACTTTCATGTGGGCAAAGCTCAAAGGAGCATTCACAAACCTCAAAACCTTCAAGGGAAGGAGGCTACCCCTCCACCCCTATTTATACTACTCTTGGGCCACCTACCACCCTTGGATGAGTCACTTAACCCTAGAGCACTCATCTAAGGGCTAGGATTAACCCACACACACAGCCATGCAAGGGCTAACCCAAAACCCACACACATACCGGGTTTTCTTGCACGGTTTTCAAAGCATACTACCTAGACCCGCTAACCTATCAACTAGACCTCAATCCGACGGCCCTCATTGATCCACGCGGCATCTAGCTAGCATCAACTCCTTTCCTTGTCTTCTTGACTTGCCCGGACTCCGTCTCCGATCATCTTCCGGCGATCTCCCAACCGTCTGGACCTCCGACGCTCCTCGCCTAGTCCCGGTCATCCTTCGCCTCACCATGACCTAGCATCGTCGTCCTGCAACCATCAAAAACAAGGAAAAAAACCTTTCACATAGCAATGCCCACAATGATATGCAATATAAACCATCCAACTCATCACTACCACGTCCATATGACCGGTACTGCCACTCCTGGCAGAGACAACTCAAATTGCTTCATTTTGAAAATCAATCCAAATCAAACTCAAACTTGAGCACACCTTGCTCAAATAAAATCAAATACTCATCACAAACATGGATGGACCTCCACATGGTCCTTCAGGTACAGAGATGGACCTCTATTATTTTGGATAAGAAATAAAATGCAAAGCATGTTTTAGACTTGGGAGAATAGTTGTAGAGACTGGTGCTGGTGCATGAGATGCGGGTATGTGTTTGTATCACCCAAGCCACTAAGGGCCGAGTCTATGGTATAGCTAATCCAAGAACCAATGTACAAACCACATGTGCCTTTATGGGAAGGCCTTAGCATAATAAGTTGTCACGGTCTAACAACAAAATCACAGGTGGTAGCTGATAAGTGAGAGTGGGCTTGTGCAGGTACGGAGGGTGTACTACCTACTTGTAGGGAGCTCGCGGGTAAGCGTGGTGTCCTCAACATAACGTTTGAGCTCTTGGGATGTTGATCCTTACCCTAAAGAGGGTATTGAAAGGTGGTTTGTTGTTAGGATCGGCAATATAAAGACTTTGTTATGATCTCTTAGTCGCACACCAAAGGGGGCGTATCATGGGTGACATTATGAGATGATCATATCGTGTGGGTAAAGTTGTACACTCTCTGTAGAGTGTATGAATCTATTCGAATAGTTGTGTCCCTAGTTGTGGACGACTTGGTGAATCCTCCATAGTAGCTTTTCTCATTTTTAAAAATGGTATTGGATGTATATGGATGGAGAATCCATGTACAAATCATCTAGCAAGAAAAGTTTGATGTGGTTTATTGTTTATGATAGCACGCCATGTGTTTATATTTATGTCATATGCTTTATCATTAAATTGCTATCACATGTTAAATGCTCTTACAACTATCCGTTTACAATCTACTATTCGATATTGTGAAAGAAAGCTTGTTTTATGCAAAATATAAAAACAGAAAGCTTGTTTTATGCAAAATATAAAAACATGGTAGGGTAGCCATTCCTTTGGCACAGTCTTGCATACTATGTACCTTTGTTTAAAAGTCTTGCAGAGTATGACTTTCATACTCAATCGTTGCTTGTTGAACTATATCAAAAGGGACTTTTCTAGAGGAATATGATTTTGGCAACATTGACGTATTAGGGCCGCGACCGTACTCAGGCCTTTAATGTGGGTTTTAAATTGTTGGTTTGTAAGTGAAACTCTAGGCTAGCCGCCTACAATGCTCTTTATGATTTCAATCAATAGGGTATATTTTACTCTATATTATCTCTTCTTCCACTATCATAAGCAGGTGAGATACAATTTCTATCCGTAACTGAATTCCTAGGTAGTTGTAGGAAAAATGATGACCTTGCTGAGTTTTGGTTCAACACAAAAGTGTTATCAGAGTGTCGGGATCCGAATATGCAAATCCGAACCCTTTATATATTCTGCACTAGTCCAGGATCACGCTAGTACACACAGTCTCAACATAGAAGAATATCACAATCATACATAGCGAAAATATAATAAAAGACTTCATCTTTTAAATCTAACCTGTTGAATGATCTTAAGGTTAACCTTACATAAATATGCCACATAGGGCTTAAATTAAGCAAAAAATAAACTACAGTGAAAATATAGGCAACTGACAAGGTTCGCACCCTAGTTGATCATCTCCTCATGGTACTCCTTGTAAGCTGGTGTAGACTCTTCTCCAACTAGTGATTTGGTTGCTGCAAGGGTGAGTACATAAAGCGCTCAACAAGTTGTGCACATAATACAAGTCTATTATACTACATTCATGGCTTATTCCAAAGAATGGCTGAATTGGTTGTTTTGCATGAAAGCAACATTTACAATTGGGTAGCATCAATAGATTGAAATGACAATAAAACAAATAATAACAATAATAAATTTCTCGGTTATTTCCCAAATATACTGACTCACAATCTTAGATGATTTTCCATACTTCCATATGCACACTGCCTCCATTCCCAAGTTCATTTTATCAAAATGTAACCCTTGACTGTAATTTCGGAGCATTGCTCAATACCACGAGCACGGCTATTCGAATAGATTTGACACTCTGCAGAGGTTATATACTTTACCCACAAGATATAATCAACTCACCATATCTGTTGTGACTCGCCATACAATAGTCTGCAAATGAGCAATCATAACAAACCCATTGGGTTTCGACCCAAGAAGCTTAAGGTATTTTTTGAGATTTTCTATTTAAAATAATTCTATAAATTAAATAAAGCCGAAATAAATAGCAAAAATACCTAAAAAATTTTGAATTTTTTTTAAAAATTATTTTAGGGCTTTTGGTACTCAAATAAAATATTTCCAAAAAAACTTTAATTAAAATTTTAAAATTTCTAAATAGAGGCTTAATTGAAATAAATTCCAGAAAATTCACAAAAATAAAAAATGCATAGTAAATCCAAGAAATGGAAACATTGGGATGTTACACAGAGCCTAGCTTGAATGTAGGTCATGACCCTAAGTATAATTGGTTTCGCTAGGTTCGAGTCTATTGAAAAACAAAATTCTATTTTAAACATATATGAAAAGAGTTGCCAAAATCCAATGTTCTGCTACTATCTAAACTTCCCTATTGCTATCTTGTCTTGCCCACTGCTATCTCATCTATCCTAAATTTAATTTCACTCTTACTAACATATTCTTCCCAATCTTTCTTATATCTCAAAATCTATAGTTGGACCTTATGAACACCAAATAATACTGGAGGTGGTGGCAACAATCAGAAGTGAGGTGCTCGTACCTTGGTGAACTGTTCTTCCCTCAGAAGAATCGATAAGCCACTGATAGAATAGTTAGTCGATAGTGCCCATTGACTTTTGTTGGTGCGATGGGTAGTCCCCTACATAGATGAATATTATTTGTATTTTGTTGTCGCAATGGCGAAGTTATAGCAAGAGCTACCCCACTACGGTTGTATATATGCAACTTGTACTCGGGTATGCTAATAAAAATATTTGATGTTTTCTATAAAATGCTTAAAAAGAAAATGTTTAGTACCTATTAATTCTTCCCTAGTTCCACTTCAATTTAAAAACCTTTTCCTTGTATGTTGATTCATTACTCTTATTTTCCTTCTACCTATGTTCCCAAATTCTGAGACCTCTTCAGTATTCGTTCTTGACTCGAGTAGCCTTGTTGATTTCAAACACATTTTTGCCCAATGTTTCATCTGTATTATATCTCAATTGTGACCTCATTAACACTTGTTGAACTATCCAAATCTACCATTACACTTGTTTACCCTCCTCGATCTCAACTTTCTTCCCTTCCCTAGATCACTCTAGTTTATTATGCATCCTTCCATCTCAATCACTATGACTTATCATGCATCTTTACTCAAGTTTAATCAACTTAGAATCATGGATATTGCCCGTCATTACTTCCATACCAACTTAACTATGATCTTTAATCTTGGCCTATCTCCTCAAAGCTAAGCCAATGTGAGCCTCTTATCTATCATTTTATCATCCGATCTACTACGAATCATCAAATCCATCCTTATGTCTATGAATCCTTAGATTGAAAAATCGATCTATCATCAAAATTATCTATACCAAATCCAACTAACTCTTGTTTCTACAAACTTTCTAAAATCGAGATCTTAAGGTTTATTCTCTATCTAAGATCTACATGGTATCATTATGGTCCCAATACTGTTGTTGGGACCCAGATTACCAAATTCGAAACCCTCTATGTATATTGCACAAGTCCAAGATCACGTTAGTGCACACAGTGGCAATATAGATTAAATACCATTCCATACAATGAATTAACTAAGAAAGAAGCAATTATTATTAAATAGTGGCAGTGGACCTTATAGTCAAGGTTTACACAACTATGCCTTAAAGGCCTAAGAAACAAATAAACTCTTGTAGCAGAAATAAAATAACTTTGGCCATTCGATAAGCCATAGGCAATCATCTAGGGAAACACACTCCTAGTTCATGAAGTCTTCATAGTACTCCTTGTAGAATCGTATGTTCCCTGGTCCTTCCTTAACAACTGATTGATGAAGGCATACAACCGTGAGTACATAAAGTACTTAGCAAGTCGTAGGGAAATGATGCAATTATATTTATGCAAGGCTTCACAAAGGAATAACCATATGGTTCTTTTGCAGAAAATGATAACTTGAATTGAAATACAGATAAATATATTCAAAGCATATTTGAGAAAATATAATAAATAATTGGTAAACCAATGGTAGACAACATAAATAGACTAGCGAGGCTTCACCCATCACCATCTAAACCATCATCAAAACACTGAACTAATCAGTGTTAAATTTACACATCAAAATCTCGAGTGAACTCCCTATTCACTTTCCAACAATTCCAACTTCCAACATGTTGGTGAAAAACCATGTGAAATTCTCAAGCACGTCCATGACTGTGTACATGGCTAATTGAATAGTTTTACACTCTGCAGAGGTTCTACAATTTTGCCCACAAGATATAATCAACTCACCATGTCTACCATGTCTCGCCATACAAAAGTATGCGATTTGAGTGATCATAACAAAATCTTTACAATGCTCTATCTAAACCAGTAACGCCCACTAAGATTTCACCACTAAAGGGTTCCATCCACTACAATCAGGGCCCCTTCTTGCGCATGTGAATCTACCCTTCCATCCTGGAACCCACACCACCAGCTAGCGGTACTCAAGACATTACAAATTAATCAGTTGTCCCATACTAGATATGTGCTTGTATGTTTAGGACTAGTTCAATGGCACACAAGATTAAGTTTTTAAATAGTCTCGGGTGAGACATCCACATCCCAAATGTGCTAACCACACCCCCTTTATTGCACGCACGATCACTTGCCCGAGTGAAAACTATTTTGTATAACCAAGACCAATGGCATACCTTGCCATGGCACAATAAATGTTACAACATTGGCTACCCGCCATAATTCCATACCATATTAAGTCGAGTTTATCAATATTCATCATGTGATATGAACCCATCGTACAACTAACCATTTCTAAGTGTATCTATAGTAACCCAATTGTTAGTAATATATTTATGTCCAACTATTAATGTCCTAACCTAGGGTAATAATGGATATAGGGTATTCAAATAATTAAGATGGCATAATGACAAATAGGTATTTAACTATTTCCAGCAAATAATCATCGATATAAAAATAGTATGCAATTTGTATAAAACAAAATACTTTTTCAAACATAGGTTCAACATAATCAAAGGTTACGACTTACCTTGTTCGTATACTATTGTTGCTGAGTCTTGACATTCAAATCATTCGTTCACTCCCTACGGATCAACTTATATTGGAAAAGAAAGCAAGAAATACAAATAAATAACAAACAGAGATTCCAACAAACTCCAAAATGAAAATAAATGGCTCTAAAATGAAGAGCTCGATTTTGGATGAATTTAGAAAATTCAATGGGTTCAATTGGAGCTCGTATGAAAGAGAGCGGGCTTCTGGAAGATTGGAGTGGAGAGAAAATCAAGAAAATAAAAAAGGAGAGAAAATTCGGGATTTTTATAGATTTTTGGGATTAAAAGAAATTTAGTAAAAAGGCTGAGATGCTGACATGCGGGGCCATGGTCTATAGACCATGTCCATGGAATAGATCTAGTCTATGGTCGACCGGGTTCATAGAATAGGACAGCTGATAGGTGAGGCCCATATGTAATAGACACGGGCGAGGGACGACGAAGATAACGACGGCGAGAATGACACAAGCAAGAGATGCATCTGGGTAAACCGAGAAAGGGAGAATGATGACACGCTTGGTTTCGGCTGAATGCAACCACAGCAGCCATCATCGGAGAAGGAAACAATAGCGCTAAGGGCTTGCGGTAGCGACAGCGAAACAAGGCTCCTCGGGAAATGATGCAATTATATTCATGCAAGGCTTGACAAAGGCATAGCCATATGGTACTTTTATAGAAAGCAATAACTTGAATTTAAATACAATAAATAGGTTCAAAGCATATTTGAGAAAATATAATAAATAGCTGTTAAACCAATGGTAGATAACATAAATAGATTGGTGAGGCTTCACCCATCATGATCTAAACCATCATCAAACCACTGAACTCATCAGTGTTAACTTTAAACATCAATATCTCCAGTGAACTTGCTATTCACTTTCCAATAATTCCAACTTCTAACATTTATATGACAAACTCTATATCCCAAGTGAAGTTCTCAAGCAGGTCCATGACTGTGGAAATAGCTATTCGAATAGTTTTACACTGTACAAAGGTTGTACAACTTTACCCATAAGATACAATCAACTCATCATGTATATGTCGTCTCTCGTCATACAAAAGTATGCGATTTGAGTGATCATAACAAAGCTTTACAAAGCTTTATCTACATCCATTACTACTCGCTAAGGTTTCACCACTAAAGGCATCCATCCACCACAGTTAGGGCCCCTCTTGCGCCATTTGAATCTACCTGTCCATCCCAGAACTCACACCACCAACTGAAAGTACTCAGGTGAAGACATTGCAAATTAATCAGCTAGGTTATTCTATATCAGACATGTGGTTGCACGTTTTGTCCTAGTTCAATGGCGCAGAACATTAAGTCCTTAAATATTCTCGGGCGAGATATCCACATCCCAAATTTGTTAACCGCACCCGATCTCTTGCCTGAGTGAAAACTATTTTGTATAAATAAGACAATGTCATACCCTGCCATGGCACAAACAATATTACATTTTATCAATATTCATCATGTGATATGAACCTATTGTACAATTAAGCAAAGTTACAATAACCCAACTGTTGGTAATATAATTATGTCCAACTATTAATGTTCCAAACTAGGGTAACAATCGATATAGGATATTCAAATAATCAAGGTGGCATAATGACAAATAGGTATTTAGGTATTCTCAACAAATAATCATTGGTATAAAAATATCATGCAATTTGTATAAAACAAAATACTTTTGCAAACATATGTTCAACTTGATCAAAGGTTACGATTTGCCTTGTTTGTATACTATTGTTGTTGAGTATTGACCTTCAAATTCTTCTTTCACTCCCTCGGTGATGTGAGGTTGTGTCCCAATCTTTCGATGAGAACGATTCAGGGGATCAGGCAAGCCAGTGCTACGGGCCATGGCAGCCCGGTGCTATCGGCCGAGCGGTAACACCGGCCTAAATGGCCAGTGTGAAATTTCCAGAGAGGATGTTCTGCTGTTTGGGTTGAAGGGCGGTGCTACCGGCCAAGGGGCGGTAGCATCGGCCCTGATGAGCATAAATGATCCAAAAATTGTGATTTTGGGAGTTTAATTGCATATCTTTTTGGACATGGCTATGTGATGGGTATTCCTTGTTCTTGATGGTTGCAGGACGATGGGTTTTGATCATGGTGAGGTGGAGGATGACTGGGACTAGGCAAGGAACGTTGGAGGTCTAGACGGTCGAGGATCGCTGGAAGATGATCATAGACGGAGTCAGTGCAAGCCGAGAAGACAAGGAACGGATGAGATGCTAGCAAGAAGCTGCTTGGATCAATGAGGGTCGTCGGATCATGGTCTAGTTGATAGGATAGTGGGTCTAGTTAGTGTGCTTTAAAAGCCGTGCAAGAAAACCCGATTTGTTTGGTGGGTTTTGGGTTAGCCCTTGCCAGACTGTGTGAGTGGGTCAATTCTAGCCCTTTATAGAGTGCCCTAGGGTTGAGGGACTCATCCAAAGGTGGTAGGTGGCTCAAGAGTAGTATAAATAGAGGGGAAGGGGTGGCCTTCCTCCTCTTGGAGGTTTTAGAGGTTTTTTGTGCTCCTTTAAGCTTTGCCCATTTTGCGAGGCTTTGTAAACCTCATTTCTAGAAATGCAAATCATTTTTTCTTATGCTTGAATTTACTTTACGCATTTAAATTCACCATTTAAATTCTGTGTTTACGTTCATGTAATTTGGATTTGCCTCCCCTCCTTCTACATGTTTTTGGATTTGCCTGCTCTCCTTCTAAATGCTTTTGCTTCTTGTGCCGAGGATGTTGATTGATGGATGAATCTTCTTTTAGACTTGTGTTCTTGCTTGTTGTGACATGTGGGAGGTTATCCAAGATCATCTTGATCATAGAAACCCCACGAGCAAGTCCAAGATCAAGTTCTTGAGTTTTGCTCAAACTTGGTGTGTCTTCCTTCAAAGTGAAAAAGGTCAGAACTTTGATGTCAATCCTTGCGATTGAAGGTTGGAATGAGTTCCTGACATCCTTAGGAGTACATCTACCAAGTTTCGTGAGTTTTTGTCCAACCGATCAAAAGATTTCTCAAAATTTGCTTTTGAGTCGTGTTGTTTCCATACTCTATTCTTGCTGCTGTTCTTGAGCCCGGTGCTACCGCCCATTGTGCGGTACTACCGGCCTTTGGTGCTACCAATATTCGTGCGGTAGCACCGCCCATATAGAGCATTTGCTCCTTCTCATTTACTCCCTTTTGAGTATTCTCTTTGAGGACTTGGGCGGATTGTTTTGTGTGGGGGAAAATTTTATTTGGGATCATTCACCTCCTCCCCCTCTGATCGCCATCTCGATCCTCCAATTGGTATCAGAGTCGATTTTGCTCTTCCATAGATCTTGACCGGTCTCAAGAGCCATGGCGATGGACAAGTATTCCAACAAGCCTCTCATTTTCTCTGGAGTTGATTGTCTATTTTGGAAGTCTCAAATGGAGTCATACATCACTACCCAGGGCTTCCTGATATGGCAGAAGGTGAAGCTCCCATATGAGGTTCCTGCCGATGAAAACGGCACGGCCGGTAATATGGCTGACGTTGAGGCGAACGCTAAGGCAAGGAACATCCTCATACAGGGTCTTAGCCACAATTAGTACGATAGGATTTCTCATCTCCGTTCTACTCATCAGATTTGGGTGACCCTCGATGCTTACCATGAGGGCACCACTGAAATCAAAACGGTGAGACAGGACCAATTCAAGCGTGGGTACAACAAGTTTGAACAACACGCTGGTGAGAGTCTTGATGAGTGCTTTGGTCGTTTTACGAAGATTTTGAGCGACCTCCGAGCAGTCGGTTACATATACCCTGACTCGAATAATGCTCGACATTTCTTGACCGCACTCGATCTTCGAGTTTGAGAGATGAAGGTGACCACCATCAAGGACACTGTCGACTTGTCAACTCTGAATCTGACGGGCTTTATTCCCGACTCAAGACTCATGAGATTGACGTCGTCTCTCGCAAGACAAAATCTTAGTTGATGGCCTTGGTCACCGATCCCACTGGATCCACTTCTGATTCTTCTACTGGTTTTTCCCTCTCCGCTCTTTGCGAGCTAAGCGATGACCAACTGGAAAAATTTCTAGAAAATAAGCTTGCTCTTTTGGCTCGCAAATTCTCTCATGCATATAAGAGGGTGAGAGAGGAGAAGGGGTGACAGCACGATCACCTGCTTCAAGTGTGGTGGCCCCAACCACATTCGAGCTAACTGCCCCAAGCTAGAGAAGGGCAAGAACGACTCTGGCGGTTCGGTAAAGAACGACTACACCGACAAAAACTGCAACAAGAAGACTCCAGCTCGTGACCCGGCGTGTGAGAAGAAGTACCGCAACTTCTCGAAGAATAAGAAGCTCTTCCACTGCGTCCTTGCCGAACTCTCCGACATCAACCTCTTCGACACGAAGACCTGGAGCGACGAAGGCGAGAATGATCCATAAGAGAAGACCAAAGGCGGCAACGACTTCACCGAGATGTGCTTCATGGCAGACGCCAACGGCATCAGCGACTCCGAGCTCTACAACGATACGGACAAGGTACCCTCCTATGACCAGCTCAATTAAGCTTTCTGCAAACTAAGGAAATTTCATGCTAGAGCTAGAGCTACTAGGTGTACAGAGCTTGAGAAGAAAGTTGGTACCTTGACTCGGGAGTTAGCTTCTCTTAGATCTTCTCCCTCCCGAGTCACTGATGACTATTCTTTGTATGATGCCTTGCTTGTGGAGCTAGAGATCCTAAGGACTATACATGATAGTGTGTTGTTTGAACTAGATAGTCTTAGGTTGAAGAATGCTAGCAATGAATCTGCTAATGCTATGTCTTTAGATGCTAGTTTTCTTCATACTCACTCTACTCCCTCATGTGAAAATTACCCTAAATTACTTGTTGAGATTGATGCCATGAGCACTCACCTTAGGAAGCTCTCAATTAGAAATGATGAACTTGAAATGCATCCTTCTAAGAACCCAGTCAGCTCATGTGAGGGCTATAAGCAACTAAAACTTGACAATGAATTCATAAATGTCAAGTGTGCTAAACTTGTTAAGGACTTACTAGTTAAGTCACAAGAAAGTTGCTTGCGATGTGCTGTGATTGAGGGGACTTGGATGAAATCCAAGTCAAACTTAGGAAGAAGCTTGAAGCCCAGACCCTTAGGATTAGAAATGCTCCTTGCGTTTCGTGTAAGGCCCTCAAAATTGAGGCAACCGTGCTGAGGGAGAAAAATACACGTGCTGATAGTTCTTCTCTTCCTGGTTCTTCCTCCTCTCTTCCCTGTTCTTCATGTGCCTCTTTCTTCCAGGAGTGTGAGTATCTCATGAGCACTCTCAAGAAGTTTTTAGGAGGCAAGAAGAAGCTCAATCTCATTCTAAACCAATCCAAGATTAGCTAATTTAATCAGGGTTTAGGATTTGACTACTTGGAGCACGCTCAGGCGCATCCTCCCACCATTGTGCGTGGCTCCAAGAGTGGTGAGATCATGGTAGCTCCCAAGGTGAGTACCATTGTGTTTAGATCTGTCGGGTTTGTCCATGAGATCTCTGATCAGAAGGTTGCTCCTCCTGCTACTTCTGCCTCTGGTAAGGCGAAGTATACATACACCTTCTGTCAGAAGGATAGACATTTGGTAGATTTATGCTTCAGGCGCGCCAAGATCACAAGGCGTGAGTGTGTTGCTGCTCTTAGGGGTATTCAGGGTCATCCCCAAACTCTGAGTGCTTCTAAGGCACGCACTGCTGCTAGACAGGTTAGAGAGTTGCCTATTTTTTGGCAGCGTCCAGGACTCGGTTTTCATGTTGTTCAGTCGAGTTTTAGTCCTGGAGTTGCTCGTGGTCAGTTTCTCCGTCGTCCTCTTGGTATTTCTCATTTTTCCCATCAAGGTAGGTATCAACGGCGAGAGGTATTTCGTAGTAGGAGATTTGGGTAGTCTCACTGGGATGGTCTAGTCTTTGCATGATGGCGAGCCAACCCAGTTTCTCCTCCCAGAACTTCTGCTAGGGCTTCTTCTGGTCTTGTGAGAATAGAGCGTCAAAGAGACACTAGAGTCAAGTCTTCTGCTTCTGTGGCTGGCACTTTAAGGCATCGTGTGGTTCAGTATTGGGTTCCTAGATCTTCTCTTTATCCCAGTACTTAGTCATCTCTCTCTTGTGTGTTGACCAGGTTCGTAGGATAGGGAAGGGAGAGGTATGGATCATTGACTCCGGTTGTTCTCGTCATATGACCAGAGACTCTCGTTGGTTCTCTTCCCTAGTCCGAGCCCCTGGTGATGAGTTGATCACTTTTGGGGATGCTTCATCAAGTGGAGTCATTGCCAAAGGTACCGTCTGCATTAATGACAAGTTCATTCTTAAAGACATTGCCTTAGTCTGTAAGCTGCAGTATAATTTACTTTTTGTCTCCCAGCTTATTGATGACTCTTTTGAGGTAAGCTTTAATAGTAGTGCCTGTAGAATCCTTAATTCATCAGGAAGGTTAGTTTACGGGATCTCTAGATTTGAGAGAGTCTTCCGTGCTGATTTTTCTATTTCTTCTGGAGACTCTCTTCATTGCTTAATTGCTTCTGAGTCCCGTGATCTCTCCTTCTGGCATAGGAGACTTGGTCACATAGGCTTCGACCATTTGACTAGAGTTAGCAGCCACGATCTCATTCGTGGTTTGCCCAAACTCAAAATGGTCAAAGACTTAGTATGCTCTCCTTGCCGACATGGCAAGATGGTTGCTGCTTCTTATCCCTCAGTCACTGTTGTGATGACTGATGCAACAAGATAGCTCTAACATATGGACACTATTGGTCCAGCTAAAGTGCAGTCAGCGAGTGGGAAGTGGTATGTTCTTGTCATTGTTGATTATTTTTCATGGTATTCTTGGATGTTTTTTATGGCCTCGAAGGATGAGTCTTTTATCCATTTCAGGGGTTTGGTTCATAGGTTGTCTCTTGAGCTCCCTGGTACCTTACGAGCTATACATAGTGATAATGGCATGGAGTTCAAGAACTCCTACTTTGAGAGTTTCTGTGAGGAGTTTGGCTTAGAGCATCAGTTCTCCTCTCCCTACGTCCCTCAACAAAATAGCATAGTGAAAAGGAAGAACAGGACCCTAGTTGAGATGGTTAGGATGATGCTAGATGAGTACAATACTCTTAAGGAGTTTTGGGCTGAGACTATAGCTACTGCTTGTCATGTTTCTAATCGTGCATTCTTGAGAGAACATTTGCACTAAACTTCTTACGAGTTGAGGTATGGGCTAAAACCCAGTGTTTCTCATTTTTTTGTGTTTGGTTGCAAGTGTTTCATTTTGAAGTCCGATAACCTAGATAAGTTTGAGTCTTATTCTTCTGATGATATTTTTCTAGGTTACTCAACTTCTTCTCGTAACTATAGGGTCTAGATTTGCGATGCGCATAGGATCATAGAGACCTGCGAGGTGACCTTTGATGAGGCTTGCCCAGGAGCTAGACCTGACATTTCATGCTCTTCTTTCCTCTCTGAGAACATCTTTGTAGAGGATTAGGATAATGGAGATGATGGTGTTCCACCTGATCCAGTCCCCTCTACACCTGAGGTGCCTCCTGCTTCCATTTCTGCACCTCAGTTAGACCAGCCCTTGCCTTCTGATTCTCATGAAGCAAGTGGCTTTGATTCTACCTTTTCTGTGAATGAGGTAGAGGCCACTTCTGTTCTAAACCTCCCCACTATATTTAGAGATATCATCCACCTGATCAGATCATTGGTGATCTATTTGAGTGAGTCACTCGCTCATAATTAGGTTAGTCCAGTTTCTGCTTTCACTCAGCCTTTGTTGCCTCCTTTGGGCCGAAGGATGTTTCTCATGCATTATCCGATGAGTCATGGATTAATACTATGCATGAGGAACTTAAGAACTTCGAGAGGAACAAGGTATGGCAGCTTGTCGAGCCCTATATGGTCATAATGTCATTGGGACCAAGTGGGTGTTTCAAGAACAAGCAGAGTGAGGATGGGGTTGTCATTAGAAACAAGGCTAGGCTAGTTGCACAGGGCTTTTCTCAGGTTGAGGGTCTTGACTTTGAGGAGACCTTTGCCCCTGTAGCTAGACTAGATGCTATTAGGATCCTGCTCGCATTCTCTGCATCAAAGGGCTTTAAGCTTTATCAAATGGATATCAAGAGTGCATTCCTCAATGAGTATATTGAGGAAGAGGTGTATGTCAGGCAGCCTCTAGGATTCGAGAACCCCAAATACCCAAACCATGTCTTCAAGCTTTCCAAAGCTTTGTATGGACTTAAGCAGGCTCCTAGAGCTTGGTATGAGAGGCTTAAGTCCTATCTTCTTAGTCATGGTTTTAAAATGGGTATAGCAGACAAGACTCTGTTCATTAGATACCAGGATACTCATTTTCTCCTCGTTCAGATTTATGTGAACGATATTATCTTTGGTGGCTCTTCACATTCTCTTGTGTCTCAGTTTTCAGAAGTGATGAGAACAGAGTTTGAGATGAGCATGATGGGCGAGTTGGGCTACTTCCTCGGCTTCCAAATCAAACAGACTCGGAAGGGAACTTTCTTGCATCAAGGCAAGTACACTCGAGACCTTCTAAGGCGATTCGATATGTCTGACGGGAAGCCGGTGATGACTCCTATGGCCACCACTGCTGTTCTCGAGCTTGATGAAGATGGTAAGCCAGTTGATCAGAAGGAGTTCCGGAGCATGATCGGCTCCCTTTTGTATCTCACTGCTTTGAGGCTAGATATACATTTTGTTGTGTGTCTGTGTGCCTGATTTCAGGCTTCTCCTCGCGCCTCTCACCGCTATACGGTGAAGCGCATCTTCAGATACCTTCGAGCTACCATTGATTATGGTATTTGCTACTCTTCTTCTTCTTGTCTGTCCTTCAAGCCTTTTCCGATGTAAATTTTGCTGGCTGTAGGATAGATAGGAAGAGCACTTCTGGCACTTGCTAATTCATTGGCACTTCTCTTATTTCTTGGTCATCTAAAAAGCAGTCTGGGGTTGCGCAGTCCATTGCAGAGGCCGAGTATGTTGCTACAGCAAGTTGCTGTAGTCAGGTGCTCTAGATGAGATCGACCTTGCGGGACTTTGGCTTAGAGATAACACTTCTGCTATCTGCATTGCGAAGAACCCAGTGCAACATTCTCGGATCAAGCATATTGATATTAGATATCACTTCCTTAAAGACCATGTGGAGAAGGGGGATATCGCGCTTCAGTTTGTAGAGAGTGACCACCAGATAGCTGGTATCTTTACCAAACCTTTGGATAGCTCTCGGTTTGTTGCCCTAAGGAGTGAACTTGGAGTCGTGTGCCATTACGGCTTATTGTGAAGGGGAGCTGGTTTGTATATTATGTATTATATATATCCTTCTTCCAGCATTTCCTTTCTTTTGCTTTCTCTGGGTGTTATTGGGCTTATTTCTAGAGTTGTGAGTTCACTTCACTTAGACTTCTGGCATGCTTTGCATAGACCTCTCATTTTATGCTATAGGTTGCTACCATGCACAATTAGCTGTACTCTCTTCTCTCTAGGTTGAGTTCCCTCACAATCTTATATGTCTAGCAGGTGCTGGGTCCCCTGGGTAGACAGGGTCTGTGTGCACTCCTTAGCTTGGGATCTAGAGTCAGCTTCCCTGTGTCAGTCATGGGGGAAGATGAGAGCGAGTCTAAGCCATAGTGTTCTCTACTATCTTTTCTATGCTCTATAGCCACCCAGTTTACAGTTTTCTCGACTTCTCATATTTCTATATTTTCTGGTTTCTATTGAGTTCATTTGGGTTTTCTTTGCACCTAATTATGCTAATAACTCATTTTAACCAGACTTGTGCTTAAAATTAATTCACTTGTTAAGGGGGAGCTTGAGAATCTGTTCATGCATTGCATATAGACTGCATTTTCTGTTTAATGAGCTTTGTCTATTATGCAAATGAGCTTCTAATTCATAATATGAACCATACTACATCATATGAAGGATATCACTAGCTTAGATATGTCCAAGTCCATTTATCTTGCTAAACTTGCTAAAAATTGCAAATAAGTTTTTTAAAAGAAAAACTTGACGAAATATGTTGCTTTTACTTGCTAAGTTTCTTCTCTAGGTGCATTTGCCATGAATTGTGAAATTTTGGAGTTCTCTAGAGTCCCTATAGCAACTTGGGTGAAACTATTTTGATCCATACTTGAGTCCTTCATTTGCTCATAAATCAATGTGCTAAACTGAAAATTAAGCAAAGTTGACTCTATTTGTGAGCATTAGACTCAACACCTTACGTTCACAACACAGCCTCCCATTGCACTTGGGATGAACTTGGATTGAACTTGAATTGTATCGTGTATGACCAAGACTATTCTCTTAAGAGTTCTCTTGAGATGGTCGAATATGGCTTGAGTCAATTGCTTTAAAAACAATGCAAATAAAAAAATATAAGTGGGTAAAGAATGCAAATAATGTCAAACATTTGCACCCCGCTATGTCTTTCAAAGTCTTAAAGCAAAATTTGCATTAATTGAGAAATGAGCTCGAAGGACCTTGTATGCACTTCTAGTTTCCCCAAAGTGTTGAGTAGGTTGAACTCTAGATTTTCCATTTGATCCTTTGAGTGGCTTTGCTTCTAGTTTTGAAACTAATGCTTAGTGTTGCACTTGTCAAATCTCGTTAAAAATGACATTTTCAAAACTAAGCTTGCTAGCAAAATTTGTTATTTGCTCTTGGACATGTCTTAGTTAGTAAGATTTTCCATTGACAAGCTTGGTGTCATATCTTGTCATTGTGATCACTTGTATAATCTTCGAAGCTCTTTATATGCATTTCATACATCCATGTCAAAGGGGGAGAAGATATAAAAATCTTGATGCCTATATTGCCAAAGGGGGAGAAAATGTAGAATAGGCATCAATAGAAAAATGGAATTGCATTTTGGATATTATGATTTTGGTGAAAAATTGCTAATCTTAAAAATCATAAAGCATTTGTGAACTTTTATTGGATTTTAGAGCTTTTGTGGAAAACTTGCTCTTTCTTAGGAATTGCTCTAAAATCTCTCATGTCAACTTGGTCATGTCCTTATTTTCCTTCTCTCTGGACCAAGTTTGGCTTTACATTCAAATTGCTTTCTTCTTCTCCTTCAAACTCAAATTTTTATGCTTATTCGGATGTTTGTCAATATACTCATCAAGGGGCAGATTGAAAGACCATGTGGAGGTCTACCATATTTGTGATGAGTATCTGACTAAATTTGAGTTTGGTATGCTCTGGTTTGAGTTTGATTTGAATTAAATTTTCAATTTGAAGCAATTCGAGCTCTGTTTGTTTTCCCGGTAGCACCGGACCCCAGAGCGGTGTGGAAAAACCCAAGAGAGTGTTTTTAGGGGATCATGCAAGCCGGTGCTACCGGCCGAGCGTTAGCACCGGCCTAAATGGCCGGTGTGAAAAATCCAGAGAGGGTGTTCTTCTGCTGTTTGGGTTGAAGGGTGATGCTACCGGCCAAAGGGCGGTAGCACCGGCCTTAATGAGCGTAAATGATCCAAAAATTATGATTTTGAGAGTTTAATTGCATATCTTTTTTGACATGGCTATGTGATGGGTATTCCTTGTTCTTTATGGTTGCAGGACGACAGGTTTTGATCATGGTGAGGCGGAGGATGACCGGGACTAGGCGAGGAGCGTCGGAGGTCCAAACGATCGAGGATCGTCGGAAGATGATCGTAGACGGAGTCAGTGCAAGCCGAGAAGACAAGGAACGGATGAGATGCTAGCTAGAAGCTGCTTCGATCAATGAGGGTCGTTGGATCGTGGTCTAGTTGATAGGATAGCGGGTCTAGTTAGTGTGCTTTGAAAACCGTGCAAGAAAACTGAGTTTGTTTGGTGGGTTTTGGGTTAGCCCTTGCATGGATGTGTGAGTGGGTCAATCCTAGCCCTTGATGGAGTGCCCTAGGTTTGAGCGACTCGTCCAAGGGTGGTACGTGGCCCAAGATTTGTATAAATCGAGTGGGAGGGGTGGCCTTCCTCCTCTTGAAGGTTTTAGAGGTTTTTGTGCTCCTTTGAGCTTTGCCCACTTTGTTGTGAGGCTTTATAAACCTCCCTTCCAGAAATGCAAATGATTTCCTCTTATGCTTGAATTTACTTTACACATTTAAATTCAGCATTTAAATTCTGTATTTACATTCTTACAATTTACATTCATGTAATTTGGATTTGCCTCCCCTCCTTCTACATGCTTTTCGATTTGCCAGCTATCCTTCTAAAATGCTTTTGCTTCTTGTGTCGAGGATGTTGATTGATGAATGAATCTTTTTCAGATCATATCCCAATCATATAGGCAATCCATGCATTTTTTCTTGCAAGAAACCGGTCTTGTGTTCTTGTGTAAATCATTCTTCAAGATCGTGTTTGCCGAGTTTTAGAGTTCTGTTCTTGCTTGCTGTGACGTGTGGGAGGTTATCCAAGATCATCTTGATCATCAAAACGCCACAAGCAAGTCCATGATCAAGTTTTGAGTTTTGCTCAAACTTGGTGTGTTCTTCCTTCAAAGTGAAAAAGGTCAGAACTTTGATGTCAATCCTTGCGATTGAAGGTTGGAATGAGTTCCTGACATCCTTAGGAGTACATCTACCAAGTTTCGTGAGTTTTTGTCGAGCCGATCAAAATATTCCTAAAAATTTGCTTTTGAGTCGTACTGTTTTCAGACTCCGTTCTTGCTACTGTTCTTGAGCCCGGTGCTACTGCCCATTGTGCGATACTACCGGCCTCCAGTGCTACCGATATTCCTGTGGTAGCACCGCCCATACAGAGCATTTGCTCCTTCTCATTTACTCCCTTTTGAGTATTCTCTCTCAGGGCTTGGGTGGATTGTTTTGTGTGGGGGGAAATTTTATTTAGGATCATTAACCCCCTCTCCCCCATTCTGATCGCCATCATGATCCTCCGTTGCATAATCATGTGCTCAAAGAAAATTAGAAATGCATTAAAATACCTTTTAGGGCTCTGTGGGGCGGTATGACCGGCCCCAAGGGGCGGTCTATTTTTTCCAGAGAAGGGTGCATTCGGGGTCTAAGGGGCTGGTATGACCGGTCCCCCTTTGGTCATACCGGCCATGTGACCAACGGTCACTAACAGTGCATTAAATGCAATGTATCGACCGTTGGCCACTGAGGGGTGGTCATACCGGCCCTAGGGCAGTATGACTGGCCTCTCATTAAGATTTTGGCCAACTTTTGGCCAACAGCTATAAGGGGTTGGAGTGGGTTATAAATACCACCATCTGCATTTTAGTGCTCTTCTTGGTCCTCTTGATGATATTTGAGCTCTAGCTAGTCTCCAATACTCTTGTGTGCATTCAATTCACATTTTGAGATAGTTAGGAACAAAAATTGAGGTGTGCATTTAGCGTTGAGCCTATAGACACTCAATTCAACCTCAAGCAAGCGTCAAGGCTTATTACTCTTGGAGGTACCGACTCCTAGACGGCTTGGAGGCGTTCGTGCGCTGTGAGCTTCTCAACGGAGGTTGTGAGAAGCCTCAGCAAGTTGTGAAGGCCGGAGTTTGCCTGCCCAAAGTGGGGAAGAATTACCATAGTGATCGATGAAGGCTTAAGAGGTTGGAGCTGGCTTGAAGTTGATCAAGTCACCTCAACGTGGATTAGGGGAGACCAGCAAGTCTCCGAGACCACAGGATAAAATTTGTTTCTCTCATTCCATTGTGGTTTGCATTTCTCATTCTTGTGCTTAGAATCATTTGTAGCTTGTTCTCGAATTGTAAGAGAGCATAATGATTACTAGAGAACTTAGTTGTTAATTATCAAAAATTGCAATTCTTGCTTAGTGACTTAATTAATTACAATTAGAATCAAAAAATTTAGAAATCTCCCATTCACCCACTGAGGTGGTCATCACTGCTATAGATACGACCACACCTGGTTAGGCCAACACCAACACGTCATCAATGAACCAAGAAGAGAGAGAGATCAAATCCATCACATTCTAGAATCCAATTCGGCCTCCGAATACTAGCCTAAAGTAAAACGAGCATAACTTTTACATACGGTGTCCAATTGGAGAGTTCTTGCACTTGATTGAAAGATTACAATGATACCTTTCCAATGGATCTGGTCCCAGCCCCATATTCATCGTGGATCATCCGAAATCAATAAAACAATATACTACAACACTGTTTTGTGCTGTTTCAGGCCTTGTATGCGTGTGGGGGCCCAAGCCCAAGTGTGCGCAACCCCTGACTACAAACAACCCTAGGACAACCCTCTCATGTTCCTCCCTCTTAAATACTCAGTAGCCGCTACCTTATACACTTGGGTTTTTATTAAGCATAGTTTTAGCCTTGGGCCAAACTACTTTGTCCTCTAGACGTGTTGAACGACCGCCTGTTGAACCTTCTTCGCAGAACCCCACCTTTTTTATCTATATTATCATGAGCCTCAATTCTTGTTTGCAATTTCAGATTGCTTTTACTATCGTTCTTGCTTGTTCTTCAGTTGCTTACAGGAATTGAACCTCGTATTCAGGTTGATTGTGCCCACGGCAAGATTAATAACCCTCCAGAGTTGGTTTAGTGATTGCTAAGGTGCATTGTTGTCGTACATTGTAGTCGGATCATCAAAGTCAGTTCCACCAAATCGATAGTTATCGTTCTCATGGAAAGATCGGGACACAATCTTACATCAAGTGGTATCAGAGTGCCAGGTTGCTCGGTGAGAGATTCAATACCTTAGATTAGTTTTTGCTTTCTATCCTAAATTGAAAATTACTCCACAAAAATTCAGCCTTTAGATACAATCTGGTATTTTAGTTAGTTTTGTTAGGTTTTGATCCATTAGAGTCCTTGTCTTAGTTGCTGATCGTTTTTCCTTCGCGTAGCTTTTATTTCAATCTATCTAGTACATTGTTTTATTCATAACTTTTGCATATGATTTCGGATTCTAGTATTCTTGCACTTTCTTGAAACCTTGGAATGAGTTCTACATAAACCTAGTTAGGCACGGACTCTAATTCCGGATCCAAGTTTGTTTAATTTGGACGTCAAAGTTGGTGAAGCAAGTTGTACTACTAGTCCAGATCGGTTCGGTATTTTGATCATAATTCTCACGTCTAAACTCCGATTGAGAAGTTTTTATACTTTCCTGAATCCTTAAAGAGTCCTCTACAAAAATGTTTTTGGGTGTCCTTGGTGATTTGAAATCTTTTAAACCAAATTTGATTCGGATTCGGATTTGGTCAGATCGGCTAAATTTAGGTCAAATCTGTGCACCACGATGTTTTGGCTATAACTTCTATATACAAGCTTGAAATTGTATGTTCGTATATTTGTTTTAAAGCATAGAACATTGCCTTCAATTTGTTACATTATGAGCAAACTAGATTCGGTCAATTTCATATTTTAATTGTGGCGACAAGTTTGCTGCACTGTTCTGGACGAATTTGGGTTTCTTGCTTCAATTTGTGTTCTAGCTTTGTTCCTTTGAGTTCGTTGAGTCCAGTAGCATCCACAAACCATAAAACCCCAAAAATATCAGTACACATACCTTTTGGGAACCAATTCATCCTTTGCGAATACTTTGATCCCATCTGAGACTAGCTATTTGATATTGCTTAGGGCTGCTCTACTTGATACATTGCATAATCTTGAATTATCTTATCATACTGTCTTGTAACATCGAGTTAGGGGTTCCAAAGGTTTGCTCATACTAGTGTTGGCCAAAAGTCACCAAAAGAAAGAAAAGAGAAAGAAAGAGCCAAAAGGCCATAAAAGAAAAAGAAAAAGAAAAGAAAAGAAAACAGAATAGTGGCCGGCAGCACTACATTGAGCAAAACCCTAATTTGTGTTCATTATTTTCAGATTGTGCAATTGTATTAATTAGTGAGAAATCTTGTGCCCTTTTACCTTTTCTAAAGTAATTAGCTAGTGTCTCTTCATAACTTATGCAACACGAGCTTTGGTGTTGAAATTATTCTTATTTAGCTCATTCCATTGGTTGCATTAAGTTCCATCATCTTTGCGCGTGAGTTGTCTTGAAATTCGCTTATATCTTTGAGAACGGCAACTAGGACTTGTGAATTCTAGTTTGGATCATTACTTATCATTACAATAACTAGAATTACTAGATTGCATATGAAATAAGTATAGCCTACCTAGATCCATATATTCTACCTCGTACGTTTGTTCGGTCACTTGGCAATCTCTTTATCCAAGCTTCGGAGAACTTTTGACATTGCCAACGGCCGACAACACCTGCTGCATAGTAAGAACTTGTAAGAGCTTTGGTTAAAGCTTGAGAGTTGAGCGACTTTTCACTACATCCTAGTAGTTGGTAGGGACGTATCCTTGTGATTTGTTTCTTGTCTTCACTAACAATGGCAGGTTCTCAACATCGTAGTGCTTGGGCCAACAGCATACTAGGAGATGAGGTAGTTCACACTCCGAGATACGAAAAGCGTACGAGCATAGCTTCACCACCACGGGAGGTACGACAACATAGCACACATATCAAAAATAAGTTCACCGTACCCATTTTTAGTGGTAAATATGATCTTGAAAGTTATCTTACTTGGGAATTAGTATTAGAATAATCATTTGATAAACATGAAATTCCTGAGCATGATAAGGTTAGGGTTGTTACTAGTAGATTTACTGATTATGCTGCTCTTTGGTGGAATGATTATATGCGTAAAAATCCCCCCTCTAGTCGGTTATCCTTGATCCTACAAGGGGGAAGTCACTTAGCTCGAGATGACCATGGGGTTGTTGGAGTTGAAGGAGACGTTCGGATCCCATGGATCCGGCGGCGGCCTCGCCAGGGTTTTGTAGGGAGAAGGCTACCGGGTTGGGGAGCTCGGGGAAGAGAGCCACAAACGTTGGGAGCACCGTAATCGGTGGCGAAGCGGCACCGGATCTGGCAGGGATCCTCCATACATGACAGGGATCTGGCCGGGGGATAGGAAAGCCAAGGGCTGGTGACGACGCAAGAGAGGGAGTAGGGAGAGCAGCGACAGAGGAGACCGCTGGGGACAGTGGACCTAAGGGTGTCGACGTCGAAAAAGAAGGGTAGCTCAGGGGCTCGGGGCCAAGAAGATGAGCGCGAGAGAGAGATGGGGAAGAAGGCAGGAGTCAGCGGCTGGAATAGGAATGGGGTGCAAGTAGGATAGGTTAGAGTTGAAGGGAGAGAGAAGGGAGGTGGGACAGCCTGGTAGGCTGTACGGTTAGGCTAAATGGGCCGGGCTTGATGGGCTAGTGAACAGACCAAGCCCAGAGGCAGAGTGGGGGCTAGATAGACCACTTGGTTGGACCAAATGAGGAATTTATGCCAAAAACAATATATAGAAATTAGTACAAAAGTACTCAATCTTGCATATGTTGACATTCAATTAATGAAGAAGCCACACTCCCCGATGATAAGTACTTTGCTGCAGGAAACAAGGAATATGACGATGCATTTTTCTAGGATTTAAACCTTATCAAATGTCTATGGGATAAATGGGCAAGGCTTACTGATAAGTATTTATATCTTCCGCTGCTTTCGATTAAGCCTTCATGGCCTTATGTACGAACCAAGCTATATAAAAAAAGTTGATAACTTTTGTATGGATATGGTAACAATGTTGTAATTGTGTGTACTAGTCACTAATCATTGAACTAGTACAGTATGCACATGGGACCTTCGTGATATTCCATGCCAAAAGGGAGGGTACCCATAGCCTCCTACCCTGCATCCCTGCACTGGCCTCCTCCCCCGCGCTCCCGCGTCAGCCTCCTCCCCCGTGCCAGTCTCCTCCCCCGCGTCGGCCTCCTCCCCCTCTCCCCCCGTCCTCAGGTAATATGCTGATTTGGAAGGCCTCCAAATTCTGTGGTTTAAATTGTTGTGTGTTGAATGTTGACCCAACTAGAATATGGTACGAAATTGAAAGATGGTACGAGGCTAGCTATAAATTAGAGCCTCGAAGCCATATCATGTTTTGCAACATTTCTAGGCAACCCATACGAATAGTCTAATATATCAATTCACATTTTCATGCCTCTTGTGGTTAATGACGTGCAATGATACAGAACATATGCTCCTCTCGCAATACTCCATGCCTATAGAATAAATGGTTTAAGATTCTTAGCTGGCATCAACTTTTAGAATTTATATAGCTAGCAATGAACCTAGGTTGTTCGATATCCTTGAGATTTACCTCAAATATTGTCAGGTGGGTTCCACATGCCTTGCATTAGCTCAGTCCATGTACAACAACATTTCTAAGCAATGCACACTTATTATCTAAAATATTTGTTCGTTTAAACTTTCATGGCTCCCGCAGTTAATGACACAGCGCGGTAGAGAATGGATAAGAATTCATAACTACAACCAATGTTTAGAATGTCTATAATTGGTAGGAAATTGGCACAAAGTGGTTCTATGTTTAGTGGCTCATCACCCCTAGGTTGATTTTCATAAACCCTCTTGATCTTCATCCATGTGGTCTAATACATAAGATATTATTAGTTCATATTGATTTGCCTATTTATAGACTGCTTTCTTATCTTTGCTAATATATCTATTAGAACAAATTGCATTTTGTATTAGTATTCTGCCTAGTAGGGAGGAGACAACCTTTTGAGTTTATTTTTTTAGAATAACACTACAACAATTTTTATTGGAACATGATGCACGAACACTATTATCATATCATGGTCATTACTTATTTTATTATTGTGGACTATGGTTTGATTGATATATAACTGCTTGTCATGCACGCTGAACTATGTTTTTCCTCTATTTAATCTTATCTCTCTTATGTGACAGTGACAATTCCTGCTTATGAGTATTCTCTAGTAGAAGTGGAATTAAATAATTACAGTAGTAATCTTGGCCTTGAAATGACCTTCTATTAATGCTAGAAAGTATTAATTTGTTGTTTCATTGGCTATGAGGTTGATGTTCATATGATTCTGATCAGTAGCCTATATTTCTATTCTGCTTGGTCTGTCATATTGATATTCTCATACTCTATTTTGGCTAAACAGTACTTCTCACAACTAGTTTCTGTGAAATAGTGAATATGTGATCTTTAATGCTTTATGGTGCATAATTTGGGAAGGTAAATAGTTCAAAGCCTTATTTGCTTAGATAATTGTCTAACTAGTAATTATTTGACCCTGATGTAGAGGATGTAACACCCCGACACGCGCGTGCCCCGAATGTTACACCACAAGAACCAACAAACAACTAAACTACCAAATTACTAAAAAAATCCAGCATGACCCCTACGCACTACGAGCAAATTCAGCAACAGATATATCATCACAAGCAATAGGAAATGACCAATGCACAAACTAAGAGAGCATACATCGAGAGGTAAAGTAAAGCATAGCAACAACATCATACCATAAGTACATCATCACCCAAAAACATGAGCCACCACTTTACAACTAAACTACGAGACATGAGCTTAACAAAATATAACCACGAGACAACCATACACTCCACACAGGGTAGCTAGATTAAAAGCAAGGACTTAACAACTACAGTGATCATTAGTGAAACAAAATAAATCGCCTTTTTAACTACTCAGAAGTCTAGGGTAAGTGACAACGAGTGAATGAAGTAGTGCTAAGCCCTCTCCCAAAATGCCGCTCTAGAGGTACCTACAATAAAAACATCACAAAACAAGCGTGAGTTAATACAAACTCAGCAAAGTGTATCAACTAATGCAAATAACTTAAAACAAGCAATTAGAGCAATTAAAACACGGTAAGACCCTTGCACATGAGACAATATCATAACTTAACACTGATTTCTCTTTAATCATGCAATGCAACATGCATGCTCATAATGCCCATTTCATAGCTAATACCGGTATTGCTGGGTGCTCACCCATCGGTGTGCACCCTCTCATTCCCATCCAGCCCGTGGAGGGGCCTGCCGAAGTATGACTTTCATGTCTCACTACGTGTGAGACATAGAGGCCCACTCGGGACACCTCTTCTGTTATGAATACACAAATGCAAATGAAATAATTTAAATTGCAAATTGCATTCTCATCAACATAACAAATCCATAAACATTGACATATTCTTTAAATTCATACACTTAGCATTTGCATCAATCATAATCAACCTCATAATCATAAGCATAATTATACTCATAAATATCAACATAATCGAGAACACTAGCAAAGCAAGCCACAAATCCTTCTAGCATTTAATCTACATGATACACTTGTCTCTAACCGCGAGGAGCGGAGTGGCGCGATGTTGAGGCCACTCCCAACGCTACTCCACCTGAAATAGAAATTACATGCATTCAACATAAATAATCACCGCATAAGCCAACAACAATGCAACCACGCTCCTACGACCAACCCAAAAACCCAAACGATGGAAGGAATGAACTGTAAGTGAGCTACCCAAGATTAATCACTAATCTCTACTTGCTCAACTAGCCCCAAGACTCCCTCTAGCAAAAGAAGACTAGCCCCAAATTTGAGCTTGCTGCAAAACAGGACAGCTACCTTCCATCTAGCATAACTTCTAACATGCAACATCAAATTAAGTAAACGAAGAACATTTTGGAATCTATAGGAAATTTTCTAACTTTCTCTAGTTATAGGAATAATTTAATTCAGACTCTAACTAGCTATGCACAGCACAAATTCGAAGCTGCTGCAGCAGGAATACGTTATGGACAGCAGGCACAAAAATGACCATATTTTTTAAACAGCTGAACCAAAGTTCGCATTCTTGGGCTCTAATTAAACATAAGACGACAATCTATAATTTCTTCTACAACCAACCCCTCAGGAATTGACTTTAGGTTGCCCAAAATAGCACAAAACCGAGACTACTGACAACAGCAGCAAGTTCTGAACAATAGTCACGAAAATAATCATATCTCCTAAACGGCTGAACCAAAAATCTCATTCTTGGACTCTAATAAAACTTAAGACCACGATCAGTGGCGAACGAAGGATAAAAATAAAGGATGGGATCAAAAAATTAGGTTAGATTGAAACAAACATGTTAAACTGCTTGTGTTGTGTTCTCATTGGTTCGAGTGTTACTACTTATAGTTCATTATTTGAGAAATACTTGTGCAACATTCACTTGTTAAACTTTTGGAAATCTATAAATAAGTTAACACTAATCAATCAAACAAATCGGCTATTGTGTCTTTCACACCCACTGACATATTTACAATTGATAAAAAAATCATGAGCAGTGCTTCAATGCTCTCCTTTCCAATACAAGCTGCACAAATCTTGAAGTAAGCGAAAGGGTAAGTAATTACCATCTATCTTTCATTCATGCTTTAATATTTCTGCATCTGTCAAAAAGGAAAGCATTGAAACACCTCTCAAAAATCATATATTAGAAGAAGGGCTTACATTGTCTATTTATTGTCGTGGTTAGTCCACTCAGTCGGTTATGCACTCGCCAACTCACGCTACGCCACCTTCACAATCTGTTTATCATGCCGCAGTGGGTTGTCCGTTGCCACACACCTGTGCCCTCGCTAGCTCCCCGACATTCAATCAACATCCTCGTCGTGCCCTTACAGTCGCCTGTCCCGACGATGTGCATCAAGTGCCCCCAATACTTGATGGGCTGCCATATCCTCTCAAAGAAGAGATGTTGAGTCATCTCCCTCCGTCTCTATAATTTCTACGTACATTGAGGGTTCAAGTCCAGTTTTATAGATAATAAGTGAAGTTACCAATTGCAAAATTAAGCATTCAATAAGCAGTGGCCCATAAAGCCATATGATCTAAAAAGTAGCTCACCACCCAACAAAGTTTCTTTTTCCTCTAGACGTGCATGAGTGCGTGTACATTCGCTACTACTAGACCAAAAAATGAGCGTCGCTGCTAAAGAGAGTATATCGGATCTAGCGATCGGAGGGTGGGCTCGAGCCCAACCGAACCCACCCGTTGGATACACCACTGACCACGATGTACAATTTATTCTACAGCCAACCCTCTAGGAAATGCCTCTAAATAGTCCTAAACAACAGAAATCCGAAGCTTCTGTCAGCAGCAGCAAACTCTGAACAGCAGACATTTAAACTCTGAACAGCAGATACAAAAATGACCATAACTCCTAAACGACTGAACCAAAAATCATGTTCTTGGACTCTAATTAAACTTAAGACCACGATTTACAAATTCTTCTATAGCCAACCCTCTAGGAAATGCTTCTAGGAACCTCAAATCGTAGCTCAAAATAGGGGTTTGCTCAGCTCGAACCCTCACATAACTGCTCCCACTTTAGATCCACTTTTCCCTCCCAAAATCCCCAAATCCCCAACCCTAGAACTCCCAATCTAGCCTGGCTCCTCCTAAAAACAGCAAGCAAGCCACCAAAAAACCTAGGAGGAACAAGAGGAAGGAGGAGCTTGGCTGGGGAAGGAGCAGTAGGGAGCTTCGGTTGGGAGGAGGAGGTAGCAGGGAGGAGCTTCAACTGGGGAAAGAGGAGCAGGGAGTTTCGGTTGGGAGGAGGAGGCAACAGGGAGGCTTCGGCTGGGAGGAGGCTGGGAGAAGAAAAAAACTTAGGGGAAAAGGTGGGACTGGGGTTAGGTGGGGGAGAAAATTAGGAAATTTCTCCCACACGACCTAAAAATTTAAACCCTAAAGCTCACAGACAGGCCCACCAAACTCTCGAGACCATCTGCAAGAGGGACCCACACCCTGACTGAAATTTCCTTAACCTGGAAAAAGACTTATGATATTACAGAGGAGGTAAGAGATTAATTCTCTAGCAATCCTACACCTTGTGGCGAGGAGGCTGAGAATCTAATCTCAAGTAGCCCGACACCTAAGAGCATATTTATTCACTCTATCATTCAATTATTTATTAATTGTTAAGAAGATATGATTCATTGCCAAGTCGACATTTCAATATCCAAATATAAATGTGCGTGTATATATCTATGTGTTTAAATAGCTGAGTACAGCAAATAGAATTAGGGCTTAAGGATAGGAATGCTCCTGAACGCATGATTCGTGGAGTGCTTGCACACGTGGATCCAAGCGTGCTTGAGCGCGAGGTCTCGAGGAGTTCTTGGTACTAGAACACCAAGTTTTTTGTCATTCTTCTTAGTTTATTCTTTTGATCGTTGTCTTATTGTTTATTTATAGGTTAGACACGGCTCAAGTGCGTAGTCTCGAGGGGTTCTGAGTGCCCTGACACTTAGTTTATTTTCATTGTTCTTCTACTTTTATCATTAGATAGATATTTCTGAAATGAAGTGGCGAAAGAAAGCGGAGCGATCTAAACTCTTTCCTTGTTCTGAAGATTCTAAAGAATAAAGAAACCCATTTTGAACCGTAACCTATCCAGTGAACAAAATATCTTTCATCTTGCAAATATAGTGCTGATATTGACAACTACCCAACCTGATCCCAGATAAAATTTAACTCTCTTAAATCGAGATCTAATTTACTTTCCTCTGCTTACATTGTGAATTGTTGATTTACCAACTAGCCTGATCTTTGAAGACCTAACACAGTCTAGTTAAAAAGAAGATGGCATCCCCTCATTCTTTGTCGACGAAAGGATGTGATGAGCCGAAGAAAGAAAAACTGACTCGTGGTCCAAAAGTAGCAAATAAAAGGCCCGCAGACGACCTGAAGGATGGGCCCGCTACCCAACATTGGAAGGCAACAACAGTATTCCGGACATTGTGTGGGATAGTTGGACGGGAATGGATTCCCATCACCTGTCCATCTTAGAAGTCACTGACTGACGAGAACCGCAACAACCCGGTGATAGAAATTTTTGCATTGTTCGAGATCCCAGAAGACTCTATGCGCCCAGTGTGACAGTATGCACTGCTAGTGGCGGCAAAGGCGTGGAAGAACTTCAAGGGTATGCTTGTCACATAATACGTCGAGAAGGACATGACTCTCTTCTCTAAGTATGGGTTCATTGATGAGAATGTAAGGCAAAGATTTGTTCAAATGAAGATGACAGAAGAATTAGTGCATCAAAGAGAAGCGCACAAGGCCCTCCAAACAAGGAACACCCACCCCCACAGACTCGACACCGGTGGGTACGAGGGTAAGAGCGTGCAATGGGGAAGGGAGGACGAGGAAGCCTCCCCGCCATTTGCCTCGATCATTGACCAACGCGCCCAAAACTGGTTAAGAATGAGGTCACGTGCCACGTCTTCCAGCACCTTGTCCTTACAAACCCTACGGACAAGAAAGTGTAAAAATGCTTGGTAAGATATCAAACTACCAAGTTTGTAATTAGTCCATAACGTCATAAGTGAAATAACATGTTAGGATCTTGCAGGTAGCGTTGAGTACACAATCTTGTGATGGCTTTTTTCGCTAGACAGGGAGAAAGATGTACTCTCCACGGCTTTGGGAAACAAGGAACACCTTGGTCGCACACAAGAAAAAGGGATTTTTATTCCCTGGAAAACAGGATACCTAGATAACTTCGACAAATACTAGAGTAGGAAGAGAGCCAAAGACGAGCTCTAGGTACGGCTTGTACAAAAGATTGAGGAAAGTTTGAGAGATGAATTCAATAATTAGATTAGAGGCCTCAAGGAAAGGCTCAATAATCAGCTAAGATAACCCGCACAAGCCCCAGAAGTATGTACACAATTCAACCCCACTACCTGTAAAAGCAGCTGTGCATCCGCCGCTCACACAGATGAAGACGGCAGTAAACTTTCTTTCTATGACATCATGGTACTAATATATATCTCTTGAATGCTCCATAGATATAGCTATTGGACACCTTAGCTAATTGTGTACCATTATGTAGGAGGCCATGCCATGCAATTCTAAGTGAGGCTTGCCAATGGCTCTGTTCCCCTTAAGGCTGCTTGGGGGCTCGCATGTCCATCCAGTCAAGGGGCGCTGGTGCACATTACCCTGGTAGTGCTAGGTTTCACAAAGGTCAATTTGGATGGTGTACATGAAATTTTCAAGGCCATCATGCTACAGATGCCTCCAAATGACAAGATCGTGACACTAGAGGATGCCATTGGCACATACATCCAGTAGCCCAGCAGTGACATCTTGCTGGATGCCCATCCTCTAGCACCGGAATTACCTGCACTCTCAAAGTCACCTGCACTACTAGAGTCACCTGCTGCACCTTAGTAGGCCACCAAATCGGCTACCGTACCCCATGCTTCACAGGCTGATACATCATTTTGTGCCCACTCGTCTCCCGTGAAGATTCCCTATAGTAGAAAGCGAGACAAGGGCAAACAAAGCAGATCACAGAGGCCCTCGACTATCCGATTGCCCCGTTGGCCTGGATATACAAGCTAGAAGAGCCTTTAGTAATGAGAGAGCGCCTAAAAAACCTTACATTGCCTTGCATTAGATTGCATGATTGGTACATGGAACAAGCCAACAAACCAGTGCTAGAATGTATAACCAATATCTCGGTCAGCTTCAAGCACGAGCATCTGTTCAACTAGTCAGGGGAGGCTTCTTTGGGGTTGGTTATATATATACATATATATATATATGTATATGCATATGCATATATGTATATGCATATGCATATAGGTATATGTATATGCATATATATATATGTACATATATATATACACACATACATGATCCATGAAGCGAAAAAGAAGAAACAACCGGTGGGTTTCCTCGACCCACAAATAGCCTCGAAGCAAACAATGGACAAAAATTTAAAAGTCATCAAGGATTACGTGGAAGAGGCATTGGTGGCTCAAAAAGATACACAGAGTACCTACTTTTACCCCACAACCTGGGTAAGTGTTGCACTACTTGCTATACTTTGATTTGTACTGTACATGCAACTCAAAGTTAGGTTGAATACCATAGCAACATACCTATGTAGGTTTCACTGGATTCTAGTTGTAATTCAATCAAGAAAGAACTGGGTTATGTACCTTGATTCCTTATAGAGCGATAGCCACGACTTGAAGCCTATCACAAAATTACTCGATAGGTAATCACGTTTTCTCTATAGATAACTCTCCTGTAGGTTGTTTAAGTTGTACGTTGCTCCTGGAATGGCCGAGGCTAACTTTTTGGAATCACGTAGGTCGTTCAAAGTGTACAAAGCTTGTGGAGGGCCTTCTGGCAAGGATGGGCTAAAGCTGAATCATGATTTTAAGTTTCCAGTATCCGCTAGTACACAATAATCCTATATCACACTCCGTAATGATGCCTCTTGAACTAACCAATTCTATATTTGCAATGCCACCAGCAGGAAAAGGGAAATAACCTATGTGGATTTTACTTTTGCCAAAACATGCAACTCGTCCTTGGTACAATAAAGACCATTGATGTTTGGAAATGGGTTACAACTGCATTGGAACAGACCAATCTGATCTAAATTCGAGGACAACTCTGTTTCTTCTTGCTGCGTGAGGTCATAAATCAAGAAGGCGAGTTCCACTCTGCCTAACTTGAGGAGTTGTGTTATTTCTGAATTACCACTTGGGTTAATTTGTGAAACTTGTGCTATGAATTTGAAAATTGTAGTTGTGCATTCAATTGTTAATATATTTGAGTTAATTTCTAAGATGGATGTGATGTACATGGTGTAATATGTAATCTAAGTTGATTTTTGAAATGGATGTGATGTATATGGTGTAATATGTATTCTGAGTTGATTTCTGGAATGGATGTGATAATATGCTTGTGATATAATCTGTAATCTCGTTGTTTCAAAGGGCATGGCTAGCATTTCCTGAGGCTAGCCAGTAAACAGAAAACGTATATCAATACAAATTAATATCACAGATGGTTCTTTAGGAAAAACCGTCTGTGATACATCTCATATCACAGACGATTCCTACTAATAATCGTCTGTGATGTTCAATTATCACAGACGGTTTATACTCAGAACCGTCTGTGATATCTACTTATTACAAACGGTTTACACTCAGAACTATTTGTGATATGATTTTCATAGACAGTTCATAAACCGTCTGTGATGAGTCATCATTATCACTGGCACATGATTGCAAATGTTCACAAAACCATCTGTGATGAGGTTTTTGAACTGTCTGTGATAAGATTTTCTATACTAGTTAGGGACGAGAGGCTTAGAAAGGAAGCAGCAACTGGAGATTCCCCGCCGAGAAAAGGTGCATATTCAGAGTACATGGGTGATGCTGATGAGGAGGAGCAACTCTAGCATTCCATGGCTGCGTCCAGGGCTGAGGCAGAATTTATCAGTTGGTCAGGTGGCAGGTATGAGCACAGTGGTGATAGTGGCACCTCTAGAGGGCTAGAGGAGGGGGCGACGATGTGTTGTTGAGGATGTTTCGGAGTTCCTCGTGATGTGAAAGATTGGCCGTGGGGGATTACAACCTTGGTATGGCCCATAGCCCTATGCAAACAAGGATTGACACTGGGCAATGGACATGGAAGGGGAAGAATGTGAAGCAGGCAATTGGCTTAGCTTGGGCCAAAATTTTTCACACGATTGGTATCGCAGGGAGGAAAGTAGACAATCCCTACTTTGTTAGCGATGTGAGGGAAACTCAAAAATGGGGTAAGTGAGCTTTCAAATTTTCATCCATTTGTACACAGATTAATAGCTCATATTTTCATCCTATGTTTTATTTCCAAGCGAGGGTGTCCCATCTTCGAGTGGGCGAGACATAGACGGGAAATATTTAGACGGCAACGAAACAGACATACAAGATAAGATGGCAAAGTTCAAGCAGGATTGGCCTACGTATGGCGTAACAATCATGTGCGATTCTTGGACTGGCTGATACATGTAAGCATCATCAACTTCATGATATACTGTAACGGCATCATGTTCTTCCATAAGTCCATCGATGCAACGGGCCTAACTCAAGATGCCTCGTACTTGCGCAAGGTACTTGCTTTCATTGCTCCTCTTCTAAAATCTATTTGATGTACGCATCATGTAATGGAGGTTTTTATTCTGTTTGTTGATGTAGAAAATTGCCTCTGTGGTCAACGAGGTGGGTCCGAGGAATGTTCTACGGGTTATTACAAACAACGGTACCAACTACAAGAAGGTATGTTAGCTCATCACACGAGAGCAGTGCAGCATCTTGTGGCAACCTTGTGTGGCCCACAAGATTAATTTGATGCTCAAGCAGATTGGAGAGTTTCCTGACCATGCATCTGTGATTGAAAGTTCAAGGAAAATCTCTCGAGAGCTTTACAACCATTCGAAGCTTCACGCTATGATGAAGAAGCATATGGGAAGCGAGTTGGTCAAGTAGAATACTACTCGGTTCGGAACGAACTACATATTTTTGGAGAGTTTCCTTCATCGCAAAGACAAGTTCTTGCAATAGATGGCTTCTGAAGAATTTCTATCATCTCGCTTTGTTGATACCGTGGAGGGGAGGTTTATGTACTCCTGCCTCTTAAGCTTGGATTGGTGGGAAAACCTTCGATCGATTGTTAACTCCATGGAACCATTGTATGCCTTCTTGTGCTTTGCTGACCATGACAGGATGCCTATGTTGAGCGAGGTGCTACTATGGTACAACATCATGCGACAGGAATACGGTAGCTTGTTTCATGACGATCTAGCTACATTCAACCAGTACATGGACATCGTGGACCCAAGAATGGCCGACCTAACGCGAGATATTTATATGAATGCCGGTAATACATTCTTCTCTAGAACAAAATATCTTGTAGTTGCACATACGTTACATACTTGTACTGACATATCTCGTTGAACTTTATGCAGCTGTCGCCTTGAACCCCCGGACGCACTACATGTACGGCACGATCAACACCTTTTTGCTAGAACTCCAGGATGCGTTTGAAGTGCTGGCTGATGATACCGATAGCGTCGTTGAAGCTCTTCACAAGACCGATCTTTACAAAAGAAAGGTTAGAACATTCGCGAGTGCACTAGCTGAGAAGATGGCAACTGATACCAAAACTTCCCCTAGTATTTTCCTTATACCGTCTTAAATGTAATGCCACTCTTGTTGGTACTTATTGTTCTCTTTGTTAACTTACAACATATTGGTGTAGTGTGTTCGGTTCGGACACACACATGCTCTAGTAGTTTGCCATACGGATCATTTTGCATTGTGCTTCTAGCGGATGCGAGCGCAATTGGAGTACGTTTGCATGTATCCATACTAAAGTTCGCAACCGTGTGTTGTACAAAAAGCTCTATAAGTTGGTATACGTTAACTACAATATGCAGCTCCGAACTCAAGCCGAAGAAAATCAAAGATGCACAGCTGAAGACGGTCCATTCTAGCGTCTTATGGAGCTTACACTGTGCGACACTGAAAATCCAATCCGACAATAGATGGATAAAGAGAAGTCCAATACTGACCCCTTACTTGATGAGGAGGACACAAAGTGTGACACCCCCTCCTATCACACCTTGTGATAGACCCAATTGACCCTGCTGCGTTACGAAAGAATACTGGGGCTGCAAACATCCCCAAATGGACAGACAAGACAGTGGGTGACAGTCACACGGGGAAGAGGAAGTACCAAGTAGTGGCGATGAGGGATACTACAAAAAGGAGTGCTCCCTTGAAAGGAAATGGGAAGCATCCCATAGATGAGGAACATTATGTAGGGAGTGATGACTGACTAATAGCACTCCCGAGAACTGTAGGAGCCCGTCGTACCAAGATTCTAATGATAGTAGCTCCAAGTCAGACAACGATGATGGTGAGTCCGATGACGGTGCCTTCATCCCTCTCTCTTCCCGCTCAGAAGGATAGTAACCCATAGAATTTACAGAGGAGTCGTAGTACAATCATGCCACACAAGACGAAGATCATGGCTCTCCACAATCACAGAGGAGGACTACTGCAGTGAAGGGAAGGGACCATCGAATTAATCTTTCTATGACTAAACAACTTTTCAGGTTTTCTCCACAGTACGAGCGTGCGCACCATATCGCCACGGAGGTTTCCACGACATTGTGGCATGGGAAGCATAACATTGTCTTCGACCTGCTAGGGGTTCTGCGTACTGTCTTCAATGATGCCGAGGGTCATCCTAGTGACATCGTTGTTCGAGGTGCTTGCAAGATCGAGGATGCTGACTAGAGGGGGTGAATAGGTGGCTTTTAAAATTCTTTTCTAATTAAATACACGCTATATTTATCCCTATGCCAAAACCTAAAAGATAATTGATGCGGAAGCGATAAACTAAGGTTTTGAAAACTAAGGCCTAAATCAACTAGGCTCACTAAGTGCACTAACTAATTATGTTTCTACTTAAGAATAAGCAATCCTAAAGACGATTAAGCAATTTAATTTTAGGAATATAAATCGCAACAATACGAATAAAGATTGCTAAGTAAATAGGCACAAGAGACATACCGATGTTTTACCATGGTCTCGGAGACTTGCCGGTCTCCCCTAATCCACGTTGAGGCAAGCCCAAACCACTTTAGACCGGTTTCACGAATTGAGCACCCGCCTCGAATCCACTAGCGGTTGCTCTTTCCCCCTCTGGGTAGATGAGCACCGACCTTCATAACTTTGCTGAGCCTTCTCATAATCTCCTTAAGAAAGTCACCGCGCACGACACCTCCACACGCCGTCTAGGTGTTGGCAAACACCAAGAGTAATACGCCAAGCCTTCTAGCTAAGCCTCACCAAGTACAACACATGTATAATGGTGAACACCGAGTGCAACACATGCACAAGGCACTCCTCAAGTGCAACACATGCACAAGAGGCTCTCAATCCTCTTCTAATTGCAACACATGCGATTATGGCTCACTCTTACCTCAAAAACCAAATGTGAGTGTGCAACGCATGCACAACCTCATCCTAATGCTCAAAAGAATCAGCAACTGGCCAATGCCCCCCCAAGGCCTCCTTTTATAGCCTCGCAAAGAAAACTAGCCGTTTTTAGGGCAATTCTGAAAAACTTAGCAAATCCGGTACTATCGCCCAACTAGCTGTTCCGCAGGAAACCCAGTATTATCGTAGGCAAAAGCCCGGTAGTATCGCTTAAGCGGCAATATCGATCCCTACGAGTGGTACTGCCGAACTCAGCGAAACTCAAAAACATGCTTCTCTGGAAAACAACTACCGGCAGTCAGGCGCCGGTACTATCGCACCTTCGGTAGTACCGCCCATCGACCCCAATAGCTCTGGCCTTCAAAAGACGAGAAAACACGCTCTTTTGGAAAATAACAACCGGCCTCTCGTGCGTTACTACTGACCTCCGGTAGTACCAGCTCCCAAACAACGGTACTACCGGCCTAGAGGTAGTACCGGCTTTACACCTGCGGTACTGCCTTGATTTCTAGATAAAATCAGATTTCACATAGAAATATTTTATTTTCAAATCAAACATCAATAAGAATTGATTCTTTGAGCCATGTGAGGATCAACACATGATCAAGTCAATTTGTAAAACACATTTGCAAACCCTATTTACATGCTCCAAAGAATTGCATTAAAACTTCAACTTATTTGCAAAATACATTTGCAAATAAACTAAGAACCTATGAGATCAATCCTCTTAGCTATGTGATGATTAACACATGATCAAGTCAATTTGCAAAACACATTTGTAATCCTATTCACATGCTTTAGGATCGAAACCCATAACTTCCAGCTCATTTGCAAAACGTATTTGCATGTAACAAATTAACCCATTTAAAAAGCAAATCTCAAGCCATGTGATAATCAATTCATAATCAAATCAATTTACAAACACATTTGCAAACCTATTCGCATACTCCCAGATAAAATTCAATTAAAACAACGTTTTGCGAAAACACATTAACCTCTGTCCCTCTCCCACTACCCACAAAGCCCTAACCCGCCGCCGCCGTCGTCGCATCCACCCCTGCTCCGCGACAGCACGAAGCACCGGGGCCTGTCCTCATCACACCAGCGCAACTCCACCGCCGGTTAACCCGCCGCTCCTGCCTCCTCCGGGCACCGAACGGCCTCCCCTCCTCCCCTTCTTACATGCAGGTAGTGAGTTCCTCCTCCGGCTCCCCACTGTTTTCTTTTCTGCTGATTTTATTCGTTTCCCTCCCTCGCACAAATGTTTTTATTCCGCTGATTCATAATATTAGAAATTATTATACAGACTGTTGCTTAGATTGAAGTTCGGATTGTTAGCAGAGGTATTCAAGATTTGATGGGTTTCTGATATTTTTTTCTTTGTTGCTGTAGGCAAATTCCTTTTTGTCGTTCACGGGTCATATGTAGAGCTGCTAGCTTCGTATCTCCCATGCTCCTGTGGCGGCACCCCAAAGGTGTTGCTGAATGGTGCAGATACCTGAGAGTTTTGCCCCCGGAAATATCTTATCGCCCTTTGTCTCTGCTTGCTGCTTCAGCTCAATCAGACTACTCGAGTGGCGATGAAAAACTGAATTGTGCTCCTGTTGAAGTTGTCCAGAAAAGATCCCGTTCTTTGAGCTCATCCAGCGTCGTACAGACCCTCCACTGCCTAAGGAGGAGGCCTGCAATTGCATTCGCTTACTTTAAGGATTCTGAGAGTATTGGGTTTAGCCATGACTTTTCAACTTACTCAGAGATCATCCAAATTTTATCCCATTCGGGGCAGGGGAAGATGCTGGTTTCCTTGTTCTGTGAGCTTGTCTCACCCACTAATGGTGGTGGTCCTGAAATCTTACCGCTCATTGATCACCTCAAAAGAACATGTTCTACTTTGTATACACTCTCGTTCGCAACCAATTGCTTAATCAAGGCGTACATCACTTGCTATGATGCCCAAGAGACAATAGAGTTGTTTAGTGAGCTTTGCAGGCTTGGAGTTGTCCCGTCGGTTTGGGCTTGCAACCTGCTTCTCAAATTTGTAGCTGAGAGCGGTGAATCAGAGATGGTTGTCTCAGCTTATGATCAGATGAAGTGCTTTCGGTTGACTTTGGATGTTCATACATTAGGCATAGTCACTAGGTCTCTTTTTGAAGAAAAGAAGGTAGACAAAGCATTCCAAGTGTGGTTTGAGATGATTGAAATGGGAGTGAAACCAGATACACATGGATACTCATCATTTCTAATTAGACTTTGTGATTGCAGAAAATATGGTTTAGCTTATGCTATTCTGCAAGAGATCACCAGGAAGAGGGTTCCAGTTGAGTCCATGGCTTATAACATGGTAATGGATGGACTATGCAAAGAAATGAGATTGGAGGAGGCTGAAAAGCTCTTGGAGAACAAGACCACACAAGGATCCACCCCTGATGTATATGGTTATAGCTGTCTCATTCGGAGTTACTGCAAAATGGGCAACCTAGTAAAGGCGTTATATCATTTTAAAGCCATGGTATCCCATGGTATCGAGACAAATTGCCACATTGTGAGTTATCTTCTACAATGCTTCATGAAGTTAGGTAGGGCATCAGAAGTTGTAGTGAATTTCCAGAAATTTAGAGATTCAGGGCTCCATCTTGATGGGGTGCTTTATAACATTGCTATGGATGCTTATTGCAAGCTTGGGAACATGAATGAGGCAGTTAAGCTACTGAATGAAATGAAGGCTGGTGGTTTGGCACCTGACAGAATCCACTATACATGCCTGATCAATGGTTACTGTTTGAAGGGAGAAATACAAAATGCGTGGCAGGCATTTGAGGAGATGATAAAGGCCAATATACAACCAGATGTAGTTACATATAACATATTGGCCAGTGGATTTTGCAAGAGTGGTCTTGTTATGGAGCTGTTTGACCTTCTAGACCATATGACGGATCAAGGGTTGGAGCCTAATTCACTCACCTACGGTTTAGCAATTGATGGGTTCTGTAGAGGAGGCAACCTTAGTGAAGCTGAGGTTTTATTTAATATAGTAGAAGAAAAAGGAATTGATGATATTGATGTGATGTACAGTGCAATGGTTTGTGGCTATTTGCATTCTGGCTGGAACGATCATGCTTACATGTTTTTTCGTAGGGTTGCTCAACAAGGAAATCTTGTGGATCATTTTTCATGTTCAAAGTTGATAAATGACCTTTGTAGAGATGGGAAGGCCCTGAAAGCTTCAACTGTATGTAGCATGATGTTAGAAAAGAATGTTGTTCCTGATGTAATTTCATATAGCAAACTCATATCAGCCTATTGTCAGGCAGGAGATATGCACAATGCTTGTTTATGGTTCCATGATATGGTTCAGCGAGGACTTTCTGTTGATGTTATTGTATACACTGTACTGATGAATGGTTACTGTAAGACCGGCCAATTACAACAAGCTTGTGAATTATTTGTTCAAATGACAAATTTAGGGATTAAGCCTGATGTTGTTGCATATACAGTGCTACTGGATGGCCACCTAAAGGAGACCCTGGAGCGAGGCTGGCAGGGCATTGCTAAGGAGAGGAGCTTTCTTCTTAGAGCAAAGCATAAAATGTTGCTGAGCTATATGAAAGACATGGAAATCGAACCTGACGTACCCTGTTACACAGTATTGATTGATGGGCACTGCAAAGCAGATTATCTAGAGGAAGCTCGGAAACTATTTGATGAGATGTTGCAGAAAGGACTTACTCCTGATGTTTGTGCATACACAGCTCTTATAAATGGATATTGTAGCCAGGGAGAAATATCAAAGGCTGAAGATCTTTTACAAGAAATGGTAGACAGGGGAATAAAACCAGATGTACTGACCTTTTTGGTCTTAAATCAGAGAACCTTGAGGTCTAGGAAGGTTCAGCCATATGTATGACTGCCCTGTAGTTGTATGTTTATAAAATCCTTCCCACTGAAGAGATCACGTCAACAGCAAGGTGATACATTTTATCAATCATGAATTCACTGGATGTCTGGAAGTAAGTATTTTTGCTTCCACTTGAATATGATCAAATATGATTATGTCATCCATATATGTGCTTAATGCTCAGCATTTTGATTTGTATTGCTCTTATCAGTTTGCATATGTTTATATATGCTTGCAGGCATTTCTGGTGTGGATCTTCTTGAGCTGCGAAATCTGGCACCAAGGGGAAGGTTGACAATCTCTTTTGATGGACAAGGTCTGCTACTTGGATGTTTTAGCTGCATTCTGGCTAAACTTGGCAGTAGGAAGATGAGAAGTATGGATATCCTCCTGTCTATTATCATGTGGTGGTGGTGACACTGTGTTTGAGTGAGTTGATTGCATGATTATCTGGTAACTGGGTTGAAACATTTTTCTGAAATTCATGTATCTTGGAGTGGAACCTAAGGTTATGTGTGTTTTTTAACGTCTTGTTCTTCACTAATTTTCACTTCATCATAGGTGGCTGCTTTTTTGGAGTAGCCTGGGGCTGTATTATGAAGCATTCCACATTTATTTATATCAAATTCCATCAAGATGATTCACCCATTTTGAGCTGTAGCAAGGGAAGTTTGCCCTTATTTTCGTTTCTGCTTAATACTTATTTCTGCATCTTGCGCCAATGAACTTCGATGGATGACGATCAAAGCATTTTTTTTCTCAGATGGTTGAACTTCGATGAATGACGGTCAAAGCATTTTTTTTTCTCAAATGGTTCTCTTCTGGGACGTATATCAGTGAGGTGTGTACTGTCATTGTTGTGAGCAAAACTAATAATCTTGTTTGACGAAATACCACATTAGCTTGGTTAGATATATTGACATGTGCGGGTTGATATGTGGGAGCATTGGAATGAAGAGGGTAGTTGTGATGAGTTTGGTTGGTGGGTTGGGGATGGTCCTGTACATTTGGTTTCATTGTTTTGGGTGAATGAAATGGTTCCACATCTATATGAAATATTCCTCAAATTTGTATCTCACTATCTAGGATGGGATGGTTCCATTCAAGTAACTAAATACATTGATGACTTTTTTCTTGAACCATCTCATACATGTAACACTTGATACAAGCAACCAAACACACCCTAACTGGACATGGCCCTGGACCTGCGGTGCAGTTGAGAAGCCGTGGTGTGGCTACTGTGTGGCAAGGGCAGGGAGAGAGAACAGGAGAGGAAGGGGTATCGGGTTTTCTTCTTTCTTGATTTCAAAGCAAATGTGCCTGATCTCATATATAGAGATGGGCCCTAACAAACTTAGCTACCAAGCAACTAATCTTAAGTTCTTAACAAATCCCTGAATTTAGGAAATAATCATAACAAAAGGTAACCGAAGATTGAGGCTCATCTCTAAGCCTTGGTTGCTGACAGGGAGGCAGCCGCCCATTATATGCCCATCATATGCGACCAGGAGGAGCAAGCGCCACCGTGATGGAGCCATCGACGACCCACAGCAAGCCGATGGTGACCAATCCAACCTCTTCCATGGCCACCGCCGCCCGGAGTCACAGGCCCAGGCTACTGCGGCTCCCGCCAGGCTGCCTTGACCTGCCTCGACTAGCTCTGCCTAGGACCGCCGCCTAGAATGAATGAAATCAGGGTGTGCCAAGGGTCTGATTAGTTGCTGACTAATTCGAACACTGGCATTATGTGGTGCTGATCTTCGATACTTGGATTTACTCTGTTTCTTTACTGTTTGCTACATGTTTCATTTTCCTTGCACTTATGTTAATTTAGTGTGCTTTATATTGGACATAGGTTATTTAAAAGTCATGATGTCCTCTTCCTCCTAGTTTGTATTATTTGATGATTTGGGATATCTGTTGTTTTGGAGCCACCAGCTTATATGTTTCTTAAAATGCCTAAATACTGAACTTCCTTTTGAAATTCATCTGGACAAGTATTTTTTATGTGGTCAATGATTTTGTGGATGACAAAAACCTTTTGTGTAAAATTTTGGAGAAGGTATATGTATATCAGAGAATATAACAATTGTAATTTCACTATTTCCCAAGTGTTCATGTACAAACCATTGGACCCTGCATGGAAGACATGTTAGTATTATCAAATGGATCTAGTTTCTGCTGATAAGAACAGATCAATGGATTTGACTCCACCACGCAATCTTACATCTGAACATAATCATGTGAATCTCCAAGCATGTAATACGATAAAAAACACGCTGCAGCTAACCTGTATCAATTCTAACTATTTGTTGTTAGTGTAGTGCAGTAAAGTTTGATGACATGTTCTAACGTTATCTTACTGATCACTACCTATGTTTATCCTGACACTTGTGTCTGTGAAGTCTTTTTTTTTCAGAAAGAAAATGGTACTACATGATGTAGAGCTATCACCCATATTGCAGGCATGGAACCACATTAGGATTCTCTTGGCAAGCTCAGTCAAGGCTATGCAAAATTGGCTGTTGTTTGAGTAATGTACAGCAGATTATAGCAGTATAGACAAAAGTTTCAGCAGAATGAGATGCTACATAAGGTGATGATGCGGAGCTTGGTTTGACTGTAGGTGAGCTCTTACACCATTTTTAGTTATGGTTTTGCTTATTGTTTTCACTCATCCTTAACTCGTTTTAGTATTTATCATACTAAACTTTAAGGGGTTGTGTAGTTCATTGACATACCCCCTGTGGCCATTGGTTGGTTCACGGGTACAAAAGTGCCACCTAAAAACTGTGGATCGAGGGCCCACCTGCCAGCCTCACATTTCACACCTAAGGTTTAGTTGCCATAAAAAAATGTTGGCACGCCACTCAGGTGTGGAACACGGCAGAAGTCGCTTGGGCAATTTGTAGCTATCAACTAAACAGCCCCTTAAGTATTATCGTATTCTTTACTAGAGTAATGACAAGGAAAACAACCACATGTCATATCTTAGGAGTTAGGATTCCCATATTTTATGGCGGGACACCTCTTACCGCTGTTATTAGAGCATACACTCATTTTGAAATGGTCTAGGGATTTTCTATGAGGATTTTCTTCTGTTTGTCTTTCCATTTGCAAAGAACCAATATTTTTTTTTTTTGCAAAACTACTACCCATCAGTTAGAGCAGCATGACTCAAATTTTCAGTCTATTTCACCAACCATTAAGAGACAATACCCCCATCTTGTGTATCACCTTTCTCGATGATTGGGGCAATATGTTTGGATCAGGTGGACTGCACTAGAGAAGTACCCTGAGATGACAACTTTGACAAGAAATGGTGCTTTATATTTTACAACACTTCTTTTCTTATTTCCTTTCTTTTATTTGCTGATTAAGTAAGAATTTCATTAAATAATATTTAGGTGTAAATTTAATTAGATTTTATGTATTATTATCCCTTCCCCCTTTGCATTTTGTAGAAGGCCTGGAGCATATGGTCCTGCAGACCATCTATCTACACGTTCTGATATTACCTGATTACCCGGTTTGATGATCTATTTTTCAGTTTAGTACAACGATGTCGGTTGTAGGTTTTGTACCGGCTGCTTCAAAGAGTGTTCAGGCAGCAGAATCACATATAAAGGCTATTTATAGGGTCTGTGTTGTTCTTTTAGAACACGTAGATAACATTTTTATTCATTATCAAGATATCTAGCCTGTGGCACTCAGATTTGTATGCTCGTCTGTAGTTCCAGATTCCAAAATAAGATAGTACCGTTTTGGGTCTAAATGTTAATGCAACAGCTAAACAAATAAGCTGTTGAGTCGGGGTGGGCATTCGGTTATTTCAGTTCGGTTTATTCGGTTTAAAAATAATTCGATTGGAAGCAGCCAGTACCGTTTTGGGTCTAAATGTTAATGCAACAGCTAAACAAATAAGCTGTTGAGTCGGGGTGGGCATTCGGTTATTTCAGTTCGGTTTATTCGGTTTAAAAATAATTCGATTGGAAACTGGCTGCTGAAATTCTCGGACCAAAATTAAAACCGAACTGAATTAGCCGAAAAACTTTGGTTCAGTTAATTCGGATTTTCGGTTAACCAAAATATAATTTGTCAATAAGCAGCATAGCATAAACCAGAGATAAACCCACAGAAGTCTACAGTAGCAGAACATTCAAAAGTCATAACAACATAAGATAACAAGGATGTCAATAAGCAACATCTGGTTGGCATATACAACAAGAATGTCCATAAGCATTTGGTCCTCAATTTCTCATCTCACGTCTGGAACATGAATAAGCTTTCCCCAGAATACTAATGGCCAGCTGCCCAGCTGAACAAAGGAAAAGAAGATCAATCAGGTACAATTCTAAACAGAAGTATCTTAAAGTCTTAATAGAGTTTGCTCAGGTAAATAATTTTCAAAGTATGTTCAGATAATCAAACAACCATACCAAGAGCTGTTCTATTTCATCTACACAACATATAAGGATTCTTACCTAAAAACGCAAGATCTATTGATACCAACCACAGCTGCCAGCTTAGCCTAACTGGGTAAACATGAGAAACAGATCAAAGTCTTTCCTTCCTATTGTGTCAGTACTCAGTGAATGGCATTGTAGCTAGGGCTATTCTTATCTTGAGCTTAAAGGCTAGAGATTCCAATCCTAAATTTTCTTAACTAATCAGTACTGTGTTTTATCTGGTTCCTTACTCTAACTGAGAGTGCTGGCCTGCAAAACACCAGCAACTGTTCTCAGATATCAGAATGGTTGTAAAAGACCACTCTTATCTCGATTCTAGACTCTTTCTTATTAAGAGGTTTCCAAACAACTACAGATTTACAGATCCAGGGAACCCACTTCATTAATATGTATAGGCCAATTGCTGCCAACAGAACACATCAGAGTAAAGTCTTTATGCTCAAACTCTCCCCTTTACTACAACACCGAGGTCATCATCAATCTATCCGAATACATGCAACCAAGAAAGCAAGCTAGCATGAGCAAATTTCAGTACATAATTTCAGTGCAACTTTCAGTACAGAATACATCCAGAATATCATCAAGCTATCCAGAAATAATTTCAGTACAACTTGATGGTTACAGGAAAGCAAGCAAACATGGGCAAAAAGAAGTAGTTGATAGTGTGAATAAAAATTTAGGAAGTAGTCTTACCAAGATTTAGGAAGTAGTCTCACTGGGTTTGGTGATAAACTCGGATTTGGACTTGCCTTGGAAGAATTGCCAACATCTTCTACAATTATAGCTGAAATGGAATAAAAATCAATCAACATGCAATTTTCATGATGAACAAGAAAGATGTAATTAAAGAAAAAAATTAGTAAAGTAATTTGTTTATTTACCTTCCTCAATTTTGGCCAAATCCATTGGATCTTCTTCAATATTGCCAAGAAGGGATCGTTGTAATCAATCTTGTATGCAAATCAGGCATTGGACCATAAAAAGTGTGAGTGAGCTCCTTAAATCATCGAGGACATATCCCCCATTGCTGAAAGCCAATTCAGATGCAACTGTTGATATAGGAACTGCTAACACATCATGAGCTAACCGAGATAGTACTGGGAATTTAGGAGAGTTACACTTCCACTGTAGAGAGATTGACACACTCACCACACAGCCAAAGGCAGGGGTGACATTCTATTTATATCCCCAAATGGAGAGATTACAGGGCTATACTAGGCAAGAACAAAAGAAGGAAAGCGAAGGTAAAGAAAACCTAATAAAGGGAGAGATTACAGGGCTATACTAGGCAAGAACAAAAAAAGGTAAGGAAAGCCTAATAAAGGGAGAGATTATAGGGCTATACTGGCAAGAACAAAAGAAAGAAAGCGAAGGTAAGGAAAACCTAATATAAGTAACCAATACTCTAATACCTGCCCACAGTCGCAGCGGGAGGAGGACGCAAAGACTGGACCGAAACTCCTGAAAAAGGTGGGTCGGGAGGCCCTTAGTCATGATGTCCGCGAACTGATGGGAGGATGACACGTGCAGGACACGGACCTCGCCGAGGGAGACCTTCTCGTTGACAAAATGAATGTCGATCTCGATGTGCTTCGTCCGCCGATGTTGTACTGGATTTGTAGACATGTAGATGGCGCTGACGTTGTCGCAATACACGACGGTGGCCGAAGCAAGTGGAACATGAAGTTCTTGAAGTTGACGAAGCCAGCAGCACTCGGCAACGGCATAGGCAACAGCTCAGTATTCAGCTTCGGCACTCGAGCGGGACACCGTGGTCTAGCGCTTGGAGGACCAGGACACGTGGTTGTCGCCGAGGAAGATGCAATAGCCAGACGTAGATCGTCGTGAGTCCGGGCAGCCAGCCCAGTCGGTATTAGAGTAGGCGGTGATCGAGTTTGCCGGTGAACAGCCGATGTGAAGGCCTGCGTCGAGGGTGCCCTTGACATACCTCAGGATGCGCTTGATCAGCGTGAAATGGGGTTCCCGTGGGTCGTGCATGAAGAGGCACACCTGCTGAACGGCATAGGCCAAGTCGGGGCGGGTGGCGTCGAGTCTTCGCAATGCTCCCGCAAGGCTCCGATTCGACGGATCGACCAATGGGGCACCGTCGAGGCCGGAGAGCTTGGCATGAGTGTCCACTGGCGTGGTGGTGGGGTGACACTCAGCCATGCCCACCCGTCGGAGAAGGTCGAAAGCGTACTGTCGCTGGGACAGGAATAGGCCGTCGGAGGATGTCGTGACGGAGATGCCGAGGAAGAACTGCAAGGCGCCAAGGTCCGTCATGGCGAACTCCGAGTGAAGATTGCTGATGAGGCGCTCAAGGAGAGGTCGAGACGAGGCGGTGAGGACGATGTTGTCAACGTACAGTAGCAGATAGGCCATGTTGGTCCCCTGGTGGAGGACAAATAGAGACGTGTCGGAGAAGGATGCGACGAAGCCGAGTTGTCGAATGTAGGTGGCGAAGCGGTGGTACCACGCCTGAGGAGCCTGCTTTAAGCCATAGAGAGACTTCTGAAGAAGACACACGTGGCTAAGATGAGCAGGGTCCACAAAACCGGAGGGCTGCTGACAGTAAACCGTCTCATCGAGGGTGCCATGGAGGAAGGCATTCTTGATGTCGAGCTGGTGAATTGGCCAGGAGCGCGACATGGCGATGGAGAGGACGGTGCGGATGGTCGCCGGCTTGACCACCGGGCTGAAGGTCTCGTCGTAGTCGACGCCGTGTTGCTGGGAGAAGCCGCGGACAACCCAGCGCGCTTTGTAGCGAGCCAGACGACCATGAGAGTGGAACTTGTGTTTGAATATCCACTTGCCGGAGACGATGTTGGTGCCTGGGGGACGAGGAACAAGACGCCAGGTCTGGTTGTCCATGAGGGCTGTGTACTCGTCGTCCATCGCAGCGTGCCAATTGGGATCGGCGAGCGCGCTGCGATAGTTGTTTGGGACGGCCGACACAGGAGCATGCGAGGCCGTCAGGTTGAAGAACTCCACCGAGGGATCAACAACAGCCCTGGACCGTGTGACCATCTGTGGAGGTGCAGTCGGTGGTACAGCCGGTTCGGCCGGCTGGTCGACCACAGGGGAAGTGGCCGGAACAGGGGTCGAGGTAGTCGGAGGTAGTCGGTGGCTGTCGGGAGAAAACCAGACGCACGGGCGGTCGAGGTGGAATGTCGATGTTGGACGCTGTTGCCGTCGGGAGTGGCAGCGAGTGCTCAACACCTAAAGGTGGGACTGTCGCTGCTGGGGAGACCTGCAAGGGTGCCATGGTGCAAGGCACTAATATGGTAGGATCATCAACTAGGAAGTCCAAGTCGACATTAGTTGTAGAAGAAGATATTGGCGCACAATTACTGCTGGCAAACGGAAAGGTGCTCTCATCGAAAACGACATGGCGGGAGATGATGACTTTGTTTGTGGCAAGGTAAGGCAGCGGTATCCTTTGTACTGAGGGGGATAACCAAGGAAGGCACAAGCCGTGGAACGAGCAGCAAGTTTGTGAGCAGCTGTGGTGGATAGGTTGGGAAAACAAAGGCAACCAAAGACCCGAAGGTGACTATATTGTGGAGACGTTTGGTGAAGAATCGTGTAAGGAACGGCTCCATCGGTGGAAGAGGAAGGGCACCGGTTTAGGAGGTAGGTGGCGGTAGCTAAACCCTTAGCCCAGAACCTGGGCGGCATGTGGGCATGGAGGAGTGTGCGAACCATATTGTTAATTGTGCGAAGCATCCGTTCTGTCTTGCCATTCTGTGATGAGGTGTAGGGGCAAGAGAGGCGCATGGCTATGCCACGGGAGGCAAAGAAGGATGCGTTAACTGTGTGCTGGCGAGAGCAGCCAAGTCGACTATATGTTGGTGGACATCGGACTTCTTTTTAAGAGGAAAGGTCCAACAAAAGTGAGAGAAATCATCGACGACAACCAAGTAGTACATCGATCCAGATATGCTAGCCACAGGGGAGGTCCACACATCACAGTGAAGGAGTTCAAAGGGCGCAAAAGTGCGCGAAGTTGAAGTAGCAAAGGGTAGGCGCACATGTTTGCCAAGTTGACAAGACTGGCAGAGCGAGCGAACTACATTATTACATGCAATGTGTGAACTTTTATGCAAGGCGATGATAGAGGCGGTGCTAGGGTGACCAAGACGCTGGTGCCAAAGTTGGGAGGAGACGACGATGTGGGCGCTGGCAGTGGAGGGAGGCTCAGCAGGAGGAATGGTGTAGTGGTTGCCCTCACTATTGCAGCGAAGCATCACTCGGTTCGTCTGGAGATCCTTGACAGAAAAACCAAAGGTGTAACTCAAGAGAGCAATGATTATCACGGGTGAACTTGCGAACAAACATAAGGTTGCGAACTAAGCGAGGGACAACGAGAACATCGCGGAGAGAAAATTGTGTGGTTGGTGTGTGGAGCAGGGAATGTCCACTGGAGGTGATGTGTAAACGGGAACCATTGCCAACAATGACTGTTGTGTTAGGAGGAGGTTGGGAGCAGAGCAGTATACCGCCATTGAATGTCATGTGGGAGGGTGGCGTCGCTGTCCACAACCCAGCCACCGTGCCCTTGAACTGCCAGTTGGTTTAGGGCGGTGTTGGAGAAGCGCGGATTGAGGCCACGCAGCAAATTGAGGACGAGTTGCGAGTCGAAGACGGGGTGGCCGATGTCGCGGAGGGCATCTGCTAGCGTCTTGACATGCTGACTAGTCGGCGACGGATTGATCACCTTGTATGAGGGAGTGGAACTGACTACTGAGGAAGATGGCACGTGATTCCTTGTTGTCGCGGAAGAGGCCTTCGATTGCGACCCAGAGATCACACGCAGTTTCGTCATCGGCCATTGCGGAGTCCAGGATGTCGTTGGCGACGGAACTGTACAGCCAGCTGAGGACGGCGGAGTCGGCGAGAGTCCAGGCAGGGTCGCCTGGTTGTGAGATTCCGGAGCCATCGATGTGGGAGAGGAGGCCGAACTTGAGGCACATGGTCTGGAAGAATTTGGACCATCGAGAGTAGTTGGCCGCCTTCATGTCGAGGGTGGTCGGCACGTGAGACTTGACGGCGACCATACAGTAGGGGTTGAGGATGGTCGACGGCACGGCGAGCGCCTCGGGGCTGAAGACAGAACCGTCTTCGGGGGCTGCTGTAGAGGCAACGGTAGCGGCAGCGACTGCAGAGGTAGTGGCTGGATGAGGGGAGGCGCCGGCATGGTGGGTGGTGGCTACGCAAGACAGAGGAGGGAGAGGTCTCAGGAGAGGAAATCTGATACCATGTAGAGAGATTGGCACACTCACCACACAACCAAAGGCAGGGGTGGCATTCTATTTATATCCCCAAAGGGAGAGATTACAGGGCTATACTAGGCAAGAACAAAAGAAGGAAAGCGAAGGTAAGGAAAGCCTAATAAAGGGAGAGATTACAGGGCTATACTAGGCAAGAACAAAAGAAGGTAAGGAAAGCCTAATAAAGGGAGAGATTACAGGGCTATACTAGGCAAGAACAAAAGAAGGAAAGCGAAGGTAAGGAAAGTCTAATATAAATAATCAATACTCTAATATCCACCACTCAAGAATATCAAAATCATCATTAACTTCATTCTCTTCACCAAGGTATTTGTCAAATTCAGAACTTGTTGTGCCAATTCCACTATTGCTCATCCTCATCTTTTCAGCAACTAGGGACTTCATCAACCTAATGCTTCTTTCTGCAGGTTCTTGCGAATCATTGGATTGTGGTGCCTTATCACTTAGAGCATATAGTTTCCTATACTCGTCAAATAAAGAATGAAAATATTCATTCACATCATTCCAAACTTCCTTTCCTTCTTGCTCACCAAACATCTCCAAAGTAGCTATATTTGTGTAATTAGATAGCTTGTATCTTGGATCAAGTGCTACATTAATAAAAATGAGCATGTTCAACTTCTCCTTTTCTCCCCAATACTTGTAGTACTTCTCTAGCATTCTTTGGTTCATTTCTTTGCGCATATCATATCACTATGATATCATTGTCGCAACAGAAGCAAAACATCACCAATCTTATGAAATGAAATGTTAGATGTTACATGTGCGACAGAAACATGGAGTGAGCTTATAGAAGTGTCCAAGAAACTCGATTATCTTCTTTGCATTCTCCCAATCTCCGCTTTCAGAAATACCAGGACCTTTCTCACCACATAACTCTATTGCATAGTATAGATCTTCTTCACCATACCTTTCAAATATATCCTCATAAATTGCTGTAGCATTCAACATAAGGTATGTCAAGTTCTATCTAGTACAAACATCTAGTAATAAGAATGCTTTACTATCCACCTCTGCCAATTCAACACATATCTTAATTTTTGCTAATCTAGATGTAGAATTCTTAATAAATTTAATAGCAGCACAGACAAGCTGAACTGAAACTGACATTTCTTTTAGAAAATCGGAAACTATCAAGTTGATAATATTCGTAGCAGATCTCATGTGAAGATACTTGCCTTTAGCAAAGCTACTGTTAGAATTATTCAAGACTTCTCATATAATTTAGAGTACTATCATTAGAGCTAGTATTATCAACAGTTAGTGTGAAACTTTTTCTATACTCTATTCCATCGAACATCTCTCTAAGGATTTCCTAATGCCCTCCCCCTTATGGCCTTTTACTAAGAGAAAAACCAATGATCTTATGTAGCTTCCAATCATTATCAATGAAATGTGCTATGACACACATGTAGATCTATTATGTGTTTGAAGTCAATGTGTTAGTTGTTAGGGAAACTTTTTCACAAGAATCATTCAAAAATTGTTTGAGCTTTGCTTTCTTATTATTACAAGTGCGAATACAATCCCTATTAGTTGTTCTTCTAGAGGGCACAGAGAAACATGGACAAGCTTTGGACATGAACTATTGAAGCCTTCATGTTCAAAAAATGCAAAAGGAAGCTCATCTGTAATGATCATTTCAGCAAAAGACTCTCTACGTTCTTTGGGATCAAACTTCCAAGTGGAAATGGTATAATGACTACTATCCCCATGATTTGCTTGTACTTACAAAGTACCTTGCTTAGGGTCTGTGTTCCTATTAGGATTATGCTTGCAGACTTTCAAGTGAGAGCTTAAGGAGGATGTACAATTAGTTTTTGAATCATACCGAATCTCACGGCCGCAATGTTTGCACTTGGCCTTCTTAACAACCACATCTTCATCTTTGATCTTTGTAAAGCATTCCCACACATTTGATCTTGATGCCATTGCATTTTTTTTCTTAACCTCCTGCTCTTGCTGCGGCTGCTCCTCCTCCTTGTCCATCTCTGTATTCTTTGTCTTGTCCATTTGGCAATCATGATTCTCAGTGTTTTCTTCGGGCTCAACTTCTACAAATCATGCAACACAATGGTTGTTGGTGATTGAAAATAAAATGAAATCGACCAAGCAAACAAGCAATGAAGCAAACAATACATTGCAAGATAGTTTGGTTGCCGGCACCGTTGTTGAAATGCCCTTGGGTTGGCTCTAGAGTCTGGATGGCTGCGGCGACAAGCTCTTGATCTGGAGCTCAAACTGCCACCTGAGATGGGATCCCCTTAGCCCTGACTTTGGATCTGGAGTTTGGATGGCCACCTGGGGTTGGCGGGATGGCGGTGGCAACTAGCGGATGGCGGGATGGGGGATGGCTCGGTAGCCGGCGATGGCGACTGGTGGATGGAGGTGGCGGATGGCGGTGGCGATTGGGAGGCCGCTGGCTGCGGTAGGCGGCAAAGAGCTAGTCATGGGAGGCAGCCATGCGGGATGGGGAGAGTCGGAGAGAGCTGGCAAAGACTGGCGGCCTGCAGTTGGGTAGGTGGCGCGACGGTGCCGCGATGGCAGGTGATGGCGGCGGTGGCTTGGCTAGGGTTGGGAAAATTTGGGGAATGGAGTTTCGATCGGTGGAGAACTGGGGATTCGATCTGGCGATTTAGAGAACTCCCGAGCAGCTGGGCGATTTGGAGAACTCCTGAGAATTCGGTCATTGCTCTTTTCGGTTTCTAGAAGAAAAAAACGAACCGTAATCCGAAAACTGAATCATATCACAATAAAAACCGAACCAGAAACCAAAAACTGAAAAAATTTTGGTTTGTTCAGTTCAGTAATTCGGTTTCAGCCTAAAAATGCCTACACCTACTGCTGACTGGCGAATACTATAGTTTTGAAAAATCAGTACACTGTCGGTTGATTCCAAATTGAGTTGTTCACCTATTTCATCCCTTTTAAAAAAATCCTTCAAAGGGTAATATGATTTATCAGTACACTATTATGACAAAAGTGTCATTCCTTGTAAGAATGTCATCACTAGAGCTTGACGGTGAATATCTGTTGTATAAACTGAAATATGGGATGTTTGATATTTGAATGGTGAATTTAGATTGTTTGCTCTGCTGATTATTCATGGAGGACAAGATGAATTATGCCTGGGAAAGAAAAATAAGAGGAATCAAGGTAAATAATAGTTACAGCTCATTATATTTTGTCATTTTTTGTTTCTTCCAATATATAATCTGGGCCAGTTTAGAGTTGAAACATTATGGGGTGTTCATTTCATGGTCGATCTGATCTATATTCTTTTTAGGAATTCTTTGTGAGAACTTACATGCCTTTTCTTTTCTCTAGAACACTTGCATGTCATTTTATGGTTGGAAATACGGGATAGATAACAACCCCAAGCCTTGGGTGAGTTAGGAATAGAAAATTTATTGGCCTTTGGGACGCACTAGTACATGATGGATTCTACCATTCAATGGTTTTTTATTTGGGCTCCTGTTAGTGGAGTATATGGCATTCTGGTTTGAACATCATTACTTAAAAGTATTTATATGTAAGATAAAGCACCTGTTTGAGGTCAAATATAATTAATAGATGGCTACTTAGACACGTTAATCACAATGTTTTGTTAAACTCGATCTGGAGATTAGTCTACTAGTCGCTTCTATGTCACGTGCACGCACTGGATACTGTTTGAATTTTGATGCCAACCTTATTATTAGTCGACATTTGGGAGTGCAGCACAGCGGGTTTCCCCCCCTTTTCTTTCTTATATGAGTATAATAGTCCTGAATGCGTGTGCTTATGCTCCCTTTGACAGTACGAGTCGAATATCTCTCTTGTCCCCTTTTCTCCTAGCACAATTGAAAAAAAACAAAAGAAAAAAAAACAGCTCTATAAATGCTCATTATTCAACGTATCTCGGTCACTGAGTATGTAACTAAACTAATTGAATGTCTGTTTTTCTACGGATAATTACACATAGGAAGCGAATTCTCAAACTTTCCTCTATGACAAAGAACTACTTTACTTTTTTCGATTTGCGACAAAGAACAATGAAAAGCAGACATGACAATTTTGCTCAGGTCGAGAGCAGAGACCAAATGTATAAGAAACAGCAACATTTAAACATCACCCTTACAAAAGAAAAAAACTTTCACCTTTACACATTCAGGAATAGAGCCAGGAAAGGAGACGAACTAAAACAACTAAACAAGAACTCAGGTACTCGCATCGCTCCCATCCGTTCATCCAATCCATATCTACCTTTATTATTATTATTATTATTATTTTGAGAGGAATCTACCTTTTTAATCTCTACTACTTCTAATTAAGAGTTAGTGACGGTCCGTTCTTCATGTTTTCACGCACTTTTTATATGCTCGTGTTCAAAGGAAAAAAAACCGAATGGCTAACGTTCCCCAAAAAGTGGATCTAAAATACTAGAGTCGCGCTCCATCGCATCCTCCTCCCCCGGCTCTGGCGGCTGCTCGACGGCGCTGCCCTCGTCGCCTGCGAGGCCGCTAGGCGCACCTCTGAGCGAGACGTCCTCAGGTCCGCTCTCCTTGCCGCCACTTACTTTGCCGGCCTCACTAAGGGATCCCCTCGCAGCCTGAAGCCCCCTCTTCGCCCCCACCCGGACACCAACTCCTCCCTCTACTCCTTCGTTGTATACTTCACCCATGATGATGCCGCTGCCTCACCACCACAGCCGCAAGATCCCCCATTGGAGCAGTGATCCCTGGCGCAAGAATCCCCCACCCCGCCCAGACGCAAGAGATCACCAACATCAATACAACCGCCGCAGCCGTAGTTGCATCTGAACGCGAAGCCGTGGAGGTGGCCAGACCAGAAGCCGAGGCAGCTTGCTCTGAGCCCTCACCGTCGCTGGTGCAGGTGGAGAAGAGGCGTCGGCCGCGGGAGCGAAGGGTGCCCTCCACACCCTTCACCCGAGCCCTAGGGTCAGTATATCACACCGTGCATTGATTTGAACTGAAAGAAAATTTTATTGTTTACTTGTGTATGCATGAATCGAATGATGAATAAATCTTCTTCTTTCTCGGTAATATGCCAAAAAAATTAAGGTTTGCAGGTCTGGGTGCCGGGCTTGCGTTTGGAACTCTTCAGGAGTCGGCTCGGCGGGTTATGTACGGAACACCAATTGGCTCGGATGGCAAGCGGTCAGCACTCTCGCCGTTCTTGTTTGACCAGAAAGCCGAGCGTGTTACCCTTGGGATATGCTGGATGCGGAGAGCGGCGCTCAAGGTGGGATAGATGCTGAGCATCCAGGACGAATCCCTCGTGCCCCCCTGGTATTATCTGAGCTGATGGTGCAAAATCTGGGTTCAGGGTATTGTTATGTGCTTTATGGTCTTCCTGTCATGTGCCATTTGAATTGATGTTGGCCAAGTTAATGTAGATGTTGGCAGCTCTTGATATTGTTCGTCAAGGTGCAGGCATTATGCCGAGGAAGCAGCTGAATTCTGTCCTTGATGCCGAGCTTGGTCAGGACTGGTCCTCAAAGTTGAGGAGTTTCGACTACGAACCAGTCGTTGCAGCAAGTGGGCAGGTTGGTGCAGCAAAGGTAGCCCTCTTATTTTATATTAAAAACATATCAAATTTATTATTTGAGGATCACCTCAACACCAACTGAGACTAATATATTGTTTGGTGCTTCTCTGACAAGTGAGCTGTTCTTCGCTTATCTGTTGCTCTCGAGTGGTCTTGACGGATGGTTCTGATTAGAAGTGGGCACCCGGGCCGGACTCTTTCGGGCCGGCCCGAGGCACGACGTCACGGCCCGGCACGAAGCCCGACCCGGCACGAAGTGGGTCGTGCGGGCCGCACGACATCAGTAGCACGGTCGTGCTTGGGCTCGAAATCGAGCACGATGGACGGCCCGACGCGCACGACACTGTAGAATGGGCTATACTGGGCCTGATGATCCAGTGCATGAGGAAGAAGCCTAGCATGAAGGTCACTGACTCACAGAGTATGACCGTTATGGATGCATCCAGTAGCATGAACGTCACCCCTATCGTCAACACCTGAGAGAGACGGACAAAATAGGAGAGAGAAAACTAAGAGAGATTGAGAGACGGTGCAAGAAACTGCTCTCTCTCGCTCGCCCCTCTCAATCTCTCTCAGCTCTTTCTCTCACCAGTCTCTCTCAATCTCTCTCGTCTGTCTCGCTCACTCTCTTTCTTGCCCATTCTCCCCTCTCTCGTCCGTATTGAGCACATCCTTCCCGCTCTATGTAACTGTTCGATAATAAATAAAGTTTAGTTCTTTTTCTCATAATATTTGCATTCACTGCCTTAATTCTATGTATCTCGGCTCTTTTCCTCTGGTTGAAATAGTGCAAATGGGTCGGGCTGGCCGCACGGCGACGGCAGAACGGCGCAAGCGCAAATGGGCGTGCACTCGCTCGCGAAGCGAGCGGGCCGGCTGCGCGACGCGGCACGACGAGCACGACGGGCCGTCACGGCCCGACGACGCGCGCGACGACGACGCACGACGGCGGGCGTCCACGGCCCGGCGCAGTTCGAGCATCGGCACGATGGGCTCGTCTTGGCGGCGCCGACGCGACGACGCACGCCCACCTCTAGTTCTGATGTTGTAATGAAAATACAATAGCCTGGGGTTGCAGACAATATAGAAACTGATACCGAGAATGTTAGGCTACTCCTGACTTACACAAATCTCATCCCTAAAGGTCTTTTCCTTGACAGATCTATAAAGGTAAATTATTTTTCATTATTTAGAAAGCAATATGGATAATTCACAATCTCTTTTCTTCTTATTGTCCATATGTATACCGCTTTGACATGTAATTATAATTTCTTTAACAAAATTATGTCTGTCAAAATAGTATTTAATGTGCAAATAATGTATATAAGTGTATGTTATGCAAATTAATAAAAAATCATGCATTTCAAATGAGATATTTTTATATAACCTTGTCTACTTTTCATTATGTTTGTACATAAGCAGTACATATGTGCATTTAAAATTTACAAAGTATTTTGTAACATGAGGGCTTTCAGATTGCAAAACTGAAGATAATTTTAGGCTTGAGTTTGTAAACAGGTGTTTGAAATTTGTATGCTTCGATGAATTGATTTAAATATTCAACCATTGCACATTCAGAGTGAACAATATCATTCAGACAATGTTAGTGCTCTTTGCAAAGAATTTTTTTTTGTCGCAAATTGAGTTTTCGTTGCAACGCACGGGCACATGACTAGTAATAGCTCAAACTGACAGGACAACACGTAAAGGCTCACCACATTTACGTCCCTTTTCTAGCCTCTTCTACTTTTTTTCTTCTTCAAATTTAGTCCTCCCTCCTCTGTAAACGCATTTGCAGATTTGATCCTATCCTCGATTGTGGAAATGTTGAAAGGTCACATGTGTCACCTTCATCACTCTTCTACCGTGGAAGGTCTCTGGAGCTCTCGGCATGGTGGCAACTTGCCTCCCGTGCTTCTCGGCCACTGTAACGCACCTCCCACACTCCTAATCCGTGGCACAGACGCTCCTCCCACACTTGCCCGCCTGCCACGGCTTGCTAACTCTTGCGCTCCTCGAGCGTTGTAGCGCCTCCTGTGATGAGAAGGGGCTAAATCTGTAAATATTTCTAGGAGGTGCTAGATATATAAGAAAAACAAGACGAGGGGCTAAAAGAGCTCAAAGCTTCACGAAGCTACGTCTCTCTCGGAAGACGTGTCTTTGGGTACTTGTTGCTGGAAGCAGCCATGCAAGAACACGATCGTCATCGTCGTGGGCTCCCCGGTCCTGTCGTACATGAAGAACTTGCAGTGCCGGCGGGTCGTTCCTCGCGTGCAGTTCTGGCATGTCGACAAGACAAACTGCAGCACAAACGCCCGCAGCAGGATAGCCGAGAACAAAATCTATGGAACAGAAGACTGATGTAAATTCTTTGAAATCGGAAATGGAATGCATGAAAAAAAAATGCAAAAACACTTGTACACATGTACGCACATGAACTATCTTAGCCCTCCAAAGGTACTCTGATTTGGTAGCAAGTGCTGCGACCCGTAGCGCAGAAAGCTGGCTGCCAAACTCCCCTTCCTTGGTAGGATTGTCCTCTCAACCCTATTGGAGATATGCCTCAGAGATAATCATAGAGATGATTATATTTCTTTATGTTCATAATTAATCATTTTATTCTTTAAATATTGTCATTATTATTTATTAACAAGTATGTGACTTGTTTGTGAAACTCTATATATGAATTTGTGATGATTATTCTAAAGTGATCCATGATCAATAAATATATGAGGACACATAGGAATAGACTTGCATATGTATTGGTTGATGACTATGTTTCATGGGTCATAGATATAAAGATATCAAACCAATAATATGGACACATGTTATAGAACATGGAGTTGGATCGACCCACCTTGAGACACTGCGAGAAGGTTGTAATCTTCTTGTCATCAATTGGTCTCATATATAATGTGTATGTTATACCCTTAGACTTGAGGTTGGTGCATGTACTCGAGATGTGTAATGAATTACTTAGGGGTTGTCAAACGCTACTCTTTAACTGGGTAGTTATAAAGGTGGCTTTCGGGTTTATCATGAAGCATGCCGCAAAGCATGGTCGATCTAGATAGGATTTGCCCATCCATTCAATGGGAGAGATATCTCTAGGCCTATTTAGTGGTCGGATTCTGGAAATGTATGGTCATGCTACTCGTGGTTAAAGAGTTAATCGTAGTTGGGATTCTGAGTCACGTGATCGAGAAAAAGTGGTCGAGCTAACTAAACAAGGATGGCATGTACTTGCCTTGAGTTTGACCGATATCATGAGGCAAAGGGAAATGTATATAACTAATCATTGTTTAGGTTCGTCTGATGTGATTTTTACATATATTCGAGAGTCGGCACGTCCTGCTAGGGACTGCTACCGATTAATAGTCGAGTAAGAATACTCGGACCACGTCTAGGTATACGTGATCCGAATTCTGATGGGTTTTAAGTTCCTAATGGGCCTCTAATGTAGAGCCCATTATGGGGCATCTATTTAAAAGAAGGGGGTGCTGGCTTTCGGGTTAAGAGACACAATAGGAATTCAGAATTCTCAAAACCCTAACCGTCACCCCTCCTCCGCCCAGAACCACGCAGCCAGCGCTAGTACTTCGGTGCGTGGTGTTCCTGCCCCGTACGTGTGGATACCACGAAGGCGTTGCTGCGAAGCTTCAACGATAGGACGATCCGCAACCTGTAACGGTCATAAGGAGCTGTTGGAGGAGGCATGAGGCTAGTACGACTACATCTGCACCAACGCGCTACATCGACTCTACTTCCGCTACGGGTCTGCGCGTCTAGTGGTAATTCTGTGATCTATAACTTGCAGTGGTTCATTGGTTATGCGGTATAAAATTTTGATTTTATGCTAGAGTAGCCTACCCGTTCCCCAACAGTGGTATCAGAGCCATGCTGCGTAGTTTTAGATTCGGAATAGATGCATATGATGATATGCGGTAGTAATAGATGTGATCTATTGCTGTTTTATTAGCCGTTCTATTTGGTAGATCTGTTTTTATCATTGGTTAATAAGATTAATTTATGTTCAGTGTCCTAGATGGGTTCAAGGTCATTTTTCCGTTATCGTGCTATTGTGGTTGCGCCACTACTTACACATACCGGTCGGTTTCCGCCATCGGGGTAGACTGTGAAACGTAAACCAACATGAAGCACGCGGAGGGATTAAGATCATTGCTCTGTGATTGTTCTGTTGTGGTCGCACCACTACTTACCCCTACCAGTCGATTTTCTTCTATCGAGGTAGACTGTGAAACGTAAAGCCACAAGCAGCATACGAAGATCAATAGGATTGATCGACACAGATCTGTGGTCGGAAATAGGGTTAATATGATTAACCCGAAGAGGTTTCCCATGGTTGGATTCATGATTTGATTTGTGTTTTCCGAAGAGGTTGTGTACAGCGTCTTATAGTTCGTTGGGAGTTCACATCATTCGGTAGAATGCGATTCTATGCGTAACTTGTTTTTGCAAGATTGATGTGAATAGTATGGCCCCTGTATATATGATGCATGTGTGTAATTTTCATAGCCTACGTGTCATGCTTGATTGAAGTCCAAGGCTGTCTATTTCTATATAAACGGCCTGCGTGTCGACTTGTGATGTTTCTACACTCCTTGTAATTTATTTCTAGTGCTATTAGGAGTAATAGCTTAGTGGTAGTACTTGGAGAACTTAAGCACTTGGAGGCATGACGAACAGAAAACGTGGCGATGGAGATCACCATATGAAGGGTCGTACTATGTTACAATTAATGTTACTATCTGTGGTTGCTTTTATGTTCCTGTTTATTTATTTCTATGCATGTTATATAGTTGTTCCGAATGCTTTTAACATGGTAGAAGTAAAGATATCTCACATAATATTATGCAAAATTGATGCCTGCCCAATTGGCTGCACCATTCAATATCATGTAAATTAATGGTAGGTCTGCTAAAGTAAGGTGCCATTAATTTTCCTTGATTAGATGGGTTTGTATCGGACACTCACACGCATAAGCATTGGTTACACTTGACAAGGTCATCATAAAAGTTATGGACCTTGGGGCATAGGGTTGGGGCCGGGGCATAGAGATTCGATCCAACAACAAGAGTCATATAGTGATATGATTAGCAAAAGGTTGCTTACCAAATTCATTAACCTTCTAGCAGTGACGTTAAAGCTCACTAGTATACTAATTAATTGTGGGTCTTGAATCACTAAGTACCATAAGAGGGATATATAATTTAGTTGGAGTATCTTTATTAAATTGTTTAATATAAGTTACTCTTCATGAATGTTTGTCTCAGTTTTCTCATATATTTTTTGTTTTAAATCATGGCACCACCTGATGCTGCACCCACTTCTAGTTATGCTTTACGCTCGATAATTGAGAAGGAAAACTTAATGGAACGAACTTTGCGGATTGATCCCGCAACCTGAGAATTGTTCTTAGGCAAAATAAAAAGGAACACGTTCTAGAGCAATCAATTCCAGGAGTGGCTGATGAGAATGCTTCCAATGCTGTTAAAGTCACTTACAAAAAGGCGGTTGATGAGTCCCTCGATGTTAGCTGTCTCATGCTTGCTGATATGAACTCAGAGCTTCAAAAGCAGTTTGAGAACATAGAAGCCTACAATATGATCGTGACGTTTAAGGGTATGTTTGAGACTCAGGCTAGGACTGAGAGATATGAGATCTCAAAGTCCTTGTTTGGATGTAAGCTAGCCGAGGGCAGTCTAGTGAGCCCTCATGTAATCAAGATGGTTGGTTATACACAGAGCATGGAAAAACTTGGTTTTCACTTAGCCAAGAGTTGGCTACTGACTTGATTCTTGCGTCGCTTCCTCCGAGCTTTTGGCAATTCATTATGACTTTTCATATGAATGGCATGGACAAGAATCTCACCAAATTGCATATGATGCTCAAGACAACATTAATAAAAGTACTAGTCATGTGATGATGGTGCAGAAAAATACTAGCTTCAAAAGGAAGGCTAAGACTAAAAGGAAAAGTCAAGGCTAAAGCTTTGGATAAAATCCCTAGCAACAAGCCTAAGCCTAATTCCATGTCTGGCCCCACTTCAGAGAATGAATGCTTCTACTGCAAAGAGTCAGGCCATTGGAAAATGAATTGCAAAAGGTACTTGACAGATCTGAAAAAGAATGCTGGAGTTAAGCCATCAAATTAAATCATCCATGCATGTTTTACAGTTGGTAATATTTGGTCCTAGATGTATTTTAGTGAAAGAACACGTTAATTTGGAGTGCATGCGAAAGGGCTATGTTTATGGGCAGCAACTTTGCGAGAGCTTGTGTGACCGGTCTGACTGCCCGACTGCTGACAGCGTGGTATTTTCTCGTTGTGATTTTCTCTAATGGAGATGATAGTGAAGTGAGGTGCTCTAAGTACAATGAGAGTGAAAAGGAGGTGGAGAGGAGCCTGACAACTTGGAGGTGACTTGTTCCTCCCGGCTTGAATGTGAACTTGCTGCTATCCTTTCCTCCTCCTTATACTTGTCAAAGGTTAGAGATCGACAATAAAATTTGTACTTCAGGTACCTTCGAGTGAGCAGAGTCAAGCACAAAATCAGGGACACCAAATGTAGATAGGTTCGGGCCCCTTGAAGAGGTAATACCCTACGTCCTGTATAGGAGATCTTTGTATATTGCAGATGAAGTATAGAGAAGAATTGTATGGCCCTAGTTACAATGTAGGTTTCTCTAAGCTAAGCTAAGCTAAGCTAAGGTTAAAGGTTGACGAAGCGCAGTTCGTCGACTCTTAGGCTCTCTATGCTAAAAGGCTTAATGCTTTATGGCTGATTGCTTCAGATTCGCTCTGCCTCCTTTTCTTCCCTCCTTTCTTCCCTTTGAGGACCCCTACCCCCGGCATTATATAGTCGGGGTAACCCGGCCTCAAGTTGAGTTGTAGTCGGTTTGGAGTACCAGATCGTAGCTGATGTGGAGTCCACCGTCGCCTGATCTTCGCAGCGTATCCAAACTTCCTTGAATATCAGGCGTAGTCGATTCGGTTTTCTCGTAATAGGAACATGATCAAGTCCTTCCTAATACGGAGTTACCTCTTCTGCGCATATCTTATCCCTCAGAATTGGGCCTGTGATATCCGGAATCTCTGCATGTTGTTAGGACATATCCTTCACTTATCCTCTGTGGACACATACCCCATGTTTAGATATTCGACACTACGACAGTGGGGTTTCCTCCTCCTAGCTTGCAAAGGTGGATTGCATTCACCACTTCAAGGCCCAAGCTTGGGAATAGATTTACAAGAAAAGAGGAAGGAATAAGATGAGCACCTCTTACTGCATGGACAACAAGAACAAGGAAAAGAAAGTTGCAAATGAAAGTGCTCAAATAACCTTGCATGTGCTTACCGTTGGGATGGATGAGAAGCTATGGAGATGGGGAATCCGATGGTGTAACATGCATGAGGTAGATTTTGGTTTTTGAGTGGATTCGAGAGGGAGAAAGAATATGGAGGTGCTACTGCCCTACTGCTGTTCTTGCTACAAATGAAGAACAATGAGCAAGAAATGAAGAATTAAGAGAAAACCCCGAACAAATCTTCATGCATGTGCTTACCACTTGGATGGATGGGGAGCTAGAGAGATGAGAAATCAATGGTATAACATGCATAAGCTAGTTTGTAGTTCTTTGATAGATTTGGGAGGAGGGAAGTGAAGAACTTGCTGCTGCTTTGCTGTTGGATGAAGTGAGCAGGGAGATAGGAGAAATGAGGGAGAAGGAGAGGGGAGTGAGGTGGAGAGGGAAGGACCTATGATGAGGGCTTGTGCACGCCAGTTGGATTATGAGGAACCAAGGGGAGGAGAGCAAAACTACTACCATAATAAGTTCAGGACGACCCCCAACCACCAACTATCTATCTCCGACCAGGAGCAACAATCAATCGACCAGTGTCGACCAATCTACGACCAGTGCTGACCAATCTTTGACTAGTGTTGACTAGTTTGCGACCCACGCTGACCAATCTGCGAACAATGCAGACCAGTTTGCGACCGACAATGACCAATTTGGATAGAGTTTTGATGTCCTACGTTGGAAGGTCTGTTGGGATGGTAGCAGATCTCTTCAACCGAAAAGGATTTGATGAGGACATCACTACTATGGATACGACCACACCTGGTTGGACCAACTCTAACACGTCATCCATGGGCCAAGAAGAGAGATCAAATCCATAATGTTCTGGAATTCAATTCGGCCTCCAGATACCAGCCTGAAGTAAAACGAGCATAACTTTTGCATACGGAGTTCAATTGGAGAGTTCTTGCACTTGATTACAAGCTTGCTTCGTGACCTTTAGAACAGATTTGACCCCACCTAAAAATTCCTTCAGAGCACTCCGCAATCAACAAAACAAGTTGGGCCAACTTTCCAGTTCGGGTCAAACTTGGGCCTTGGACCTTGTAAGAGTCCTATTCGGCCTCTCCTTTGTATTGGCCCAATCACCTTTCCCTTTTACCTATATATAGCTAGAGAGTCCCCCAAAATTATTTGGGTTTTGTTTAGTTGTAGTTTTCCTTGGTGAAACTATTTGGTATTCTGAACCCCACATCAATACTTCAATTATATTTGCAATAACAGATTTCTTTTGCTTTGTTCTTCGATTGCTTGCATGAATTGATCTTCGTGATCACGTTAACCGGATTTTGGCACGGTTGATAATAACTCGGAGTTTGGTTCAGCGATTGCTTGACGTCGATCGTGTTTCGATCGTAGCCTGGATCGTGAGGGTCGTCTCCACTAATCGATAGTTATCCATCTCACCGAAAGATTGGGACATCCATTTAGCCTCATCAGGTGGTATCAGAGTTTTCATTAATCGGTGAGAATTTCAGTACCTTAGATTAGTTTTTTTTTCTGACCTAAATTGAAAATTACTCCACCAAAATTCAACCTTTAGATTCAATTTGGTATTTTAGTGCGTTTTGGTAAGTTTTGATCCATTAGAGTCCTTGTTTAGTTGCTGATCGTTTTTCCTTCGCGTAGCTTTTATTTCAATCTGTCCAGTATATTATTTTGTTCATAACTTTTGCATACGAGATCGGATTCTAGTGTTTTTGCACTTTCCTAAAACCCGGAACGAGCTCTACAAAAACCTAGTTGGGCACGAACTCTAATTCTGGACCCAAATTTGTTTAATCTGGACGTCAAAGTTGGTGAAGCAAGTTGTACTTCCAATCTAGATCGGTTCGGTATTTTGACTATAATTCTCACGTTCGAACTCCGATTGAAAAGTTTTTATACTTTCTTGAATCCTTGAAGACTCCTCTACAAAAACGTTTTTAGGTGTCCTTTGTGATTCGGACTCATTCAAACCAAATTTAATTCGGATTTGGAATCGGTCTCGTCAGGCTGAAATTGGGACAATTCTGTGCTGTTCGGTTTTTGTGCCATAACTTTCACACCTGAGCTCCAAATTGCATGTTCTTGTACTCTATTGAAAGCTGAGGACATAAGCTTCAATTCTTTCCATAGTAAACCTTCCAAATTCGGTCGTTTTCAAACTTTAATCTAGGCGACAACTCTGCTGCCCTTGAAACACTAAATTAGGGTTTCTTAGATCGTTCTGAGATTAAGCTTGTTCCTTTTTGAGTACAATAGCATCTACAAAGCATAAAATTGCAAAAATATCAGTACACCTACCATTGGGAACCAATTCATCCCTTGTGAATACTTTGATCCCATTTGTGACTAGCTTGTTGATATTGCTTAGGGTTGCTCTACCTGATACATTACATAATCTTGAATTATCATATCATACTATCTTGTGATATCGAGTTAGGGATTCCAAAAACTTTGTTCATACTAGTGTTTGCCGAAAGTCACCAAAAGAAAGAAAAAAGAAAGAAAGAACAAAAAAAAGAAAAGAAAAGAAAACAGAATAGTAGTCGGCAGCACTACATTGAGCAAAACCCTAATTTGTGTTCATTATTTTCAGATTGTGCAATTGTATTAATTAGTGAGCAATCTTGTGCCCTTTTACCTTTTTTTGAAGCAATTAGCTAGTGTATCTCCATAACTTATGCAACATGAGCTTTGGTGCTGAAATTATTCTTATTTAGCTCATTCTATTGGTTGCATTAAGTTTCATTATCTTTGCGTGTGTGTTGTCTTGAAATTCGCTTCTATCCTTGTGATCGGCAACTAGGGCTTGTGAATTCTAATTTGGGTCATTACTTATCATTACAATAATTAGAATTATCAAATTGCATAGGAAATATATATTGCCTATCCAAGCTCCACCTTCTACAAGCCAAATAGGTACCGTTCTCCTTGCAATCGCTTTGCCAAGCTTGAGTGTGTTTATCACGAACCAGCCGCCGGTTACCACCTGTTTGCTTGGTAAGAATTGGTAAGAACTTGGTAAAAGCTTGAGTATGAGATACTTTGAATCACCAGATTCTAGTACTTGATAGGAACATATATTTGTGACTTGTTTCATGTCTTCACTAACAATGGCAGGTTCTCAACGTCGTAGTGCTTGGGCCAACAACATCCTAGGAGAAGAGGAGTTCACACTCCGAGATACGAAGAACATACGAGCACAGTTTCACCACCACGAGAGGTACGACGACATAGCACACGTAACAAAAGTTAGTTCACCGTACCCATTTTTAGTGGTAAATATGATCCTAAAGGTTATCTTACTTGGGAATTAGCTGTACTACAATCATTTGGTAAAAATGGAATTCCTGAGTATGATAAGGTTAGGGTTGTTACTAGTAGATTTACTGATTTTGCTACCCTTTGGTGGAATGATTATATGCGTAAAAATCAGGACATCCCTAGCACATGATCAAATTGAAGAAAATTATGAGAGCTAGATTTGTTCCTTCATATGTTGCTCGCCAATTACGGAATGAATTGCAACGTCTAAAACAAGGTAATAAAACTGTGGACGAGTCCTACCAAGAATTTCAGTGTAGATCTTTGTGTTGTGGGTTAGAAGAGACCGAAAAGACTAGGATGAACAACTTTTATTGTGGACTAGATTTTGATATTCACGTCATGATATCTTGTAAAGAATTCAATTCTATGTCATGCTTGCTTAATCTTTCACGTAAAGCTGAAAGAAAAATAAAGAGAAGACAATCAACCATAGTTTAAGTTCCTACAGAGTTAAATGCTAATCCTATTGCATGCACTGCACCAAACCTTAATGAGTGCAAACACCCTGATCATGCGAAAGAAATACTAGAAAATTCGAGTGTAGTAGAGGATAGCACATGTGAGGATGATTGTACTAACGTAATCCAATCTACTTCTGTTATTTCTGTTGTTGCTGTTCCATGTGATATGCAGGTTGCTTCTGAAGAAGGGGAGCTAAAAGCTGAAAATCCAGCGTTATCAATTAAAAATTTTGAGGTACCTACTTCTTCTGAGGATGATAATGACCATGGTACATATATGATTTTACAGCAAGAAAGGAAGCATATTTGTGAGTATATTCCTGCTGTACTTAATTGTAGTGAGTTACCACCTTGTGCCACAATTGTAGAACCCTGTGATGAATTGCATCTTTATAATTTTGATCATGTGGTGTTGATGACGCATAAGGAAGTAATAGCTAGAATATTCCCTGCCATTGTTTTGTGCTATATCATGTTGAATGAGCCTATTAGCTTGATTTGTGCTATGGATAAGATTTATGAAATTTCATCTCTTAAGTCTTTATCTAGCACCTATGCCTACTGTTTTGAATTCAATTTATTTGGGGATTATGGCAAAGATGGCAAGTTTCTTGTTTAAAAAATATGCATAACTTGTGATAAACTTCATGAATTGAAGTTTGTTGTTTTGGGTAATCCTAGATGTATGCAACAGCTTGTTTTATGTAAGGCACCATCAAATTTTCCTGATATGTGTGACCCATAGCTTGCTACCCCATTGTTCGAATTTTAGTACATTGACTTGTATTACAAATCATCATGTTGTACTTGATGTGTGGAAGCCCATTAAAATTGTGTCACCGTTTTTGGAATTGTTTGATATTGGTTGTTTACAATCTGATCATATGAATGAGCTATACTTGTTACCAAAACTTATAGTTTTGCTCATTTATGTTATTGAACGAGGCTTACAGAACATGAGTATTCTTTATCCAAGGACAGGGATAGATATGTGCTTTACTTATATTTGCAAATTAAGTTACAAACTGAATCATGTTAATATTTATGTTACATGCTTAACTTATAATCACAAATTGAGTTGCAAAATTGTGAGAAAAGGTGTTTTGCTTAAATTTGATTTCCTCATTTGCTATTATGCAAATAGTACTACACGAAACCAAAATAACAATGAAATATGGGATATATACATATATGCTGCTGCGTACACGTTGTTCTTTTTGTTGCTTTTTTCTTTTCCAGCTTGTCCAAAACCGAGGATGGTTTTCCTTCAAGGATGGGAGGAAGCATCCAAGAGTGCTAGCTTTCATCATGCCTTTATATACTGGAAAGAAGTGTTAATCTATGTGGATGATTATCAGGTGAATCCTTTGAATGTCTTGTCTTTCAAATATATAAAGAGGCGGAGCTACTATTTTATTTAATAAAATGTAGGACCGATATAAGGATGTTTTGTGTTGAGGACGAGCTAAAAGGTGAGCCTGAGGCGATGACGACTCAAATTCAAGAAGGGGAGGATGATGAGGACATCACTACTATGGATATGACCACACCTGGTTGGATCAACTCCAACACGTTATCCATGGGCCAAGAAGAGAGAGATCAAATTCATAATGTTCTGGAATCCAATTTGGCCTCCAGATACCAGCCTGAAGTAAAACGAGCATAACTTTTGCATACAGAGTCCAATTAGAGAGTTCTTGCACTTGATTAAAAGCTTGCTTCGAGATCTTTCCAACAAATTTGACCCCACCTAACAATTCCTTCGGAGCACTCCGCAATCAACAAAACAAGTCGGGTCAACTTTTCAGTCCGAGTCAAACTTGGGCCTTGGGCCTTGTAAGAGTCCTATTCGGCCTCTCCTTTGTGCTGGCCGAATCCCCTTTCCCTTTTACCTATATATAGTTAGAGAGTCTCAAAATTATTTGGATTTTGTTTAGTTGTAGTTTTTCCTTGGGGAAACTATTTGGTATTCTCTTGTTCGACGAGATCAACAGCAATACCGTGCTTCGGAATCCCACATTAATACTTCAATTATATTTGCAATTTCAAATTGCTTTTGCTTTGTTCTTGCTTGTTCTTCGATTGCTTGTAGGAATTGATCTTCGTGATCATGTCAACCGGGTTTTGGCATGGTTGATAACAACTCGGAGTTTGGTTCAGCGATTATTTGGCGTCGGTCGTATTTCGATCGTAGCCTGGATCGTGAGGATCGTCTCCACTAATCGATAGTTATCCATCTCACCGAAAGATCAGGACATCCATTTAGCCTCATCAGGATTTGCTCTCTAGTTTTGATAGGATTTGTTTCCTTAGATAAAGTCTTTGAGTCCTATGTCTGAGAATCCTGTTGGGATAGCAACAGATCTCTTTAGCCTTAAGTTTAGAGGAGTCCGTTTGTAACCACTTTAAATACCTAGGGTACTATGTCATTGTAAGGTAGGCTTGTTCAGATTAGTTTTCCACTGTGAAACTTTGTCGTGTGTTCTTGAGTCTATCAGACCAACAACTGTGATTGCAGGACTCAGCTCTTTTGTACTAATATTGATATCTGTAATATTCAGATTATTTTTTTATCCTGTTCTTGCTTTTTCTTCGATTGCTTGCAAAAATTGATCTTCATGATCAGGTCGGTTGTGCTTCTAGGTAGGTCGATAACAATCCCAGAGTTAGTTCAACGATTGCTTGGTGTATCAGTTGTGTACGGTTAGTAGCCGGATCATGAGAGTCGTCTCCACAAATCATAATTACCCTTCTCATCGAAAGATCGGGACCCAACAAGCCACTTCAAGTTAAGTGCTGCCCCTCTCTCCTATACATGTGGGGCCAGTGTGAACATGTCATTGAGATGGTAAAATATTGGGGGAGAGTGAGAAAAGTGAGAGAGGGTGAGGTTGTGATGTAATATTGTGTCCCGATCTTTCGATGAGAGTGATAACTATCGATTTGGTGGAACCAACTTTGACGATCCGACTACAACGTACGATGACGATGCGCTTTAGCAATCGCCAAATCAACTCCTGAGGGTTATTGATCTTGCCATTGGCACGATCAACCTAAACACGAGGTTCAATTCCTGCAAGCAACCGAAGAACAAGCAAGAACAATAGTAAAAGCAATCTGAAATTGCGAAAAAGAATTGAAGGTGGGGTTCTATTGAAGGTCTTGACAAGGTGGCTGTCCAGCACAACTTGAAGACTCAAAGTTTGCACTTGGCTAAACTAATCAAACAAAACCCGAACCCTAGAGGAGGGTGCGGCTGGCTATTTATGAGATATGAGGAGGAGGAGGTCGTCCAAACCCTAGGGAGACAGAAAACAACTCGATTACAAGGCCCAAGGCCCACTTTGACTCGGACTAGAAAAGTGACGTGATTTGTTTTGCAGTTTCCGGACAGCTCAGAAGGAATTTGAAGGTGAGACTAGATCCATTAGAAAGAGGGTGACAAAAGCTTTCAATCAACTACTCATGTGCCCCAAACACCCTTCTGGGTCAAAAGTTATGACCATTTTAAGTTGGTGCTATCAGGAAGGCCGAATCCGAGTGGAACTCATGCACATGACGATCTGGTTTCATGCTTGGCGTTTTGAGGTTCTTCTCCTTGGTTCCTAAGGACAATAAGATCATCACAAGGATTAAATAGCATTCCATTCTGGGAATCTCTTGTATCAAAACTTAGGAACGTATTCACCTGATAATTAAGTCGACGTGCTCGAGCACGAGTAATTGGTCCTTTTAATACGGGTTCAGATTGTTGTGTATGAGATGAGTGACTAGGCGCGGTTGTGTCAATAGAAACAATGTCCTCATCAGGTGGTAGGGCTGCTCTTTGTGCAACGTCATTGGCACACTTCTTTTTTTGTGCCGCAGAGAGATCATGACAAAGCCTTTACAATGCCTTGTCTAAACTCGGTACTTCCCACTAAGGTTTCGCCCCTCAGGGCCCCATCTTGAGCCGTGTGAATCTACCTGTCCATCCCGAAACCTACACCACCAACTGGTAGTACTCAAATTTAGACAGTGCAAATTAATCAGCTAGGTCTGTCCCATACCAGACATGTGGTTGTACGGTTAGGCCCAGTTCAATGGCACACAAGATTAAGTGCTTAAGTAGTCTTAGGCAAGACATCCACATCCCAAATGTGCTAACGGCACCCCCTTTACTGTACGATCACTTGCCTGAGGGAAAACTATTTTGTTCACCAAGACCATTGGCACACCCTGCTATGATACAACAAATTTTACAACAGTGGCTACCGGCCACAATTCAATATCTCATTAAGTCAAGATTAACATTATTTCACATGTGATATAAATCCCATCGTACAACTATGTCTAAGCATAGCTTCGATATCCCAGTGTTGGTAATATGATCATGTTCAACTAATAATGTCCCAACCTAGGGTTAAAAATGGATACATGGTATTCCAATAATCAAGGTGGCATAATGACAACTAGGTATATAGTTATTCCCATCAATTAATCATTGTACAAAAATAGCATGTAATTGTATAAAATAAATTACTTTTGCAAACATAGGTTCAACATGATTAAAGGTTACGACTTGCCTTATTGACTACTGCTGGTGCTGAGTCTTGATCTTCAAATTCTACGTTTGCTTCCTCGGGATTAGCGTTTGCCAGAAAAAAAGCAATGGATAAAAATAAACAACAAACAGAGACTCAAATAAACACAAAATTAAAAATAAATAGCTCTGGAATGTAGAGCATGATTTTAGAAAAATTTAGAAACTTGGATCACCTCAATCAGAGTTCGTATGAAAGAGAACGAGCTTTCGAAAGATTAAATTCAGAAAAATAGAAAAACAAGATTTTCTGAAATTATTTTTCTAAAGAAAAACTGATTTATTGCGTCATGCTAACGTCATGACCAAAATTTTGAAAATAAAATAAATCTGGAAAAGTCTTATTAGGCTGAGAGGTTGTAACATCCCAATTTTTGGCTTTATTTGAGTTTAATATTCATTTTATGATTTTTCTAAATTTATTAGATTTTTCTAGATGTTATTTGAATTTATTCATTATTAAGTATGTGGGCCTTTTGTAAAAACTATTAAAATATTGAGTAAGTTAAAATAAAGTTTTGTCAAAAATATTTTATTTGAGTTCCAAATGTCTTAAAGTATTTTTGAGAATTTTCTTGGATTTTTCCTGATATTTTATTTCCGTTAAACAAATCAATCTATTTTCTGGAATTAAATTTAACCAAAAACCCTAGGAAATGCTTAAATAGTGTTTGGGTCGAAAGCGCATGGGTCAGCCAGCCGGCCCGTCTCTGTGCGTCCTAATCTGCATCGCGTCGTTAGCCCGCTGGCCCATCTTCTAGAAGCTTAAATCATGGCTGTTGATTTTCGATCGTGCGGCTATCATCATCGTGGAACCCTAGTTCACATCTACCGTTGGATCGTAATTGTGTGGTGGAGATTGATCGTGTCGGGTGAGGTCATTAGCTAACCGCAACCATTGATTTCGTATCCTGCCTGGATTGAGCCATGCGGTTGTGCATCACCGCCGTTGATCGTCCACGTGGACAGCTGTTGTGAGTTCTTCTTCGAGATGTCGCCGGAGTCCATGACCGCCACGGTTTTGCCGTCGTATGGAGCTAGGTCACCGAATTAAGCGCGATTGACGAGGCTATTTAAGTCCCGAGATTCGCCATCATTTGGCGATGTTGTTGATCCAAGGATTTGTCACTGAGGTGTCTCCACCGTGTGGAACGAGCTCACCGTTGTTGTTTGAAGTGCCGCCGCCCTTTTTCTTGGTAGATCTCGTCGGCCGCTGTGTTTGGGGTTGCATTGAAGCAATCATTGGACTCGTCGTCTTCAACTCCAACAGATCCTCACCATCCGAGATCAATTCAACGAGGTAACGTCGTAGTAGGGGTTGTCGTGTTCGCTCTGGCAAGTCGCGCCGCTGTGGGGAGTCGAACGTGGTGTTGACCGTTCGATCCATCGAAGGCCGCTAGATCTTTGACGCGTGGCTAGCTCTGCACTTCACCACGTGTCCTTGACGCCGGGATTAGATCTGGTCATAAGATCGGGAATGCGTGGCTCAGATCACACCGTGCCCCGAGGCAATCATCGCTTGACGCATGGCGCACGGTAATCCAAGCGACGTGGACCGAGTCCACGGTGAACCAACTCAGTTCTATGGACTCAGTCCATGGATCGGTGCTACGTGGCGATCGGCGATTGGTCTGGGCAGGGGCGATGTCACACTGATGTCATGGTGACGCAATAAAGGAGTTTTTCAATAGTAAAGTAATTCAAGTAATTCTTATTTTCCAATTTTTAGATTTTTATGATTTTTGAATCTTCCGAGAGTCTGTTCTCCCTCATATGAGCTCTGATTGACGTGATTCAAATTTCTAATTTTTTTAAAAAATTGAGGTCTATTTAATGGAGAGTTTTATTTGATTTTTAGAGATTGTTTGCTCTCTGTTTTGGTGTTTATTTGGTGTTCTCTCTCTTTGTGCGTAGATGTTAAAGTGCTTGGAGTGGCCAGGAGGAATCGTTGACTCAAGACTAAGGTCTAGAGCAAGATAAGGGCTTTTGTAAGGCAAGTTGTACTTTGATTATGTTGAACCCAGTTTATAAAATTTCTATGTTGTTTTACTTTGTGCATGTTATTTTATGTGTATAACTGTTTCAAATTAAATTGGGATTTAGTTAATCTACCTAATTGAACTATACCCCACCTTGTCATTTGTATGCCATGATTGATTGTCACCCTAGATTAGTTGATTATTAGTTGGTTAATATTAAAATCAACATAGGCTGGTTAGATCGTGTTTAGTATGCTTAGCCATGCCACATACATCACATGTCTTACGAAGTATCAAATAGTTAATCTTGAGTAATGGAATATGGAACATGATTATGAATTGGTGTGTTAGGTGGTGTCACACAATAATGTTAAGTTGTAGTGGCGAGGGATGTCACACAACGATGTTGACTTGTTGATAGCGCGTAGTGCTTGGTAATCAACTAGGGTGGTAATCATTTAGATTGAGGCAAGTGGCAAGGGGCAGTGAGCCAAGGTGGGCCATAAAGGCAGAGGGTATGTGGAAGTTTTGCCCTAGTCATGTTAAGGATTTAACATTGCATGCCTTTGACCTGAGTCAAACATGCAACCATATGTTTGGTATGGGACAGACCTACCTGATTAATTAGTAATTTTTTAGCTTTAGTACTACTAGTGGTGGTGTGAGTCCTGGGTTTATGGATCAACTCACATAGCGCAAGAGGGGGGCCCTATTGTGGCGGATTAACCTTCGGTGTTGAAACCTTAGCGGGTAGTACTGGGTTAAGACAGAGGTTTGTCATAATCTCTCCGCCGACACACCAAAGAAAGTGTGTTAATAGCTTGGCAACAAGAGATGATCATGTCGTGTGGGTAAAGCGCATAACCTCTACAGAGTGTAGAATTTATTCGGATAGTCGTGCTCGCAGTATTGAACAATGCTTGGGAATTACAGTCAATGGTTAGATTTTGTAAAATGAAACTTGGATGGTAAGGTTGGATGTTGTTGGAAGGTTGAAACTTGACTTAGGGCTGGATGCCATGTTTACTTGAGAAATGCCAAAAATTACTATTTACTGTTATTTGTTTTACTGTCTTTTGAATCTACTTATTGTATTCTTTTATAAATGCTGCTTATTGCAAAATAACTATGTTAGCCATTCCTTTAGAATAAGCCTTGCATATAGTTATGTTAGAATTGCATTATGTGCACAAATTGTTAGGTGCTTTAAGTACTCACCCTTGCCAACAACAAATCACCAGTTGAGGAGTCTACATCAGCTCTTGAGGAGGAGTACCAGGAGATGAATGTTTAGGGTACGAGCCTTGTCAGTTGCTTGTGGTATATTTAGAGGTTTATCTATGTTTTCATTCTGCTGCAGTTTAATTTGTTATTCACAGTTTAGTTTTGCGAGGCTTGTTCATGTAAGTTTGGGCATAAAGTCAGTCAACAATTTAATATTTAATATCTTTATTGAAGTTTCCGCTGTGTATGATTGTGATATTCATCTATATTGAGTCTGTATGCACTAGCGTGATCCTGTACTAGTGCGATATACACAGGGGTCCGAATTTGCATATTCGGGTCCTGACACAGGTGGGGCCTATGGCCCACAGACCAGGTCCATAGTGGATTGGGTTCACGAGAACAGGAATAGGGCTGACGCAAGTCCTAACGCGGGCTTGCCACATGTCGCACATCCGATGGCTCTATCGGATTGGACGGTGGAGAATCATGGCGACGGTCGGTAGTGACGTGGCAAAATCTGAAGCACTCGCTGCAGATTGGATGGTTAGGGTTTCACGATAAAGAAGCACAGCGAGATCGACGGTTCTACTCACCGAAATCGGAGAAGATGACGCGTTAATTGGCGTAGAGGCGACAAATCGGGCAGGGGATTCGGCAGATCCAAATGCGCCCGACATGGTGAACTCGAAGATGCCAACAGAAGCAGCGGAGATGCAGCGGACAGTGAGATCGACGACGAAGAAGGTGGCAATGACGGTGGTGCACTCCTATAATGTCCGACGAGCCTGTTCGACGAGGACATCCCTTCCACTGATACAACCATACCTACCACTCTTCAACTAGATATACAAGTACCAATTATCAGAGCACGTGCTCGTTAACTCAATTATCAGGTAAAGTCGTTCTTAAGCGTATCTTACTACACTTTTGAGAATAATCCACTACCTGATACGTGTGATGTGATTATACATAGGAACCATGGTTTGGATCAGCAAGGATGCACATCTATGTCAAGCAAAGCCGGAGATCAAGTGTGCCACGTTTTGAAGCACAATTCGGCCTCCGAATACTGGCCTGAAGTAAAACGAGCATAACTTTTTCATACGGTGTCCGATTTGTGAGTTCTTGCACTTAATTAAAAGCTTACTTTGAGATATTTCCAACGGATGTGACCACCTAAACATTCCATCGGATCACTCCGCAATCACCCAAACAAGTTAGGTCAACTTTCTAGTTCGAGTCAAACTTGGGCCTTGTAAGAGTCCTATTTGGCCACTCTTTTATGCTGGCCAAATCCCCCTTCTCTTTTACCTATATATAGCTAGGGAGCTCCAAAATTACTTGGGTTTTGTTTAGTTGTAGTTTTCCTTGGTGAAACTATTTGGTATTGTCTTATTCAGCTATATCAACAGCATACCGTGCTTCGAAACCCCACATCAATATTGTAATTATATTTGCAATTTCAGATTGCTTTTTCTTTGTTCTTGCTTGTTCTTAGATTGTTTGCAGGAATTGATCTTCGTGATTAGGTCAACTGGGTTTTGGCACGGTTGATAACAATTCGGAGTTTGGTTCAGCGATTGCTTAGCGTCGGTCATGTTTCGGTCGTAGCCTGGATCTTGAGGGTCGTCTCCACTAATCGATAGTTATCCATCTCACCAAAAGATCAGGCCTCCATTAGCTTCATCAGGTGGTATCAGAGCTTTTGTTGATCGGTGAGAATTTCAGTACTTTAGATTAGTTTTTATTTTCTATCCTAAATTGAAAATTACTCAACAAAAATTCAATCTTTAGATTCAATTTGGTATTTTTATTTTGTTTTGTTATGTTTTGATCCATCAGAGTCCTTGCTTTAGTTGATGATAGTTTTTCCTTCGCGTGGCTTTTATTTCAATCTGTTCTGAACATTGTTTTCTTCATAACTTTCACATACGAGTTCGGATACTAGTGTTCTTGCACTTTCTTGAAACCTTGGAACGATCTATACAAAAACCTAGTTGGGCATGGACTCTAATTTTGTATCCAGGTCTGTTTAATCTGGACTTCAAAGTTGGTGAAGCAAGTTGTACTTCCAATCCAGATCGGTTCGGTATTTTGATCATAATTCTCATGTCCGAAATCTGATTGAGAAGTTTTTATACTTTCCTGAACCCTCGAAGAGTCATATACAAAAACGTTTTTGGGTGTCCTTTGTGATGGATTCTTTCAGACCGAATTTGATTCAGATTCGGATTTGGTCATATGGGCCGAATTTTGGTCAAATCTGTGCACCTCATGTTTTGGCTATAACTTCTATATACGAGCTCAAAATTGTGTCTTCGTATACTTGTTTTAAAGCATATAACATTACCTTCAATTTATTACATTGTGAGCAAACTAGATTCGGTCATTTTCATTTTTTAATTGTGGCAACAAGTTTGTTGCACTGTTCTAGCCGAATTTGGATTCTTGCATCATTTTGTGTTCTAGCTTTGTTCCTTTGAGTTGGTTGAGTCCAGTAGCATCTATAAACCATAAAACCCTAAAAATATCAGTACACATACCTTTGGGAACCAATTCATTCTTTGCGAATACTTTGATCCCAATTGAGACTACTTGATACATTGCATAATCTTGAATTACCATATCGTACTATCTTGTGACATCAAGTTAGGGATTCAAAAACTTTGTTCATACTAGTGTTGGCCGAAAGTCAACCAAAGAAAGAAAAGATAAAGAAAGAGCCAAAAGGCCAAAAAAAGAAGAGAAAAAAAGAAAATTGTGGCCGGTCACACTACATTGAGTAAAACCCTAATTTGTGTTCGTTATTTTCAGATTGTGCAATTGTATTAATTAGTGAGTAATCTTGTGCCCTTCTTACATTCTTGAACAATAAGTTAGCGTCTCTCTACGACTTATGCAATAGAGCTTTTGGTGTCTCACTTATATTTTATAGTTAATTCCTTGATCGCATAAGTGCCATTATCTTTGCACGTGTGTTGTCCTGAAATTCACTTATATCCTTATGATCGGCAACTAGGGCTTGTGAATTCTAATTAGGGTCATTACTTATCATTACAATAACTAGAATTATCAGATTGCATAGAAAATAAATATTGCCTGTCCAAGCTCCACCTTCTACTAGCCAAATAGGTATCGTTCTCCTTGCAATCGCTTTGCCAAGCTTGAGTGTGTTTATCACGAACCAGCAACCGGTCACTACCTATTTGCTTGGTAAGAATTGGTAAGAATTTGGTAAAAGCTTGACTGTGAGAGACTTTGAACCACCAGCACCTAGTAGTTGATAGGAATATATACTTGTGATTTATTTCTTATCTTCTACTAACAATGGCAGGTTCCACTGATAAGAGCGAGGACGACACACCTCTTACATCGCGCGTATGAAGGGAATCGTACAACACTTTTGACGCCTATTGAATCAACATTCAGAGCGCCTTGAGGGGTTCTAGATCGTACCAATGGAGAGCTTGTTGCGCTTGCTACACGCGTAGGGCAACTAGAGAGAGCTCCACCACCTGCTGCCCCTGTTGCTACCGATGTACTGCGACAACGCCGTATGCGTTCCATTGCTCGCTCATGGGCAGACGAAGTAGAAGAAGAAGTCGTTGATGAAGGAAATCAATATGTTGCTGATACGGAGTCCGATGGAGGATTCAATCCTAACAATGATCGTGTTCATTGGCAATGTCGTTTCAATCGCCAAGGTATGAGAAGAGATCCACCACCAAGAGAGGTACGTGACCGTGATGATCCACTTGGTAAAATTAAATTCACTATGCCTTCTTTTGCTGGAAAGTCATTCCTGATGCATATCTCACATAGGAGCTAGCCGTAGAACAAAAATTTGCTTGCTATGCTTTTCCTGAAGATAAGAAAGTTAGGGCTACTACTAGTGAGTTCACTGATTTTGCATCTATTTGGTGGAGTTAGTATTGTCGAAATATTCACTTGGAATGCTTTGAAGAGACCTATGAGACATAGATTTTTACCTTCTTATTATTCTCATGCTTTGTTAAACAAATTGCAACGTTTAAGACATGGTAGTAGTTCCGTAGAGGATTACTATCAAGAATTGCAAACTGGGTTATTACGTTGTGGTTTAGAAGAAACTGAAGATTCTAAATTGGCTCAATTTTTTGGTGGTTTAAACCGTGAAATTCAGGATATACTTGATTATAAGGAATACAATTCTATCACTCGCTTGTTTCATCTTGCTTGTAAGGCTGAAAGAGAAGTACATGGACGACAATCCAAGACGAGAGGATATTTTGGTGGATCTTTTGCAGACCGTTCCAATCAAGTGCAATCAAAGGCTCCATACAACACTTCTATTCGAGCCACTGTACCAAGTTCCTCCCACAAGAGTCAGCTCCCCACTACTTCCACTACTCCTACACGTGCACTAGAAACAAGTAAAACCATGGTACCAGCCCCCACACAAAGTCCATCCTCGGTTGCTTCGACAGGAAGAACACGAGAAATACAGTGCCATCGCTGCAAGGGCTATGGTCATATGATGAGGGCTATGGCCAATTTTAAAAAATTAATTAGAGAGAGCTAATAGAGAAAAGGAGAGTAGCAAAATTGAAAATCGGATTGTAGCTAAAGAACTTGTACGATGCACTCAGCCACAAAGATGTGTCCTTTTCAAGTAGTTTATGGATTTATCCTTTGCGCTCCTATTGATTTATTACCACTACAAACTTCGAAAAAGGTAAATATTAATTCTAAACAACGTGCTAAATTGATACTTAAGATGCATGAAACCACTAAGGAGAATATAGACCATATGAACGCTAAATATAAACTTGTTAGTAGTCAGGGTAGAAAAGAAATTAAATTTGAACCTAGTGATCTTGTTTGGTTACACTTGAGAAAAGAAAGGTTCCCTGACTTGAGAAAATCAAAATTGATGACTAGAGCTGATGGTCCATTTAAAGTGCTAGAGAAGATTAATGATAATGCATATAAGCTTGATCTGCCTGCAGATTTTGGGGTTAGTCCCACATTTAACATTGCAGATTTGAAGCTATACTTGGGAGAAGAAGATGAGCTTGAGTCGACGATGACTCCAATTCAAGAAGGGGAGGATGATGAGGACATCCCTTCCACTGATACAACTATACCTATCGCTCTTCAACTAGATATACAAGGACCAATTACTGGAGTACGTGCTCGTCAACTCAATTATCAGGTAAAGTCGTTCTTAACTATATCTAACTACACTTTTAAGAATAATCCACTACCTTATACCTGTGATGTGATTATACTTAGGAACCATGGTTTGGATTAGTAAGGATGCACATCTATGTTAAGCAAAGCCGGAGATCAAGTGTGCCACATTTTGAAGCCCAATTCGGCCTCCGGATACCAGCTTGAAGTAAAACGAGCATAACTTTTGCATACGATGTTCGATTGGTGAGTTCTTGCACTTGGTTAAAAGCTTACTTCGAGATCTTTCCAATGGATTTTACCCCACCTAAAAATTCCATTGGAGCACTCCGCAATCACCCAAAAAAGTCGGGTCAACTTTCCAGTCCGAGTCAAACTTGGACTTTGGGCCTTATAAGAGTCCTATTCGGCCACTCCTTTGTCTTGGCCGAATCCCTCTTCTCTTTTACCTATATATAGCTAGGGATTCCCCCAAAATTACTTAGATAGTTCGAATTGGATAGCAGCAATAATCAATTTTAGCGCGAATTGTTTGGAGGGGAACTCTACCCTTCTTGATGCATTCGGCACGTGCAATTTCTTTCCGTGTGAGACGACCTACAATTTTTACTTTTACTCCCCTTATATCCGCTTTTTTAGTTAATTCAATGGATTTTTTCATTGCCTTTCGGAATGAAACTCTATTTTTTAATTGAGTTTTTTTAGTTGTAGTTTTCCTTGAAACTATTGGGTATTCTCTTGTTCGACTAGATCAACAGCAATACCGTGCTTTGGAACCCCACATCAATACATTAATTATGTTTGCACTTTCAGATTGCTTTTGCTTTGTTCTTCGATCGCTTGCTGGAATTGATCTTCGTGATCAGGTCAATCGGGTTTTGGCACGGTTGATAACAATTCGAGTTTGGTTCAGCGATTGCTTGGCGTCGGTCGTGTTTCGGTTGTAGCCTAGATCGTAAGGGTCGTCTCCACTAATCGATAGTTATCCATCTCACCGAAAGATCAGGCCTCCATTAGCCTCCTCATTAGAGAAGGTAGCACGAGCGACGGCGGCTAGGGCAATCGAGGCGCCGTCTCACGGTGAACAAGATGGGGGCTAGTCGGCTTTTAAAGGCCTTGGGAGGCGGGTACGACCCGGACTCCGAGAGCGGTAGTGTGCGGCGTGAGGAGCTGGGTCGGGCCGCGGAACGAAGACGGTTGGGCCGGGCGTTTGCGCGGGCAGTCCGGCTGCGGAGTGGGCCAAGGCAGAAGCGAAGCGAGCAGAGCGCAAGCGGGCCGTAGGGAATAGGAACGAGCTGGGGCGGTGGATTTCAGCCCAAAAGAATTTTTGAGAATTAAAACCATTTTTTGATTTATTAAATCACCAAAATTTCAATAAGTCTGAACAAATAGCAAAAATTTTTCAGAAAACTCTAAAAAATTACAGAAAAATTCGTTAGAGCATAAGAAACCCAACTATAAAGAAAATTTATTTTGTTTGATGTATAGTTTAGTCAAATTAAATCATTTTCATAAAGAAAATTTCAAATTAAGCTTCATTAAAATTGGGGAAAATGCAAATGGTTCATTTTAATTATTAAACATTCTAAAACTCAAATGTTTGGGATGTTACAACCAATCCATTCCAAAGATGGCATCTAGAGTCTGTGTATCCAACATAATGAGATTTTCCAAAAACTCTTATCTCATCAATAAGCAACATAACTCCCAAACAACCTAAATTAGATCTAAGTTCCATAAAGGGGATTGGACTAATAAAATGCACTTAAGATTCATAACATTCAACTCATTTTTAACAGCGAAAGCTCGAGAAACAACAGAATGTGATGCTCTAGAATCAAATAAAACTATTGCAGGTATTGAGTTAACCAGAAACTTACCCAGAACAACATCTGATGCATCCTGAGCTCCATTAGTGGTGATGTGATTGACTCAACCTCTCACCGTTGCTTGCAGCGTAGCTCTAGCTTAACTTGTTCCATGATTTGCTCCTTGCGCAGGCGCTTTCGCTAGTGTAGAACCAATATTAAAATGAACAGGAGTAACATCTCCTCTTTAGGGACAATTGTTGGAAAAATATCCTGGCTCTACAAATGAAACAATGCTTGATCGAGGATATTTAACTTCCTCCTAGCGTAGCTTTCGCTTGATAGGTGTCTGGAAATTCTGACTAGAGGCACGCGGTCCTGGGGGCAGCATCTTGAACATGGCTTGAGGTTGAAACCTAACAAATTATTGAGGTGCAACTCTCAGCCAACGCTGATTCTAGCTACTTCCTTATTGATCTATTCTACGCTTGCGATTGTCATCCAACTCCTTGCGCTTTATCCTCAAGGATGAGAGCCTTGTTAACTAACTCTTGGAAATCCGGAAGGTATGGGTAATCAACCCAACTTGCAATCCAGAGTTCAGTCTCTTCATCAAATGAGATTGTTTTGCTTTGTCAGTAGCAACATTTTCTGGTGTATAACGAGCAAGCTGTATAAACTTATTCAAATACTCGGCCACAGATTGGATCCATTGCTTAATAGCCCTGAATTCTTTTTTCTTCAAGTCCATGATACCCTCCGGCACATGGTACTGACGAAAAGCAACAATAAATTCATTCCAGGTTATGTCCTGTGGGGCTTCATGGGCAGGACAATAACTCTCACACCATTCAGCAGCTGTTCCTTCTAATTGATGAGAAGCATAAAGGACCTTCTCATTGCTCTCACACTAAGTAATGTGTAACTTCATCTCAATGGTTCTAAGCCAATCATCTACTTTAGAAGTCGTGGCATTTCCCGAGAATGTCGACGGATGGGTCCTCATAAAGTCTGGCAATTTTGAGTATGATCGGGGCCCATTGTTAGCAGCTTGAGATGCACTATTGATACTTGCTTGATTGGTTAGGTTCTGCACTTGCTGCATCAATGCATGCATCAATTGAGTCTGAGCGGCCAAGAACGCTCCAAAGTTTTGCATATCCACTTGAGGTGACGGTTGAGGAAAGGATCCATCATTAGGGTTGTCACTGGATCCGGTACCACTTCCACTAGCTCCATTGCTTCCATGAGTCTGAACTATCTGCTGATCACTCCACAGGGTTAGGAGAGAGGACAGCATAGATAAGAAACAAGAGTCTAATACAGGGACACAAGTTTGACCCAACAACTTGAACAATCTAATACAGGAACTTGGTATGGTTGCTTACAGAGTCTAAGAGCCTCGGAACACATACTGCACACTCAACAAACAAAAAAGAACAAACTAAACCTAAGCACATGTAGCTAACGCCTAAAGGGTGTCACTTCTTATCTCAAGCGGATGGAACTCCAAAACAAGAGTCTCAACTGACTAAACTAAATCCATCACTCGTTGAGCCAACTAGGTTGAGTCTCTCCTGGGGCATAAAATAACGATGGGCGGACATTGGCATGAATCGATCTTGAGGGCAAAGAACAACAGGCGCGAACTGCTCAAGCATCTCATGAGGCATAGACTCTGAGTCTTTAGGTTCCATCTCCACCACTTCAAGGTCCTCCTTTTCATCCAGTTCCTCTTCTATCTTCAATTTAGTTGCAAGCAAGGCTTCCTCCAGCTTTGCTATCCTCTCGGTAGCCATCATGCGTGTTGAACGAAGATCTTCTTTAGCAACCCTTAGGGCTTTGTAGACCCTTTCCAGTTCTTGGGTGGTATCCTCCATCACTTCTTCTTGGGCAGCAGCAAATCTGGCCAAGTTGTCCACTGTGGTATCATCTTCCTCTTTAGTACTTGGGCTTTGAGCTGCACCTCCTTGTGATGGAGTCTGAACAATATTTGCTTCAATTCATCAGCATGTTAGTGGAGATGCGACACAATGCAAGGCTTGACGATTCTTGAATTCTGGCATCAAAAGAAAACCTCCGAACGGTGATATTGATTAGGTGATTGTCCTTGGTATCTTCCCTAAGTAGATAACAATCTTGCATATCGTCCCACAATCCTTGCCATTAACGGTCCAACTGGTTCCCCTGGTAAAGTGGCCTCTCGTAACCACCAAGCACTTGCAAGACTCTCCATAGCTCAGCAGCGTAACCACCAGTATGCTCCCCATAGGTCTAAAGAATCCTCATCAGATAAAAACAGCCTGAGGTTAGGTCTCAACTTAAACCAGCAGTGAAAGAGAAGAAAATTTCATAAAATAGAAGAATAAGATGAGTCAAGAACATATTATTCTTCCAAGTTAAGTTCTCTTTAGAAAATAGTTTTGAAGATCCTAAGAATGGTAAATCTATCTAGGGTTAAGACCTACAATCAATACGGCTCTGATACCGCCTCTATCGGGACCCGAATAAGCAAATTCGGACCCTTTGTGTATATCGCACAAGTCCAGGATCACGCTAGTGCACACAGTGGCAACATAGATGAAATATCACAGTCATACACAGCGGAAAAATAAAAAGACTCTACTTATTGAATAAAAGATAGTTGATTGAACATATGGTCGACTTTACATAATTATGCCACACAGGGCTTAAACTCTAATATATAAAAAACAGCGGAACGAAAACTTCGTAGAAAAACCCATCAATGTGCCACAGGCAACTGACAAGGTTCGCACCATAGAAACTCGTGTCCTAATACTACTACAAAGTAGGTGTATACTCCTCTTCAACTGATGATTTTGTTGTGACAAGGGTGAGTACATAAAACACTCAACAAGTTGTGCATAGAATGCAAGTCTATATAACTATATGCAAGGATTATTCCAAATGAATGGCTAATATGGTTATTTTGCAATAAAGCAGCATTTACAATTGAATACAATAAATAGATTGAAATGACAGTAAAACAAATAACAATAATAAACAACATTCAGGTATTTCTCAAGAATAAACTGGCAAACATCCCTAATTAATTTCCAAAATTTCCAATGGTACACTATAGGGACCCAAATATGCAAATCCGGACCCTCTGTGTATTCTGCACTAGTCCAGGATCACGCTAGTGCACACAGACTCAACATAGATGAATACCACAATCATACTTAACGATAACATAAACAAGACTTCATCAAATTAAATATAACTTGTTAAACGACCTTATGATCCATCTTACATGAGTATGCCACACAGGGCTAAGACTGAAAAATATATGAAACAACAGCGGAAATGATTTATTTATAGTAACCATTCAATTTGCCACAGGTAACTGACAAGGTTCGCATCCTAGTTGTCCGCTTCCTCATGAAACTCCTCGTAGCGTAGCGCCTCCTCTCTAACTGGTGATTTGTTGTTGCAAGAGGTGAGTACATAAAGCACTCAACAAGTTGTGAACAGAATGCAAGTCTATTACACTATATGCATGGCTATTCCAAAGGATTGGCTAACATGGTTATTTTGCAATAAAGTAGCATTTATTAAAGAATAACATAAATAGATTGTAAAGATAGTAAAACAAATAATAACAATATTAAATTTCTCAGTAATTTCCCAAATAACCTGACTCACAACCTTAGCCAAATTCCATTCTTCCATAAGCATATAGCCTCCATCCCCAAGTTATTTTATTAAAATCTAACCCTTGACTGTAATCACCGAGCAATGCTCAATACCACGAGTACGGCTATTCGAATAAGTTTTACACTCTGCATAGATTGTACACTTTACCCACAAGATACAATCATACACCACAAAGGCGAGTGATCATAACACTGGTGGGACTGGTTACCACATCCAGGGCCCCCTCTTGCGCCATGTGAGTCTACCTGTACACCCGGAACCCACACCACCACGACAGTACCAAAGCCTAGATATAACATATTATTCAACTAAGTCTGCCCCATACCAGACATGTGGTTGGATGAATGACTTAGTTTAAATGCTTGCAAGGTTAAGTCCTTAATTGACCAAAGCAAGACTAACCAAGAATTAACCATTACCATTACCATCAATTACCATTATCAAAAACAATACGACCACCCAAATGCCACATTGGCCCACCATAAAACCACAACTCTTGCCACTTGCCTCAGTCTAAATCATTTTACCACCCCAATTGATTACCATGCACCACGTGCCATCAACAACAATGTGTTACAACACCTAACACACATACTCATAAACATGTTCCATATTCCATTAAGCAAGATTAACATTTTCACATAAAATTATATCAATAACTCGTTGCATGGCTAAGCAAACTATTTGCGTTCTAACTAACCCACATTGGCAATTAATAGCCACCATTTAATAAGAATCATACTAGGGTGACAAATGAAATATGACTTACAAATGACAAGGTAGATATAACTCAAATTGCATAATTAGCTAAACCCAAATAAATTGAAACAAGTATTAATTGAGCAAGCATGCAATAGTTTAAAACAATATAACTTTAGAAACATGGTTCAACATGATCAAAGCACAACTTGCCTTCAAAGAGCTCTAGATCCTGCTCTGGACCTTGATCTTGGGTTGGCTCCTCACTCACGAATACCTCGGGCACTTCGACGTCTACGCAGAACGAACAATAAAGCAATCAATACCAAAATTAGAGAGCAAAGTCAACTCCAAAAATTAAATAAAATTCACCATAAATAGAGCTCAATTTTACAAATTTTTAGTAACTGGAATCACCTCAATCGGAGTTCGTATGAACAAGAACGAGCTAAACAAAGTTTGAATTAAAAGATCAATCAGAAAAATATAAAATCCGAATTAAATTAATTATTTTTCTAATGGAAATTCGCATTTGTGACATCACTGACATGTGGACCAATCTCTGGTCGACGCGTGTCCCGGTGCATGGACACGGTCTACGGCCGCCTGAGTCCATGGTGGACTTGCGGCATTGTGCTTATGCGCTGGTTGACGCAAGCCATGGTGTTAGTAGCACACGTGGCTTGACGCTGACACGACACCCGACAAGCACCGATTCGGCCAACACACGACACAATCTAAACCGTTAACTCCGGATCTGAACGCTGATATCAACCGCCACGATCTAAGGTGATGTGGCAACACCGCAACCATACTATCTAATCAGACAGCTGACGTTTACTAATGTGGTTACGGCTCAGAGTGGCTATGATCGTGCCACGTGGCACGGCGCGACTGGATACGGCACGCGGCAGATCTCGCCCGTCAACGACATATCCAATGGTTGGGGATGAGCGGGGACAAGCGAAACGGCGGGCCACGTGCGTGACCCTGGAGTGGATGCGCGGCAAAATCTAAACCGAACACAGACGATCGGACGGTTGACACTACTCGACGTGGAACAATGATGTGGTTAGCCCGGTGCTTGATGCGCGGCCACCATCCAACGATCCCTTACCAGATCCAACGGCCGAGGAAGTTCACAAGGGCGGCAATGGCACGACGGCGCTGTTTCGCCGGACTTGAGGACGACGACCACGGCGACGGTGTTCTAGGGATCCTTCAATGACGTTATCACCCGGTACCGATGCGTCTTGACATGACGAACTCGAAGATGGCCCTAGCGCAAAAGGGCGGTAGCTACCTCTAGAACTCCGGCGAGCTCGCGTGGTCAACTGGCGGCAGCTCAGGCAGCGTGCGCTAGGGCGTTGGGTGCGGCGCGGTGTGAGGAATCATGCACGAGTGGCAGCGCTATAAATAGGGCCCTCGGCTTCCGTGAAAATCATAGAAACCGAGGTTGGTTGAGATGTGGTGGCGGAATTCGAGCTCCTCACGGCAAGGCTACATGGCGTCATCTCATGCGTCCGTGCGTCATCGATCCAACAGCTCTAGCGCACCGGCGACGCGGAAGAATCTCGATCGCCCGATCGAGATCCAACTGCCGAGATCTAAAACTTGTTTTATTTTTAGATAAAACCTAACAAGAGTCTTAATTCAAATAAAACCAAATTAAATTAAATAAATTCTAGAGAGTTTTCAAAAATATAAAATGCATATAAAATCAATAAATGCAAAAATTTGGATGTTACACACACTGCCTCCCTTCCCAAGTTTCATTTTATAAAATCTAAGCCTTGACTAAAATTCTTGAGCATTGTCCATAATTGGGGACGTGCTATCCGAATAGATTTACACTCTATAAAGGTTATACACTTTACCCACAAGATATGATCAAGCTTATACTACTATGCAATGACACATACCCGTCGATGTGTGGCTAAGAAGATCATAACAAAATCTTTCAAAAACTCTATCTGAACATAGACTCTCCCGATAAGCCTGAGCTCACTATTCCTTCCCTCACACAGAGCAGAAGAATAGGAGGGACTTATCTTTCAACTAGGAACAATCCTTGTTCAAGATATGAGGCCACTACACACACTCTCCCATGACCGCACACACAGTTTGGTCTTCCACCTGAGGCATCATATGTCAAGACTCGGCAACTTACTAAGTTAGGTCTGGCCCTTAACAGATATGTGGTTGTGTGATTAGCTCAGTTCAATGGCTTGCAAGGTTAAGACCTTAACTGATCGAGGCAAGACTTCCATCAACATCAACCCAAATGTCACAGACCTACCATGGCACACAACCTCTTGCCCATTGCCCCAGTCTAAATCATTTAACACCTCAATTGATTATTGTGCAACACATGGCATCAACAACTCAACATCATTGTGTGACAACACATGACACACCTTTTCATAAACGTGCTCCATATTCCATTAGTAAAATTGAATTTGTACTTCCAAAAGACATCAGTTTTACGTGTCATGGTAAGCAACTACACACGATGTAACTAACCCACGTTTGTATCTATTAGCAACCAATTAATAATTATCCTTCCTAAAGTGACAAATGATCATGCCATACAAATGACAAGGTAGGCATAAGGTAGGTATAGCTCAATTGGTTTCAATAGCCAAATCCCAAATTATTTGGAAAACAATTTTAACATAAAATAACATGCAATAGATTAAAACAACATAGCATTTATAAACCTAAGTTCAATATGATCGAAGCACAACTTGCCTTGGAATAGTTCCTAATTTTGGTCTAGACCTTGAGCTTGAGTCAACTCTTCACCCTCGAACGCTCCGGGCACTTCAACATCCACGTGAAACGAGAGACAAATACCAAATAAATACAAATCAGAGACAAAACAATCTCTAAAAATCAAATAAATTCACCATAAAATAGATCTTGAATTTAGAAATTTGAATCGCCTCAATCGGAGCTCATATGAAAAAGAATGGGCTCTCAAAAGATTCAAAATAATGAAAAATACAAAAAATATTGAATTTCCTGAATTATGTTTCTAAAGAAAAATCGATTTATGTCATCATCACTGATGTCAATGATTGATTTTTGGGAATTAAAATAAATTTGAAAAATCTATTAGATTGACATGTGGGCCCACGGTCCATAGACCGGGTCCATAGAACTTATCTGGTCCATCATGGGCTAGGTTCACAGGATTGGTTCGGCTGATAGGTGGGATCGCTTTGATGCTGACGTGGCATGATGACGCGATTGACACATGGCGGCTATGGCTAACCAGCTATCACGATGGCATCGACATAGATGCCACATCAACGAGGACTTTGTCCCCAACGAGCTCTGGTGAGAGATAGTGGTGCGGCTCGATCGGTGCAGAGGAACACTACTCGAGTAACGACGAAAGGCGATGAATCAGGCTCAGCTTTGCACTGATCCAGAAGAGGGCGAAGCGATGAACTCGGATATGCCATCGGGAGTGGCGAAAACACACTGGAGAGGGAGATAGATGCGGAAGAAGACGCTTTGGGCGGTGGCAGCACTTCATGAACCTTCGGCAAGCTCACGACGGCCAATGATGACAGCTTGAATGACGACGACTAGGGTTTCGGGTGTGGCAGAAGTTGAGGAACATGGATCCAGGCTCCGAGTTACAGATACCTCCTTGTCTAGGTTCCTAAGGGCACACCAATTTTGGTGTATCTTGTATTCAATGAGATTCCTCATTGCAAGCGAGGGTTACAATGAGATTTTATATGTGCTCGGCCAGGTACACAAATAATATCCTAAGGGTAGGTCTCTGACTCTAGGGTTCCACAGGGGTCCCGATGCTTGGGCCCTCCTTTGGGGACTGACCTTGTGAAGAACACGAGACTTGATGGCCCCACTCGACAGTCGATATCAAGTGATACTAGAGTGCCCATCCATCTCCATGGGCGCCTAGTAGGGTGCCCTAGTGGACTGGTGAAGCATCTAGGCCCCTAATTTATTTTGGATTTTGGTAATTAATGACAATCGTGATTAAAGGACTAACACATTCTTTAAGTGTGTGAGGAAAGGTTGGTCCATGTCATTGCATGTTGAAAAGACGAAAACATGAAAAAAGAGTCTATCACGGATTCAAGCTCAAAGCCAAGGTATAAAAATTTAAGGACCTTTTCATAGCTTTTACCGATCTCGGTGTTTTAAGAGAAGATCGTGTTGCTAGAATAGGTTCCATACTATTAAGAGGGATCCAGGACTAGTACCTTGAGAATATTTAAACATGATGGCTCAAATCTTCTTTTTTTCATACTTGGTTTTTGATTGCATGGGAAAATCCTTGCAAAAATCATTCTTCTCTCTGTATATCGGCACTACTTCTCAAATAGAGTGGTAGTTATTTTCTAGAGAAATGAATTTTGGCGATTTTGGTCTTGTTGGCACTACCACCATATAGTGCCTGATACTACCGCAAGTCGGTAGTACCGCCCCCCATGGGACGGTAGTTATTTTCCAAATATTTTCCAAAAAGGGTCATTCTCTGGGGTTTTCTATTATTGGCACTACCGTCCTCCTAGTCGGTACTACCGCTCATGCGGTAGTGCCGCCCAATTATTGGCAGTACTTATTTTCCAGATAAGTCTTTCTTTTGGACCATGTTGAGTCCAAATGTCGGCACTACCGATATTTACATGTCGGTAATGCCGGAGTACTGTAGCTACGGCTACTATCTACCGCATTAAATGCCGATATCGATCGTTACATGGGGGTCAGCACTATCGCACTTTACATGCCGGTAGTGTTGGTTTTGCTGATTTTTATGAATTTCTCCCCTAACGGCTAATTGAGTTGGTGGGGGCTATAAATACCCCCACTCCTATAGAATGTGTAACTCTTGGACATTCATTGCATACTTGTTGAGCCCTAGCAAGCCTCTATTTATAAATTGAGCATTCAATTCTCATTTTAGTGGTTGTTGAGAGCATTCAAGTGTGAGATTTGATTTTGAGCTATTGAAACACTTGATGATCCTCAAGCGAGTGTCACAGTTCTATTCTCTTGGAGTTTGCCTACTCCTAGACAGCTTGAAGGAGAATCCAATGATCTCTTCAAGGAGATTGTGAAGAGACTCAATTTTGGTGTGAAGGTTGGAGTTCACCTACCCGGAGCGGGAAAGAGCTACCACTAGTGATCAAGGAAGGCTCAGATTACGCAAGGAGCTGGCTTGATTCGTTCAAGCTTTCTCAGTGTGTATTAGGGGAGACCGGCAAGTCTCCGAGACCATAGGAAAAAAATTCGTCATGTTCATCTTGTGGTTTGCCTTCTTGTTATTAAACTTGTGCCATTTACATTCCTAGTGATCATTGTGCTTGATTATCTCTTTAGGATTGATATTATCGTTTAGAGTTAGTTTATCGGTGACTTTAGTGAAACCTAGACATTTTATGTTTTAATTGTTGTAGATTGCACTTCTTGTCATATAATTGAATTATAGCCCAAAGAATTTTAAAAACCTCCTATTCACCTCCCTCTAGTCGGTTATCCTTGATCCTACAAGTAGTATTAGAGCCTGGACTCTCCTTTTGGGCTTTACCGCCTAGAGAGTGAAGGATGGCTTGTGAGGGTGTTTCCATAGGCAAGGCACCTCTTTTTTATGGCACTAATTATGCTTATTGGAAAATTCATGTGACCTTTTATCTCAAGGCCATGAGTCCAAGCATATGTAGAATTATCAGTGAGGGTTTTGCAATGTCACTTGATGCTTAGGGTTCTACCGGACAAATATGAGGCGTTGGTATTCCTCAACTCTCTCGAGTTGGCAAGGATGACACCAACTGTACTCTTGGGCAACCTCTTCCCAAATGAGTTGTACAAGAAGGACAAGGAGGAGCTCTTGTTGAAAAGTTCTTTCAAAAAGAAGAACATTGCATTCAAGGCCAAGGCGGAGTCAAGCGATGAAACACTTGATGTCGAAGAGGATGACTCCGAAGAGGTGATGGCACTCCTTGTAAGTGAAGGACTGAAATCGACGAATAGGAGCCCAATAAAAATCCCCCCGCCCCTCAAAAATCTCTTCTAGAATACTAATGCTATGGAGTAAACACTAGGTTCAAGAACACGAAAAGCATGATGATAAAAGCAAAAATGTCAGCAATGAGGATGAGCAGAAATATCAAACTTGGTCGTCAAGAAATGTGAATAACTTTAGATCTACTCATCCAAAATTGATGAAATTTGAATCACAGGAAGATAAGGTCCTCTGGGTCGTGATTCGAAAAGGAATTTCAAAATAAAGCCCAAAAGAGAGACATTTCTAGCTCAACATCCACTGCTGCACAAAAGCAGAACTTTCAGAAACCAAGCTATCAAGAAACATCAATTACTTTTGATATAATCGTTAAAAGTTGATGAAATTTTAAATAAAACAAGGTAAGGTCCTCATGGTCATGATTCCAAAAGGAATTTCAAAATGAAGCCCAAAAGAGTGAACTTTCTTGGTTAACATACACACTGCACAAAAGCAAAGATTTCAGAAACTTTGACCACAAAGAAATCTCAATAACTTTTGATCTGTTCAACCAAACTTGATGAAACTTGAACCATGACTAGGGAATGACCTTGTGACTATGATTCCAGAAGGAATTGTAAGAATAAGCCTAAGGTCTCATTCTGTCATGCAAATGGTTCAAGCTGCACCAAAAAACAGTGATTTCAAATCAAGAACACGGTGTTGCAAGCATAACTTGAGCAATAATGAGTTCTAATGGATCTTGCTGGGTTGGAACATGATTTAGATGAGTTCCTCAACCTCTTACATGTCGTAGATCCAAAAGAACTTCAGCAAGTAGAAAGAGGGGAAGCACAGCTCAAGTTGCAAGAAAGAACCAAGTAAAAATTCTTACAAGAATTAAGACAAAGTTTGCTTAAATGATTGGGATATGATCAAAAGAAGATTCATCCATCAATCATTCATCCTTTGCATAAAATTCATAAGTATTTAGAAGGAGAGGAGGCAAATCCAAATGTGCAAAAAGTAAATTGCAAGAATTTAAAGTGCGAAATGTAAATTCCAAGAATTTAAAGTGAGGAATGTAAATTGCAGAATATAAGACGAAATTAAAATTTCATTGCTTTGAGAGGAAGTTTTACAAAGCCTCACAACTAGGTGGGCAAAGCTCAAAGGAGCACAAGAAAACCGAAATCCTTCTCAAAGACTTAGCATGGAGGCATCCATCTACCCCTCTATCTAGGTAAAAGGTACCAACCTGAATAGCCACCTTCTTGGCGATTAATGAAGTGCAAGGTCAAGTAAAGCAACTAAGACAGTCATTTTCATAGTATACGTGCTTGGCAAGTAAAGAATCTGGCTTTCTACCGACCCTAGCTCTAGGGACTATAGAATAAATCCTTTGGCTCACACCGCTACTATAGAAGATAGCGAAGACCTATAGCAGCGAGGCTCTTCGCTTGCTCAGCTCCTCTGCACAACCTAGTCAATCCCCACCCTTGGATGACTTCCTTCTCCCATAAGGAACCTCATCAAGGGCTAGGATTCTCCACCAATGGATGACTTCTTTCTCCCATAAGGAACCTCATCAACGGTTGGGATTAACTCACTCACTCATACATGAGCTAACCCGAAACCCAACAACATAACGGGTTTTAACTATTTGACACTAACCTAACTACTACTCCACCCGCAAACCCTTTGTCCATAGATTCTACTTCATTTGAGTATGGCTTAAGTTAGTATCTCATCCATCCACTTTTCATCCTGGCTTGCAGCAAATACCCAGCCTTAGTCATCTTCTGGTATCACCTTGACTATTTGGACCTCAGCTCTTCTAGCCAAGTCCCGGTCTCCTCCACCTCACCAAGACCTAGCTCCGAAGTCCTGCAACCATCACAACAAGCAAAACATCATATAGCATTGCACAACATAATATGCAATATTTAATTAACAGCAATATGAATTCCTAATTAAATGCATCGCTCAAGCTCACAGAAAAGGCTGATAGCAACCCAAAATTGCAAATTTAATTTTTCAAACCAAAACAAACTCACACAAATCGATGCAAGCCTAACAAATGTCAAATACTCATCACACATCCATAGGTTGACCTCCACATGGTCCCACAGTAAGGTGAATGAGGAGGTTCATGAAGAGGTGTTCAAGCTCAAGCACTTCTTACAAGAACAAGAAGGGGCAATCCTCAAGAACCAAGTGCTACACCAATATTCGTTGCTATGAGTGTGATGAGAAGGGCCACATTGCCTCTCATTGCCCTAACAAGGAGGACAAGTCCAAGCCACCTAAGAAGGAGTTTAATGTCAAGAAGAAACTCTTCAAGAAGTTTCACAAGGATGGCAAGGGTGAGGCTCATAATGGAGAGTGGAACTCTGATGAGGAGTATTCTAACTCTTAACTCCGATGATGACACTCCCTCCAAGAAGGACTCGCCGGAGTAGCAATCAAGGAGGCTCCATCACTATTCTTCACCCTTACATGTCTTACTTATGGCAAAACGGGATCATAAGGTAAAATTTAATGATGATGATGATGAATCCTTTTATGATGAGCTAATGGATATGCTTGAGGACTTGAATGAGTATATTGGCAATGAGAAATCAAAATTTAAAGTCTTGAATAAAGAATTTCTTTCTCTCAAGGAATCTTTTGAGGAGCTAAAGGAAGCTCATGAGATTCTCCTTCTCAAGGACCATTCTAAGTCCATGGTAGATGTAGGAATTACTTGTGATATCTTTGATGCCATGCCTAGTGTAGAAAATTCTTCTAGCAATGCATCTAGGATTAGCATATATACCTCTTGCGATGATTTAATTGACATGCCATCTCGCTCAATTAAAATTCCTAATCATAATTTGAGTCATTATAGCAATTCTTTAGTAGTTGAAGACAATGAGCTTAAAGAGCAAGTGAACAAGCTAAGTAAGAGCTTAGATAGGTTCTTCAAGGGAAAAGCAACCCTTGATAAAATCCTAAATGATCAACGATGCTCCTACATCAAAGAAGGCCTTGGGTTTATTCCCAAGAAGGGTAAGAAAGTGAGGTACAAAGCTCCAAGATTTGTAAAATCAAATGAGAAGTTTTGCCATAAGTGTTATGATGTGGGACATGTGGCAAATGATTGTCCCATGAGTAAGGCTCTTAAAATGGGCATTTATGATTCTTTCTATGTTCTTAAGAAGTCTAAGAATCGTAGAATCGTAGAATCAAAGAAGGCCTTGGTTGCAAGAAGAATGCCATTTGGGTGCCCAAAGCCTTGATTACTAACCATCGAGGATCCAAACAAATTTGGGTACCTAAAAGGACTTGATTTTCTTTTGTAGGTGAGCTACAAGACCAGTGGAAGACATTGGGTGCTTGATAGTGCATGCGCTCAACACATGGCCGGAGACTGGAAAATGTTCAACACATTTGATGTTGGGAGTGGAAATCATGACAAGATCACCTTTGGTGACAATAGCAAGGGAAAGATAATTGGATTGGGTAAAATCGCTATCTCAAATGATCTTTCCATTTCTAATGTTTCATTAATTAAAACCCTTAATTTTAACTTGCTATGGGTTGCTCAATTATGTGATCTTGGCTTAACTTGCACATTTTCTCAAAATGGTGTTGTGATTTCAAAGGGAAAAGATAATTCTTTGGTTTTCAAAGGCTTTCATTTTGGCAATATCTTTTGTGATGAACTTGGAATAAAGCATGAACTTTTCGCTACCTACACTCTAGAGCAAAATGGAGCTGTAGAAAGGAAAAATTGAACACTAATTGAAATGGCAAGGACATTGCTTGATGAGTATGGTACTTTCGATAGCTTTTGTGCGGAAGCAATCAATACCGCTTGTCATGCCACAAATTGCCTTTTTTGCATCGTCTTTTGAAAAAGACTTCATATGAGCTTCTCATTGGAAGAAAACCGAACATCTCTTATTTTCGCGTGTTTGGATGCAAATGTTCTATTTTGAAAAGGGTGTTCATCTTTCAAAATTTTAAAGCTGTTGTGATGTTGGATTTCTACTTAGATATTCTTGAATAGCAAGGCTTACCATGTGTTCAACCAAACCTCCAGTTTAATTGAGGAGACATGTGATGTTGAGTTTGATGAAACTAATGTCTCTCAAGAAGAGCAAGAAAATTTGGATGATGTAGATGATGAAGGCTTGAGACAAGCAATGAAAAATATGACCCTTGGAGACATCAAGCCTAAGGAGGACCAAGATGATCAACCCTCTTCCACTCAAGATGAACTCTCTACATCCGCTACGCCAAATCAAGTTCAAGTGATTGAGGTGGAAGGAAAGAAGGACGATCAAGCTCAAGTCCTACCTCAAAGAATTCACAATGCAATCTCAAATGATCACCCCATAGATTAAATCTTGTGTAATATTAGTAAGTGTGTTCAAAATCGATCTCGTGTTGCTTCTTTTTGTGAACATTACTCTTTTGTTTCTTCTATTGAGCCATCTCATGTATGCATGAAGAATTAAACAACTTCACCTGAAATGACATTTGGACACTAGTGGATAGACCCCAAGATCATAACGTCATTGGTACAAAGTGGGACTTTAGAAACAAACAAGATGAAAACAGAATTGTGGTATGAAATAAGGCAAAATTGGTAGCTCAAGGTTTAACTCAAATTGAAGGTTTGGATTTTAGTGAAACTTTTGCACCTGTGGCTAGATTAGATGCCATTCGCATCTTGCTTGCATTTGCATCTTGTTTTGATACTAAACTATTTAAAATGGACATGAAGAGTGCATTCTTGAATGGTAAAATTTACGAACTAGTATTTGTTGAGCAACTTCCCGGTTTTGAGAGTTCTAGATATCATAACCATGTCTATAAGCTCTCTAAGGCGCTCTTTGGCCTCAAACAAGCTCCTAGAGCTTGGTATGAGAGGCTTAGAGACATTCTACTCTCAAAAGAATTCAAAATTGAGAAGGTTGATACAACCCTCTTCACTAAAATAATTAATAATTAATTCTTTGTATGCCAAATTTATATTGATGACATTATATTTGGATCTACTAATCAAGATTTTTGCTAAGAATTTGGTGACATGATGTCTAGGGAGTTCGAAATATCCATGATTGGAGAGTCGAGTTACTTCCTTGGACTTCAAAATCAAGCAACTCAAGGATGGGACATTTGTGAGCCAAACTAAGTACGTGAAGAATCTACTCAAGAGGTTTGGCATGGAGGATGCAAAACCCATCAAGACTCCCATGGCTTCCAATGGCCACCTCGACTTAAATGAAAGAGGTAAATAAGTAGATTTCAAGCTTTATAGATCTATGATTGGTAGTTTGCTTTATCTTATCGCATCTAGGCCTGATATCATGTTTAGTGTTTGCATGTGTGCACGTTTTCAAGCATCTCTAAAAGAGTGTCATTTAGTGGTCGTTAAGAGAATTCTAAGATATTTAAAGCATTCCTCAAATGTAGGCTTGTGGTATCCCAAAGGTGCTAAGTTTGATTTAATTGGATATTCGGAATCCGATTATATAGGTTGCAAAGTGGATAGAAAAAGCACTTTGAGAAGTTATCAATTTCTAGGTAGATCCTTAGTTTCATGGCTCTCCAATAAACAAAACACCTTAGCCCTATCCAGCCAAATTGTGCTCAATTGCTATGGATGAGGAAAACTTTGATGGATTATAGAATTAACTTTAAATATGTGCCTCTTTTGTGTGATAATGAAAGCTTCGTTAGGATAGCCAACAACCCGGTCCATCATTCAAGAACCAAGCACATAAATATCTGCCATCATTTTATAAGAGATCATGTGAGCAAAGGTGACATTGTTATTAGCCACATAAGAACCGATGATCAATTAGCGGATGTTTTCACCAAGCCTCTAGATGAAAGCTGTTTTTGTAAGTTGAGGAACGAAATAAATGTCATAGATATCTCTAATGTTGCTTGAATATTTGCACCGTGTTCAGATCTTTATTTGGTGTTAGTTGCGCTCTTTTGGTTTCTTGATCTTTTTTTTGGACAATGCATTAAAAGGGAGTATTATACAAACTCCAAATATACTACATCCCAAAAATGTGAAATATCAAATGAAGTGCAAATATTTTTTTAAAAAAGGGAAGACACTTGGCCAAATAAGTCAAAACTATTAAAATTTATCTTTGTTTTGTTTCCTCAAAACCTCTCTTGAAATTCCTTCATTTTCAAAATATGTAGATGTAAATCTCATCTAATAGTAACTTTGTCAAAATAATGTTCTATATTTTGTCATAAAAGAAAAAACTTGTTTGGATAACCTTTCTTTTAAATTTCCTTCCAAATCCAAAATTTGGTCTATATTGACTTATTTAATGCATTACTTGAGTTATGGCTTTTGGAACTAGAATCTTGAGTATCTCTAGTCTCATAAAAGTATTTTAGACTCAAACAATACAATCAAATTGATGTTCTTGTTATTTGGGTTCTTCAATTTCAAAATGAACATTTGTTGCTCTCAAAACCTATTTAGATTAAGAACTATCTAAATATTTAAGTTCTTGAGATTTTATGGAGTTGGAAATGCTCTCATATGATTTCACTAAGTCTATGAATACATAAGAGATATTTTCCCAACCTTTCTTTTTTGGGTCTTGGTTATGCCTTCTTAGGTCCGGCACTATCGGTGCTTTGCACCCAGTAATACTACCCTATCGGCACTATCATCTGCAGGCTGCGGTAGTGCCGCTTCTATCAGGCGGTTGGTGCCCCATTCTTCTCTCTTTTGGGATCTTGTCTCTCTTGTTTCCCCTCTCCTTCTCCAAAGCCTAAATCTCCATTCCAATCAAATCTTCGACTCCGAGTGCATCTCTTGTGCTCTAAGTAATCCTCCCATCCCTAAGGTAACCATTCCCCCTCCTCTTGCATTCATTTTCTTGCCCTAGGTATCCTTGATCTCAATTTTGGGTTTATGGAAAATGTGGCCAATGCATGCTACTAAAGTTGAAGTTTCTTGTTAAGATGAGTAGATCGGTGACTTTATAGATAAATCCATGAAATTCCATTGCCCGATCTAACCATAAACACAAATTTCACTTGTTGGAATTTTGTTTTCTTGAGAGGCAGCACTACCTAGAATTTCGGTTTCTTGAGAGGCGGCGCATCGAGACCAGTCTGGGCGGTAGTACTGCATCAACAAGAACCATGATAAATTCACGGTAGTATCGCCTCGCACTACCAAAGACGGCTCATGGGTGCTATCGGTTGCTCAAAATTTTGAGATGTCTAAATTAGCTTGCTATCTCATTTTCCATAAAACTTTGATTCTCTTTACTCATCTTCTCTATTTCCTTTGTGTTCTAGAAATCATGCCAAGGTCCAAGAACCCTTCCATGCCTCTTGCTCCTCGTGGAGGTTCATCATCTTTGTGTAAGTCTACAAGAAGTGTAGGCATTCCACAAAGCGACAGTGATGATGACAATGATGATTCATTCGCCATCGCAATGAGGGATTTAGACATAAGGAGGATAGTCCAAAGTGAGCTTCAAAGTAACTCTAGATCAAGGAAAGGCAAGGAAATTGTTGAGGAATCTGAAGAAGAAGAAGAAGAAGTGGAAGAGGATGAGGGAGAAAGTGATCATGATGAAAGATCGAAATGGCGATCAGAGGGGGGGGTGGTGAATGATCCCAAATAAAATTTTCCCCACTCAAAGTACTCCAAACACTCTTGCAATAAAAATCTAAAGCACCCAAATATTTTCGTTCAAACTGGTGCTTCTCATATTCACACACCCTCCAAAACCCAGAACAATTAGACAACTATGTGTACCCCAAGCTTGCATGGATAAGAACCATGAATCATATGAGGGGTTTTTTTAATCACAATCCTGGTTGTCAAGTGTCCAAACAAAAGAGGAATCAATTCAAAAGACTTCTTTTCTAAAAGAGATAAAGCTAAAATACCAAAGTCTCTTTTCAGAAAAGTTAAAGCAGATTTTCAGAAATTGTCCTCAGTTGGAACAGGTGGTTGGAGAGTTTCTGTTGCTCTAAAATTTTTGGGAATTTTTGTCCCTGTGACCAGTAGAGTCATGAAACACTCCACAAAAAATCACCTCATAAAGCTTTGCATAATAAGAATGAAAAATAAAGCAATACAGAAGGTCAGGAACTTCGACCAGAAAGTTTGAGGCTCGGTTTTCACTTCATATCTCTCAAACGGTGCAACCAGTGGACTCAAGAAATTTTATACAGATGTATATACGAGTCCTTCACCTTCTCCAAAAATTATAACTTAAAAATGATTTTTATATAATTTTAGAAAAATCAAATACTAACTGCTGCGTGAAGAACAAGTTCTAGACAGATTTGAAAATTGATAAAAAACTTGATCTCCAGTCTATCCAAGGGTGTAAGAAATATGTAAAACCAAATGAACACCCTTAATACATACTAGAAGAACAGCATTTAGAAGGAGGGGAGGCAAATCCAAATTGCATAAATGTAAATTGCAAGAATGTAAGTGCTGAATTTAATTGCGGAATTTAAGTGCATAATGTAAATTGCGTAATTTAAATGCGTAATGTAAATGCACAAAGAAAAGAAATGATTTGAGGAAACATTTCATTTCTGGAAGGAGAGGTTACAAAGTCTCACATTCATGTGGGCAAAGCTCAAAGGAGCATCAAAAACCTCAAAACCTTCAAGAAAAGGGGAGGCTACCCCTCCACCCCTATGTATACTACTCTTGGGCCACCTACCACCCTTGGATGAGTCCCTCAACCCTAGAGCACTCATCTAAGGGCTATGATTAACCCACACACACAGCCATGCTAGGGCTAACGCAAAACCCACACACATACCGGGTTTTCTTGCACGATTTTCAAAGCATACTACCTAGACCCGCTAACCTATCAACTAGACCTCAATTCGACGGCCCTCATTGATCCACCCGGCATCTAGCTAGCATCATCTCCTTTCCTTGTCTTCTTGACTTGCCCGGACTCCGTCTCCGATCATCTACCGGCGATCTCCCAACCGTCTGGACCTCCGACGCTCCTCGCTTAGTCTCGGTCATCCTCCGCCTCACCATGACCTAGTATCGTCGCCCGGCAACCATCAAAGACAAGGAAAAACCTTTCACATAGCAATGCCCACAATGATATGCAATAAACCATCCAACTCATCACTACCGCGCCCATACAGCCGGTACTGCCACTCCTGGCAGAGACAACTCAAATTGCTTCATTTTGAAAATCAATCCAAATCAAACTCAAACTTGAGCACACCTTACTCAAATAAAGTCAAATACTCATCACAGACATGGATGGACCTCCACATGGTCCTGCAATCTCCCCCTTGATGAGTATATTGACAAACCACACAAAAGGCATAAATTTGAGTTTGAATGAGAGAAGAAGAAAGCAATTTGTTTGCAAAACCAAACTTGGTCCAGAGAAAAAGATATAAAATCATGACCAAGTTGGCAGAAAGAATTTAGAGCAACCATGAAAAGAGCAAGTTTTCCACAAAAGCTCTAAAAACCAATCATAAGTGCCAAATGTGATTATGATCCATAAGAAATAGCAAAGATTTATAAAGATCATAAGAACCAACAAGCTTTCACATTTTTATCTCTTTTTTTTAATGATGCCTTTTCTACATTTTCTCCCCCTTTTGGCAATATAGGCATCAAAATGGAATTTTCTCCCTCTTTTTATGTATGCATGAAATGCAACCTAAGGGAGCTTTGAAGATTATCCAATTGATCACAATGAAAAGATATGACACCAAGCTAGTCAATTTTTAGATTAGACTAGTCTAAGATATGTCCAAGTGCAAATACAAGCTTAGATTTGAATATTTCATTTTTATCAAGATTTGACAAGTGCAACACTTAGCTTTAGTTTCAAAAATAGAAGAATAGCCACTGTAAGGATCAAAAGGAAAACTTAGAGTTCAACCTACTCAACACATTGGGGAATCTGGAAGTGCATACAAGGTCCTTCAGGCTCATTTATCACTTAATGCAAATTGTGCTTTATCATCTTACAAGACATGACGGGGTGCAAATGTTTGACATTATTTGCATTCTCTACCCACTTATGTTTTTTTTTGCATTTTCTTTTGACAAGCAATTGACTCAAGCCATATGCGACCATCTCAAGATGAACTCTTAAGAGGATGGTCTAGGTCATACACGATGCACTCCAAGTCCATCCCAAGTGCAATGGGAAGCTGTCTTAGAAATACAAGGTGTGGAGTCAAGAAGAGTCAATTTTGCTTAATTTTCATTTTTAGCATAATGATTTATGAGCAAATGAAGGACTCAAGTATGAAACAAACTAGTTTCACCCAAGTTGCTATAGGGACTCTAGAGAACTCCAAAATTTCTCAAATTATGGCACAAACCTCTATAGAAGAAACCTAGCAAGTAAAAGCAACATGTTTCATCAAGTTTTTCATTTACAGCTTATTTCATTTTTAAGATTAGCAAGTTAACTGAACTTGGACATATCTAAGCTAGTGATTTCCTCCATATGATGTAGCATGGTGTATTATTGCGTGAAGAAGAAATCAATTGCATAATAGACAAAGCTCATTAAACAGGAAATGCAGTCTATATGCAATGCATGAACAGATTCCCAAACTCCCCCTCAGCATATGAGTCAATTTAAACACAAATCTAGTTCAAGTTGAGTTATTAGCAGAATTAAGTTCAAGAAAGACCGAAATGAACTCAGTCGAAACTAGAAATACAGAATGAAGAGAGGAAGTAGAGAAAACTACAAACTGGGTGGCTATAGAGCACAGAAAAGACAGAAGGGAAACACTACAGCTCAGACTCGCTCTCATCTTCCCCAATGACTTACGAAGGAAAACTAGCTCTCAAACTCCAATCAGAGCAAACATGCACCTTGTTTACCTGTGGGGCCCAACACCGCTAGACCTACAAGACTGTGAGTGAGCTCAACCGAGAAGAAAAAGAGAATAGCATCCTAAAGCACAAGATGAGAGGTCCATGCAAAGCATGCCAGAAGTCTAAGTGAAGTGGACTCAAACAAAGTGAAAAACAGCCCATAATCACCCAGAAAAAGAAAGGAAATGCTGGAAGAAAATATGTAGTACATAATATACAAACCAGCTCCCCTCAAGATAAGCCGTATAGGCTCACGACTCCAAGCTCACTTCTCAAGGCAACAAACTTGGAGTTATCCAAAGGCTTGGTGAAAATATCGGCTAACTGGAGGTCACTCTCTACAAACTGAAGCGCGATATCTCCCTTCTCCACATGGTCTCTAAGGAAGTGATATCTAATATCAATGTGCTTGGTCCGAATGTCAGACCGGGTTCTTAGTAATGCAAATAGCGTAAGTGTTGTCACGCAAAAGTGGCACACTCAGATATCTAACCCAAAGTCCCGCAAGGTCGGTCTCATCCAGAGAACTCGCTACAAAGAATCGATCGCAAAGAATATACTCGGCCTCGTGTAGACAGCAACCCGCATCGCTTCCTAGATGACCAAGAAACAAGAGAAGTGCCAATGAATTGGCAAGTGCTGGCGTGCTCTTCCTATCTATCCTACACCAAAGAAAGTCTGCATTAAAAAGGCTCAAGGGATAGACAAGAAGAAGAAGAGTACCAAATACCATAATCGCGGTAGCACGAAGGTACCAAGATGCGCTTGACCGCTGGCGGTGAGAGGCATGAGGAGAAGCTCGAATCGGGCGCATGCACACACAAATAAATGTATGTCCGGCCTCAAGCGGTGAGATATAGGAGAGAGCCAATCATGCTCCTAACTCCTTCCGATCAAGAGCTCACCATCCAAAGTAGGAATTCTTGAACTCCGTGCCATTATCATCACAGATAGCTCGTAATGCACTTGGGAGCTCAATAGATAACCCATCGACTAAACCCTCAAGTGAGAAAAGTCTCATCCTTCGAGGCCATGAAAACACCCAAGAATAGCTCGAAAAATCATCAACAATGACAAGAACATACCACTTCCCACCACCGATCGCACTCTAGCCGGACCAACAAAGGTCCATATGTAATAGTTGTCTCGGTGCATCACCATCACTACGGTGATCGGAGGATGAGAAGCAAGAACCATCTTGCCATGTCGGCAAGGAGAACAAACTAAGTCTTTGACCATCTTGAGTTTGGGCAAACCCGAATGTGATCGTGGTCGCTAACTCGGGTCAAATGATCAAAACCAATGTGACCAAGTCTCCTATGCCGAAGGAGAGATCACGGACTCGTATAATCAAACATCGAAGAGAGTCTCGGAAGAAGTCAAAAATCAGCACGAAAGACTCTCCCAAATCTAGAAATCCCAAGAACTAACCCTCCCGATGAATCAAGGATTCTACAGCATTACTCTTGAAGCTTACCTTGAAAGAGTCATCGATAAGTCGAGAAACAGAGAAGATTGTATTGCAGCTACTTACTAAGGCAACATCTTTAAGAATGAAATTTTGGTTAATGCAGATGGTACCTTTAGCAATGACTCTACCTGAAGAAGCATCCCCGAAAGTGATCAACTCATCACCCGGGGCTCGAACTAGGGAAGAGAACCATCGAGAATCTCCGGTCATATGATGAGAACAACAGGAGTCGATAATCCAAACATCTCCTTCCCCATCCGATTTAACCCGATCAAGACATAAGAGAGAAAGATGACTCAAGATCGATAGAGTGAAGACTTGGGAACCCAATCATCAACCACACGACGCCTGAGTACCAAACACGTAAGAAGATTGACTCGAGTGTCTCTCTGTCGCTTAACCTTAACATGATCAAGAGCAACTCTAGTAGATGATCTAGGAGCCGAACTAGGTTAGCCCGCCGTGGTGCAAAAGCTAGACCATCCCAGTGAGGCTTCCTAAATCTCCTACCAAAACACCTCACGCCATCGATATCTACCTCGATGGGAAAACGAGGAATATCAAAAGGACGGCGAAAGACCGACTATGAACAGCTCCAAGACTAAAACTCAAGAACCAAAGATGAAAACCGAGTCCTCGAAGTCGCCCAAAACAAAGCGACTCTCTAACTGTCTAGAAGCAGTGTACCTTAGAGCACTCAAAGTCCGGGATGACCTCAATACCCCTAAGAGCAGCAACACGCCACGCCGAGTGATCTTGGCGCTACCAAATGTAAATCTACTAGGTGACCATCCTTCTTACAGAAGGTGCATGTGTACTTCGCATTGCTAGAGACAGAAGCTACAGGAGTAACACCCTTCTGGTCAGAAGTCCTATGGACAACCCCAACAGACCTAAACACGGTGGTACTCACTGGGAGCTACCAAAATTTCACCACTCTTGGAGCCGCAAGACAATGGTGGGAGGATGCGCCGAGCATGCTCCAAGGATCAAATCCTAGACCTTGATTGAATCTACTAATCTTGGATTGGTCTAGAATAAGATTGAGCTTCTTCTTGCCTCCAACAAACTTCTCGAGAGTGCTCATATGATACCGCAATCTCGAAAGAAAGAAGCACAAGAAGAACAGGGGAAGGAGAGGAAGAAGAAGAACCAGAAGAGAAAGAGAAGATCTCTCAAAGACGTGCTTTTATTCCCTAGCACGGCTGCCTCAATCTTGAAGGCCTCACAAGAAACGCAAGGAGCATCTCTAATCCTAAGGGTTTGGTCTTTTAACTTCTTCCTAAGCTCGACATGGATTTGATCCACATCATCCTTAACCCCAACACACAGCAGGCAACCAGTTTTTGACTTAACTAGTAAGTTCTTAGAAAGTTGATCACACTTGACATTCAAAGCATCATTGTCAAGTTTTAGTTGCCTACAACCCTCACATGAGCTGACTGGGTCCTTAGAAGCATGCAATTCAAGTTCATCATTTCTAGCAGAAAGCTTTCTAAGGTGTTCGCTCATGGCATCAATTTCGACATGCAATTTAGGGCAATTAGCACAAGGAGTAGAGTGACCATGAAGAAATCTAGTATCTAGTGGAATAGCATCAACAGAATTATCGCTAGCATTCTTCAACTTAAGACTATCTAATTCAGTCAACACACTATCATGCATAGTCCTTAAGTTCTCCAACTCCACAAGAATAGCATCACATAAAGAGCAATCATCAGTGACTCGGTAGGAAGAAGATCTAAGAGAAGCTAACTCCCGAGTCAAGGTACCTACTTCCTTCTCAAGCTCAGACACCTAGCTCTAGCTCTAGCATGAAATTTTTCTAGTTTACGTAAAGCTTCATTGAGCTGGTCATAGGAGGGTACTCGTCCGAGTCATTTGAGAGCTCTGAGTCGCCGATGCCGCTGGCGCCGGCCATGAAGCACATGCCGAGAAGTCGTCGCCGCCTTCTTCTTCTCTTGCGGTTCATCCTCGCCTTGTCGCTCCATGTCTCCGTGTCGGAGAGGTTAATGTCGCTGCGCGGCGAGGACGCGATGGAAGAGCTTCTTGTTCTTGGAGAAGTTGCGGTATTTCTTCTCACGCATTGGCTCACGAACCGAGGCTTCTTGTTGCGCTTCTTGTCGATGTAGTCGTTTTTGCCGAATCGCCAGCATCGTTTTAGCCTTCTCCGCTTTGGGGCAGTTTGCTCGAATGTGGTTGGGGCCACCACACTCGAAACAGGTAATCATCCCACCTCTCTTCCTCCTCTCTCACTCTCTTGTATGCATATGAAAATTTGCGAGCAAGAAGAGCAAGCTCATTTTCTGGAAATTTTTCTAGTTGGTCATCGCTTAGCTCGCAAAGGGCGGAGAGAGAGAAACCAATGTAAGAATCAAAAGAGAGGATCCAATGGGATCGGTGACCAAAGCCATCGACTGAGACTTCGTCTTCCGCGAGACGACGTCGATCTCATGAGTCTTGACGCGGGAATAAAGCCCGTCAAGAGTCAAGGTCGACAGGTCAGTGGTGTCCTTGATGGTGGTAACCTTCATTTCCCAAACGCGCAAATCGAGTGCAGTCAAGAAATGTCGAGCATTCTCCGAGTCAGGGTATATACAACCAACTGCTCAAAGATCGCTCAAGATCTTGGTAAAACGATCGAAGCACTCATCAAGACTCTCACCAGCGTATTGTTCAAACTTGTTGAACTCACGCTTGAACTGGTCCTGCTTCACGGTCTTGATTTGAGTAGTGCCCTCATGGTAAGCATCGAGGGTCACCCAAATATCGTGAGCGAAATGAAGGTGAGAAATCCTATCATACTCACTGCGCTAAGATCCTGTATGAGGATGTTTCTTGCCTTAGCGTTCGCCTCAACGTCAGCTATATTTCCGGCCGTGACGTTTTCACCAGTAGGAACCTCATACGGGAGTTTCACCTTCTGCCATATCAGGAAGCCCTGGGCAGTGATGTATGACTCCATCCGCGATTTCCAAGACGAAAAATCAACTCCAGCAAAAATGGGAGGCTTGGTGGAATACTTGTCCATCGCCATGGCTCTTGAGACCGGTCAAGATCTATGGAAGAGCAAATCCGGCTCTGGTACCAATTGAAAGATCGAAATGGCGATCAGAGGGGGGGGGTGAATGATCCCAAATAAAATTTCCCCCACTCAAAGTACTCCAAACACTCTTGTAATAAAAATCTAAAGCACCCAAATATTTTCGTTCAAACTGGTGCTTCTCATATTCGCACACCCTCCAAAACCCAGAACAATTAGACAACTATGTGTACCCCTAGCTTGCATGGATAAGAACCATGAATCATATGAGGGGTTTTTTTAATCACAATCCTGGTTGTCAAGTGTCCAAACAAAAGAGGAATCAATTCAAAAGACTTCTTTTCTAAAATAGATAAAGCTAAAATACCAAAGTCTCTTTTCAGAAAAGTTAAAGCAGATTTTCAGAAATTGTCCTCAGTTGGAACAGGTGGTTGGTGAGTTTCTGTTGGTCTAAATTTTTTGGGATTTTTTGTCCCTGTGAGCAGTAGAGTCATGAAACACTCCACCAAAAATCACCTCAGAAAGCTTTGCATAATACGAATGAAAAATAAAGCAATACAGAAGGTCATGAACTTCGACCAGAAAGTTTGAGGCTCGGTTTTCACTTCATATCTCTCAAACGGTGCAACCAGTGGACTCAAGAAATTTTATACAGATGTATATACGAGTCCTTCACCTCCTCCAAAAATTATAACTTAAAAATGATTTTTATATAATTTTAGAAAAATCAAATACTGACTGCTGCGTGAAGAACAAGTTCAAGACAGATTTGAAAATTGATAAAAAACTTGATCTCCAGTCTATCCAAGGGTGTAAGAAATATGTAAAACCAAATGAACACCCTTAATACATCCTAAAAGAACAGCATTTAGAAGGAGGGAAGGCAAATCCAAATTGCATAAATGTAAATTGCAAGAATGTAAGTGCTGAATTTAATTGTGGAATTTAAGTGCATAATGTAAATTGCGTAATTTAAATGCGTAATGTAAATGCACAAAGAAAAGAAATGATTTGAGGAAACATTTCATTTCTGGAAGGAGAGGTTACAAAGCCTCACATTCATGTGGGCAAAGCTCAAAGGAGCATCGAAAACCTCAAAACCTTTAAGGGAAGGAGGCTACCCCTCCACCCCTATTTATACTACTCTTGGGCCACCTACCACCCTTGGATGTGTCCCTCAACCCTAGAGAACTCATCTAAGGGCTAGGATTGACCCACACACACAGCCATGCAAGGGCTAACCCAAAACCCACACACATACCGGGTTTTCTTGCACGATTTTCAAAGCATACTACCTAGACCCGCTAACCTATCAACTAGACCTCAATCCGACGGCCCTCATTGATCCACGCGGCATCTAGCTAGCATCATCTCCTTTCCTTGTCTTCTTGACTTACCCAGACTCCGTCTCCAATCATCTTCCGGCTATCTCCCAACCGTCTGGACCTCCGACGCTCATCGCCTAGTCCCGGTCATCCTCCACCTCACCATGACCTATTACCGTCGCCCTGCAACCATCAAAGACAAGGAAAAACCTTTCACATAGCAATGCCCACAATGATATGCAATAAACCATCCAACTCATCACTACCGCGCCCATACAGCCGGTACTGCCACTCCTGGCAGAGACAACTCAAATTGCCTCATTTTGAAAATCAATCCAAATCAAACTCAAACTTGAGCACACCTTGCTCAAATAAAGTCAAATACTCATCACAAACATGGATGGACCTCGACATGGTCCTTCACATGAGGAAGAAATGCCAGATGTTAATCCCTTGGAAGATTTGAGGTTGATTAAGAGTGAAAACTATTTTGCCTTAAGAGAAGAAAACCAATTTCTCCTTCCTCAAAGTGCAACCGAGCATCGCTTCCACACAATGTTCCAACAAAAGGTGTTCTATGAGATTTACAAAGATAAAGATTTTGCTGGTCAAAAGTGGGTCAACTAGGAACACATCTCCAAGATGCCTCTATTTGTTGGTGTTCCTGAGTTGTTCTTACGAGAGCTGGTCCGTATGAGCTTCTAAGTGCTCGAAGTGATTTTGTGGAGGACATGATACGGCAGTTCTATGCCACCTTGTTCATCCCTAATTCTTTTGTCTCAATCACTTGGATTACTGGATCTCATACCTTCAATGCTTCCAAGGATGAGTTTGAGTGAGCCTTGGGGATACATAACAGCGGATTCCCGCGGATTCACAATGACCGGGTGATTGGACTTGCTCAGCAACTTAGCTTCTATGATCCTACATTCAAAAGAAGGCCTGGGAAGTTGGCAGGACTCCTCCCATAGCCTAGTTTGATCAACAGGATCATTCGAGTTACCATTCATCCAAAAAATGGTAACTTCGATGACATTCGTGGCTATGCATGGAACATCATGGCCTTGATAAAGAGAAAGACCAAATACAATGGCCCTCTTGGCACTTTGCATAAGCCTTACAAGCCTTGTGAGATACCACCTCAAGTCCTTCCGCACATGGCACAACAGCAACAGTAGCAAGTCAAGCAAGAACAAGAGCATGCCTAAGAGCAAGCCTAGGATGCTATTCTATCAAGCATCGCTAGTCTTCGCTTCGACATGTTGGCCCGATATGACCAAGAGCACACTTATCATGTTCAGACTCATGTTATGGTAGATGAGGTTCGGGAGCGGATGGATGTTCTAGGGACATTCATCGATCAGCTTCGCGACGAGCTAGTTCCTGATACTTATCAGCATCGTTTTGGTCGTGGTCGTGTCTCGCATGCTCCTCCATCTTCTTAGTGGACTTTATAGTCTTCTCATTTTTGGTTCTTGATGCCAAAGGGGGAGAGTATGGAGTATGGGAAAAGTATTATGGTTTAGGATTTATAGGATTAGCTTAAGTTCTCCATTTGTGTTCCTTGTTCTTGTAAGCTAATTAAACCTCTTATGCGCTGCTTTTGGATATTTTTGGATCTTAGTTGAATGCTTGTAATAGATGTTAAACGCTTTATTATTAAGTTTCCTATTTGCTTATTGCTCTTATGGCATGTTGAATGTTGAGCATGCATATTTATCTTATTAATATTCATTGTCAAAATTATTCAATTGCTTCCTTGGATCCAATATATAGAGAAAACTCCACCAAAATTCCATAAATCCTCTAGTGTGCATGACTTTACTACATTATCTCTATGCACACCTCCAGGGGGAGTTTCAACTATACATTGTGGCTTTGATGGCATTTAAATTTCAAAATTCAATTACTCTCTTTTCAAAGAAGTGAAATGCTATCTGAAGCAAAATCCTAGAGTCTATCGAAAACAAATCTCATTCAATTATCTTTGTTGAGATTGTCATCAATTACCAAAAAGGGGGAGATTGAAGCATCTAGGCCCCCAATTTATTTTGGATTTTGGTAATTAATGACAATTGTGATTAAAGGACTAACATATTCTTTAAGTGTATGAGGAAAGGTTGGTCCATGTCATTGCACATTGAAAAGATGGAAACATGAACAAAGAGTCTATCAAGAATTCAAGTTCAAAGCGAAGGTATAAAAGTTTAAGGACCTTTTCATAACTTTTGCCGATCTCAGTGTTTAGAGAGAAGATCGGGTTGCTAGAATAGGTGCCGTACTATTAAGAGGGATCCTTGACTAGTAGCTTGAGAATGTTTAAACATCATGACCCAAATCTTCCTTTTTCATACTTGGTTTTTGATTGCATGGGAAAAATCCTTACAAAAATCATTTGTCTCTCTGTATTATCAGCACTATTGCAATGATAATATCGGTACTACCGCTGGTATGGTAGTACCGCTCAAATGGAGCAGCAGTTATTTTCCAAAGAAATGAATTTTAGTGATTTTGGCCTTATCGGTACTACCGCAAGTCGGTAGTACCACCCCCATGGGGCAGTAGTTATTTTCCACAAAGGGTCATTCCCTGGGTTTTTTTGTTATCGACACTACCATCCTCCTGGCCGATACTACCACTCATGCGGTAGTGCTGCCCAATTGCTGGAGGTACCTATTTTCTAGAGAAGTCTTACTTCTGGACCTTGTTGAGTTCAAATGTCGGCACTACCGCAATTTATATGTTAGTAGTGCCAGGGGTACTGTAGTAACGGCTACTACCTACCGCACTTTACATGCTGATAGTGCCGGTTCTGCTCATTTTTATGAATTTCGCCCCTAATGTCTAATTGAGTTGGTGGGGTCGATAAATACCCTTTTTCCTGCAGCAAGGGCAACTCTTGGATATTCATTGCATACTTGTTGAGCCCTATCAAGCCTCTCTTCACAAATTGAGCATTCAATTCTCATTTTAGTGGTTGTTGAGAGCATTCAAGTGTGAGATTTGATTTTGAGCCATTGAAACACTTGATCATCCTCAAGCGAGCGTCATAGTTTTATTCTCTTGGAGTTTACCGACTCCTAGATGGCTTGGAGGAGAATCTGGTGATCTCTTGAAGGAGATTATGAGAGACCTGGTTTTTGTGTGAAGGTTGGAGCTCACCTACCCAGAGCGAGAAAGAGCTACCACTAGTGATCAAGGAAGGCTCAAATTACACAAGGAGCTGTCTTGATTTATTCAAGCTTCCTCAATGTGGATTAAGGGAGACCAGCAAGTCTCCGAGACCACGGGAAAAAATTCATCGTGTTCATCTTGTGGTTTGCTTGTTATTAAACTTGTGCCATTTACATTCCTACTGATCATTATGCTTGATTTCCTGCCTAGGATTGATATTATAATTTAGACTTAATTTACCGGTGCCTTTAGTGAAACCTAGACAATTTATGTTTTAATTGTTGTAAATTGCACTTGTCATATAATTGAATTGTAGCCAAAAGAATTTTTTGAAAAACCTCCTATTCGTAGTCGGTTATCCTTGATCCTACAACCAGGTGTTGAGCCATATGCCTTGTAGACAGGAACGAGGCGAAGCACCCAAGAAGGAATGTCACTTCACCAAGCTCCCGGTAGGTTAGGGCACTCTGTCATGTGCCCTTCTCTAGGTAGGAGGTGAAGTGCCCTAGGGGGCCATGTGTGACGCCCCCACCTCGCCTGACCAGGCCAGAACCAGTGGAAACATCACAGAGCAGAGTGCGCCAGGATCAGGCTAAGGAAAACAACACATGTAGAGCTGAAACTTCCACCGAATAGTACTTGGGGAATTATTCTTAAAGTACATATAGTACTGTCTTAGGTCTGGCTACGGTGATTTCTACACCGCCCGCCTAATATTACAATATTATTCTAGATGCCTCCTTCCTGAGGATAGATTTGTTCCGCCAAGTCTTGGTCGTCAGCCCCCTCGTATACATATCCCTCCACAGCAACGTCAACATTATCATAAAAATTCACATCATCAGGAAATTCACCTTCTATCTCATCTGATTGGGTGGACTCAACAGGTTCTGAAAACAACAGAGAAAGCAAGGCTGAGTACACTAGTACTCAGCAAGCCGCGGAACCTTTATGCATGGGTATATAAATATACTTTTCGGCCACCGAGCCGCTACTCCAAAGTAGTACTTTATCCAAAGTACCCCTTTACCCATTTGTTTGAAAGTGCCAAGTTTTAGCTTTTAAATCTACTGACAACAAAACAAAGTGGGGTCTTACATCCTGTGTTAGAGGAAAACCCACGCGACGCACTTCCAAAACCTGGAAGCTAGAAGTGATATCACATTTGACTCTGATCAGAGGTGTACTGCTTTGCCCATAGCATCACTTTGGTTTATTGTCACAGTGCGCTTCCTTAGGCACACTAATAAACCAAGGAAACAGAACGTTTGGCCAACCATACTCTGACCTCTGCCATACCGCCTCGCCTCACCGAAGGCACGCGGGTGAGACTCCTCCCCCGACGTCTTGCCCTAGGGTGACTGCCCTTACTTAGCACAATCACCTTTCTCACCTTGGTAGAGTCAGCTACTTGTCGGTTACTTAGTTCAGCCTGTCCCATACCGGGTCTGTGGTCAGCATGGTTTGTGCCGATTTTGAGGTAAGCACCAGTTTGGTTTGTCCTTGAATGATATCCTATGTGGAGGAGCCCTGACTTCCATAACAACCCACCCGAGGTTGTTCATACCCTGAACTCCTCCACCCACCATTTACTCCATAACCTCACCAAGGTTATGGTTCTAACACTGGATCTAGCTGATCCAATTAGTGTGATTTAATTTATTTTAGAAACTAATTTTTGTGAGGAATGCAAGAGTTTCAAACAACCCAAGCCACAAAATCAGTTCACAAGACAAGATCGAAGGGCGACTTGCCTGAATGAGCGATCACAGAGCTGTCCACAGCAGGACGTGGCTCTAGCTGCCCTCTGCTGCTATTGAGGGGATTTCCTAATAAGAGTATCAAAGTTTTAATATTCAAGAATCCTCATATTGGGTTTAATTCATATCTTTTTCTATTGAGCGATTGCAAAACAAGTTTTTACTAATGCCTCCAATTGAATTTGAAATGTTCTATGCATTCAACCATATATGTTGATTGGAAGTTCATTAAATTAAAGAAAAGAAGAGAAAAACAAAAAATAGACTTTAGATTTACTTTCTACTGTTTTCTTGATCCATTTTCTTATTCTAACAAATTGGTTTAGATGTTATTTTATTTACTTAATTATTCATGTATTCATTTTATCAAATTATTTATTAATATTCACATATATACATTATTTGTTTATATTATAGATTATATTCTTATATATGTGTATATATTTTATTATTATTATTATTATTATTATTATTATTATTATTATTATTTTATTTTATTTTTATTTTATTTTTATTATTTTTTATTTATTTTTTTCCGCCGGCCCAAAAGCCTGGCCCACTCGGCCACGCGACAAACCAACCCTAACCCTACCTCTAATCCCCACCCTCTCTCACAACTCCTCCCCCGGCCGTACCTCGCTCTCCCCCTCACTCTCCACTCTCCCTCACGCCGCCCCCTTCTGGATACCCCTCTGCACGCCACCGCCGGTCCGCCGACCGCACACCGCCACCGCCCACGGTCCCCTCCCCATTCTCCCCTCTGCCCATTCGCCCCTTGCGCCGCTGGCGCCCTCGGCCTCCCCCAGACGCCGCCTCCGCCTTACGCCACCCCAACTCGGCCCCGTGCCGCGCCGCGCCGCGCTCCTGACTTCACCGAGCACTGCTCGTGCCTCCTCTAGCTTTCACGCACCGCCGGTCTCCCTCGAAGCCGACGGCACCAAAGTTAAGCCCCCTCCCCTTTTTTTATTAATTTCTTCCCCCATTTTTCTACCATCTTCTCTATTTGTCCTAGGTCGCCGCCGAGCTTGGCCGGCCCTCGCGAGGAGAAGGTCTACGGCCGAGGGGCCGCACCTGCTACGGCGCTGCTCGACCACTGCCGGATCAACCTCCCCCCTCTACCGTGGAGAGCCACGGCCACCGCATCTACCATGGCTACTAAAAGAAAATCAAGCTAAGTACTAAACCTAATCCCTTACCAGAACCATTTTTAGCTTACCCAATCTGTGATATGTATGATATTTGCTTGATCCCATTCGTGACACATCTGATTGTGGATTTAAGGTTAGCAAACAGCAATTGCATGAATTGGGTTCAAAGTTGATTTAGCTTGCTTGCACCAGTGGTTGTCCCTTCTCTGTTGTGCTCATTAATGGCATACAAATGCTTGTAGATTAGTTTGTTTTATAAACATATATGTGTTGGCCTGGTAGATATCATGGTGCAAAAGGTGCTTCCTCTGATAATGGTATTTTCTCATCCTATCATTAATATGAGTATGGATCTGAAATGTTGTTAAAGTCGTAGGCATCCATCTGTTACGCAATGGCAAAAATTGTAGAGACCTCATCTGGGTGCACTGTGGTTGTATATGTCTGCAAATCCCCTTTTTTTTGTGATATGATGCAAACAAAAATGTACTTCTGCTCGATTAACAGAAAAGGGACTTTAGTGATTAAAAAACTAATGTGAGTCATGAGGTGTATGCGTATGAATATGTTTGATAGAAACTTGATTAGTTGGTAGATTCAGAGTATCTTTGAACCTATGAAGCTAATTGCTCTGGTGGTTGTGGAATGTTGTTCTGGAACTTCAAGTATGTAATAGTAGACAAGTTGATGACCAACGAAGAAATGTGGTATATATATGTATAAATGCTTTGGGATCTAAAGACAGAGAAATGCATGTATTCTTTTGTTCTGCATTAAAATGTGATTAAGGATGTAGGGTTTAAATGATTGTTCTTGAGGTCTTACTATTAGGTTAATACATAAGTACTGATACTTTTGTAAGTTAAACTCAGGGAGAAGAGTATGCTATCAGTGGTTATGCATTAAGGCATATAATGATGTGAAATTATCTCTTGTCATGTTTATTCTGCTAATTGAGTATCGCTCAAATGTTATCAAGCTGTCATTATGCTTTGATCTACTATGCCCTTATGATTCTTTCCACTCAAGCTATGAACACGAGTATATATATATATATACTTTGCACTGAAAAGACTATTTTGTTAGTGCATTAATTGATCCAGACAAGGGTTTGGTATAGTTGGAAGAAGTATACTTGCTACCAAACTGCATTTACTAAGTATGGTGAAAAGAAAAGACAAAAGCTTAAACTTGGAACCTGATCTGCAGGGTGAAGAAGATGAGATGACGATGGGGAAGAGAATGGGAAGTAGCTGCCGACAGCTTCTCCCTTTTCCCTGGACCATCTTTACTTCTACCAGCAGAGGAGGACAAGGAGTACTACTGCTCTACTGCTCTAGGTGAGTAAAGGAGGTAGCAGTAAAGACTCTGAGATGCACTATTCTGACCCCATTTATACTGCTAGGTTTTACCTCTCTGTAGTAGCTAAGACCAGACACTATTGCAGGAAAGCTACGGCCTAGTGGCGCGCATGCAGCCAATACTCTGCCATTTGGTAGACAGAATGGGCAAGGGAGCAACTGGCTGCAAACTGGAGAGATGGGCAGAGAATGGCAAAAGATGATTTAGTGACTGATGGCTGGATAGCTGGCTGGCTAGGTCGGTTCCAGAATTGAGAAAACTTTCTATTTTCCAATTTGGGTTAAAAGTGAATGTTTGAATTCCGCTGCATGTAAACTTGTGTAATAATCTTAGGATGAGATCCTGTTGTGTAGGCACATTGATCATGTCCTAACTCTTTGTTGATGCGAATAGATATGAATGAGGTTTTACTTTTGAGTTAAGCTTCATTCTGCTATTTAAGGGGAGATGGTTAGATTGTAACACTGTGTAATGCTTAAAGTGTGAATGCTAATGCCTTACATATTTTGCCTGACTAGAAGGATCATGAGCTGAATTGAGATAAAGGGCATGAGCATAAACATACATACATACATATGTATAATTATATGCTGCGATCGAAGAATGCTCACGAGGGTTATGCGAATGCAGAGATAATGATATGGTCTGAAATCTTCTGGATGGTGTTGTGCTCTGTTCGTTTGACTTTTATATTGAGATGCCTCTAAGGAAAGAACAAAATATATATATATATATATATATATATATATATATATAGAGAGAGAGAGAGAGAGAGAGAGAGAGCAGAAGAACAGGGTTTCCAAAATTTTGGAAATTTTGGGTGGGTTTTACACCATGGGACTTAGCAACCCTACTCATCAGTCGATACCAAGCGAGGTAGGGGTGCCCCTTATCTCAACGTGCACTTACAGGGGTGTCCTCACGGATCGACAGTTGGATGGGAACGAGGCAAAGTAACCTAAAGGGATGGACACCACACCACGTACCATATGTAGGTCTTCGGTTCTCGAGTTCAATGGAGGATCCGAGGAACTGCCCTGCTATAGGGGCCTACCATGCGTGGGCCATGGGATCCGAGTGTTCCACTTTCTGGTCGTCACTAAGCGAGGCGATAGTGCCACTCCCTATCCATTGGCATTTATGGGAGCACCCTGATGGATCGGAGTCTAACCATGTGCCTCGTAGAAGGGGAGCTGATCAAGCACCCTAGAAGGCATGGGCACTTGGCCAAGTGTCCGTCGGGGGGAGATGAAGTCCCTAGGGCCCGCAAGTATCCTCTTATGTGTGCGTAGTGTAGGAAAGACCCCTCGAGAGGAAGCCATGGGAGTTCCTCCAACACTAGCCCCCTGTCCCTTGAGCGATGTTTGAGATTCTCCTTGGGAAAAGTCAAGTTCCACGTTGTCAAGCTTCACTAACGAATCTTCAGAGCATTTCCGACTAGGGTGTTCAGGTATCGGGATGCAAGGTGTGGAGAATCACCCCCTTCTGGGCGCAACTTCGCATGCCATACCTGCACTGTGGGTCACAACCATTTTGGGCATCACAGTGCCAGCCTGAGGTGTTGGCATTTGGATCAACTCCCTATGGTCATTGCAAATCCAACAGTTCTCACCCACCCTTGGGGCACTCATTGCTAAACTGGGCCCTTCATGTGGGAATGGCGTTGTGATAGCGCCCGGAGCCTTTTGTGGCTATGCTGAGCCAGGGTATATTGAGACCCTTTGTTCCTTGTATGTCTCTTCTTTCTAGCTTCTTTTCCCTTGATGAGGAGCACACGACCCTAGCTCTCTTGAGGCTTTTGACATTGTGGTTGCCACCACTTGGACCAACGCCATGCCAGCCTAACTTCATGCGAAAAGTAGGTAGAGGCATCACCACCGTCGACTCGATCACACGTTGGGGCGAATGAGGACCATTGTCGCCCCCTACTCCTTCAACCCGATGGGGTCTCAGCTTGAGCCTACTCTGGCAGCGGACAGGGATGCCGCCGCCATCCCTATTTCATGATGAGCTAGGCGAGGACACCGTTGCCTCCAACTCCATCAGCCCGATCTGTCGAGGTAGGCAAGCAGCAGCCCCATACCCAGACGCCCTACTACTTTAGGTGAGGATTGTGAACTTCCTTCTCCCTTTGGCGATCTTGGTAATGCCAAGACAAACTTTCTTCGGGTGCTATGGGTATCACTCGGTCTGAGGGGTTGGGCATAGGCCCAGCTCTCCCTGGGCGGTGCTTCATACGCGCGTACGTGAAACACTAGACAATGATGCCTATGCTCGGCTAGGGGCACTACAACGATTCCACATGACCTCGGGTGGCCGACTTGCTTGTTCCATGTTTGGTGAAGTGTTGCCAACATGCATCCCTTGAATGCATATTCTCTCAAGTCTACGACCACAACAACCTCGTTTGGGACTAGTGGCAAAGGGGGCGATAGTCCTGCCCACATGGGTAATCCCACGAAAGACAATATTACTTTGCAATCCTCTCTTGAGATCTCCCATATCTTTGGCCTTGATAATGACAACTCAATGAATGATTTTAGGTGATTGCAACAAGCACCCTACCGCGAAGGGAGAGGGCAAGGTAGATGAGGGTGCCCCCGCGAAGGGCAAGGGCAAGAGCAAGCCCTCCCATAGGGAAGACCTTCACACCAGGGACGTCAACTTGATTTCTCTTACCGCGTCCGCTGACCTCTCCAGGATTTGAGATTTAATTATGGTTCTTCCCACGAGCTTGAGAGAGAAGGGTGCCAATGCGGTTGCCCACTTGGCAATCATCCTAGTTGTTGCCTCCTTGTTGCCCATCACTTGGGCTAGAAGGTAACCGGTAGCGACAGTGATGGAGTGCTTGAGGAAGCAGTGGTGAAGCTTTTGAGATGCCATGGGAAGAGAATAGCATATTTTCTTCAATTTCATGTACCTTGTCTTCGCCCCCACCAAAGCTTCACTGACGTAGTACATGGGGCGTTGGACCCTGTCCTTCTCTGATCAAGATAATGCTCGCTGCGACCAGAGTTGTGGCAAGGTATAGGAGGAGGGGTTCCCCGAGACCTAGGCTAGTGAGGAGTGGAGGATTTATCAAGTATGACTTAAGGTCCTCGAAATCCCTTTGAGCCTCGGGGGTCCAGTGGAAGCCTTCAAGCTCATGGAGTATCTTGAAAAAGGGCAGCCCTTTTCTTAACCGATCATGACATAAAGCGCCATAAGGCCGCCATATGACCCATGAGGCGCTGGACATCCTTGATGGATTGTGGTGGTTCCATGTCCAGGATGGCTTGAATATTCTCTGAGTTAGCCTCGATATGATACGGGCCATATTTCTACCTCAAGTTTGGATTCTAATTCTCAAATGCAAACCAATGCTACTAATTCAATTGTTACTGATTTGCACAAAGCACCGAAGTAATAAACCAAGGCTGAGAGGGAGGAGAGGGTGGCCGGCTAGGAGTGGAAGAAAGCTCGAACCTTAGGACCTAAAAAGGGTCGCATGCATGATGTTCAACCACATAAAAACAAGGAAGGCAAAACCCTAGTTTAAGAAAGGCATGCTATGTGGTTGCTGCATGGAAAGAATTGGAGCAACGCATGGTGGCATGGAGCATGTGGCCCACGTGCATGGTGCGGGTGCAAGCATGGTTTCATGTGGGCATGTGGGCAAGAAGAGCTTGGGCTTGTCGCTGAAAAGGAAATAGAAGGAAACAAAGGGAGTTGGCGCCAATGCAAGGAAAAGAAAGAATTGGTCGAAGCCAAACTGGAAAGGGAGGCAAGCACATTTAAGGAAGGAGAAGTAGGCAACCTAGTTTGGAGAGAAAGGAAAGCAACTCAATTCGGCCAAGCCAAGCAAGGAAAGAAAGATATAAAGCCGAATTTAATTTGGAGAAGGAAAGAGTCCAACTCGGATTACCAAAACCAATCGATATTAAAAAAGGCCATAACTTTTATGTCTGAACTCAAATTGAAACATTCTTGAACTTTCTTGAAATCTTACGATGTTATGAAATTTTCTTTCCATTACAAGACGTCCAGAATTCACTTTCTTTTTTATATTTAAATCGGCTGACAAGTTTTAGGATGTTGGTTCGCTAAAATTTAAGTATTACAGTTGTAATACATTTTTATCTCTTAGAGTCCAAGTTGTATACATTTAGGAGTTGATGTGTTTTGGCCATGCATTGTGCACCAATATAAGGCCATGGGGTGTACCCCATGTAACCATATTAGAGTTTGATGCGATGAATAAAGTTCTAGAAAATCGTCATGGTGTTTGGCGGCCATGATTGAGGTGTGCGCTTGATGAGTTAATTGTCATGAGAGATAGAGAGAGAGTTGATTGTGCAAATTGAAGACTCGTCGTTTTTAGATTATGCCGAAGAAAGCCCTTGTAATTCTATCTTTTCATATTGGTTTGCAAGTTATGGTGTGTGGAACCATAAAAGATTGGGCATCTCATGCATCAATTAGTAATTCCCACTAGTTTATCCGTATCACAATACCTCTTTGAGAGATGAGAAAGCCTAGGAGTTTGCCCCTCTTACCCCGAAGGCATATTTCTCAGGGTCTAGCTTGAGGCCAAACTTATGAAGGTTCTTGAAGGTTTCATGATGATTTTCGAGGTGCGTTAAAGCCAAGAGGCTTTTTACAACGGCGTTGTCGATGTACACCACATTTCGACCCAACTGGTCCTTCAAGATGAGGCAGATGAGCAATTGGAAAGTGGATCATGCATTTTTCAATCCAATGCGCATGTGTAGGTAGCAATAGGTGCTCACTAGAGTAATGAAGCTTGTCTTCTCATCTTCTTGTGCCAGGTGGACCTGATGATAGCACGAGTACGCATCTAGAAAACTCATCAACTCGCACCTAGCGGTACAGTCAACCAATTGGTCGATACGGGGCAGGGGTACTCATCCTTTGGGCACGCCTTCTTTACATCGGTGAAGTCAATTCACATGCACTTCTTACCGCTGGACTTCTTTTATCAAAATGGGGTTGCAAGCCACTCTGAGTGCTAGACCTCCCGGATGAGGCTAAATTTTGAGGGCTTATTGACCTCTTGTTTGATGGCCTAGCATCACTCGAGAGAGAGCTTGCGAAGCTTTTGCTTCACCAGGAGGCGCCCAGGTCTCACCGCAAGGTTAGATCACCTCATGAGACACCCTTCATGTACAACGAGGTCTAAGCGAAGACATCGCATTGGCCCTTAGGAATCTGCCCCCACCCGGATAAAATGTTCATCACTCAGGACAAAGAGCCATACCTTCATTAGGTCCCCTTCTAGGTGAGGCTTCAGGGAGTACTTCTTTAGAGGAGACCCATTCTTGGTGTGCCCATCAGAAACAAGAGAGGCATTTTCTCCCTAGAGCCCATGGATTCGAGGAGGTTGACTTTGTCAGAGTCAGTTATCGCCCTGTGGTACAGGCGGCAGGCCAAGTCTTGGTTGCCTTTTACAGAGATGACCCTACGAGGTCCTGGTATGTTAAGACATGAGTAGTTTTGGTGAACTACTAAATAGAAGCGGTTAAGGGTTACCCTTCCCATGATAGTGTTGAATGGAGACTCAACATCAACGACGTCAAATCTGACGGCTTCTATGTGGTGGTTCTCTTGTCAGACCCAAAATTCATGAGGATCTCGATCATCCCAAGGGGTTGGACAGATTTCCCTGGTATGAAGATAGTAAGAGGAAGGTCAGACTGGAGTAAGATGCCACGGTGTTAGCCCCCGTGACTCCCATAGTTTGTTGAGCATGATGAAGTAAAGTATGCCCTTAGAGCTTCCCCCATCGACAAGGATGCGGGAAACCTCACAGTTGGACACCATGGCACTCACCTGGAGGGCGTCGTCATGGGCAAACCTTAGGCTCATCGCTTCCTCGATGGTGATGCCGAGCGGGATGCTTGCCCACTTGGAGCAGTCCCTCGGTCTTTGTTCTTCCTGGAGGACCCATTTGACCTCTTCGTAGGGAAGTCGCTTCCAACTTTGTAGGAGGAGCATCTTAGGCAAATCATCCTCCTCCCCTTGGTTGTATTTATCCACAGTCTCGAAGACTTCATGGATTGTTTTCGGTGGTCCCTCCCTAGGGCCCAGTTTATTTTGCCAAGAAGAATCCTTTCTTGCATACATTGATGATCGTGGAGTCCAGGGCATTCGCCACCTAGCTCCGCATCTTGGAAAAGCTCTTAAGGAAGTCTCGCATGGACTCATCCTTTTGTTGCTTAACAGTGAAGAGCTGATTGCGAAGCATAAGTCGTTTATAACTCCCTTGAAAATTCGCGTTGAACCCTTCATGTAGTTAGGTCCAGGAGTGGATGGAGCCCTTCTAATTGAAGAAGCATGATTGTGCTATTCCGAAGAGGAAGAGTGGGAGGCAATTGCACATCTCTGCCTACTCGCCTCCCCCGGTCTAAATAGCCGTGGAGTAGACCTCCATGAACTGCAGGGGATTAGAATCATCGTTGTACGATCCAATGTTGGGCTAGTACAAATTGGGTCAAAATGGGATTTTGGAGATGTCTTGGGTGAGGGGTTCACTGGTCCTGGGACTGCCTCTACCTCCATGCTCACGAGAGGAAGATGACCTCGCATGGCAGCGACGGCGAGGATAGGACACGTTGGAGCTAGAAGAGCTGGAGGCTTGTCGGGAGAAACAGTGATTTCCATGTGTCCGAGAGAGCCAGAGTACTCCCGATGATGCATGGTTCGGGTGGGCTGTGAAACAATGGACTCAACTTCCCCTCCTCTAGAGCATTGGCAGTCATGACACTTTGGCAAGGTAGGGGCATGCCCAACGCTAGCGAAGTAGAGGCTCCTCCGCTTTGCTTGACCATGCTCTACCTAACATTGGGTCTTTTGAGAATTATGAGCACTCGTCAACAATGGTGGGTGGAATCGCCTACCCATTCGGAGACACCGATGCAACTCTTAGGGGAGTGGTGAAATTGGGTCTTGGGGGCTTTCCCGTTGTCCTGGGTGTCTTGGGGGCTTTCTCGCTGTCCTGGGCCATGTCGCACCTCGAGGGTGAGACTCTGCTCCAGTTGTTGGGATTTGGGTCACTGTCTCCGGATGCAAGTGCATTTTCCCAAAAGGAGGAGCTTAGAGGGGATGGCCTGGAGGGTTGTGGCGATGCATGAACTGCAACGATATAGGTTGAATGCCCTAAACCCTAGACTCGAGGGGTGTAGTAGCCAAAAAGGAGCTCCTAGGTCAGTGGTTACTTGGACCAAGGGTGGTGCTAGGAGCGCTGAGAAGTGTGGAGGGCCACCAGGAGGGCAGTAAGTGGTCATCATGTAGTCTACAGCTTGCCTCACGGTCACTTCCACTATGGCCTGCCACTTGGTTACGTCAAGCATGTTAGGGACAATGATCGGCTCCGGAGCTCTCAACCCCGCAGCTGCAAGGGCACTTCGAGCCTCCTACCCTTGGCACGGCCCTTGTGGCAACTAGTGTGAGGGAGGAGGATGGGTCTTGAGAGTCCAGGAACTTGTAGGACACTGTCCATCCTAGTGTGGATGGCCCCGTTCTCCGAGGGAGGTAGGAGCTTGGGGTTCCATTGGGGAGGATGGTCGTCCATGTGCTCCTAGTGCTTCGGAGCTAGAGGAGGCTTTGTGGACTTTGGACTTAAAGAGTGTTTCTTAGTAGAAGCCATAGCCTTTTGCTAATTAGATACAATCCCCATGTATGGCACCAAATGTCTTATGTATAGAAACAAGACATTAAGAAAGGTTAGGGCGCTAAGGTAAACACCCTACTCCTTTTGGTTTGCCCCTCAGATGGAGAGTAAAGGGGGTACCTCCTTGTCTGTGTTCCCTAAGGGCACACCATTTTTGGTGTATCTTGTATTTAATTAGAGTCCTCATTATAAGTGAGGGTTACAATGAACTTTCATAAATGCTCGGCCAGGTACACAAACATTATCCTATCGCTACTAGGGTGACTTAAGCGTGTGCATCATTGTCGTTCCCAGGAGGTGGTAGTGGATCCCACGTTATCGCTCCCTAGGGGTAGGCCTCTAACTCTGGAGCCCCATGGGTAGCTCAACCAAACTCCAAATTGTTATCAACCATGCCAAAGCCCGATTGACCTAATCACGAAGATCAATTCATGCAAACAATCGAAGAACAAGCAAGAACAAAGCAAAAGCAATCTGAAATTGCAAATACAAGTGAAGTATTGATGTGGGGTTCTGAAGCAATTATTGCTATTGATCTAGCAGAACAAGAGAATACCAAATAGTTTCACCAAGAAAAACTACGACTAAACAATACCTGAGTCTCATGAGGGAGCTCAGCTAAATTAAATAAGCATCTAAAGAGGGTGCAGCCAGGATGTGGGCACGAACATGAACTCCTCCTGGGCCTTCCTATTACATGGGTCAAAGCCTAATTGGCAAAAGTGGCACAGCATATCTCTTTGACGATTGTGATGTGTAGACAATGAATTTGAAAGTGGGGCTAGATGTGTTGGAAAGGTTTCATCGTAAGCTTTCAATCGAGTACTCACACACCTCTAATGGACTATGTATGTGAAAGTTATGATCATTTTAATTCAGAGCTGTCAAGCTAATTCCGAATTGGACTGGAATTGAAGCAGGTTTGGCCTTGGACTGGTTGTGGTAGTAGTGCTGCTCCCCTCATCTTGGTTCCTGAGTAGAATAACATCGCACAACTTAGGTAGCAATCCATCCTCTCCTAGAAACGAGCTCAACTGATAATTCAACTATCGTGCATGTGCTCTTGTCATAGGTCCTTCTTTAGCATCTTGTGGAGGAGTGTTGTGTGTATCCAAGAAAGTGATGTCCTCAGTATCCTCCCTCTCTTGAATAGGAGTCGTCCGTGACTCAAGCTTATCTTCTTCTCCCATGTATGGCTTCAAATCTGCAATATTAAATGTGGGACTAACCCTGAAATCTGCAGACAACTCACGCTTGTATGCATTATGATGGGGATCGCGATCCCGATCTTTCGGTGGGATGATGATACGTCGATTTGGAGATGTTGATGGCACCGAATTTAGGGCTTCCTACCAAACAGGTTGGGAGCTTCACAATCACAATGCCAAATCCACACAGATACAAGATCCAATGATCAGTAGTTCCCGCAAGAAATTGAGAACCCGCAAGAACAAAGTAAGAAGCAAACCGAAAACGTAGTATTGAAATCAAACAAAGAAAACAAGTTGAGGTTCTGTTTCTCAGCTCGGGCGGTCTAGTCGACACGCGCAAACACAAGGAGGGACGCACACGAGGTCTACCAAAACACAACAAAACCTAAAAAATAAAGAACAGGGGTGAGAACCCAATATAAAGGGGTACCCACACAAAGGGGGGGCGCCCAAGAGGGGTGCGGCAGCCAGGAGAGGGGCGCCGGCCAAAGGAGGGGTGGAACCCTAAGAGTACATGGGCCTTGGGCCCAAAAGAAAGGTGGCGCAGCACTTGGAATTTCTGTCCCGTGAGATTGTTCTGTGATTTCCCTTCTCTCCAGGAGGAATTTAGCCTCGGGGTCAGATCCATTGGAAAGGTTATCTCGATACCTTTCAAACGAGTTGTCGAACGTCGAAAACGGAGTTCGGATGTACCCGTGGCGTCCGTTTGAAGTACTGCTGCTCCTGGATGACCGAACCGGACTCGGCGACGAATTGGGCTTTATCTTGGGCCTTCCTTGGCGCGTGGGCTGTCCTCGGTGGATGTTCTTGACGTGCTGGTCCAGCAAATGTGGATGGAAAGGACTTGCTTCCGGATTAAGCCCTCCAGACGTCGTAGACGAAGTAGCGGGCGAAACAGCGACGGTCGGGGACGAAGTAGCGGTCGTAGAGGAAGAAGGGGCAGCGGTTGTATCCTTGGTTGGGATGTCCTCATCACATTATCATTAATCATTTCAACAATCTTAAAAGGACCATCAGCTGTAGGCATCAACTTAGACTTTCTAAAATCGGGAAATCTATCTTTTCTTAAATGCAACCAACATGGTCACCAAGTTCAAAAGTTATTTCCTTTCAGATTTTACTACCAGTAACCCTATATTTCTCATTCATGTGCTCTATGTTTTCTTTTGTTGTGTCATGCAACTTAAGAACAAATTCAACACATTTCTTAGCATCTAGATTTACCTTCTCCGAAGATGGTAGAGGTAACAAATCAATTAGAGTGTGAGGGTTAAAGCCATATACTACTTAAAAAGGGCTCATCTTTGTGGTTGAATGCAGCTAGCGATTGTAGGGAAACTCCACATGAGGTAGGCATTCTTCCCACAACTTCAAGTTTTTTTTCAAAACAACCCTCAACATGGTTGACAATGTACGATTGACGACTTCAGTTTGTCCATCAGTTTGGGGATGACATGTGGTAGAGAATAGCAACTTCATCCCCAACTTGTTCTATATGGTCCTCCAAAAGTGACTCAAGAACTTTGCATCTCGATCTGAAATAACTGCGGTTATTACACCATATATTCAAACTATCTCCCTGAGAAATAAATCAGCAACATGTGTAGCATCATTGCTCTTATGACATGGAATAAAATGTGCAATCTTAGAAAATCTATCCACTACTACAAAACTACTATCCGCCCCCCTCTTTGTCCTAGGCAATCCTAAAACAAAATCCATAGAAATATCCTCCCAAGATACACTAGAAACAGGAAGAGGCATATATAAACCATGTGGATTCAATCGAGACTAAGCTTTTTTTCATGTAGTGTAGCAAGTACCATAGAGCTCGATGTCGCATCTCATCTTTTGCCAATAAAAATGTTCAGAATATAATGCTTTATCATAAGTGGAATAATTCAGACTAGGCCCATTCAATTTCTCACTAAAGTAAGCAATAGGTTTGCCTACTTGAAGTAATACACCACCAATTCCAAATCCACTAGCATCACACTCAAGTTCAAAAGTCTTACCGAAATCAGGAAGTTGGAGTAATGGTGTATTGGTGAGCTTTTCTTTGAGAAATTTGAAAGCTTCTTGCGTTTGTCCCCATTTGGGTAACATGTTTCTTGGTCAATTCATTAAGTGGTGCAGCGATGGTGCTGAAATCCTTCACAAAGCGATGATAGAATCCAACGAGTCCATGAAAGCTCCGCACTTGTATGATTGTTTGTGGTGTGGGCCAACTCTTAATAGCTTCATTCTTGGCTTCATCTAGCTTAATTCCCTGTGGAGTAACAACATAGCCAAGAAAATAAACTCGATCAGTGCAAAAATACACTTTTCAAGGTTACCAAATAAACACGCATCTCTCAAAGCAATGAAAATAGCACATAAGTGTTCAAGATGTTCATCAAGTGACTTATGTAAATTAATATATCATCAAAGTAAACCACCACAAATTTACCAATGAAAGCACGTAAAACTTTGTTCATTAATCTCATGAAAGTGCTATGTGCATTAGTTAAACCAAAAGGCATCACTAACCACACATATGACCCGAACTTAGGTTTAAATGTAGTTTTTCATTCATCTCCAAGTGTCATTCTAATTTGGTGGTAACCACTACGCAAGTATACTTTAGAGAACATAGTGGAGCCACTCAATTCATCAAGCATATCACCTAACCTAGGAATAACATGACGATATCTAACAGTGATATTATTAATGGCTCTACAATCAACACACATACGCCATGATCCATCTTTCTTAGGAACTTAAATCACAGGAACAACATAAGGACTAAGTTTTCATGTACATACCCTTTGTCAAGCAAATCTTGCATTGGATGCTGAAGTTCCTTGGTCTCCTCCGAATTAGTCCTATATGGCGCACGAGTTGGCAAAGAAGCTCCCAGGATCAAGTCAATTTGATGCTCAATTCCTCTAACAGGTGGCAGCCCCAAAGGTATTTTAGAAAGAAACACATCAGCAAAGTCCTGCAAAAGGTTAGTAACAGTGGGAGGCAAAGATACAGGCAAACCTCAAGTGAAAACAAAGCATCTTTGCAAAGTAAAGCATAGCAAACAGAATTATCCACTTCCAAGTCATTAAAATCAGATTTAGTAGCAAGCAAAACAGATACTTTCAATTTAATTTCACCTTTGCTAGCACTAGATTCTTTCTTCTTGTGTTGCACAAGTTTGAAAGACCAATGTAGGTCTACCTGTGTTTGTGATGAGTTATTGACATTACTTAATCTTATATTGGTTGAGTTTGAGTAAGATTTCGACTTGAAATCAAAAATTGAAGAATTTGGAGTGTTCCCAGTTTTGGCCGGTCATACCAGGCCGGTGTGATTTTTCCAGAGAGCATTATTTTCCAGTTTTTGGTGTAGGGCATTGCTACCAGCCCTAGCGCGGTAGCACCGACCCATATAAGTGAGATTGATCCAAAAATTGTGATTTTTGATGAATTTGATTGAATATCTCTTTGGACATTGCTATGTGATGTGTTTTCTTGTTTATCATGGTTGCAGGACGTCGGAGCTCGATCATGGTGAGGCGGAGGGGCTAGGAGAGGTGCGCCGGAGGTCCAGACGGTCGAGGATTGCCAGAAGATGATCGGAGATGGAGTCGTGGCAAGGCAAGAAGAAAAGGAACAGTTGAGATGCTAGCTAGACACTGCGTGGATCAAGGAGGGCTATTGGATCGCGGTCTAGTTGATAGGATAGCGAATCTAGTTAGTGTGCTTTGAAAACCGTGCAAGAAAACCCGATTTGTTGGTGGGTTTTGGGTTTGCTCGTGCATGGCTATGTGAGTGGGTCAATCCTAGCCCTTGATGGAGTGCCCTAGGGTTGAGGGACTCATCCAAGGGTAGTAGGTAGCCCAAGAGTAGTATAAATAGAGGAGGAGGGGTGACCTTCCTCCTCTTGAACGTTTTAGAAGTTTTTGGCTCCTTTAAGCTTTTGCCCACCTTGTTGTGAGGCTTTGTAAACCTCCCTTCCAGAAATGCAAATCATTTTCTCTCATGTCTGAATTTATTTTACGCATTTACATTATGCTTTAAATTCAATCTTTACATTCCGTTATTTACATTCTTGCAATTTAAATTCCACACATTTGGATTTGCCTCCCCTGCTAAATGCTTGTGGATTTTGTGTTGAGGATGTATGATTGATGGATGAGTCTTCTTCGGACCATATCCCAATCATCTAGACAATCTTGTGTTCTTTCTTGCGAAAATCGATATTTTGCTGTATGGAAGACCAATCTTGGAAGATCGAGTTTCTAGTGTTCTTGACTTATGCTCTTGCTTGCTTTGACGTGTGAGAGGTTATCCAAAATCATCTTTATCATCAAAACCCCACAAGCAAGTTATAGATCAAGTTTTTGGTTTTTGCTCAAAATTGGTGTGTTCTTCCTTCAAAGTAAAAAAGGTAGGAACTTTTTTGTCAATCCTTGTGATTGAAGGTTGGCATAAGTTCCTGACCTCCTTAGGATCACATCTACCAAGTTTCGTGAGTTTTTGACTAACCAATCAAAAGTTGGATCATTTTTTGCTTTTGGAGCTCGTGCTGATTTTTTTGCTGTTCTTGAGCCCGGTCATACCGACCCTAGTCCGGTCATACCGGATCCCGGTCATACCGACCCTTGGGCGGTCATACCGACCATGCAGAGCAAATAGCTCCTTCTCATTTGCTTTTCTTGATTGTTTTGGTTGAAGGCTTGTTTGAATCAATCAATTTGAGAGAGGAGAAGTTTTAATTGCAACCATTCACGCCCCCCCCCTCTGATCGCCATCTCGGTCCTTCAATTGGTATCAGAGCCGGTTTTGCTCTTTCATAGATCTTGACCAGTCTCGAGAGTCATGGCGATGGACAAGTATTTGATGAGGGCATCGTTTCTATTGACACAACCACGCCTAGTCACTCATCTAATACACAACAATCTGAACCCATATTACAAGGACCAACTCGTGCTTGAGCACGTCGACTTAATTATCAGGTGAATACGTTCCTAAGTTTTGATACAAGAGATTCCCAGAATGGAATGCTATTTAATCCTTGTGATGATCTTATTGTCCTTAGGAACCAAGGGGAAGAACCTCAAAACGCCAAGCATGAAACCAGATCGTCATGTGCACGAGTTCCACTCGGATTCGGCCTTTCTGACAGCACCAACTCAAAATGGCCATAACTTTTGATCCCGAAGGGTGTTCGGGGCACATGAGTACTTGATTGAAATCTTTCGTCGCCCTTTTTCTAATGGATCCAGTCTCACCTTCAAATTCCATCTGAGCTGTCCGAAAACTGCAAAACAAATCATGTCACTTTTCCAGTCCAAGTCAAAGTGGGCCTTGGGCCTTGTAATCGAGTTGTATTCGGTCTCCCTAGGGTTTGGACGACCTCCTCCTCCTCATATCTCATAAATAGCCAGCTGCACCCTCCTATAGGGTTCGTATTTTGTTTGATTAGTTTAGCCAAGTTTGATCAACACGCTGGCGACAGTCTTGATGAGTGTTTTGGTCATTTTACGAAGATTTTGAGCGACCTCCGAGCAGTTTGGGAGATGAAGGTGATCAGCATCAAGGACACTACCGACTTGTCGACTCTGACTCTTGACGGGCTTTATTCCTACCTCAAGACTAATGAGATCGATGTCGTCTCTCGGAAGACGAAATCTCAGTCGATGGCCTTGGTCACCGATCCCATTGGATCTTTTTCTTCTGATTCTTCTGTTGGTTTTTTCGTCTCCACCCTTTCCGAGCTAATTGATGACCAACTGAAAAATTTTCCAAAAAATCAACTTGCACTTTTAGCTCGCAAATTCTCTCATGCATACAAGAGGGTGAGAGAGAGGAAGAGAGGTGTTACAATCACCTGCTTCGAGTGTAGTAGCCCCAACCACATTCGAGCGAATTGCCCTAAACTGGAGAAGGCCAAGAACGATACCGGCGGTTCGGCAAAGAACGACTACATCGACAAGAACAACAACAAGAAGCCTCCAGTTCGCGAGCCGATGCGTGAGAAGAAGTACCGCAACTTCTCTAAGAACAAGAAACCTTACACTGCGTTTTCGCCGCGCTTGACGACATCAACCTCTCCGACACAGAGACATGGAGCGATGAGGGCAAGGATGAACCGCAAGAGAAGAAAGGCGGCGACGACTTCACCGGCATGTGCTTCATGGCAGACGCCAACGGCATCAGTGACTCCGAGCTCTATAGCGACTCGGACGAGGTACCCTCCTATGACTAGCTCAATGAAGCTTTTTGCAAATTAGGAAAATTTCATGCTAGAGCTAGAGCTAGGTGTATGGATCTAGAGAAGGAAGTAGGTACCTTAACTCGGGAGTTAGCTTCTTTAGATCTTCTCCTTCCCAAGTCACTGATGACTGTTCTTTGTGTTATGCCTTGCTTGAGGAGTTAGAGAACCTAAGACCATACATGATAGTGTACTTGTTGAACTTGATGGTCTTAGGTTGAAGAATGCTAGCACTAGTTCTGTTGATGCTATTCCTGTTGAGGCTAGTTTTCTTCATGCTCACTCTACTCCTTCATGTCAAAATTATCCTAAATTGCTTGCTGAAATTAATGTCATGAGCAATCACCTTAGGAAGCTTTCTTCTAGAAACGATGAACTTGAAATGAATGCTTCTAAGGACTTAGTCAGCTCATGTGAGAGCTGTAGGAAACTAAAACTTGACAATGAATATTTAAATATCAAGTGTGCTAATCTTGCTTAGGACTTACTAGCTAAGTCACAAGAAAGTTGCTTACGATGTGTTGAGATTGAGGGAGAAAAATGCACGTGCTGGTAGTTCTTCTCTTTCTGGTTCTTCTTCCTCTTCTCTTCCCTGTTCTTCATGTGCCTCTTTCTTCCGTGAGTGTGAGTATCTCATGAGCACTCTCGAGAAGTTTGTTGGAGGCAAGAAGAAGCTCAATCTCATTCTAGACCAATCCAAGATTAGCCAATTAAATCATGGTCTAGGATTTGACTACTTGGAGCATGCTAGGGCGCATCTTTCCACCATTGTGTGTGGCTCCAAGAGTGGTAAGATCGTGGTAGCTACCAGGTTGAGTACCACTATGTTTAGATCTGTTGGGGTTGTCCATGGGATCTCTAATCAGAAGGTTGCTCCTCTTGCTACTTCTGCCTCTAGCAATGCGAAGTATACTTGCACCTTCTGTCAGAAGGATGGACATTTGGCATATTTCTGGTTCAGGCACGCTAAGATCACAAGGCGTGAGCGTGTTGCTGCTCTTAGGGCTATTCAGGGTCATCCCCAGAATCTAGGTGCTCCTAAAGCACACACTGCTTCTAGATAGGTTAGAAAGTCGCCTATTTTTGGGCAACATTCAGGACTCGGTTTTCAGGCTGTTCAATCGAGTTTTAGTCCTGGACCTGTCCGTGGTCAGTCTTTCTGTCGTCCTCTTGATATTCCTCGTTTTTCCTATCGAGGTAGATATTAGCGGTGTGAGGTGTTTTTAGGTAAGAGATTCAGGCAGCCTAACTGGGATGGTCCGGCCTTTGCACCACAGTAGGCCAACCCAGTTTCAGCTCCTAGATCTTCTGTTGTTGCTAGTTCTGATCTCGTAAGGGTTGAGTGTAAGAGAGACGTTAGAGTTCAATCTTCTTCTTTGGTTGGTACCTTGAAGCATCGTGTGATTCAGTATTGGATTCCCAGGTCTTCACTTTATCGAAGTACTGAGTCATCTCTTTCTTCTATGACTTGATCAGGTTTGTCGGATGGGGAAGGATAGGTTTGTATTGTCAACTCTGGTTGTTCTCGTCATATGACTGAAGACTCTCGCTGGTTCTCTTCCCTAGTCCGAGCCCCCGGTGATGAGTTGATCACTTTCGGGGATGCTTCATTAGGTAGAGTCATTGCTAAGGGTACCATTTGCATTAATTAGAATTTCATTCTTAAGGATGTTGCCTTAGTAAATAAGCTGCAGTATAATTTGCTCTCTGTTTCTCAACTTATTGATGACTCTTTCGAGATAAGCTTCAAAAGTAGTGCCTGTAGAATCCTCGATTCTTTAGGAGGGTTAGTTCGTGGGATTTCCAGATATGGGAGAGTTTTTCGTTCTGATTTCTCTGCTTCTTCTAGAGATTCTCTCCGTTGTCTGATTACTTTAGAGTCCCGTGATCTCTCCTTCTGGCATAGGAGACTTGGTCACATTGGATTTGATCATTTGACCTCATTCGTGGCTTGCCTAAACTCAAGATGGTCAAAGACTTAGTTTGCTCTCCTTGTCGACATGGCAAGATGATTGCTGCTTCTCATCCCCCAGTCACTGTTGTGATGACTGATGCACCAGGATAACTTTTACATATGGACATTGTTGGTCCAGTTAGAGTGCAGTCAATGGGTGGGAAGTGGTATGTTGTCATTGTTGATGATTTTTCGATGTACTCTTGGGTATTTTTCATGGCCTTGAAGGATAAGTCTTTTACCTATTTCAGGGGTTTGGTTCATAGGTTGTCTCTTGAGCTCCCTGATGCCCTACTACGAGCTATACGCAGTGACAATGGCACGGAGTTCAAAAACTCCTATTTCGAGAGTTTCTGTGTGGAGTCGGGTTTAGAGCATCAGTTCTCCTCTCCCTACGTCCCTCAGCAAAATGGCGTAATGGAAAGGAAGAACAAGACCCTGGTAGAGATGGCTAGGACGTTGCTAGACGAGTACAACACTCCTAAGAAGTTTTGGGCTGAGGCTATAGCTACTGCTTGCCATGTTTCTAATCGCGTATTCTTGAGAGCACATCTGCACCGCACTTCTTATGAGTTGAGGTATGTGCAAAAGCACAGTGTTTCTCATTTTCGTGTGTTTGGTTGCAAATGTTTCATTTTGAAGTCTAGAGACCTGCGAGGTGACCTTCGATGAGGCTAGCCTAGGTGCTAGACCTGACATTTTATGCTATTCTTCCACCTCCGAGACCATCTTTGTAGAGGATGAGGATGATGGAGATGATGGCGTTCCATCTGATCCATCCCCTCTACACCTGAGGTGCCTCCTATTTCCATTTCTTCACCTCAGGGAGACCAGCCCTTACCCTCTGACTCTCATGCAGCTAGTGGCTCTGCTCCTACCTCTTATGTGCATAAGGTATATGCCACTTCTGCTTCAGGACCTCCCCGTCATATTCAGTATTCTCATCCACCTGATCAGATCATTGGCGATCTGTTTGAGCGGGTCACTCAAAATCGGGTTTGTCCAGTTTCTGCCTCCACTCTGCCTTTGTTGCCTCCTTTGAGCCGAAGAATGTTCCTCATGCATTATCCGATGATTCATGGATTAATGATATGCATGAGGAACTTGAGAACATCGAGAGGAACAAGGTATGGCAGCTTGTCAAGCCCCCATCTGGTCATAATGTCATTGGGACCAAGTGGGTATTCAAACACAAGCAGAGTGAGGATGGAGTTGTCATTAGAAAGAAGGCTAGACTAGTTGCACAGGGATTCTCTCAGGTTGAGGGTCTCGACTTTGAGGAGACTTTTGCCCCTATAGCTGGACTAGAAGCTATGAGGATCCTACTTGCATTCTCTACATCCAAGGCCTTCAAACTTTATCAAATGGATGTCAATAGTGCATTCCTCAATGGATATATTGAGGAAGAGGTGTATGTCAAGCAACCTCCAGGATTCGAGAACCCCAAGTTTTCGAGTCATGTATACAAGCTTTCTAAAGCTTTGTATGGACTGAAGTAGGGTCCTAGAGTATGGTATGAGAGCCTCAAGTTTTATCATCTCAGCCATAATTTCAAAATGGGCATAGTAGACAAGACTCTGTTCATCAGACACCATGAGTCCCACCTTCTCGTCCAGATTTATGGGGACGATATCATTTTTGGTGGTTCATCTCATTCTCTTGTGTCTCAGTTCTCTCACATGATGAGCACAGAGTTTGAGATGAGTATGATGCGCGAGTTGGGCTACTTCCTTGGATTCCAAATCAAGCAGACCCGGGAGGGCACCTTCTTGCATTAAGGCAAGTACACCCGAGACCTCCTTAGACGCTTTGACATGTCTGACGGGAAGCCAGTAATGACTCCTATAGCCACCAATGTTGTCCTCGAGCCTGATGAGGATGGTGAGCCTGTTGATCAAAAGAAGTTTCGGAGCATGATCGGCTCTCTCTTGTACCTCACTGCCTCGAGGCTGAACATACATTTTGTTGTGTTTGTGCGCTCAATTTCAGTCTTCTCCTTGCACCTCTCACCGCCAAGCAGTGAAGTGCATCTTCAGGTACCTTCGTGCTAACCATTGATTATGGTTTTTGGTACTCTTCTTCTTGTCTGTTGTCCCTTCAAGCCTTTTCCGATGCAGACTTTGCTGGCTGTTGGATAGATATGAAGAGCACTTCTGGCACTTGCCAATTCATTGGCACTTCTCTTGTTTCTTGTCATTTAGGAAGAAGTCCGGAGTTGCACAATCCACTGCTGAGGCCGAGTATGTTGCTGCAGCCAGTTGTTGTAGTCAGGTTCTCTGGATGAGATCGACCTTGCGAGACTTTGGGTTAGCGATAGTGAGTGTTTCACTTTTCTGTGACAACACTTCTGCTATTTGCATTGCTAAGAACCCAGGGCAGCATTCCCGGACCAAGCATATTGATGTTAGATATCACTTCCTTAGAGACCATGTGGAGAAGGGTGATATCGTGCTTCAGTTGATTGAGAGTGACCTCCAGCTAGCCGATATCTTTACCAAGCATTTGGATAGCTCCAAGTTTGTTGCTCTGAGGAGTGAGCTTGGAGTCGTGTGCCCTTATGGCCTATTGTGAGGGGGAGCTGGTTTGTATACTATGTATTATATTTTTCTTCTAGTTTTTTCCTTTCTCTTTTTTTGTTCTAGGTGATGTAGGATCAAAGATAACCGACTAGAAGAGGGGTGAATAGGAGGTTTCTAAATTTTTTGATTCTAAAAAAACAATTAAAACACTAGACAATAATTGCGATCTCCTTCAACTTTGCAACAAAGTTCTCTAGTAAATATCAAGTACTCTAGCAATTCAAGTATGAATCAAGTAGGGAGCTAAGCACAAATAATATACTTGAAAATCTAGAAGATTGAACCAAACACTAGAAGAGTAAATACAAATCACAAGAGAGCAAGAGACAAGATTTTTGACCCGTGGTCTCGGAGACTTGCCGGTCTCTCCTACTCCACATTGAGGTGACTTAAACAACTTCAAGCCGGCTCCACTCGCTTGAGCCTTCCTCGATCACTAAGGTAGTTCTTCCCCGCTCCGGGTAGACGAACTCCAGGCTTCACAACTTGCTGGGGCTTCTCACAATCTCCGTTGAGAAGCTCACCGTGCACGATCACCTCCAAGCCGTCTAGGAGGCGACAACCTCCAAGAGTAATAAGCCTTAACGCTTGCTTGAGATCAAATTAGAGTGTCTAAAGGCTCAAACTAAATGCAACACTCAAATTCTGCTCTTCACTCTCTCAAATGAAAATTGAATGCACTTTTGGAGAGAAGAAGACTTCCAAGAGCTCAAATATCATCAATAAGGACCAATCACTCTTCTAGAGTGCAAGTGGGAGTGTATTTATAGCCCCCACCAACTTTTCTAGCCGTTGAAGCTTGAAAAATGCTGAAGTTAGGATTTTTGGTGCTACCACCCATGTAGGACCGGTAGCACCAGGCTCCAACCAAACGGTTGGAACAGTGCATTAAATGTACTGCCAGAGACCATTGTGCAGAGGGTCCGTGCTACTGCCCAACTGGGATCAGTAGCACCAGGCGCTTTTATTTATGCTCAGTCAGAAGGAGCTTCTCTGGAATTCTTGCACCGCGCTACCATGGGCGGTAGCATCGGGCCGCCCGACTGCCCACAAAGAAAGCTCTCTGGAATTTTCACATCGGGCTGAGGGGCGAGTGCTACCGCTCGCCCAGTAGCACCGCGCTACCATGGACGGTAGGACCACGCTGCCTGGTCCCAAAAATACCCTTTCGGGTTTTTACACATCGCTCTGGGGCCGGTGCTACCGCTTCCTTGGTAGCACCGGGATACCATGGGCGGTAGCACTGGATGGCCCAAAATGCTCAAAAACAACCCCTTTGGATTTTTCACACCGGCATTAAGGCCGGTGCTGCCGCTTGCCCGGTAGCACCGCCCTACCATGGGCGGTAGCACCAGACTTCCAGATTCTTTCTTTTAATAAATGTGGAATCTTAATATCAATTTTGTAATGCATGATGCATGATCTTAAGCATAGATTTGAGCCTTTAAACCCTAGATGACATCAAGATAATCGTCAAGACCCCTCTTAATAGTGGTCCTAATTCTAGCAATCCGATCTTGTCTCCAAACTTCAAGATCGGTAGAAGCTAGGAAAAAATCCTTAAATATTTATACCTTAGCCATTTTGTCTTGACGCCTTGATTTTCTCTTCATCAACTTCATGCTTTCATTAACCATCGAAACTTTGGACCAACCTATTCTCAAAATGCTTAAATGGGAAATGTTAGTCCTTTAACTGTAATTGTCATTAATTACCAAAACCAAATTCACTTGGGGGCCTAGATGCTTTCAATCTCCCCCTTTTTGGTAATTGATGACAATCCAGATGAAAGAATTTTGAATATGAGATTGATTTTTGAGTATACAATTTGGAAAGCAAGATGTAAACTCAAAGGCTTTGGTTTAATCATTTAACCAACAATGATTGAATGGAAGAAGCTCCCCCTAAATATGTGCGTATACATAGAGAATGAAGATTTGCACATATAAGGAAAAATTGAAAATTTTGACGGAGTTTTTATTTAATCAGTAGATACGAGGAGGAACAAACAAAATACATATATGTAATGAAAGCAATAAGCAACCATAATATGGATAAACATTTAAGTCCAGTACATCCAAAACCATAAACATCCAACACATCCAAAAGTTTTCATACACAAATGTATAAAGTAACAGCATAAAGAAGTCTATCAACTTCGTCGTCATCGTCATCGTCTTCGTCATACTTGTCCCCCTTTGGCATCAAGTACCAAAAATGGAGAGGATTGCCGATGAGCTCAAGAAGGAGGAGGATGAGGAGGCGGAGTAGATGGAGCACGAGACCCGAAATGAGAAAAAGCAACTGGCGCCTGCTGAGAGCGAAACTCCTCAAACGATGAGCGAAGCTCAGAAATAGTCGAGTCAATGGAGTTCTCTCGCCCTCTAACCTCTTCAACAATATGCCTGGTCTGAGTCTGATACTCATCCATTCGAGAAAAACTGCTCAGCATGTCAAATCGGATACTCTCAAGACCGCTCATCATGTCATTTCTCAAATTTTCAAGGAATTGGTCTTAAGAAGCCTGCTGAGCTGCCTGAGGGTGCTCCTCTACCTCTGTAGTGTCTTGCTGGTGCGACTGCTGAGAGTACGACTAGCCTCTCTGACTGATGGCCTGAGGAGCCGCCTCACGAGGTCGGTATGGCTTGTGAACACTACCACAGCCGCCTCGATATCCAGTCACTCTCTTAATGATCATCATAATGAAAGCAGCGAAGTAGATTATTTTACCTTTGTCACAGGCGGAGGAAGCCATTTCTCTGATCATAAAATCAACCACATCGAATTTATGCTTATACTTGATCTTATTCAAGATGTTCCATGCATAACCTCTGATCTCGTCATAATTCCCACTCTTTGGATGAATCGTGACCCTGACAATCCGATTGATGAGGCTCGATGTGGGAAGGAGATGCGTAATTTTACCTAGACGCTTGACCGAAGCAGCTGGATCATAAAACTCAAACTGTCTGTTGAGGGAAAGAACTCTATCACTATGTATATTCGGATACACACTATGACAAATCCCCCATGCCTCCTCTATCTCATTCTTGGTGACTGTGTGCACTGCGGCATCTGTCATCCAAGTGATGGCATCGAAAGACTCAGAAACATGCAAAGTGGCATAGAATTGCTTGACCATGTGTTCATTGTAGTCACACTTTCTGCTCACAAAATCTGACAACCCAGCACCATGAAATAATTCTGGAACTCCCACAAATAGAGGAATTTTTCTAATATGCTCTCAGTTAACCCATTTATGATCAGCAAATTCCTTGTTCTTGTAAATCTCATAAAATACTTTTTGCTGAAAAATGGTTCTAAACTTAACTTCGGTTGCACTTCTAGGCAGCATGTATTGATTAGCTTGTCTGAGAGAGTAATATGAGTCACCTTTAATTGTCCTCAGATCAACAAAAGAATCAAAATCATCGAAGTTTTCTTGATCACCTTCTGATCCCTCATTTGCATTTCCACCATCACCAACATCCATTGAGTCATCCTTTTCAGTCTCCTCACTGCTTGAAGCTACTTGTTTTCTTTTCTCTGCCATGGAGCTGCTGCCAATGTCTCTCTGACTTTTCTTTCAGACTTCACGGCGTCCGGAGGCAATAGGAATATCATCTTCACTGCCAGATGCTTGGGAGGAGGAGGGCGACCTCTATTTGCACAACTTTCTTCTAAGAGCCAGTACCTCGGGTTTTAGGCATGATTACTGGATATAAATAGAGAATTCAAGGAGTGAGATCAAGGTTATATGCCCTAGAGATAGAATATCTTGCGAAATAACAGAATTTGTGCACAAATTGACTGCAATCCCGGTGCTACCGCCCATGCTAGTCCGGTAGCACCGGGCTTGAAGTGGTGCTACCGCATTGAGACTGGTAGCACCGGCCGATTTAGGTTCAAACCCTATTTTTGACAAAAATTGTGGTTTTGAGTGATTTGATTCAAAGAAAATACCCTAATGTTATAGAGAATCATCATAACACTCATTCTATACACAAATGTTAACAAAAATTTCACAGATTTTGCCGTATTTCGCAAGAACCCTAACAATATGAAACCGAGCATCTATGGCATAGTATAATCCAAAGATTTTTGACAAGGGCATGTACCTTGAGGAGAGGATTGAGTTAGGAGCAAAAAGGTGAAGAGGAATCTTGAATTTCTTGAAGATTTTGATGTGGAGAAAAAGGAGGAAATGTGTTGGAGAGAGAAGAAGGAACGGCAGTATGAAGATGGAGGAGAGAACGGCAGTATGAAGATGGAGGAGAGAGCGGTTGTACCGCGCTTGGCATAACCCCCCACACACGACATTCCCGGTGCTACCGCTCAAGGCTGGTAGTACCGGACTCTGGTGCTACTGCTCAACTATGAGCGGTGCTACCGGACTCGGCAGCCTGACAGGCTGAAATTTGTCCAAAAGAGGCAAATAAGTTGAAATAGCTCATGTGTTTACAATTTTTGTTGAGAAACATGCATGAGCATCCCAACTTTGATAAAAAGACCAAGAATTCAATTTTTCAAATAGTTTGTATTGAAGTTATACTCTTTTGGCTTAGTTAGGAAACTTCTTTTGAAAATAATCACTTGACAAGCAAAAAGAGGTTCATTTACATGTATGAGTTAAAAAGAAGAAGTTTGGTGGACTAGAAACTATGTGATTCTAGTTCCAAAAAAAAGAAAAACTCACTAATTTTGGTATTTTTCACATTTTAGGGATGTAGAATACATATGAGTGGTAAAATACTTCCTTTTAATGTGTTTCTCATTTAAACCAACCAAAAACTCGATTAAAAACCAATAAACATCAAATAGAAGAGATCAATTAATGTGCAAACATTCATACCACATTTGAGATATTTATGACATTTAACTCATTCCTCAATTTACAAAAATGAGCTTCATCTAAGGGCTTGGTTAGGACATCCGCTAATTGATCTTCGGTTCTAATGTGACTAATCACAATATCTCCTTTGCTAACATGATCTCTCAAGAAATGATGGCGAATTTCTATTGTTTGGTTCTTGAGTATTGGACCGGGTTATTGGCTATTTTAACGGCACTTTCATTATCACATAATAAATGCACATTTTTAAAATTTATTCCATAATCCATTAAGGTTTGACTCATCCACAATAATTGAGCACAACAACTACCGTGGAAATGTATTCGGCTTCGGCGGTGGATAGAGCTACGGAATTTTGTTTCTTGGAGAACCATGAAACTAGGATCTACCCAACAATTGGCAACTCCCGGAGGTGCTCTTTCTATCCACTTTGCAACCCGCATAATCCAAGTCTGAATATCCAACTAAATCAAATTTAGCACCTTTAGGATACAATAACCCTATATTTGAGGAATGCTTTAAATGTCTTAGAATTCTCTTAACGGCTACTAAGTGACATTCTTTAGGAGAAGCTTGAAAACAAGCACACATGCAAATACTAAACAAGATATCAGGCCTAGATGCGGTAAGATAAATAAAACTACCAATCATAGAACGATAAAGCTTCAAATCTATCGGTTTACCTCCCTCATTGAGGTCTAGATGCCCGTTTGATGCCATTGGAGTCTTGATGGACTTTGCATCCTCCATGCCAAACCTTTTGAGTAGATCCTTTATGTACTTGGCTTGGCTCACGAATGTCCCATTCTTGAGTTGCTTGATTTGAAATCCAAAGAAGAAACTCAATTCTCCAATCATTGACATTTCAAACTCCCTAGACATCATATTACCAAATTCTTTGCAAAAGTCTTCATTAGTTGAACCAAATATGATATCATCAACATAGATTTGACAAACAAAGAAATCTCCATCTATTACTTTAGTAAAGAGTGTTGTGTCAATCTTCCCAATTTTGAAACCTTTTGAAAGTAGAAAATCTCTAAGCCGCTCATACCATGCTCTAGGAGCTTGTTTGAGACCATATAGCGCCTTAGAGAGTTTGTAAACGTGGTTTGGATATTTAGGACTTTCAAAACTGGGAGGTTGTTCAACAAATACCAATTCGGATATTTGTCCATTTAGAAATGCGCTCTTTACATCCATTTGAAATAACTTAGTATCAAAGCAAGATGCAAATGCAAGCAAGATACGAATAGATTCTAATCTAGCTACGGGTGCAAAAGTTTCACCAAAATCTAGTACTTCGATTTGTGTTAAACCTTGCACCACTAATGTTGCCTTATTTCTTACCACTATACCATTTTTATCTTGCTTGTTTCGAAATACCCATTTTGTGCCGATGATATTTTGATCCTTGGGTCTTTCGACTAGTGTCCATACATCATTTCGAGTGAAATTGTTTAGCTCTTCTTGCATTGAGTTCACCCAATCCAGGTCATCTAAAGCTTCATCTACATAAGAAGGTTCAAGAGAGGACACACAAGAGTAATGTTCACAAAAATAAGCGATACGAGATCGAGTTAGAACACCCTTACTAACGTCACCCAATATTTGATCTATTTGATGATCCTTAGAGAGTCCATGATGGACTCTTTGAGGTAGGGTTTGAACTTGTTGATCACTCTCCTTCTCATCCACATCAATTGGTTGAGTTTGACATGGCGTTGCAGAAATAGAACGTTCAACTTGAGTGGATGAGGATTGATCTTCTTTGTTCACCTCCGGCTTCACATCTCCAAGTGTCATATTTTTCATTGCTTCTCTTAAACCTTCATTACCTATATCATCCAAATTTTCTTGCTCTTCTTGAGAGCCATTAGTTTCATCAAATTCAACATCACAAGTCTCTTCAACAAAACCTTTGTTTTTATTAAAAACATGATAAGCTTTAGTATTTGAAGAGTAGCCAAGCAAGAAACCTTCATCACAATGACTTTGAAATTTTGAGAGCCGAACACCCTTTTTCAAAATATAACATTTGCAACCAAAAACTCGAAATTAAGAAATATTTGGCCTTCTCTCAATGAGAAGCTTATAGGAAGTCTTTTTCAAAAGACGATGCAAATAAAGCCTACTTGTTGCATGACAAGCGGTATTAATGGCTTCCGCCCAAAAACTATCGGAAGTGCCATATTCATCAAGCATTGTTCTTGCCATTCCAATTAATGTTCGATTTTTTCGTTCTACTACTCCATTTTGTTCCGGAGTGTAGGTGGCGGAAAGCACGTGTTCTATTCCAAGTTCATCACAATAATCTTCAATTCTTGTATTTTTGAACTCGGAACCATTATTGACGTGCACTAGGGTTGTCCCGATCTTCTGATGAGAACGATATGATGAACCACAAGATCAGCAACCAAACAATCGTAACGTCACCACACGAGGCGAGCAACCGAATCAAAGACCCGATCGATCCTTGTACCTGCTGCGACCAAGAACATGCAAGAATAAGGTGATAGCAACTTCAATCCAATAATCTCAAGGAAACAAGATTGAGGTTCTGTTTCTCAACTCGGGTGGTCTAGTCGACACACGCAAGATTGAGGAGGGACGCACACGGGGTCTACCAAAACACAACAAAACCTAAAAACTAAAGAACAGGGGTGAGAACCCAATATAAAGGGGTACCCACACAAGGGGGGCGCCCAAGAAGGGTGCGGCAGCCAGGAAAGGGGCGCCGGCCAAAGGAGGGGTGGAACCCTAAAAGTACATGGGCCTTGGGCCCAAAAGAAAGGTGGCGCAGCACTTGAAATTTCTATCCCGTGAGATTGTTCTGTGACATATCTTCTCTCTAGGAGGAATTTGGCATCGCGATTAGATCCATTGGAAAGGTTATCTCGATACCTTTCAAACAAGTTGTCAAACGTCGAAAACGGAGTTCGGATGTGGCCGTGGCGTCCGTTTGAAGTACTGCTGCTCCTGGATGGCCGAATCGGACTCGGCGACGAATTGGGCTTTATCTTGGGCCTTCCTTGGCGCGTGGGCTATCCTCGGTGGATGTCCTTGGCGTGCTGGTCCAGCAAAGGTGGATGGAAAGGACTTGCTTCCGGATTAAACCCTCCAGACGTCGTAGACAAAGTAGCGGCCGAAACAGCGACGGTCGGGGACGAAGTAGCGGTCGTAGAAGAAGAAGGGGCAGCGGTTGTATCCTTAGTTGGGATGTCCTCATCATCCTCCTCTTCTTGAATTGGAGTCGTCCTCGACTCCATCTCATTATCCTTCAAAGTATTAGTAATAACAGAAGACAAAGCAACAGAGAATGGCAATGGTTGTATACTATCCATGTTATCTTGTGAGAGAACTTTCGCAGCCAACAATACTTTACCCTTCAACTTAAGATCAGGTTTTTGAGCAACTGGTGTAGTTGAATGGGTTGATTTACTAGCTACACTTTTAATTCCAGTCTCTTCTTTTTCTCTTTGAGCTCTTTTAACATCAATGTTTCTTAGTTCTGTAGGGCTCATGGGTTTCAAAATAATTTTCTTTCCCTTATACAAGAAAGTATACTCGTTGGTCCTACCATGATGTATAGCATCCATATCATAGATCCACGATCTACCCAATAAAAGAGAGCAAGCATCCATGGGTACAACATCGCAAACAACATTATCATGATAAAAACCAATTGAGATAGGTACTTGAATGGTTTTTGTTACCTGAACCTTACCAGTGGAATTGAGCCATTCAATTTCATATTGTTGAGGAAGTGGATTTGTGGTCAAGCCAAGCTTCTCGACCATGTCTACACTAGCAAGATTGTTGCAGCTACCTCCATCAACAACGACATGCACAGCGCGCTCATTCACCACACACCTTGTCTGAAAGATAGTATGGCGTTGATTTTGTTCATCGCGTGTAGGCTGTGCGCTAAGTACACGTGCGACAACAAGAGCCGGATATTTCTCGGATGCTGCAGAAGTGATAATCTCTTCTGATGGGTCTGCAGTGTTAGTAGCAACAAGAGCATATTCAGTTTCATCAATGTCATTATCACTAGTGTACTCACCATTTTCTCTGATTATTAGAGCACGTTGATTAGGGCAGTCTCGCATCACGTGCCCCATTCCTTTGCATCGAAAGCATTGTGTTTCCCGCGTACGACCGGTGGAGGTAAAGCGAGGAAGCACTCTTGGCGGGTGCTTGAAGTGTGACTGACTTGTTTGCCTCCGGAATGCGTGATGACGTCGAAGTAGTTAGAACAGCGGGTGTAGGTACATGTCCAGGTGTGGAAGATGATGCCTTGGTATGGATCTGGACCGACTTGGATGTGGAAGAGCCTCCAATATTACCTCACGTTGTTGATCGTCGACCCTGCACTTCCCTTTCTGCTTTCAAAGCAAGATGGTACAAACGGGTGATAGAATTGTATTCTTTATAGTCAAGTATATCCTGTATCTCTCGGTTAAGCCCACCCAAGAACCTAGCCATTTTTGCATCTTCACTCTCTTCTAACCCACAGCGCAACATGCCAATTTGCAATTCCTGATAATATTCCTCAACCGTTTTATCACCTTGATTAAAGCACTGCATTTTATTCAATAAATCACGAGCATAGTATGTAGGAATAAATCTAGCCCTCATGACACGCTTCAACCCATCCCAAGTTGTAGGTACATCATGGTTGGCTCTACAAAGTTCTTTCCACTAAATAGATGCAAAACCAGTAAATTCACTAGTGGCAGCATGAACCCTTCTACGCTCAGAGAAGTCATAGCAAGAAAAATTTTGATCTACCATCAACTCCCAATCTAGATAAACATCAGGATTATAAGTACCATCAAAAGGAAGCATAGTAAATTTCATTTTTGCCATAGAGTCATCACGTTCTTCCCTTTGATCATGTTGATTTCTAGCCATACCTTGCCTGTTATTGCGGAGTCGACGATGAGGTCGGTCGTTGTTCACATTTACCTTGTAGTCGTCCTCGGTATCGGCGGCGTAGTTGTTCTCCTCTTGATCCACCCCGTTTAAAGTAACAGGTGCAACTGGTGGAGCGCCGCGTTGGCCTAAAGCATGACCAGCGGCACCATTGTTGGGGGCAGCACCTTGAAGAAGTTGTGCTAGCTGTGCTTGAAGCTCAGTGAGGGGAGCAAATTGCGCCTGAATCGCATCAAGAGTGTCACGAGTTCGCATCTCATACTGATTGTGCATCCTCTCGAAATGAGTGACCCAACGCCGTTCTTTTGGCGTGAGGCGGTCCTCATGTTCACTTCCACTACCGACGTTACTCCCACGATTGCTTGGACTGCCTGCCGTGGTTAGGAGCAACAAAACAGAGAACTCACAAGAGGGTTAGTTCCTATGGACTACTAATATAAGGGTCGTGGATGATCTCACGCACTCAAGCTAACACAAAGTTCTTACCAGTTCTTACCCTACAGACTTGTCAAGGTCGATCGGATAATGACGGTAACTGCACTCGAGAGGTGACAAAGCGATTGCAAGGTACTTTTCCGTGGTTAATAGTAAGTAGAGTTTGGACAGGTATTATTTGTAGCAAAGGAAAAACTAGAACCACACTAGTCAAAACAAGTTGAAAGAATGTTCAACGGCGGTACGTGCTGGTCCTAGGCAAGACCGTGCTAGAGACGTGAGCCTAGACACTAAAGAAGTCATAGAACAGCAACCAGGACGCTCTCAATGACAAGCAACAGCTAGGGCTCCTTTCTTCCCTCTCTTTTTTTTATTTTCTTTGAATTTTTTTTCCAATTTTTTTTGTGGGACCCCTAGACTGGAAAGCAGCAAGGCTCAGAAAGGGGGTGGAGCTGCGAGGTAGCGATGCACACAAATCCAGGACACAGGAGCAAAAATTTCTAGGCAAAACAGGAAAGGTTAAATTTTGCTGAACTTCCGGGGGCGTTTTGAGGCCCTAAACGATGTTTTTTGGGGTCGAACGAATTTTTTGGAGCCTCGGGAAACCAATCAGACCTAGGGAACCCAATCAGACCTGGGCTTGTGGATTTTTGGATGCAACTTTTCGTTCGGGTCGTTTTGAGTACTCGAACAGCCCAATCGGAGGTCGTATGCAAAAGTTATGGCAGTTATCGTGCAGGGTGTCCGGAGGGGTTCCGAATCCACTTCAAAATGAAAGCTTGATTCAAAACCAGAGAGGCTGCGGTTTTTTTTCTTTGTTTTTTTTATGGAAGTAAAGGCTTGCACGGTTTGATGTGGATATGGCAATTACCACTGGATGCGCGCTATATTTGGAGGGAAACAGTAGATACATTTGGCTATATATGGAAAACTTCGGTGAGTTTTGGTGGAACACGGATTGGAAGGAAGGAACCGAGTTGGTTGGGAAAAGCGTGGGCTACTTGGTTTTGATCTTGCGTGATGGAGTTTGGGGCGTTCTGGTGGAAGGCTCTCGGTTTTGCGGAAGGAAGATGGCAGCACAAATAGCCGCACGAACAACACAACGCTGTGACAAAAACATGAATAGGACTCGAAACTCTAAAGATCAAACACTAAGACCAGCAACGACACAACGATGCAACACAAATTCAACAAGAAATAAACTAGGTAGTAATAGTAAAGGCTAAAAGGGGGCTCGGATTAGATCGAAAACACGACGAACATATATATATTTTTTTGGGCTGTTTTTCTGGACTCTAGGACGAACAAGATGAACTAAACAAGGATAAGGGTGTTCTCACCAGGCAACCGTCGCTCTGATACCACCTGATGTGCACTAGGGTTGTCCCGATCTTCTGATGAGAATGATATGATGAACCACAAGATCAGCAACCAAACAATCGCAACGTCACCACACGAGGCGAGCAACCGAATCAAAGACCCGATCGATCCTTGTACCTGCTGCGACCAAGAACATGCAAGAACAAGGTGATAGCAATTTCAATCCAATAATCTCAAGGAAACAAGATTGAGGTTCTGTTTCTCAACTCAGGTGGTCTAGTCGACACACGCAAGATTGAGGAGGGACGCACACGGGGTCTACAAAAACACAACAAAACCTAAAAACTGAAGAACAAGGGTGAGAACCCAATATAAAGGGGTACCCACACAAGGGGGGGCGCCCAAGAGGGGTGCGGAAGCCAGGAAAGGGGCGCCGGCCAAAGGAGGGGTGGAACCCTAAAAGTACATGGGCCTTGGGCCCAAAAGAAAGGTGGCGCAGCACTTGGAATTTCTGTCCCGTGAGATTGTTCTGTGATTTCCCTTCGCTCCAGGAGGAATTTGGCCTCGGGATTAGATCCATTGGAAAGGTTATCTCGATACCTTTTAAACGAGTTGTCGAACGTCGAAAACAGAGTTCGGATGTGGCCGTGGCGTCCGTTTGAAGTACTGCTGCTCCTGGATGGCCGAACCGGACTTGGCGACGAATTGGGCTTTATCTTGGGCCTTCCTTGGCGCGTGGACTGTCCTCGGTGGATGTCCTTGGCGTGCTGGTCTAGCAAAGGTGGATGGAAAGGACTTGCTTCCGGATTAAGCCCTCCAGACATCGTAGACGAAGTAGCGGCCGAAACAGCGATGGTCGGGGACGAAGTAGCGGTCATAGAAGAAGAAGGGGCAGCGGTTGTATCCTTGGTTGGGATGTCCTCATCAATTATCACTACAAATTTTCTTTATTTTGAAATCAAATTCATTTTGAGCCCTTTTTGCAAATCTTTTAAAAGTTTCGGAGGTTTCGGATTTATCATCTAAAAAGAACACCCAAGTATACCTAGAATAGTCATCAACAATGACTAAACAATAAGAATTGCCTCAATGCTCGTATAGGTTATCGGGCCAAACAAATCCATATATAAGAGCTCTATTGGTCGACATGATACTTTTTGAAGGATGAGAACTAGCCAATTGCTTACCGGCTTGACAAGCACTACAAAATCTATTTTTCTCAAACTTCACATCCTTCAAGCCTACAACTAAATCATTTTTAAAAAGCTTTTCAAGTTGAATCATTCCTACATGAGTGAGTCTTCTATGACACAACCAACCGAAGGAGGTTTTAGCAATTAAACAAGTTTGAAGACATGACTCGTTTGAGGAGAAATCAACTAAATACAAATTTCTAAATCTAAAACCTTTGAATATCAAAGAGTTATCATTTTCTTTAGATATCACTACTCCATTCTTAGAAAACATGCAAGTGAGACCAATATCACAAATTTGAGCAACGGATAGCAAGTTAAAATTCAAAGTTTCAACCAAGGAGACATTTGAAATAGAAAGGTCATTTGAGATAGCAATTTTACCCAATCCTAATACCTTTCCTTTATTATTATCACCAAATGTGATCTTGTCATGTTGTCCATTTCCCGATTCAAATGTAGTGAACATTTTCCGGTCACCGGTCATATGTTGAGTGCATCCACTATCCAACACCCAATGCCGTCCACCGGTCTTGTAGTTCACCTACAAAAGAAAATCAAGCCTTTTTAGGTACCCAAATTTGTTTGGGTCCTTGGAGGTTAGTAATCAAGGCTTTGGGCACCCAAATGGCATTCTTCCTACGGCCAAGTATAGGAGTGCCAACAAACTTAGCAATAATTTTACCAAAACTATTTTACTTAAGCAAATAGCAAAAATCATAAATGTTATTTTTGGATGCTTTGCCCAAAGGACAATCATTTGATAGATGACTACATCATGGCATTTATAACAAAGCTTTCCATTAGATTTTACAAACCGAGGAGCTTTGTTGCTAATTTTCTTACCTTTCTTGGGAATATACCCAAGACCTTCTTTATTGTGGAAACATCTTTGACTATTCAAGATTTTATTTAGAGTATCCTTGCCCTTAAAGTATCTATCTAAACTCTTGCTAAGTTTATCCACTTGTTCTTTAAGTTCATTATTTTCTACAATTAAATTTTTATGGCAAGAAATTGAGCTAGCATATGAAAAGGAAGGCACATCAATTAAATCATCACAAGAAGTAGATATGCTATTTTTTCCTACACAATATGAATCAATTTCTAAACTAGACATATCATTAATAATCTTGCAACTAATGCCTACATCATTTTGAGGCTTTGAATGGCCCTTGGCTAGGAGAGTCTCATGGTTTGCTTTAGCTCCTCATAAGAGTCTTTGAGAGAAAGATATTCTTTTCTCGAAGTTTTATGTTAAGACTTTTCTTTGCCGAGGTACTCATTCAAGTCCTCAAGCATATCCATTAGTTCATCATAGGAGGAGGGTTCATCATTGTCATTTGATTTTACCTTAAAATCTCCTTTTGCCATGAGACACAAAGGAGTGATGAATGGTGAGGAAGCCTCCTTGATAGCGATGCCGGCTAGACCCTTCTTTTTGAAGGTATATCATCCTCGGAAGTGTCGGGGTCCGAATATTCTTCTTCGGAATTTCACTCTCCAATGTGAGCCTCGCCTTTTCCATCCTTGTTAAGCTTCTTGAAGAGCTTCTTCTTTCCATGAAAGAACTTCTTCTTAGGCGACATGTTCTTGTCGTCCTTCTTCTTGGGACAATAAGAAGCAATGTATACCTTCTCATCACACTCATAGCACCGGATATTTGCATATCGATTGGTACTTGAGTATTGTCCCTTCTTGAATTTTTGTGGAGCGCTTGTGCTTGAGCGCCTATTCATGAATCTCCTCATTTTTCTTACAAGAAGGGCCATTTCTTCCTCGATGTCTTCATCATCATCGGAGTCATCAAGCGCCTCATCGCTTGACTCTGCCTTCGCCTTGAAGGCGATATTCTTTTTCTTCAAGGAGCTTTGTTCCAAAAGCTCTTCCTTGTCCTTCTTGTAAAGCTCATTTGTAATGAGGTTTCCAAAAAGTCCCGTTGGGGTCATCCTTGGTAACTCTGGTGAGTTGAGAAACAACGTCACCAAAGTCTCATATTTGTCCGGAAGAGCCCTAAGCATCTTACGAACAACATCGAAATCGGTTAGTGACGCCCCAATGCCCTTGAGCTCATTTACTACGTTGTTCAAGCGTGAATACATTTCATTTATGTTTTCATGGGGCAACATAATAAAACTCTCATATTTGATCCGAAACATATGCAATTTGGCTTCTTTGACCGAGGATGTCCCCTCATGAATTTCCGAGAGTTGTCCAAATCTCATGAGCGGTTTCAAGGTTGCTCACTCGATTGAACTCATCCACGTTCAAAGCACCAAAGAAAGCGTTCATAGCTTGAGCATTGAGATGAGTGTTTCGCTCTTCTTGTTCCATTGTTAGTGTGGGATTTACTCCCAGAGAGAAACCCTCAACTACAATTCTCCATATACTCGGGCTCATGGCCTTTAGATAAACGGTAATGCAGATTTTCCAATATGCATAATTCGTGCCATCAAAAAATGGAGCCTTACCAATTGACACCCCATCACTAGCCATCCTAACTCTCTAGGCGGTAAAGCCCCAAAAGAGAGTCCTTGCTTTGATACCACATGTAGATCAAGGATAACCGACTAGAGGGGGGTGAATAGGAGGTTTATAAATTTTTCGATTCTAAAAAACAAACAATTAAAATACTAGACATTAATTGCGATCTCTTTCAACTTTGCAACTAAATTCTCTAGTAAATATCAAGTACTCTAGAAATTCAAGTATGAATCAAGAAGAAAGCTAAGAACAAATAATATACTTGAAAATCTAGAAGATTGAATTGAACACTAGAAGAGTAAGTACAAATCACAAGAGAGCAAGAGACAAGATTTTTGACCCGTGGTCTCTGAGACTTGCCGGTCTCCCCTACTCCACGTTGAGGTGACTTGAACAACTTCAAGCCGGCTCCACCCGCATAAGCCTTCCTCGATCACTAAGGTAGTTCTTCCCTGCTCCGGGTAGGCGAACTCCGACCTTCACAACTTGCCAGGGCTTCTCACAATCTCCGTTGAGAAGCTCACCGCGCACGATCGCCTCCAAGCCGTCTAGGAGGCGGCAACCTCCAAGAGTAATAAGCCTTGATGCTTGCTTGTGGTCAAATTAGAGTGTCTAAAGGCTCAAACTAAATGCAACACTCAAATTTTGCTCTTCACTCTCTCAAATGAAAATTGAATGCACTTTTGGAGAGAAAAAGATTTGCAAGAGCTCAAATATCATCAATAAGGACCAAGCACTCCTCAAGAGTGCAGGTGGGGGTGTATTTATAGCCCCCACCAACTTTTCTTGCCGTTGGAGCTCGAAAAATGCTGAAGTTAGGATTTTCGGTGCTACCACCCATGTAGGACCGGTAGCACCGGGCTCCAACCCAACGGTTGGAACAGTGCATTAAATGCACTGCCAGAGACCGTTGTGCAGAGGGTCTGGTGCTACTGCCCAACTAGGACCGATAGCACCGGGCGCTTTTTATTTTTCATCAGCTAGAAGGAGCTTCTTCGGAATTCTTGCACCGGGCTGAGGGGCCGATGCTACCGCTCGCCCGGTAGCACCGGACTGCCCGACTGCCCACAAAGGAAGCTCTCTGGAATTTTCACAACGGGCTGAGGGGCCGGTGCTACTGCTCGCCCGGTAGCACCGCTCTACCATGGGCGATAGCACCGCGCTGCCTGCTCCCAAAAATACCCTTCTCGGGTTTTTACAAATCGTTCAGGGGCCGGTACTACCACTTCCCCGGTAGCACCGGGATACCATGGGCGGTAGCACCAGATGGCCCAAAATGCCCAAAAACAACCCCTCTGGATTTTTCACACCGACATTAAGGCCGGTGCTACCGCTTGTCCGGTAGCACCGCCCTACCATGGGCGGTAGCACTGGACTTTTAGATTCTTAATAGTACGGCCCTAATTCTAGCAATCCGATCTTTTCTCCATACTTCAAGATCGGTAGAAGCTAGGAAAAAATCTTTAAATATTTATACCTTAGCCATTTTGTCTTGACACCTTGATTTTCTCTTCATCAACTTCATGCTTTCATTAACCATCGAAACTTTGGACAAACCTATTGTCAAAATGCTTAAATGGGAAATGTTAGTCCTTTAACCGTAATTGTCATTAATTACCAAAACCAAATTCAATTGGGGGCCTAGATGCTTTCAGGTGCTTATGGGTTTTATTCTCTAGAGTTATGAGTTCACTTCACTTAGACTTCTTGCATGCTTTGCATGGACCTCTCATCTTATGCTATAGATTGCTATCATGCACAATAGATTGCTATCATGCACAATTAGTTGTTCTCTCTTCTCTCTAGGTTGAGTTCCCTCACAGTCTTATAAGTCTAGCAGATGTTGGGCCCCTGGGTAGACAAGTCTGTGTGCACTCCTTAGCTTGAGATCTAGAGTCAGCTTCCCTATGTTAGTCATTGCGGAAGATGAGAGCGAGTCTGAGCCGTAGTGTTCTCTTATATCCTTTCTATGCTCTATAGTCATCCAGTTTGCAGTTTTCTCGACTTCTTCTCCTCATTCTGTATTTCTGGTTTCCATTGAGTTCACCTAATGCTGCTAATAACTCATTTTAACTAGATTTGTGCTTAAATTCATTCACTTGTTGAGGAGGAGTTTGGGAATTTGTTCATGCATTGCATATAGACTGCATTTTCTGTTTTATGAGCTTTGTCTATTATGCAAATGATTTAATCTTTATGCAATACGCCATGCTACATATTTTGAAGAAAATCACTAGCTTAGATATGTCCAAGTTCATTTATCATGCTAAGCTTGTTAAAATTTGAAAATTAAAAGCTTTGAATGAAAACTTGATGAAACATGATGCTTTTACATGCTAAGTTTCTTCTCTAGATGTATTTGCCATGATTCGTGAAATTTTGGATATCTCTCGAGTCCCTATAGCAATTTGGGTGAAACTTGTTTGATCCATACTAGAGTCCTTCATTTGCTCATCAATCAATGTGCTAAAAATGAAAATTAAGCAAAAAAATGACTTTCTTTGTGCGCATTAGACTTAACACCTTACATTCACAAGACAACTTCCCATTGCACTTAGGATAAACTTGGAATGCATCATGTATGACCAAGACCATCCTCTTAAGAGTTCTTTTTGAGATGGTCGAATGTGGCTTGAGTCAATTGGTTTAAAAACAATGCAAATAACAAAAATATAAGTGGGTAAAGAATACAAATAATGTCAAACATTTGCACCCCGCTATGTCTTTTAAAGATCTTCAAACAAAGTTTGCATTAATTGACAAATGAGCTCGAAGGACCTGGTAAGCACTTCAAGATTACTCAAAGTGTTGAGTAGGTTGAACTCTAGGTTTTTTATTTGATCTTTTAAATGGCTTTGCTTCTAGCTTTGAAACTATTGCTAAGTTTTATTTTCAAAACTAATCTTATGAGCAAATGTGTTATTTGCACTTGGACATGTCTTAGTTTAGTCTAATCTGAAATTAATTAGTTTGATGTCATATTTTGTCCTTATGGTCACTTGGATAATCTTCAAAGCTCCTTTAGGTTACATTTCATGCTTACATAAAAAGGGGGAGAAAATGCCATTTTGATGCCTATATTGCCGAAAGGGGGAGAAAACATAGAAAATGCATCATTAAAAAGATAAAAATGTGAATGCTTATTTGGTTCTTATGATCTTTGTAAAACTTTGCTATTTCTTATGGATCATAATCACATTTATCACTTATGATTGGATTTTAGAGTTTTTGTGGAAAACTTGCACTTTCTTAAATTTAACTCAAAAATCCAAATCCTCTTGAGTTTAGCTTTAGCTACAAAATCCTTTTCGTCAACTTGGTCACGATCTCAATTCTTTTCTTTGGACCAAGTTTGAATTTGCAACTAAAATTGCTTTCTTCTTCATTGTTCAAACTCAAAACTTATGCCTTTTCGTGTGTTTGTCAATATACTCATCATGAAAGATCGAGATGGCGAATAGAGGGGGTGAATGGTTGCAACGTAAAAACTTTCCTCCAAAAAGTATCCAAACAAGCCCACGAAGAAAACACACAAAAAGAACTGATTAAAACGAGTCACTAGAGCTGTCTAGCCAATGCTACCGTAGGAGGGGCAGTAGCACCGCACACAAGCCATAGAATCAAGAGTATTTGTTTAATCTGAAAATTCATGGTTGTCTTTACAATGGAGGGAGTACACATATATGATGAGGACATCCCAACCAAGGATACAACCGCTGCCCCTTCTTCCTCTACGACCGCTACTTCGTCCCCGACCGTCGCTGTTTCGTCCGCTACTTCGTCTACGACGTCTGGAGGGCTTAATCCGGAAGCAAGTCCTTTCCATCCACATTTGCTGGACCAGCACGTCAATAACATCCACCGAGGACAGCCCACGCGCCAAGGAAGGCCCAAGATAAAGCCCAATTCGTCACCGAGTCCGGTTCGGCCATCCAGGAGCAGCAGTACTTCAAACGGACGCCACGGCCACATCCGAACTCCATTTTCGACGTTCGACAACTCTTTTGAAAGGTATCGAGATAACCTTTCCAGTGGATCTGATCCCGAGGCCAAATTCCTCCTGAAGCGAAGGGAAATCACAGAACAATCTCACGAGACAGAAATTCCAGGTGCTGTGCCACCTTTCTTTTGGGCCCAAGGCCCATGTACTCTTAGGGTTCCACCCCTCCTTTTGCCGGAGCCCCTCTCCTCGCTTCCGCACCCCTCTTGGGCGCCCCCCCTTGTGTGGGTACCCCTTTATATTGGGTTCTCACCCCTGTTCTTTATTTTTTAGGTTTTGTTGTGTTTTGGTAGACCCCGTGTGCATCCCTCCTCGTGTTTGCGCGTGTCGACTAGACCGCCCGAGCCAAGAAATAGAACCTCAACTTGTTTTCTTTGTTTGATTTCAATACTACCTTTTCAGTTTGCTTCATACTTTGTTCTTGCGGGTTCTCGATTTCTTGCATGAACTATTGATCATTGGATCTTGTATCTGTGTGGATTTGGCATTGTGATTGTGAAGCTCCCAACCTGTTTAGTAGGAAGCCCTAAATTCGGTGTCATCAACACCTCCAAATCGATGTATCATCATCCTACCGAAAGATCGGGATCGCTGTCCCCATCAAGTTGGTATCAGAGCTCAAGGTTGCTCGATGAGATTTTCCATCATATTTTGTTTTCTACCTAGAGTCCAGAAAATTTGCCCCACAAAAAAGATTTGTCCCTTTGTCCAAGCTAATTTGTGCCCTAACTTTTACTACTTGCTCTTGGTTTGTTGAATCGTCGGTTGCATAATCGTGTCTTTGCTGGTTTTAGAGTCTAGTCCCTTTAGAGTTTCGAGTTCGAGTCACGTTTTGGTCACAATTGCATTCGAATTGGAGTCAGTTTCTGCTAGTTGATCAGATCGGGACTCTCGGTGGTTCTTTGGAGATCGATTAGGTTGGTCTCTAGTTATCTTGATCCGTTCCTAATCCGCGTGATTCTCTGTGTCTACCAAAGAAGATATCGGTTCCAAATATAAAAAAGCAGGCGGTCTGAGATACAAGAGCCGCACCAAATCAAGTAGAATTAAAAAAAAGGCAAGTGCAGATAGAAAAAAGCCGCACCAAATCAGAGAAGAAAAGGCAAGTGCATACTACAAAAGCGCACAGATTCAATTGCAAAACCAAAGTTCAGAGAGAGAGAGAGAGACGTCCTCATTGCCTTTATACCCCTGGTCAAAAAAATGTGTGTGTAGTGAGTGTTGTTTGGAGTCCTTTATACCCCTGGTTAAAAAAAAGAGAGAGAGGAGCCCTAGCTGCTTGCTTTGTGTTGAGGACGTCTCTCTCTCTCTCTCTTATGAGAAAATTAAAGATTATGTTCAAAACTAATATTATGAGCAAATTAAAGATTATGTTCTAAGCTTTCAATTGAGTATAAGAACATAATCTTTAATTTGCTCATAAGATTAGTTTTGAAAAAAAAAAGAGAGAGGAGCCCTAGCTGCTTGCTTTGCTTTGTATGGTTACTGATATTTTTGTGATTTTTTTTGTCTTGTAGATGCTACTGGACTCAAGAAATCAAAGGAAAAGCTAGAACTCAAAAACAATCCAAGAAACCATAATTCGGTTTTTCTAGGGCAGCACAATTGTTGGCTAGATTAAAGTTCAAAAACGACCGAATCTGGAAGGTTCACTATGGAATGAATTAAAGATTACGTTCTAAGCTTTCAATTGAGTATAAGAACGCAAAAATCCAAGTTCGTATCCAAAATTTATGAGCAAAACACCGAACTAGACAGAATTGAATCAAAAAGGCAACGCGAAGAAAAAACGATCAGCAACTAATGCAAGTAATCTAATGGATCAAAACTTAGCAAAACTCACCAAAATTACAGATTAAACTAAGGGTTTACTTTTTGTGGGGCAATTTTTGAAATAGGACAGAAAAGTAAAACTAATCTAGGGATAGAAAATCGTAACCACTCAACCATGCTCTGATACCAAGATGATACGGGGGGGTGGCCCGATCTTGCTATGACGAATATGATAACTTGGACCCGTGAACCCTGACGAATACTGGCGCCAACCACCTTCTCGATACGGCAACCTGCGACACGTGAATTCGCCCAAGAACACGCTTTGATCCTCGCCACTTGACCACGCGAAAGTAGACGCACGTTTCCTTGCAATCACCCCGAAGAAGTTGCAAGAACAATGGTGATAATTTCATATTGGAACTCCCTATTCTAATGGGGGCATTGGAGCACAAGCCATAGAATCAAGAGTATATGTTTAATCTGAAAATTCATGGTTGTCTTTACAATGGAGGGAGTACACATATATATACACATATGAGAGGGGGCATGAATTGTATAGGTGATGAACAGTACTCGGATTTTATTCCGTATACGATTACCGCGTGCTCTGATGCTCGGACAAAAGAATACCATATGGAGTGCTCATCTAGTTGGAAACGATCTCTTCTCTCCATGTCATGATGATCTCTTCCTTTATTTGAAGTTGGCTGAATTTTCTCCTTTCTTTCTTCTCCTTTCTTCTTTCTTGTTTCTTTCCTTTCTTCTTTGATGGCATATATGGAAGGAGATGGAGGGTTATATGAACAGTGCACGTGAATAGTATTTTTCATTTGGCTCCTGTCCTCCCTCGCCTTCCACTAGGGTCCACCGTAATACATTCGCGCAATTTGGCTCCAATACTGATTTTTGTGCAATCTTCATAACGAATAACAAACAAGCACCCTCTATTAGGTAGTATAAAATTCTCGTGGAAACATAACAAATATTGCTTAAGGAAATGATTCACCTGCTGATATTTGATGCGGCTTAGTAATTCTTTCCAAATAATTTAAATACTAAATCAGAAAGTACTTGACGTGTGCATATCCGCATCATCCTCCCCTTCTTCAAGAAAAGTCGTCCTCGGCTTTTGCCTTGTCTTCTTATAGTCTTTAACGTTCTCATCAATTGATGTAGATGTTGTAGGTAGCACAGCTTCATGATCTAACCATGGTATAGCATTTGTTCCTTCTCCAACAGTAGCTATCTCCTCATTTTCCATCTCTAGAGGTGTAGGTTGTATATCGTTCATCTCCTTATTAACAATGCTAACCTGCACAATGTGAGAAACAACACTAGAAATAGAATGTAAGTCGTTAGTGTCAGAAATATCCTCACTTTTGTTTTCATCTTCTCCTCTCTTTTCATGTAGTGAATCTCTCGCACTCTCAATTTGTATGTTCCCAACCTCACGTTTGGTGAAATCACACAGCTCATTCTTTTCAGCACTTTCACATATCTTGGCTATGTGGCTCTCACAAATTGGTGCCCTAAGATTGAACCTAGGTATATGATGCTCTTTAAGTTTTCTTTCCTCCTCAATAGCACAATCCACAAGATCAAGCATGCTACTAAAATATTTATGTTGAAGTGCAATGGTAATATCAAAATTCAAACCTCTTTTGAAGTATTTCTTCTCTTTTAATGCATTAGTGATACCAGCACGTCGCAATGCATGTTTCAACTCACCATAATAATCTTGAACTGGTTTGCAACCTTGTGTAATACTCTCCAAGTAGCGAAGTAGCTCTTTCTCGTAATAGCTTGGCACAAACTCTCTTCTCATAATCATCTTTAAATCTGACCATGATGTAATGAGGCTTTTTCCAAAAAGTTGTTGCCACCAACTATAAGCATAGTCGTCAAACTCAATAGTGGCACGCATCACTTCTTTGGCTCTGGGAAGCTTTTGAAATTTGATCACCTTTTCTATTTGTTCTTCCCAAGTGATATACTCTTCCGGATCATTACTTCCATAGAATAGAAGTTCCTCGTGCTCGTAACCTGCCATGATTAGTAGCAAGGAAAAACAGAATGTATATGTGGAATAGATGTGCAATCTCTCAAGCTCATCCTATCACTTACCAGCCGAAGTTCTTACTACTCCTTCTTTGGATTAAGGTGTTGCACGTACTCCGGTGGTAGTAGATAGGACAAAGGTGATTACTCAAGTGAATTCACAGTTGAGGTGCTGCACGTGACAATGGTTGATATGTAGAGCTTGGAGGGTTAGTGTATATCCTATACAATCTGATAATTCTAGTTATTGTAATGATAAGTAAGAATCCAAACTAGAATTTACAAGCCCTAGTTGCCGATCTCAAGATATAAGCGAATTTCAAGGCAACACACACACAAAGATAATGGCACTTGCGCAATCAAGGAATGAGCTATATAAAATTATAAGTGAGGCACCAAAAGCTCTATTGCACAAGCCGTAGAGAGACGCTAGCTTATTGCTTAAAGAATGTAAAAAAGGCACAAGATTGCTCACTAGTTAACACAATTGCACAATCTGAAATATTTGCACACAAATTAGGGTTTTGCTCAATATAGTGTGACCGGCCACTAATTTCTTCACTGTTCTTTTTTCTTTCCTTCTTTCTTGGCCTTTTGGCTCTTTCTTTCTTTTTTTCGCTCTTTTGTGACTTTCGCCAACACTAGTATGAACAAAGATTTGAAAACCCTAAATTGATGTCACAAGAAATTATAAGGATATGATGATTCAAGATTATGCAATGTATCAATATGAACAGCCCTAAGCAATATCAAATAGCTAGTCTCAATTGGGATCAAAGTATTCGCAAAGGAGGAATTTGGTTCCCAAAGGTATGGTTACTGATATTTTTGTGATTGTTTTGGTCTTGTAGATGCTACTGGACTCAAGAAATCAAAGGAAAAGCTAGAACTCAAAAACAATCCAAGAAACCCTAATTCGGTTTTTCTAGGGCAGCACAATTGTTGGTTGGATTAAAGTTCAAAAATGACCGAATCTGGAAGGTTCACTATGGAATGAATTAAAGATTATGTTCTAAGCTTTCAATTGAGTATAAGAACGCATAAAACCAAGTTCGTATCCAAAATTTATGAGCAAAACACCGAACTAGACAGAATTGAATCAAAAAGGCAACGCGAAGAAAAAACGATCAACAACTAATGCAAGTAATCTAATGGATCAAAACTTAGCAAAACTCACCAAAATTACAGATTAAACTAAGGGTTTACTTTTTGTGGGGCAATTTTTGAAATAGAACAGAAAAGTAAAACTAATCTAGGGATAGAAAATCGTCACTACTCAACCATGCTCTGATACCAAGATGATACGGGGGGTGGCCCGATCTTGTGATGACGAATATGATAACTTAGACCCGTGAACCCTGACGAATACTGGCGCCAACCACCGTCTTGATACGGCAACCTGCGACACGTGAATTCGCCCAAGAATACGCTTTGATCCTCGCCTACTTGACCACGCGAAAGTAGACGCACGTTTCCTTGCAATCACCCCGAAGAAGTTGCAAGAACAACGGTGATAATTTCAGATTGGAACTCCCTATTCTAATGGGGGCATTGGAGCACAAGCCATAGAATCAAGAGTATATGTTTAATCTGAAAATTCGTGGTTGTCTTTACAATATAGGGAGTACACATATATATACACATATGAGAGGGGGCATGAATTGTATAGGTGATGAATAGTACTCAGATTTTATTCTGTGTGCAATACACGTGCTACAGTACTCGGACAAAAGAATACCATATGGAGTGCTTATCTAGTTGGAAACAATCTCTTCTCTCCATGTCATGATGATCTCTTCCTTTATTTGAAGTTGGCTGAATGTTCTCCTTCCTTTCTTTCTTCTCCTTTCTTCTTTCTTGTTTCTTTCCTTTCTTCTTTGATGGCATATATGGAAGGAGATGGAGGGTTATATGAACACTGCACATGAATAGTATTTTTCATTTGGCTCCCGTCCTCCCTCGCCTTCCACTAGGGTCCACCGTAATACATTCACGCAATTTGGCTCCAATACTGATTTTTGTGCAATCTTCATAACGAATAACAAACAAGCACCCTCTATTAGGTAGTATAAAATTCTCATGGAAATATAACAAATATTGCTTAAGGAAATGATTCACCTGCTGATATTTGATGCGGCTTAGTAATTCTTTCCAATTAATTGAAATACTAAATCGAAAAGTACTTGACGTGTGCATATCCGCATCAAGGGGGGTGAATGGTCACAACTTAAAAACTTTCCTCCAAAAAGTATCCAAACAAGCCCACGAAGAAAACACACAAAAAGAACTGATTAAAACGAGCCACTTGAGCTGTCTAGCCAGTGCTACCGTAGGAGGGGCAGTAGCACCGCACGAGGGCGGTAGCACCGGGCTCAAGAACAGCTCAAAACTGCCTAAAAAAACTTTTGATCGGCTGAACAAAGCAAATTTATGAAACTTGGTAGATAATATCATCGGGACGTCAGGAACTTATTCCAACCTTCAATCACAAGGATTGACGTCAAAGTTCCGGCCTTTTTGCCCGGGAAGGAAAACGCACCAAGTTTTGAGCAAATCAAAAGAACTTGATTCAAGATTTGCTTGTGAGGTTTTGATGATCAAGATGATCTTAAATAGCCTCCCACATGTCACAACAAGCACAAGAACAACAAGAGACTTGAAGAAACGCAATTCACATGATCATTCACTCAAGAACGCAAAATTTGGTTTCTTACAAGGAAAACATGCATGGATTGCATAGATGATTGGGATATGATCTCAAGAAGATTCATTCATCAATCAACATCCTCGGCACAAGAAGCAACAGCATTTAGAAGGAGAGAAGGCAAATCCAAAAGCATGTAGAAGGAGGGGAGGCAAATCCAACTTGCATGAAAGTAAATTGCGAGAATGTAAGTACTGAATTTAAATGCTAAAATTAAAGCATAATGTAAATGCACAAAATAAATTCAGACATGGAATTTAAACTTCTATTTCTGGAAGGGAGGTTTACAAAGCCTCACAACAAAGTGGGCAAAGCCCAAAAAAGCACAAAACCTCTAAACCCTTCAAAAGGAGGAAGGCCACCTCTTCCCCTCTATTTATACTACTCTTGGGCCACCTACCACCCTTTGATGAGCCTCTAAACCCTAGAGCACTCCATCAAGGGCTAGGATTGACCCACTCACATAGCCATGCAAGGGCTAACACAAAACCCACCAAAAAACTGGCTTTTCTTGCACAGTTTTCAAAGCATACTACCTAGACCCGCTAACCTATCAACTAGACCGCGATCCGATGTCCCTCATGGATCCAAGCAGCTTCTAGCTAGCATCTCATCCGTTCCTTGACTTCTTGGCTTGCATGGACTCCATCTCCGATCATCTTCCGGCGATCCCCAATCGTCTGGACCACAAACACTCCTCACCTAGTCCCAGTCATCCTCCGCCTCACCATGACCTAGCACCGTCATCCTACAACCATCAAAAATAAGGAAACACCTCACATAGCCTTGCCCACAAGGATATGCAATTAATTCATCAAAGTCCACAAATCGAAATTCAACTTTGTTCATCCTGACCGGTGCTAGCACTCTAAGGCCGGTAGCACCGCCCATAGTGGACTGGTGCTACCACCCCCAAGCAGGTAGCAGCGCTCTATGCTAGTAACAGAAAATCCCTTCTCTGGAAGTTTTACACCGCTCCAAAGGGTCGGTGCTACCTCTCGCTCGGTAGCACCGAGCTACCATGTCCGGTAGCACCACCCAGCAAGAACCCGAAAAACACCTCCTCTGAAATTTTCGCACCGCTCCCAGGGCCGATGCTGCCGCTCGCTCGGTAGCACCGGGCTACCATAGCCGTTAGCACCGGGAAAACAGAGAAGAGCACAAATTGCTTCAATTTGAAAATCCAATTCAAATCAAACTCAAACCAGAGCAAACCAAGCTCAAATTTAGTCAAATACTCATCACAAACGTGGGTAGACCTCCACATGGTCCCTTGATGAGTATATTGACAAACACACGAAAAGGCATAAGTTTTGAGTTTGGACAATGAAGAAAGCAATTTTAGTTGCAAAGTCAAACTTGGTCCAAAGAAAAGAATTGAGATCGTGACCAAGTTAATGAAAAGGATTTTGGAGCTAAAGATAAACTCAAGAGGATTTCAATTTTTGAGTTAAATTTAAGAAAGAACAAGTTTTCCACAAAAACTCTAAAATCGAATCATAAGTGCCAAAAGTGATTATGTGATTATGATCCATAAGAAATAGGAAAGATTTTACAAATATCATAAGAACCAAATAAGCATTCACATTTTTATCTTTTTAATGATGCATTTTCTACGTTTTCTCCCCCTTTTGGCAATATAGGCATCAAAATGGTATTTTCTCCCCCTTGTTATGTATGCATGAAATGCAACCTAAAAAGCTTTGAAGATTATCCAATTGATCATAATGACAAGATAAAACACCAAGCTCGTCAATTTCATATTATGACTAAACTAAGACATGTTGAAGAGCAAAACAGCAAGCTTAGTTTAGAATATTTCATTATCAAGATTTGACAAGAGCAAAACTTAGCAAAAGTTTCAAAACTAGAAGCAAAGCCACTCAGAGGATCAAATGAAAAACCTAGAGTTCAACCTACACAACACTTTAGGGAATCTTGAAGTGCATACAAGGTCCTTCGAGCTTATTTTTCAATTAATGCAAATTTTGTTTGAAGATCTTGAAAGACATAGCGGGGTGCAAATGTTTGACATTATTTGCATTCTTTACCCACTTATGTTTTTGTTATTTGCATTGTTTTTAAAGCAATTTACTCAAGCCACATTTGACCATCTCAAGAAGAACTCTTAAGAAGATGGTCTTGGTCATACACGATGCATTCATCCCAAGTGCAATGGGAAGCTGTCTTGTGAATGTAAGGTGTTAAGTCTAATGCGCACAAAGAAAGTCATTTTTGCTTAATTTTCATTTTTAGCACATTGATTCATGAGCAAATGAAGGACTCTAGTATGGATCAAACAAGTTTCACCCAAGTTGCTATAGGGACTCTAGAGATATCCAAAATTTCACGAATCATGGCAAATACATCTAGAGAAGAAACTTAGCAAGAAAAGCATCATGTTTCATCAAGTTTTCATTCAAAGCTTTCAATTTTCAAATTATAACTAGCTTAGCATGATAAATGAACTTGGACATATCTAAGATAGTGATTTTCTTCAAAAGATGTAGCATGGTGTATTCATGAAGATTAAATCATTTGCATAATAGACAAAGCTCATAAAACAGAAAATACAGTCTATATGCAATGCATGAACAGATTCCCAAACTCCTCCTCAACAAGTGAATCAATTTAAGCACTAATCTTGTTAAAATGATTTATTAGCAGAATTAGGTGAAAAAGAACCCAAATGAACTCAATGGAAACTAGAAATAAAGAATGAGGAAAAGAAGTCGAGAAAACTGCAAACTGGATGGCTATAGAGCATAGAAAAGATATAAGAGAATCACTACGGCTCAGACTCGCTCTCATCTTCCCCAATGACTGACATAGGGAAGCTGACTCTAGATCCCAAACTAGGGAGTGCACACAGACCCTATCTATCCAGGGGGCCCAACACCAGCTAGACTTATAAAACTGTGAGGGAACTCAACCTAGAGAGAAGAGAGAACAGCTAATTACACATGATAGCAACCTAAAGCACAAGATGAGACGTCCATGCAAAGCATGCCAGAAGTCTAAGTGAAGTGAACTCAACTCAAGAAAATAAGCCATTAATCACCCAGATAAAGCAAAAGAAAGGAAATGCTGGAAGAAAACATATAATACATAGTATACAAATCAGCTCCCCTCACAATAGGCCGTAAGGGCACACGACTCCAAGCTCACTCCTCAGGGCAACAAACCTAAAGCTATCCAAAGGCTTGGTAAAGATATCGGCTAATTGAAGGTCACTCTCTACAAACTGAAGCATGATATCACCCTTCTCCACATAGTCTCCAAGGAAGCGATATCTAATATCAATGTGCTTGGTCCGAGAATGCTGCCCTGGGTTCTTAGCAATGCAAATAGAAAAGTGGCACTCTCTACTCTAACCCAAAGTCCCGCAAGGTTGATCTCATGCAGAGAACCTGACTACATCAATTGGCTGCAGCAACATACTCGGCCTCAACGGTGGACTGTGCAACTCCGAACTGCTTCCTAAATGACCAAGAAACAAGAGAAGTGCCAATGAATTGGCAATTTCCAGAAGTGCTCTTCTTATCTATCCTACAGCAAGCAAAGTCTGCATCAGAAAAGGCTCGAAGGGACAGACAAGAAAAAGAAGAGTACTAAATACCATAATCAATGGTAGCACGAAGGTACCTGAAGATGCGCTTCACCGCTTGGAGGTGAGAGGCGTGAGGAGAAGCCTGAAATCGAGCGCACATACACACAGCAAAGTGTATGCCCGGCATCGATGTAGTGAGATACAAGAGAGAGCCAATCATGCTTCGAAACTCCTTTTGATCAGCAGGCTCACCAGGCTCGATAATAGCAGTAGTGGCCATAAGAGTTATTACTGGTTTCCCGTCAGACATGTCAAAGCGTCTCAGGAGGTCCCGGGTGTACTTGCCTTGATGCAAGAAGGTGCCCCCCCGAGTCTGCTTGATTTGGAAGCTAAGGAAGTAGCTCAACTCACCCATCATACTCATCTCAAACTCTATGCTCATCACGTCAGAAAACTGAGACACAACAGAATGAGATGAGCCACCAAAATGATATCGTCCACATAAATCTGGACGAGAAGAAGGTGGGACTCATGGTGTTTAATGAACATAGTCTTGTCTACTATACCCATCTTGAAGTCATGGCTGAGAAGATAAGACTTGAGTCTCTCAAACCATGCTCTGGGGGCCTGCTTGAGTCCATACAAAGCTTTGGAAAGCTTGTATACATGACTCGGAAACTTGGGGTTCTCGAATCCTAGAGATTGCTTGACATACACCTCTTCCTCGATATACCTATTGAAGAATGCACTCTTGACATCCATTTGATAAAACTTGAAGCCCTTGGATGCAGAGAATGCAAGCAGAATCCTAATAGCCTCTAGTCTAGCTACAGGGGTAAAAGTCTCCTCAAAGTTGAGACCCTCAACCTAAGAGAAGCCCTATGCAACTAGTCTAGCCTTGTTTCTAATGACAACCCCATCCTCACTCTGCTTGTTTTTGAACACCCACTTGGTCCCAATGACATTATGACCAAATGGGGGCTCGACAAGCTGCCATACCTTGTTCCTCTCGAAGTTCTCAAGTTCCTCATGCACATCATTAATCCATGAATCATTGGATGATGCATAAGAAACATTCTTCGGCTCAAAGGAGGCAACAAAGGCAGAGTGCAGGCAAAAACTAGACAAACCCGATTTTGAGCGAGTGATCCGCTCAAACAGATCACCAATGATCTGATCAGGTGGATGAGAATGCTGAATATGACGGGGAGGTCCAGAAGCAGAGGTGGCATATACCTCATGAACATAAGAGGTAGGAGCAAAACCACTAGCTGCATGAGAGTCAGAGGGTAAGGGCTGGTCTCCCTGAGGTGAAGAAATGGAAATAGGAGGCACCTCATGTGTAGAGGGGATGGATCAGATGGAACACCATCATCTCCATCATCCTCATCCTCTACAATGATGGTCTCGGAGGTGGAAGAAGAGCCTGAAATGTCAGGTCTAACACCTGGGCTAGCCTCATCAAAGGTCACCTCGCAGGTCTCACGAAACTTGGTAGATAAGATCCTCGGGATGTCAGGAACTTATTCCAACCTTCAATCACAAGGATTGACATCAAAGTTCCGACCTTTTTGCCCGGTAAGGAAGAACGCACCAAGTTTTGAGCAAATCGAAAGAACTTGATTCAAGACTTACTCGTGGGGTTTTGATGATCAAGATGATCTTGAATAGCCTCCCACACGTCACAGCAAGCACAAGAACAAGTAGAGACTTAAAGAAACGCAATTCACATGATCATTCACTCAAGAACGCAAAATCCGGTTTCTTGTAAGAAAAACATTCATGGATTGCCTAGATGATTGGGATTTGATCTGAAGAAGATTCATCCATCAATCAACATCATCGGCACAAGAAGCAACTGCATTTAGAAGGAGAGAAGGCAAATCCAAAAGTATGTAGAAAGAGGGGAGGCAAATCCAACTTGCATGAAAGTAAATTGCGAGAATGTAAGTGCTGAATTTAAATGCTGAAATTAAAGCATAATGTAAATGCCCAAAATAAATTCAGACATGGAATTTAAACTTTCATTTCTGGAAAGGAGGTTTACAAAGCCTCACAACAAAGTAGACAAAGCTCAAATTAGCATAAAACCTCTAAAACCTTCAAGAGGAGCAAGGCCACCCTCCCCCTCTATTTATACTACTCTTGGGCCAGCAACCACCTTTGGATGAGCCTCTAAACCCTAAAGCACTCCATCAAGGGCTAGGATTGACCCATTCACACAGCTATGCAAGGGCTAACCCAAAACCCAATAACAAATTGGGTTTTCTTGCACGGTTTTCAAAGCATACTACCTAGACCCACTAACCTATCAACTAGACCGCGATCCGGCAGCCCTAATTGATCCAAACAGCTTCTAGCTAGCATCTCATTTGTTCCTTATCTTCTTGGCTTGCATGAACTCCATCTCCGATCATCTTTCGGCGATCCCCGATCTTTTAGACCTCAAACAGTCCTCGCCTAGTCCCGGTCATCCTCCGCCTCACTATGACCTAGCACCGTCGCCCTGCAACCATCAAAAACACGGAAACACCTCACATAGCCTTACCCACAAAAATATGCAATTGATTCATCAAAGTCCACAAATCGAAATTCAACTTTGTTCATCCTGGCCGGTGCTACCACCCTCAGGCCGGTAGCACCGCCCATAGTGGACCGGTGCTATCGCCCCCAGGCCGGTAGCACCGCTCTACGCCAGCACCAGAAAACCCCTTCTCTGGAATTTTTACACCGCTCCAAAGGGCTGGTGCTACCACTCGCCATGTAGCACCAGGCTACATTGGCCGGTAGCACTGCCCAAACAGAACCCAAAAAACACCTCCTCTAGAATTTTCGCACCGCTCCCAGGGCCGGTGCTACTACTCGCCCAGTAACACCGGGCTACCATGGCCGGTAGCACTGGGAAAACAGAGAAGAGCACAAATTGCTTTAATTTGAAAATCCAATTCAAATCAAACTCAAACCAGAGCAAACCAAGCTCAAATTTTGTCAAATACTGATCACAAACATGGGTAGACCTCCACATGGTCCTTCACATCAAGGGGGAGATTGAAGGAACATGTGGAGGTCTACCCAGGTTTGTGATGAGTATTTTGACTAAACTTGAGCTTGTTATGCTTTGGTTTGAGTTTGATTTGAATTGGAATTGAAATTTGAAGCAATTTGAGTCTTCCCTATTTTCCCGGTGCTACCGACCATAGTAGCCCGGTGCTACCGGGCGAGTGGTAGCACCAAACCAAATGGCCGATGTGATATTTCTAGAGAGGGTGTTTTAGGGGATTTTGCCGGGCAGTGCTACCAACCATGGTAGCCTGGTGCTACCGGGTGATCGGTAGCACCGGCCTTTGGAGCGGTACGAAAATTCCAGAGGAGGTGTTTTTTTGGTTCGGTGTTCGTCGGTGCTACCGTCCTGGGGGCGATATCACCAGTCCACTATAGGCGGTGCTGATGAACAAAGTTGAATTTCTATTTATGGACTTTGATGAATCTATTACATATCTTTGTGGGCAAGGCTATGTGAGGTGTTTCCATTTTTTTATGGTTGCAGGATGTCGGGTTTTGATCATGGTGAGGCGGAGGATGACCGGGACTAGGCGAGGAGCGTCGGAGGTCCAGACGATCGAGGAACGCCGGAAGATGATCGGAGACGGAGTCGGTGCAAGCCAAGAAGACAAGAAACGGATGAGATGCTAGCTAGAAGCTGCTTGGATCAATGAGGGCCATCGGATCGCGGTCTAGTTGATAGGATAGCGGGTCTAGTTAGTGTGCTTTGAAAATCGTGAAAGAAAACCCGGTTTGTGTGGAGGGTTTTGGGTTAGCCCTTGCATGGCTATGACTAGGTCAATCCTAGCCCTTGATGGAGTGCTCTAGGGTTTAGAGACTCATCCAAGGGTGGTAGGTGGCCCAAGAGTAGTACAAATAGAGGGGGAGGGGTGGCCTTCCTCCTCTTGAAGGTTTTAGAGGTTTTGTGCTCCTTTGAGCTTTGCCCACTTTATTTTGAGGCTTTGTAAACCTCCCTTCCAGAAATGAAAGTTTAAATTCTAAGTCTGAATTTATTTTGGGCATTTACATTATGCTTTAAATTCAACATTTAAATTCAGCACTTACATTCTTGCAATTTACTTTCATGCAAGTTGGATTTGCCTCCCCTCCTACATGCTTTTGGATTTGCTTCCTCTCCTTCTAAATGATTTTGCTTCTTGTTCCGAGGATGTTGATTGATGGATGAATCTTCTTCAGATCATATCCCAATCATCTAGGCAATCCATATTTGTTTTTCTTGGAAGAAACCGATCTTGTGTTCTTAATTGAATCATTCTTATAGATCGCGTTTTTAGGGTGTGTGAGTTGTGTCTTTGCTTGCAGTGATAAGTGGAAAGCTATTCAAAGATCATCTTGATCATCAAAACCTCACGAGCAAGCCTTAGGTCGAATTCTTGAGTTCTTGCGTAAACTTGGTGTGTTCTTCCTTCCCGGGCAAAAAGGTCAGAACTTTGACATCAATCCTTGTGATTGAAGATTGGAATAAGTTCATGACATCCCTAGGATTACATCTACCAAGTTTCGTGAGTTTTTGTCCAGCCGATCAAAAGATTCCTCGAAATTTGCTTTTAGGTCGTGCTGATTTTTCATTCTGTTCTTCAGCTGTTCTTGAGCCCGGTGCTACCGCTCCTCGAGCGGTGCTACCAGCCCTCCTGCGATAGCACCGGCCTGACAGCAATGGGCTCATTTTAATCGACTCTTTTTGTGTGTTTTCTTCGTGGGCTTGGTTGGATTATTTTTGGAGGAAAGTTTTTAAGTTGCGACCATTCACCCCCCTGTGTTCGCCATCTCGGTCCTTCACGGTCTTTCAAAGTTTTTTAGCTACAATATGATTTTCATTTTTGCTACTCTCCTTTTCTCTATTAGCTCTCTCTAATTCATCTTTTAAAATTGCTTTTGGAGATATTGGAAGCAAAACAATTTTCTTTACTTTAGACATGAGAGTATATTGATTAGTTGTAGCATGATGCAAGGTATCTCTGTCATATTGCCATGGTCTACCTAATAACAAAGAATATGCTTGCATAGGTACAACATCGCAATTAGCATAATCATGATATGAACCAATAGAAAAGTGTAGTCTCACAATACAAGATACCTTCAGTTTACCACAAGAATTAAACCATTGAATATAGTAAGGATTTGGATGCTGATTGGTTGTCAAGCCAAGCTTCTCGACCATGTCCATACTTGCAAGATTGTTGCAACTCCCACCATCAATAATGACTCTACATGAACGCTCGTTGATGACGAACTTTGTTTGGAATAGGTTGTGGTGTTGGTTCTATTTAGCACGCTCCATTTGAGCACTTAGCACATGCTTCAAAATGATGCTTAAGTACTTGTCAGAAGCTTCAGCACCAAAACATTCTTCCTCTGAATGATTATATTCATGTTCCTCACCTGTAAGGTCAGTGGCAAAACATTCTTCCTCTGAATGATTATATTCATGTTCCTCACCTGTAAGGTCAGTGGCAAGCATAGTATATTCCTCATCAACATCACTAGCTGAAGTGTACTTACCATCGTCTTTGACGAGAAAGGCCCGCTGATTTGGGCAGTCACGTATTATGTACCTAAAACCCTTGCAACAATGGCATTGTACATCTATTGATCGCCCGATATAAGCAACAGAAGTGTAACTTTTTTCCGGAGCTTGAACCATGAACTTGCTTGCTTCAAGAGCGCAGGGAGTAGTGGTCGACGACGTAGGGTGCCCACGTGTGGAGGTGGTTGGTAGCCGGCTAAGTGTAGGGGGTGGCATCTGGCTCTGTGACTGGTTTGGCCTACCTGCAAAAGAACCTCTAAAATTACCCCAAGAACAGGACTGTCTTCCCTACACTTCACATTCAGCTTTATAAGCAAGATGAAACAAACGGGTGATAGAGTTGTATTCTTAATAATCAAGAATGTGTTGAATTTCACAGTTAAGCCCTCCTAGAAATCTAGCCATTTTAGCATCTTCGATTTCTTCTAACCCACAACGCAACAAACCAATTTGTAGTTCTTGGTAGTATTCTTCTACTATTTTACTACACTGTCTTAAGCATTGCAAATTGGTAAACAAATCACGAGAATAATAGAAAGGTACAAATCTATATCGCATAGCTCTCTTCAATGCATTCCATGTTCTATGTTATGAATATTACGATAATACTCACTCTACCAAATATATGCAAAATCAGAGAACTCACTAGTAACAGCCCTAACTTTCTTATCTTCAATAAAAGTATAGCAAGCAAATTTTTATTCTACGACTAATTCCGTTGTGAGATATGCATCAGGATCATACTTTCCAGCAAAATGAGGCGTAGTGAATTTAATTTTACCAAGTGCGTCATCACGGTCACGTACCTCTCATGGTGATGGATCTCTTCTCATACCTAGGTGATTAAATTGACATTGCCGATGATCACGATTATTGTTGAGATTGAATCCTCCATCAGACTCTGTATCAGCAACATATTGATTTCCTTCATCAACGACTTCTACTTCGTCGGCCCATGAGCGAGCAACAGAAGGGGTACGGCGTTGTCGTGGTACGCCGATAGCAATGGGGGCAGCAGCATGGGCAGCCAGTGGTGGATCTCAATCTAGCTTCCCTACGCATGTAGCAAGCACACCAAGCTCACCATTGGGCGATCTAAAACCCCCGCAAGACGCTCTGAATGTTGATTCAGCATGCGTGAAAAATGTCGTACTATTCCTTTCATACGTGGCATGAGAGGTGTATCCTCGTCGGTATGATCAGTGCAACCTATCATTGTTAGTATAGGATAAGAAACAATTCACAAGTATATATCCCTATCAACTAATAGGTACTAATGGTTCAAAGTCACACACACTCAAGCCCTTGCCAAGGTCTTGCAAGTTCTTATCAATGCAAAATAGGTGGTGCAATCAGTGGCTGGTTCGTGATAAATGCAACTCAAGCTTGGCAAAGCGATTGCAAGGAGAATGGTACCTATTTAGTTAGTAGAAGGTAGAGCTTGGACAAGCTTAAATATGTAGCAAGGATTAGCAAGTAATTCAATTCAGAAATTGCAAAGTTGAAAAGCAGTTCAAAGCACTAGTTACAATTTGCTGGCCCTAGCCAAGACCAGAACTAGGTATAGCAAGCTTAGAAAGGTACTACCAAGGTCGAACACAAATGACCAGCACGAACAACTACCATAAAAAGAGTTATCTCAACAAGAGGAGGCACTTCTCACAATTTTTTTTCTTCTTTTGTTTGCAACTCAGAAGTGCAACTCCTAACTCAACTAAGGATAGAAAATAAAAATCTCACATTTTGGAATGAGAGAAAACGATAAACAGATGATCGAGAGACGACAAAAACGGGATAGAAAACTTCTAGGGCCCGGAACTCGGTCTTAGAGGCCGAATTTTTGGTCTAAAATGTGTACAGGACTAATGGCCTATGTTTTTTCAGATGCGCCTCATTGTCCTCTTCGAAACAAGTACTCGTACGTCGAAAACGGACTCCATATGCAAAAGTTATGGCTATTTTATTGACAGGCGCACGAATGCTACTTTCTGGACTGAGTTTCGGCCAACGAAAGAATATTCTGAAGAGACCATGCTCGTCCTGGATATGATCAACGCTATATCAGTTTGATGACACTTCACAGCATCCTCTGCATCGTCTACATCTACTAGGATGGCTTTCCTTCATGGAGGGGAGGAAGCATCCAAGAGTGCCAGCTTTCGACATGCCTTTATATGCTGAAAAGAAATATTGAGCTTTGTGGATGATTTTCAAGTGAATCCTCTAAATGTCCTTCTTGTGTTTACAATATATAAAAAGGCGAAGCTACTATTTTATTTAAATAAATGTATGGCCTATATGATAATATTTTGTGTTGAGAACAAGATAAAAGGTGAGCTTGAGTCGAAGACAACTCAAATTGAAGAAGGGAAGGATGATGAGGACATCACTCCTACGGATATGTTCACACCTGGTTGGACCAACTCCAACACGTCATCCTTGGGCCAAGAAGAGAGAGCTATCAAATCCATCATGTTCTGGAATCCAATTCGGCCTCCTGAGACAGCACCGACTTCAAATATCAATAACTTTTGCATACAGACTCCGATTTGGGGTGATCTTGGACTTGATTGAAAGCTTACAACGAGATATTTCCAATGGATCTAATCTCAGGCCCAGATTCATCATAGATCAGCCAAAATCAATAAAATAATGTACTATAATACTGTTTTGGGCTGTTTCGGGCCTTGTAAGTTTGTTGGGGCCTAAGCCCAAGTTGTGTGTGCCCCCCTTGCCGCACACAACCCTAGGATGACCCTCTCACATCCCTCCCTCTCATATATTCAGTAGCCGTCACTTTAGACACTTGGGTTTTGTTTGATTAGTTTAGTGAAGTGCAAACTGTGAGTCTTCGAGTTGTACTGGACAACCACCTTGTCAAGACCTTCAATAGAACCCCACCTTATTTTGCTTTCAATTATTATTTGCAATTTCAGATTGCTTTTACTATTTTTCTTGCTTGTTCTTCGGTTGCTTGCAGGAATTAAACCTCGTGTGCAGGTTGATCATGCCCACGGCAAGATCAATAACCCTCCGGAGTTGGTTTAACGATTGCTAAGGCGCATCGTCATCGTACGTTGTAGTCGGATTGTCAAAGTTAGTTCCACCAAATTGATAGTTATCGCTCTCATCGAAAGATCGAGACACAACTTTACATTAGGTGGTATCAGAGCTTTTGGTTCATCGGTGAGAGTTAGTAGATCGTTTCTGTTTCTTATTACCAATCGTACACAAAAGCCAACAAAAAAATAGTAGTAGTTTACTTTTCCAAACCAATCTGAGCTGTGTAATTTTTCCTTTCAGTATTTGTGCTTTGAATTTTTGGTTACATTATCAAGTCTAGTTGCTGATTTCTAGTTCTAGTTCTAGTTGGCTTCTATTTCATCCTTCTCTAGTACTTGTTAGGGATTCCAAAACTTTGTTCATACTAGTGTTGGCCAAAAGTCACCAAAAGAAAGAAAAGAGAAAGAAAGAGCCAAAAGGTCAAAAAAGAAAAAGAAAAAAAAGAAAGAATAGTGGCCAACAGCACTAAATTGAGCGAAATCCTAATTTATGTTCATTATTTTTAGATTGTGCAATTGTATTAATTAGTGAGCAATTTTGTGCTCTTTTACCTTTTCTGAAACAATTAGCTAGCGTCTCTCCATAACTTATGCAACACGAGCTTTGGTACTGAAATTATTCTTTATTAGCTCATTCCATTGGTTGCATTAAGTTCCATCATCTTTGTGTGTGAGTTGTCTTGAATTTCGCTTATATCTTTGAGATCGACAACTAGAACTTATGAATTCTAGTTTGGGTCATTACTTATCATTATAATAACTAGAATTATCATATTGTATAGGAAATAAGTATAGCCTACCCAGCTCCACATATTCTACGCTCGTATGTTTGTTCGGTCCCTTGGCATTCGCTTTATCCAAGCTTAGGAGAACTTTTGACACTGCTAACGGCCGACAACTCCTGCAATACAATAAGAACTTGTAAGAGCTTTGGTTAAGGCTTGGGAGTTTAGCGACTTTTCTCCACTTTCTAGTAGTTAATAGGGAATTACATAAACCTTTGTGTTTCCCTTTTTGCTACTAACCATGTCAGGTGACAAGAGTTCGCTGCATCATTTTTCACGCACGAAGGGCATTGTTGCTCACTTTGAGGGGATGACGAGGATCACCACCAAGGGCCTTAGTGAGGATGTACGACTCACTAATGAGTGAATGTCGCTGCAAGAAGACCGTCTCCGGTCCATCGAGACTGCTTAGGGAGTTGCTAACACTACCCTTGCTACTATTTTGTCTAGACTTGATATGCTTGCAACTGCTGCCCCTGGAACTTCTAGTCCTCCGCCTCGTCTCCTAAGCAACAACAATGGTGTACTACATGCACAACGGGTTCCCATTGCTAACCTGGCTTCCCAACATGGACCCGCTGCCTCGGTCGCCCCACCACACATCGCCACGGGTTCATCAACTGATGATGAACAAAGGTAAAATCAAGTTTGAATTGCCTCCTTTTGGTGGAAAGTTCGATTCTAATGCATATATTAATTGGGAGATAGCGGTAGACAAAGAATTTGCAAACTATGACTTATGTGAAAACCAAAAGATTAGTGCCACAGTTAAAGTGTTACCGTCAGATGCAATATGTTGGTGAAAGCATATATCTAGACATGATAAAGAACCTAAAACTTGGAATGCCATAAAAAGACTTATGAGAAATGATTATGTTCCTGAATATGATGCTGAATATTTGCTTACGAAACTTCAATGCTTAAAACAAGGTTTATTGCGTTGTGTTTTACAAGAATGTGAAGAAGCTACTGAGCTTAGGTTCATACGTGGACTTAATTATGAAATTCAGGATGTTCTTGTTGATGAAACATATAGTTCTCTTTCAGACTTGATTAAATGTGCTTGTAGAGCTGAAAACATGCTTGCTGAATATTTAAAAGAGCCTTTAGCTTCATTTGAGGTGCCCATTGTTCCACCTTCTGTTGTAGCTAACATTTTACAGAAAAGCAAGCACCATCGGGAGAAGGATGAAGAAGAAAATGTGCAGAAAGAGGAGATCTTTACTGCTCTATACGTATGTGAAGAGTTGAAAATTGAAGTTGCACCACAACCCCTGAGAATAATTTAGAAGGTAATGTAAAAGGTATGGACTGTATACATGGTGAAAATCATTTTGAAGAGATAAAATTGTTCATGAATCATGCTATCGTAGAGCAACTATTAATGGAACCCATTGCTGATTTGCTTGCTATTCCTGGTGATAATGAAGAGTTGTGTGATAATGCTTCACTTATATCCACGCCATAACTAGTGAATGAACATGAAACATTTATATTTGAACTAAACACTTGCGCTGAACATAAACATGTTATTCACATTGCCAGTGAAGATGATGAGCTTAAATTGATGTCTTCATTAAATACTTTAGGTTACATAGAATTTGATGTTCTATGTGATCTAGATAGTTTCAAGGCGAAGATTTTTGTACATTCTGATTTGCCGTGGTATCGCGAAATATTTTTCATGTTGTTGGCAAACACAAATGATAAAGGAGAGCACAAAGTGCATAGAGTATACATTTGTTCAGATCTGAAACCTCTACTTCCTATGCAACAATGTGATCAATTTGATAATTTTAATATCATATCAAGTACCCCTACTTTCGTTTATAGTCTATATGATAGTTTTCAAAAAAGGGAGTGTTTGGGTGATTGTGATTCATGAGCCATTGATTTGATCACAAAAGATGTGCATGTTGCTTTGCTCTTTGTCGCTACTAACATTTTGCAGGAGAATGTGATGGAGTCGAGGACGACTCCAATTCAAGAAAGGGAGAATAATGAAACCATACTCGTCATGGATATGACTAACGCTATATCAGTTTGGCGACACTTCACGGCATCCTCTGCATCGTCTATATCTACTAGGATGGCTTTCCTTCATGGCGGGGAGGAAGCATCCAAGAGTGCCCGCTTTCAACATGCCTTTATATGCATGAAAGAAATATTGAGCTTTGTGGATAATTTTTAGGTGAATACTCTAAATGTCCTTCTTGTGTTTACAATATATAAAGGGGCGGAGGTACTATTTTATTTAATTAAATGCAGAACCTATATGAGAATATTTTGTTTTGAGGACAAGCTAAAAGGTGAGCTTGAGTCGAGGACGACTCAAATTCAAGAAGGGGATGATGATGAGGACATCACTCCTACGAATATTTTCACATCTGGTTGGACCAACTCCAACACGTCATCCTTGGGCCAAGAAGAGAGATATCAAATCCATCACGTTCTGGAATCCAATTTGGCCTCCTAGGACAGCAGCGACTTCAAATATAAATAACTTTTTGCATACAGACTCCGATTTGGGTGATCTTGGACTTGATTGAAAGCTTACAGTGAGATCTTTCTAATGGATCTAATCTCAATGTCAGATTCATCGTAGATCAGCCGGAATCATTAAAACAATGTACTAAACTACTGTTTTGGGCTGTTTCGGGCCTTGTAAGTGTGTTGGGGCCCAAGCCCAAGTTGTGTGCACCCACCCTTGCTGCACACAACCCTAGGCGACCCTCTCACGTCCCTCCCTCTCATATATTCAGTAGCTGCCGCTTTAGACAAGTTTTATTTGATTAGTTTAGCTAAGTGCAAACTTTGAGTCTTCGAGTTGTGCTAGACAGCCAACTTGTCAAGACCTTCAATAGAACCCCACCTTGTTTTGCCTTCAATTCTTATTTGCAATTTCATATTGCTTTTACTATTGTTCTTGCTTGTTCTTCAGTTGCTTGCAGGAATTGAACCTCATATTCAGGCAGTGGTAGAGCCAGGAAATTTTGAGAGCCTGGGCAAGCTTATCTATGACCAATAAACGCGAACATGCCCATATACATATTACACAAGTAAAATTGAGAACCGCAAATTTTTTTTACTAAAAACATATTCTAATACACATGTGAACATTCTATGGATGAAAAATAAAGAAAGATAAGTACGTTACTATGCCTGTACGACACTACCAACACTTCGACGATTCACCAACAAAAGTCCAACCACATACGAAAAGAGACTCTACAAAATAAAAATATGATGATTAGTGTATCATCTAATACAAAAAATATATTCACATTGAAGTATTGTACAACGAAATATCAATATCAATACAATATATTCTGATTATTCTACTTCAAATCTATTTTGTATAAGAGGTAACACTACTACAGAATTGTCCATCAGAATCGGTTCTTTTTTGCCATTACAGTCGGTTCAAGTGGCGATACGAAGTCTTTAGATAGTGATGAGGTGGAGTTATCACAGTCGGTTTTGGCCCGATTGTGATAAAGCATCATTAGAATCGGTTCTTTCAGCGAAGCGATTGTGATGACCCTCATTAGAATCGGTTCTTCTATTGAACCGATTACGATAACATGTCATCGAATCGGTTCTTTCAAAGAAGCGATTGATGACCCCTCATTAGAATCGGTTCTTGTGTGGAACCGATTCTAATGAGGGGTCATCACAATCGCTTCTTTGAAAGAACCGATTATGATGATGGATCATCACAATCGCTTTCTTCGAAGAACCGATTGTAATGGTATGGTTATCACAATCGCTTAGCCAAAGAACCGATTCTATCGATGTGGTCATCACAATCGCTGCTTAAAAGAACCGATTACGATAAGAGGTCATCGAAATCAGTTCATCTTAAGAACCGATTCTAATGATTGTGTCATCACAATCGCTTTTTCCAAAAAACCGATTCGGATGAGACGTCATCAGAATCATATATACAAGAACCGATTCCAATTATGTGGTTATCGAAATCGGTTCCACATAAGAACCGATTCGATGACCCTCATGGTGGTGTTGCAATTTTCCATATTACCCAAAATGGCAAATATTAACAATGGGCATATATCACATTCACAATCTGAACACAAAATGCACATATCACATTCACGAACACGAACACTTAAATTACAATACATATAGCCCATTCGTTCACAACATACAAACACAAACATGCTTAATAATCGAGACACGTGCATATATATCACATTGACATATGCAATTAATATTGTTTCCATATGGACTAGTAGGGCGCCTTGGATCTCTAAACCTACCGTCCTCGATATAACTTCCAACCAGCACCATTGGCATAAGTGGTCTCAGAAATTGTTGAGTGCTTTCTTTGTCTAAGCTCTTCGGGGATATTGATCTTACGCAAAACATAAATGAGTGCATGAATTTAAGTTTCAAAATTTGTAAGTGAAAGGCTAAGTATGCATGTACATATACCTTAGGAAAAAGGTGTGAGCACCGACCACAACCAACATGTGTTGCATGACATAGAAGCCGCACAGTCATCGCTGCCTGTTGATGACAACGTGAAGAGAAAAAGAAATTAACACACAAAAATTAGATGTCGAAAAAATTAATCGATATATGCTAGGCACTTGTACCGTGAATTTCTTATACTCCAAATGTCTTGCCCTTTTTCTTATCGTGTGACCCTCCTTCATCGACATAGTCAGAAACCCCTACATATATTGGAGAGATGCCATTGAGTAAAAAAAGTTAAATTCAGAAAGTGTTACGTTACGGTAATGTACTTACTTACGCAAAGGACACTTGATCGCGTAGGCCATCGGTCTCTTCTTGATTGAGTTAAAAATGTAGATGTGTTTTTCGCTCGGACGAGGACGAGTAGAACCCAATGGTTGCTTATTAAATGGAATGTAGTGCAAGGAAATAAGTTCGCATACGGCTTAAGTGCGTCATTTAGTAATTGAAGGGTTTGTACTACTTACTCCTCGTGGTGCGGTATTACAACGAAGTCCTTCGTCGACTCGGATGCAATACCCGCTTGACGTAGCCAACAACAAACACGGATGTAGCCTAGCCATGGTCGCAGACACAAGCTCGGATCGATTTAACCCAACTTGGTTTTGATTCGTCACGGCTCATTGTCTCATTGCCACGCAACTCGTGTTGATATTAGAAAACATAATGCAAAATCCTATAAAAGTCATCACTCATGATGTATGGTGCGATACTCACGGCGTCGTGGATCGTAAAGTAGAAATATCGACGGCCATTAATTGGTACACACGAAGCAGATCCTCAAAGCGACGGGAATATCCCATTCTCGCCACGGTGGAAATGTACCCTTTTATACATCACATTGAAGTCAACTCGACGCTCTTCCTCATTCACCTTATCCATGTACCATCCATGGAGCATGCGAGTCCACCGCCTAGATCATTTAGTTCATTGGATGCAATCGGGGGCTTTCCATATGCGTATGCCTTAAAGTCGTAAGGGATGTCTGTGGCATGTGTTGACTTTCCTTTCTGGGCCGAAGGAGTCTTTGAGGTCAAGGTAGTTGGCTTTTCAGGTACCTCAAGGGGTGTTGTGGCCTTTATCAGCTTTGCCTTCTTGGCGGAAGGAGTCTCAGAGGCCTCTTGTGGTTCTATTGGTGTCGTGCTTGTCCTTTTACACGTGAGCTCTGCACTCCGTGTAGGACTCATCACGGTGGTGGGAGCGAGCGGGAGCATGAGTAAGCGCAGTGCGGTAGGAACCTACAAAGCACGCGCATATTTAACTTATTGCAGTACTACTGGAATGGTAGAGAAGACGCGGGGAATTTTTACCTTGACTAGTACGACACCCGTCGTGGGCCACTTGATGAACGACATACGTGCTTGCCCGAGAGTGCTGATATCTTCGTTGGGGGAACTTCGAGCACATGTGATAAGAAGTGTTCGTGGGCGTAGTCCACCGCACCCTCATGTAGCCCTTCCCAAAGGTGACCATGCACGTGTCCGTCTCCTTGCATGGAAATGCAACCCGCATGCGACCTCGACAGAAATCCGTCCTCCGTCGGGGGTGGTGGTGGCACTTAGCGAGGGCACGCAAGATATGCGCAACTTGAGGAGAAACATTGTGGGAGTTACACTTGTGGCTTTAAGTTAGGAAAAATTAATTATTACCTTCACCGGGATCGGTCGATCATTTTTGAACCACACCGCTAGGTCGGGCACGAGCTTCTCTACAAGAGGCGAGGGCATCTGGCTCTGACTCTGAGAGATCATCGCCATCATCTCGGCCCTCAAGCGCTCCTCATGTGCCATCATCTCCCCCCTTATCTCATCTTCACGTGCCATCATCTCCCCCCTCATCTCCTCCTTGATCTCCTCCCTCAGTTGCTCCCTGAGAGTGTCCTTGAGGCGCTCCGCATGTGCCTCCCATGATCTTGATCTAGCACTCGAAGCGTCATCTTGGAAGTAGGACTTCTTCGTATGCCCCGACCCTACGGCAAGCACTCGGCCCTTATGGTCGGGCTTCCCGATCGTAGACGACAGGATATCCTTCGACCCTTGGCTCCGGAAGGTCCCCTGCTCTTTCATGGCATACCTCCTCCCGCAATAGCGAGTACGAATTAGATCGAAATACAACAAGCTAGGCCAATTGCAATGTACTAAGTCGGATGTCTTACGATGGCGAGAGACGACGTCTTGCAGAGCGGGTTTGCGACTACAAGTCGCCCGTCGGGGTTTTCTTTGTCCTCGCTAATACCCGATTGCGTGCCGTTCCTCACATATATGGGAGTAAGGCATCGTCGTCCGAGTTCGCGCACTCCTCGGCTAGTCGCACCCACTCGCCTTCTTCCCTCATAGCCTTTGTGCAGAGGTGGTGCGGGTGCGTGTTGTGCCTCTGGATAGCGGTATTCCTCTCTCTTAGCCGCTCGCCTCAGGCGTACCCTTCATCATCATGAACTCCTCCCAAACATCCGTAGTAACGAACGGATACCTCTCGAATGGTGTACGACCTTTTACGTGCGTACTCACTTGTGCATGAGGACCACAAGTGCCTCAAGGCCACACCCATCCTCTTCAAGGCGTACCGCCTCGCGTTGCATTCATCTTCCTCCTCTATAATCCATTTTCCCTTAACCTCGTCCCACAACCGATTCTTACGCTTCGTGACTTCCTTCCTCCAATCCTTAATCGTTATTGGCACTCTCTCTCTCACCAATTGACCGAGGAATGAACGGTATCGCCCCTTGTACTTGGGAGGGCCTGTACAGACCCCCATGGCATTGAAGTGGAGAACCTGCGGTGTTCTCCCTGTGGCCCTTGTGTTCGGTCCTCGGGCCTTCCTCAGCTTACTCGGCCTCTCAACACCCTGAACTTGGCTCGACCCCTCGGGAGCACCTTTTACTCTGTCTGGCGAGGAGCCGATGCTCTCTAATTGTGACATTTTGAGTTTTCTTATCTGATAAGATCATATATTTGACATGAGAGAGCAATTGTACCTATTTTGTGAACTTGACAATAAATCATGTAAAGCAATAGTGAATAGATAAGTAATAAGATGTAATCGTTCTAGCATATTTCAGTAGAGTAACAAATGAACGAATGATCTTCAAAAAAAGTTTATCCGTTGACCACCTAAATACGTACCAACGATAACCCCTACTCTCTAAATAGGTTTGGTCCTAATCCCATTCGAGGATATGTGGTTCGAGCAAGGTCTAAGCCGTTGTACAACTCGAGAGAAAATTTGACATCTCCCATTGTTCTCCGGTACACGCCTCGACAACAGGTCAAGAGGGTGTATACCCGAGAACACCGTGAGGGAGATGCTACCAAATCTACTCTGAGCTTGTACAACACTCGAACTTGCCCAACCACATATCCTCGAATCGTCAAAAATCGGGATAATTGAGATCGCTTGCTTATGAATGTGACGAAATGGCATATTCATAAACAAGCACTCTCGAATGGGAGACGTAGGTTACGCATTTTTAACTCTAACGTAGATCATATTATAGTAACATGTAGGTAAAAATTAATTACTGTAATTGCAGTAGATGACGAAAGCATTCATTATGAAATTTGAACTAAGAAATGTTTGCAAAAATAATCACAAGCAAGTAGATGTAAAGTGAACATGGTAATTTAAGCATTCTGGAACATATATCCATGTCTTACTTATCAAACATTTACTTGTTGATTAATCAGCTTAACATTTTATTTTCTTGTTGTATGTCAACAGACTGCAACTACCAAAGTTCACCAAATGCATCAATTAGTAAATCATCCAAACGAAGGACTAGACAAATGACATATTGTGGCTGTGAACTACCTGTGGAGTGAAAGAATCCAGAAGGCAAATACTAGTATTCTCCTTGACACCTTTTAATTGGATCCGCAGCTAATTCAGGCAACCGAATGGAATTCTGAATGTTTGAAGCAATAGAAAATAGACGGCCACCTCCACGAGGGCAACGCCATTTACAACGATGAGCTCCACAGGGGCAACGATGAGAAATGTTTGCAAAAGAAGCACAAGCAAGTAGATTTTACTTCAGGATGATGACAAATAGCCAAAGGAGTGATACATGAAAGTATATTAAAAGTTGTGTGAAAAAAATGTAAGAGGAAAAGGAACCAAATTGGCATGAGGTTGACCATGTATGAGTTGTTAGCTGTAATAAATTGTTTCCATTCATGGGTCAGTGTTTACTGAAATTGATTCAACAGACATCGATGACTAGATTTTAAATGCACTCATAATGCACCAACATGGACCACATTTGATGTCCATACAAATGTCCATAAAAGGTTCACAGATATTCCAAAGAAGCTAGGAAGGCATTTGCATTTGCAGTTGCTATTACTTGGGCACAATCAACCAAAAGCGAATCATATGCAAGGCAATTCACCAATACTTCGCAAGCATACATAGATAATAATTCACCCTGTTAATGGTGATTGGGCATTTGTGCATCCAAACATACAGAGATAATACTTCGCAAGCAACAAGGCACCACAGAAAGTTCATCCTACTCACATCTCACTTCACAATCAGAAATTGCACGATAATTGCACTAATTTGGTTCAGATTTTTACCTCGACGATGACGGCACACCAGGATGATGAGCTCAAGGGGAGGCCGCCGTGGGGAGCAAGCGGGAGGAGGCCAGCGTGGGGAGGAGGTTCTTGGCGGCGGGCGGCGGGCGACGAGACGTCGGGTGGGTGCGCCGAGTCGGGCGTGGGGCGAGGCGTGGCGGCGGGCGACGGCCGGCCGGCGAGGCATCGGCAGTCGGCGAGGCGTCGGCGGGCGGCGGCGGAGTCGAGCCGAGGCGGCGCGAGGCGGCGAGGCGTCGGGTGGGTCGCCACTAACGTCGGCGTGGGCGCGAGGTGTGGCGAGGCGACGGACCGGGAGGCGAGGCGTCGGGCGGTCGAGGCGTCGGGCGGCGGGAGGCGTCGGGCGGGCGACGGGCGGCGGCGGTGGTCGTATTGCGTCGGCGTGGGGCAAGGTGTGGCGGCGAGCGGCGAGGCGCAGGTCGTCTTGCACCGCTAGGGTTAAGACAGTGTATGTAGCGCCCAAATAGGCTATGCGATCATCAGTATCGGTTTATAAAGAAAACCGACACAACAGTCTATATTCATCCGTATCGGTTTATTTAATAAAACCGACACGGATAAGATTAGTCATCCGTATCGCTTTTAAATACAAAAACCGACACTGATAATGGATATATCCGTATCGCTTTTCGAATAAAACCGACACTGATGTATCTCAATATATCTGTATCACTTTTTTAAAGAAAACCGACACTGGTGTCTATAATCATCAGTATCGGTTTTTTTAATAGAACCGACACGGATAAGCTCAATATCTATCGCTTTTTCAAATAAAACCGACACGGATGTGCATATTCATCCGTGACGCTTTTTGAATAAAACCGACACTGATGTACCTCAATATGTATCTGTATCACTTTTTCAAAGAAAACCGACACTGATGTGCATAGTCATCCGTATCGCTTTTTTGAATAAAACCGACACTGATGTAGTTCGTTAATCGCTTCCTTTCGGACAAACCATAAAGTCTAAATTTTGAATTAGATCAAAGAGTGAAAAACTTTTGCAAATATCGTTGGAATTATTTAAAATTTTCCAGATATATACTTTGAGATACTACAAATCTTTTCAAAAAAGAATTTTTGCAAAAGAGAGTTAGCATTGGAAAAAGATGCCAAAATTCACTTTCTAGGCATGAATTTTCCTTAAATAGTTGAAAAGTCAAAACTTTTTCAGATGAAGTCCAAGTTTTTTAAAAATTTCCAAAAATGATTTCATATAGTTTAGCCTCATTTCTGTGTCTCAGAATTATATAGATTGTACATCGCATCGAGACTACACTATATGTAATTCTTTGGACAATAGCTCCATATATGGTCCAAGACACTTTCCTTATTGTGGCATTGCTTACTAATAATAAACTTTATCACCTATCCGCAAGTTCGAATTTTCATCATTTCATCGAGAGAGAGAGAAAAATGCCATAACTTTTTCGTACATTGTTCAAATTATTAGGAATTTTGCGTAAATTTGTGCGTAAAGCGTAGAAAAGTCAAAACTTTTTCAAATTACTCCGGAATTGCACGATAATTTCCATAAATGATGATTTGACTATTTGCAAGCAATTCACCATGGATTTTTACTTTCAGAGCATTGTAAACTATTTCACATACATAATACAACAATGTGATTAACAACAAACATTATAATAGTCCATTTATTTACAATCGCCCTTCATGATGATCTACTCGCATGTAATTGGCTCCATGTGTGTCGTCATCCCCACTAAGACAGGCCCCATCTGCAAATGAAGGTATCTCATCGAATTGGTTATACTCTTCTTCGTCTACAACATCTTCAACTCCTACGATCCGTCTCTTGCCATGAAGAACGATGTGCAACCTCGGATTGGCGGATCACGCACGTAGAAGACTTGAGTTGTTTGCTTCGCAGGGACGAATGGGTCATCTTTGTAGGCGAGTCTGCGAGATCCGCAATAGTAAAGCCTCTCTTGTCGACCTTCACTCCATGTGGAAGTCCTACCCACTTACATCGAACAATGGAACTTGGTATATTCCGTAATCGAGCTCCCAAATTTCTTGATCAACCCATAGTAGGAGTTCATTGTGGTTGGAGAGACTCTTTTCGAGTGATGATAATCAGAGAAAGCATTTATGCACACACCACTGTTTTGGACAGTACTCTTGGAATCTTGACTCTCAGTGTAAAAGGTGTAACCATTAATATCGTATCCACGCCATGTCGTAGACATTAAATCTTGGTCCGTCACCAACCATTTTACGTTCTCACTAAAGGAGACCTCCGCTTTTCTTTGAACCATGTGAGGAATCGATCGTTGTGTTCTTGTGCGATGGAGAGGTCATCCATTTGTGGATTCTCTTCCGTAATATCAACTTATCTTTGCTCGATGTATGGACGAACTTGCTACTGCTCGCAAGATCACAAATGCGCTTTGCAATACATATCAAACCTCGGACTCATTAGTTTGGACCCAATGGTTCCTTTACCAGCAAGTCTGCCCTCATGACGAGATACAGGAACACCGATTGCTTGTCTTTTACCTAGGTAGTCCACACAGAACTCAATAACCTCTTCAGTCCCGTAACCTTCAACAATACTACCCTCAGGCTTCTACCGATTCCTCACGTAGGACTTTAATATACCCATGTACCTCTCGAACGGATACATGTAACGTAGGAAAGCGGGCCCACATATCTTAATCTCTCTAACAAGGTGAACAACAAGGTGGACCATTACGTCGAAGAACGACGGTGGGAAATGCATCTCAAGCTGACACAGAGTCTGCACCACCTCACTCTGTAGGTTGTCTAGCATATCGGGGTCAATAACTTTACAAGAGATCGCATTGAAGAAAAACACAACTTTGTGATTGCCAACTGACATCCTCTGCGAAATATTTCGATTACAACCCAGGAGCATTTGGGTCATCAATACATGACGATCGTGGGACTTCATGCCCAACAACTTCAAATCATCCATAGACACAAGCTTCTTAATGTTTGCGAGTAGCGGATGGAACTTTAATACCTTGGAGACTTTTGCGAGATCTTCTTTCTCCTTCTTGGGCGAGGTGTAGCATGCAATGGGATGTACGGACCTTTTCCATCCTCCTCTATCACTTTGCAAGCCTTGGCTTTGATTCCCATGTAGGCCATGCACGACGAGCATTCACACCATCCTTGGTCTTCCTGTATGTTCAAGAGATACCAACCAAATTATCGCGGACATTCTTTTCAACATGCATGACATCAATACAATGTCGGACATCTAACTCCTTCGATCACGGTAAGTCCCAAAATATTGACCTCTTCTTCCAAATTGTCCTTGGGCGAGCAGTTCTGACTCTTTCCGATCGAACATCGATATCCTCTACACGTGAATATACTTGCCTTCCACTCATGGGCTGCGGTGCGAGCGGACTTCCTCTTCTCATCAAATTTGTCATCCATCTTACGGTATCGATGATTTGAGGTAGAAACCTACGGTGACCCATATACAGCTTTTTACGAATTTGGCACCATAGACTCTCGATCTCCTCTTCACAAATAGGACACGCTTTGGCTCCTTTCAGATCAGAACCCGCCAAATTACCAAGAGCCGGGAAATCATTTATGGTGCAAAATACCATAGCCCGTAGGGTGAAATGCTCTCTTTTGTACGCATCCCACACCACGACACCCTCATTCCACAATTTTACCAAGTCCTCGATCAGTGGTGCAAGGTACACATCAATATCATTTCCCGGCTGTTTGGGTCCCGAGATTAGTAATGACATCATGATATACTTCCGCTTCATACACAACCAAAGAGGGAGATACACAACAGAACTAGCCAGGTGTTGTGACGACTGCTCATGTTACCAAATGGATTCATTCCGTCGGTACTCAACCCAAATCTTATGTTCCTCATTTCGGCACCAAACTCCTCATGTTTCCAATCGATGTTTCTCCATTGAGCCGAATCAGCAGGGTGTCTCAGATTGCCATCTTCCTTTCGAGTTTCATAATGCCAACGCAACAATTTTGCCTCTCTGGGATTTGCAAACAACCGCTCCAGACGGGGAATGATGGGCAAGTACCACAAAACCTTGGCCGGTGCACCTTTAGTGACCTCTTCACCGTCGTTGCCCCGACTCTTACGCTTCTTGTCATTACGCTTCTCCTTTAGTTTGTACCGGGGCACACCGCAAACTGGACACACGTGCAGCTCCTGATGTGCGTTACGGTACAAGATGCAATCATTTGGACATGCATGTATCCTTTCTATTTCCATTCCCATGGGACATAGTAGCTTCTTTGCTTCATAAATGCTTGTTGGCAACTGGTTTCCCTCCGGAAGCAGATCCGATAGAAGAACTAGAAGTGCATTGAAACTTGTATCATCCAGCGGTGTTTTGCCTTGATTCGAACAATGCAAGGACCGAACCCAACTTGGTGTATTCCGCTTTGCAACCTGTGAACAGCGGTTTGGCATCGTCTTCCATCAAGATTTTAAACTTTTCAAACTCTCTTTCCGTGTAATTACCCTCCACATCCCGCAACATTTGCTCCAAATTATCCTCCTCAAACATATCAAGCTGCAACTCGTCATCCGGTTCCACTGTGTCTTCGTTGCATACCGGAAGGGTACTACCTGCCTCCCCGTGATGGATCCAACATGTGTAATTCCTCACGAAGCCACGTCGAATCAGGTGGTCCTCAATTTGAGCTGGGTTGCTAAATCTCCTCAGATTGGTGCAATCAATGCAAGGACAATATATGAAGTTTAAACCCCTCCTCACCATATCCTCTTCTGCAATTTTTTTGAACTCCTTAACACCCCTATGAAATTCAGCACTCACACGGCTTTTCTGATACATCCATTCCTCACGGTCCATCTGCAATTAAATTTCGCACAATAAATTAAGGAGAAACTAGAGCGACAACTAGCTAGCTATTTTAAATATTGAGACATCATTTCAATTAATATTACCTTTGCAAAATAGAGGACAGGTCCCAAGATATATAAATGTACTCCCGATCGATACCTAGCTTCTTCCCTGGTTTAGAGCTTCCAATTCCCTAGATAGGAGTCATAAATTTTTAAAATCAACAATGATATCAAATAATCTAATTATATAGCTAGTGTAGTAGCTTGCAAATCTTTTTACTACAACGAAACAAAACAAGGGTACCAACGATGACACCTAATCTCTAAATAGGTTAGGTCCTAATCCCATTCGAGGATATGTGTTTGGGCAAGTTCTAAGCCGTTGTACAACTCAAAGAAAATTTGACATCTCCCCTGTTCTCCATATACACGCCTCGACAACAGTCAAGAGGGGTGTGCATATGGAGAACACCAGGAGACGCTACAAATCTACTCTGCTTGTACAACGGCTCGAGAACTTGCCCAACCATATCTTCGAACTAATCCAAAACGTGGACAATTCGAGAATGCTAAACATAAATATGCCATTTCATTCGGCATATTTGTAAATAAGCATCCTCGAACGGGAGACGTAGGTTCCGCAACCTAAACTCTAACATTTATCACAAGATAGCAACAATAATTCCATATTAACATGAGAGCACTATAATAATTAAATAGATGTGTGCTTATCAAATAAAGAGTGTGAAATCAAGGCACGTACACAATTCCAAAGCAACCTAAACTTTATTCACGACATATCGAAATTACCTAGTGCAAAATTGAAGGGTTTAAAGAATTGCCCACATTTTGAAGAAAATCGCAAATGAGGGCAAAAGAGGGAATCTCCTCAAGATAGGGTTTCAAATTTGCCCTCTTAATACCCACCCATGAGGACTTCAAATTTTCTCACCCAAGTATTGCTTTGAACCACACAATATGAGATGTTTTCTCGGGTGGCGGCGAAGAAATCTCCTCTGGAGCAACAACAGAGAAGAGTTCATTTCGAGTGCTATATATGACCTAGCGAGGCACATCGAATCGGTTCTTTTCAAAAGCGATAGTGATGTGAGCGCTCATCACTATCGGTTCTTTTTATAGAAGCGATAGTGATGAGCATGTGACATCGAAATCGGTTCTTTTAGAGAAGCGATAGTGATATCTGCGATCATCACTATCGCTTCTATAAAAGAACCGATAGTGATGATCACGCACATCACTATCACTTCTTTTCTTAGAACCGATAGTGATGTGCATAGTCATCACTATCGGTTCTTTTGATAGAAGTGATAGTGATGATCACGCGTACATCGAGATCACTTCTTTTCTTAGAACCAATAGTGATGTATATGCACATCACTATCGCTTTTATCAAAGGAACCGATAGTGATGTGGATGTGATCATCACTATCACTTCGTTTGTTGGAACCGATAGTGATGACCATTCACATCTCTATCGTTTTTTAGTTTAGAACCGATAGTGATATGCCCAATGTTACATCACAATCAGTTATAATCTTAGAACCGATAGTGATTATTACTAACACCTCTCCGAAGTTATTTATCACAATCATTTTTTCGTAAAAACTTAAGAACCGATACGGATAAAGCGATAGTGATGTGCCGTTCTGTAGTAGTGTAATAAGTAAATACCTAATAAACTAATAGTCCAAGCCAATCCATCCTCATCAAATCTATTTTGTACCGGAGATAATAAGTAAATACCTAATAAACTAATAGTCTAATCTATGTTGTATAGTTCTTGTCAACTACTGGTGCTGAGTAGGCTGGGTAGCTGCTCTACCTTCACTATAGCATGTACCATGTACTTCTGTAGGGTCACGGAGACTAGAGAGTGCTAAATGGTCCGAGGCAGTTCAAAACTGAAAACTACACACACTTGAGCACATGAGCATCTGAGAGGTCTTGCTGCCTGCGGCCTGCTCCATCGAGCGTCTAAAGAGTGAAGACAGGGCAGGCTGTTGTGCTAGCCTTCCAAGCCTCCACAGCTTGCTCCTCCGCCCTCCACGACCAGTAGCTAGGAGTGGCTTGCTCTGCCGCCTAGCTTCAGACCCTCCACACGGCTCTCCACCGACTCACCGATCGAGCTCTGCCCCGTCTGCTGCTTCGCCGTCTCAACGACTCTCCGAGCCTGCCCCATCCACGGCTCCACCGAGTCCAAGCCCACCTGATGCTCCATTTTATTTCAGATTTGGGGATGGATTACTTGATTTTGGATTTAGGGATGTATTACTTCATTTGGGGATGAATTAGTTAATTTCGATCGAGTTCATTTGTGGACATGAGCTTGCCCGGAGGACTGAAGAGGTCGGACCTATGGCGGTGCAGAGTGCTCGCAGCCGCCGGGAGCCCGGGCAGTCGCCTGCCCTGCCCGGGAGCTGCCTCCGCCACTGTATTTAGGTTGATCGTGCCCACAACAAGATCAATAACCCTCCGGAGTTGGTTTAGCGATCGCTAAGGCGCATCGTTGTTGTACGTTGTAGTCGGATCGTCAAAGTCAGTTCCACCAAATCGATAGTTATCGCTCTCATCGAAAGATCGGGACACAACTTTGCATCATATTCGAATACGGTAAAGTGGAGATTGACTCGGCTTGGACTCAAATTAGGTTGTGTGCGATTCAGACAGGAGAAGAACAATCGACTTGGATTTTTTTAATCTGGACTTAAGGAAAAAGACAATCCAAATTGATCTCTTTCTAAACAGAACGCAACCAAATCGATCTCTTTCCAAACAAAACGCAACCGATTCTATCTCTTTCTTTTCTAGACACAATAGCACAAGACTCTCGATGACCATAATTGGAGGCAACTCAACCGTAGATAGAAATCAGCAAGCAAAGACAGACCAATCTAGGCACTAAGACCATCAACTAGACACGACGATGCAACATGCAATTCAAATACACAAACCGAAAAGAAAAACAGCAAAGGCTCAAAGGGTTCGGGTAAGGTAAATTTTTTGTGGCAATTTTCTGGACTCTAGGTAAATAAAAAAATCTACTACTACGAAAGCTGTAAATTCTCACTAATCAACGAAAGCTCTGATATCACCTGATGAGGCTAATGGAGGCTCGATCTTTCGGTGAGATGGATAACTCTCAATTAGTGGAGACGACCCTCACGATCCAGGCTACCGATCGAAACACGAACGACACCAAACAATTGCTGAACCAAACTCCGAATTGTTATCAACCGTGCCAAAACTCAATTGACCTGATCACGAATATCAATTCATGTAAGCAATCGAAGAACAAACAAGAACAAAGCAAAAGTAATCTGAAATTGCAAATATAATTAAATTATTGATGTGGGGTTCCGAAGCATATTATTACTGTTGATCTAGCCGAATAAGATAATACGAAATAGTTTCACCAAGGAAAACTACGACTAAATAAAACCCGAGTCTCATGAGGGAGCTCAGCTAACTTAAATAAGCATCTAAGGGGGTGCAGCCAGGAGGTGGACACGAACACGAACTCCTCCTGGGCGTCCCTCCTGTGCCTTCCTATTACATGGGTCAAAGCCCAATTGGTAAAAGTGGTGCAATAACTCTCTTTGTCGATTTTGACATGTAGAAAATGAATTTGAAGGTGGAGCCAGATCCGTTGGAAAGATCTTATTGTAAGCTTTCAATCAAGTACTCGCACACCTCCGACGGACTCTATATATGAAAGTTATGATCATTTTAATTCAGAGTTGTCAGACCGATTCCGAATTGGAATGGAATTGAAGTAGGTTCGGCCTGGACTGGTTGTGGTAGTAGTGCTGCTCCCCTCACCATGGTTCCTGAGTATAATAACATCGCATGACTTAGGTAGCAATCCATCCCCAATAAGATCAATACACAGTACCATTCTTCTTTTTTTGTCACGACCATCAGGATTCGACAATTTTCACACGCGAAGTCAAATCCTTACTATTTCGGTGAATTGGATGTCATATCCTCAAAGCCAATCTCTGGGGAGGCAATTGATGAGTTGGCAATCTTCAGAGTGACACAATTGATTTTCCCTTGTTTGTATATGAACAACAGTCTCCTTCATATAAATAGAGCTGGAATTGCTTTTAATTACTTTTGGGTTATATTAGCCATCCGAATTCATTGTGTTTTATTTTCAGGACCCAACAAATTGGTAACCAAATCAATTTTTTCTTCTTTTCATGATAAGGGACTTTTTTTGGCTAACATTTTGAGACTATCAAGATTGGCACGTATCTGCTTTATGACATGAAAATTTGGCCATGTCAATAATTGGCATTTCTAACCAATTGATGAGAACGAAAACATTCAAACATTCCCATTGAGCTTTTTCCCAAAAGAATCTATATACGCCTACAGATATCCTTGACATCACAGGCTTGGGAGTTGGGAGCAAGGTTCGCAAAACCGCAGTAAACCGCTCATTTACCGCAGTTTTTCATGCTTACCGGGCCGGCTCGGGAAGTGAAACCGAGCGGTTTACCGCTTGAGTTTAAATTCAAATTCGAAAATTTCTAAAAATTTCAAAAAATTTATCCAAAAAAATCCTAAAATTAGTATTAATTCCTCTGTGACCTATGGTCTGATTTTTTTAAAAAATAAAATTTGGAGACGTTTTTGAGCCATTTGAAATGTTGAAAATAGAAAAAGCAAAAAAAGAAGCCCACAGGCCAAGCCGGCTGTGGGCTGGCCAGCCCACCCTAGCCTTGCTAGTTGGCTGAAATGCCGACACTGGTAGATGTTTGTACCTATACTGTGTTGATGATGAAATACTAACTAGATGTTGCATTTGTAGTACCAATTTGTTTACTTCATGATGAAATTTATGCATGTATTATTGATACCCTAATTGGTCTCCAGCGAATCTACCATATCTGTGTCCACTGGAACATCTTTATACATGGTACATGACTTGCCATCGACATGTCGATAGAAGGGTAGAGAAGTCGCAGATGTCCTGATCTCCTCTTCATGATTAAATGCACACTGTGCTGATGATGAAATGCTCACTATTTGTTAGTTCACCAATTTTTAGTACCAATAGTTGTTTGAGTATGTTAAGTAGCAATATTTACTTCATCTTATTTTAGTAACAACAATTTTTCAAGTATGTATAATTACATTTATTGTGTTCTATTAGCAAATGGCAGACCATGTCGACGTAGTGTGGGAGCACGACGAGAAGTTGGGTGCTAGATTTCGATGCAAGCAATGTCTCAAAGAGAAGAAAGGAGGTGGTACACTCGACTGAAGCAGCACTTAGCAGGGCGTGGGTACGAGTGTCCTCCTTTGTAATAAAGTTCCTGTGGAAGTTCGCAAATATTTTCAGCGTGAGCTAAACAGGACGAGGGATAAGAACAAGGATAAGAGAGAGGAGAGGCTGAGGAAAGAAGGAGCAGCTGGAGACGAAATGTATACTCAAAGTACACGGGTGATACTGATAAGGAGGATCAACTACAATATGCCATGGCTGTCTCCAGGGCGGAGGCAGAATTTAGAAGCCGGTCAGGTGGTAGGTACGAGCACGATGGTGGCAGTGGCTCCTCTAGGGGGGCTGGAGGAGATCGCGACTATTTGTTGTTGAAGATGTTTCGGAGTTCCTCGCAACGAGAAAACCATTGGCGGTGGGGAATTACAACGTTGGTACGGCCTGTGGCCCTGTGCAACCAAGGATTGACACCCATCAGTGGACATAGAAGAGGAAGAGTGCGAAGCAGGCCATTGGCTCGGCGTGGGCAAAAAAATTTCGCACTGCTGGTATTGCGGGGCAGAAAGCAGATAGTCCATATTTTGTTAGCCCCGTGAGGAAAACACAAAAATATGGTAAGTGAGATTTAAAATATTCGTTTGGTTGTACGCCGATTCATAGCTAACATTTTTGTATTATGTTTCATTTGTACAGAGATATAGATAGAAAATATTTAGACGCCAATGAAGCAGACATAAAGGAGATCTTCGCAAAGTTCAAACAGCAATGGCCTACATACGAAGTAACAATCATATGCGATTCTTGGATAGGGCCGACACGTATGAGCATAATTAACTTCATGATTTACTCCAACGGCAAAATGTTCTTCCACAAGTCCGTCGATGCCATAGGCCTATCTCAGGATGCCCCGTACTTGCGCAAGGTACTTGGTTTTATTGTCCTCTTCTGCAATGTAATTAACGTATGCATCACGTAATGGAAGCACATGGTTTTGTTTGCTCACGTAGGTAATATCTTCAGTGGTCGACGAGATGGGTCCAACAAATGTGGTGCAGATTGTCATGGATAATTGTGCCAACTACAAGAAGGCGTGCAAGCTCATCACACGGCAGCACTGTAACATCGTGTGGTAGCCTTGTGTGGTCCACACCATTAATTTGATGTTGAAGGAGATTGGAGAGTTCCCTGATCATGCCTCGATCATTGGGAGTGCAAGAAAAATCTATCGATGGATATACAACCATTCCAAGATTCATGCTATGATGAAGAAGTATATTGAAGGCGAGTTGGTTAAGTGGAATGCAACTCACTTCGGCACCAACTACATGTTCTTGGACAGTTTATTTCGGCGTAAGGACAAATTCATGAAATGGATGGCTCTCGAAGAATTTGTAAGCTCTCACTTTATTGATACCACCGAGGGGAGGTACGTGAAGAGGAACGCGGTATGCTACACTAGCACAAAAAAAAATCTACCGCATGACCAGAAAGCTACTCGCAATAAGGGGATCACAAATTAGATTACCACTAGACGCGCAGTTGCGGAATCCTTCGCGCGTCGATGTAGTGGATCGTCCTCGCCGCAGTCGTTGTGTCAATGGAGTGGATTGTCCTCGACTCGCCGTGGATCGTACTCCCACACCGCAGTCGCAGCAGCGTCACCGCAGTAGTCCACACGTCCAGGGATGGAACGCCGTGCGTCTATGTGCAAGCACCTGGTCGCTCGACAGGGGCAACGAGAGGAGGAGGCTAGGGTTTCGGGTGAATCACTTCTAAACCGTGGAAAGCACACCCTGTGCCCACCCTCCTCCCCTCCTTATATAGCCACGAGATGAAACCCTAAACCAGGGCCCATCGTGCTAAGCCCACAAGGTCCATTAATTACGGATCCAATCCAAATTAATGCGTCCCCACCATTAAGTGTGTGACCCTGCAGGTTCACGTACGTTTGGACATGGATTCGGAAAACTCCTTTTCAATCTAATAGTTGGTAGCGGCTCCTTGCAAAGTGTGCCAACTCCTAAACATACTATGATCAAATCGGACAGAACCTATCAAAAGTACTCATGTAATAATCCCTTTGCCAAGTATATGAAGATTGAACTCAAGGCGAGAAGCATGTCATCCTTTGATTATTCAATCCATCTCTCGTATCCGTGATATATTAATAAGTTGTGATTGACTCCTCAATCACGGCATGGCCATGCACTTCCTTAATCATATCACACGAGTGGCCTTATCATATATCTCTGTTTCATTGGGTGGCAAATTCCATCTTGATCGCTCACTTCCTCTCGCACGTTTCATAGTAAACATGAAAGCTACCTTTATAACTATCCGGTTAGGAAGTAGTGTTTGATAGCCCCAAGGAAAACTATTACACATGTAGGGAAAATGACAATCTCAGGTCTAAGGATCATACATCTACTATATATGAGATACACTGATGACACATAAGAATGAAACATTCTCGCAGTGTCCCATGGCGGGTCTATCTAGCCCATGTTCTTTAACATGCGTCCACAATGTATAGATGATATCTCCATATCCCATGATCTATGAAGCATGATCATCGATCACTACATGTGCTGATCTATTCATCGTTGTCCTATACGATGATATCCGATCAGAGATATTTATCGAATTATATCAATAAGTAAAGAGCTTCATAAGCAAGTCACATACTTGTTGATCAATACAATGATATACATTCATTGGACCAATAATCATATTATTATTCATAAACATAGTCATGTTACAATCATCTAAATGATTGCCTCAAGGGCATAACACTAACAGTACGTGTATGGCTACCTGTCGAGCTTGGGCTGGTGGGATAATCTTCGATCTATTGTCAAGTCGGTGGAACCATTGTATGTCTTCCTGCGATTCGCCGATCAGGACATTGTGCCTACATTGAGTGAGACGATCCTACGGTACACTATATTGCGATAGGAGTACGATAGTTTGTGCTATGAGTCTCTAGCAATAAAGGCGATGTACATGGACATAGTGGACCGAAGAATGGACGAGTTGACGTGCCACACTTATATGAATGCCGGTAATACATTCTTCCCTAGAACACAGTGTCTTGCAGCTACACATATGTTATATACTTGTACTGACATGCTTCATTTCTCTTTGAAGTTGCTGCCTTAAACCCTGGCCCCGGACTGTCTACGCTTACAACACGAACAACAACTTCTTGCCAAAATCTGGGATGCCTTTGAGGCACTTGCTGATGATATTGAAAGCACCGTGCAAGCTCTTCAAGACGTCGACATTTTTAGAAGGAAGGCTGGATCGTTCTCAACTGTTCTAGCTACGAGGATAGCACAAGATGGCAAAATATCCCCTGGTATTTTTCTTACACCGTATTAAATGTAATGGTACTCTCGTTGATACTTACTATTCTATTTGTTAATTTGCAGCACATTGGTGGGACGTGTTCAGATCGGAAACACCCATCCTTCAGCGGTTTGCTGTACGTCTCGTGTCGCAATGAGCATCTTCTAGCAGATGTGAGCACAATTAGAGTACATTTGCATTCATCCACACAAAAATCCGCAACCGCATGTCATACAGGAAGCTACATAAACTGGTGTACGTCAACTACAACCTTCAGCTTCGAATTCAAGCCACAGAAAATCAAAAGCGCTCAGATGAAGACGATCTATTCTAGCGGCTTATGGAGCTAACAGTAAAAAGGATGGCATCCTCCAAAGGAAAGGGAAAGCATCCTGCAGATGAGCCATATCATATAGGGAGTGATGACTCCACTAAGATTGGGGACTGTCGGAGCTCACCATATCAAGAGTCATCGCAGTTCACTCATGCAACACAGGACAGAGACCATGTCGCTCACCAATCACAGAGGATGACTACTGGGAGGAAGGGAAAGAACGCACCACAGGATAGCTCTAGCTCCTATGGCGTCGTCGAGACACAAGGGAGCTATGTCTCATATGGCAACTATTACTACGCCATCCCTGATGCTCATGCACAACCTCCCACCCAATGGTTCTACGAGTGGCACGACACTGAGTTTTATGCCATGTTGTATCAATAATGGCAAACGACAAGTACATGGATGGGACAAAGCTGGCCGATTACAAGGTGGAGTTGCTAGCTACACGACGATTGGCCTTGATGTCCACCGAGGAATACAACATGGCCAATAAAGTGTACACGCAACAATACTACCCGTAGCCCCGAAAGTAATGTTTCATTTGTATGTTTCATTTCATTGCAACTTGATATTATACTAGCATAGCGTCCAAATATGCCTACTTTACAACTTCAAATGAAAGGTATCTAAATGTGAATGGTATTGATATGTGAATGCCTATTTTTTTTTGCACTTATAGGATTGATATGTGAATGGTATTGAAATGAAAGGTTATTTGTTCACATATTATTGCTAAATACCTACTTTACAACTTCAGATTGTCTAAAATATAGCAAAGGTTATGCCAAAATTTTGTTTTATTTCTATGTTTCATTTCATTGCAACTCAATTTTTTACTAGCATTCCGTTCATGTAGGTCGAACATGGCATTTCTGTGACAATGGAAGAACAACAAAGCTATGCCTATGTCTACTCCACAACTTCAATTGAAAGGTATTAGAATGTAAATAGTGTTGACATGTGAATGGTAGTGAAATTCTGAATGATATTGCTATGTGATTATGTAATTGCCTATTTTTGCATTTGTTTGATTGATATATGAGTAGTATTGAAATGAAAGATTATTTGTTGACATATTATTGCTAAATGCCTAACTTACATCTAACTTCCAATTGTCTAAAATATAGCAAATGTCATGTTGGAATTTTTCCATATTTAAGAGATATCATACCGGAATTTTTTCGTATTTTTACATACTTTTTTATATATTTATTTATATATTTATTACATTTTTCCTATTTTCCGGCCTTCATTGGATTTTTACAAATTTTACAACAATTTTTCACAATTTTTTCCCATTTTTCAACCGACTTCGATTTCTGGCTGTTTTTGACAAAAACCGCTCGGTTTTCGGCAAAAACCGAACGGTTTTTGTTCAAAAACCGTGGTTTTCGCTCGCCGGTTTGACCAACTTTTAAAATGGTTTAATTTTCATACCGTTCAATTTTTCATGGTTTTCGGTACCTCGGGGTTGTGAAAACCGGTCCAAAAACGATTTTTCAAACCCTGGTTGGGAGTACCAAAAATATCTGATGACGCATGCATAGTGCCTCCTCCAATAGAATTCAATGCTTGCCAATTTTGGAAATGCATTTATTAATTGTGTATTATCCAGTACAAATGCATGCCATGGTAGGGGTACAAGCAGTACTAGTATTTGGCAAACTTGAGAATAACCAAACATGTTACCGGGTACACACGACTAGTGGTACTACTAGTGAGCGTTGACACGGAAGCATCACGATTAGATTAAATTAAGGGTCTAAACTAGAGGGGTGAGTGTTAAAAATTCAACGTCATTGTCATCAAATCATTGAGTGCTAGGGATCATCCAAAGCTTTAACCTATCAGATCTGAACTTAAATATTGAGTTAAGGCTTAAATATCAGCTATAAAAGAACAGAAATACTAGAGAACGGTGTACCATTCCTAGCTTTTCCTACGGTATTTTGAATTAGTGTGTGGCCTCTCGTTAATTAATTGTTGCTAGGACTAAGAGCATGCACATACTAAGTGTATCTGTGTATGCCTTCTCCGAGATGATAAGAACGGCTCACCTTGGAGGTGTTGCGGCTGGTGCGGCGGCTGCTGACGGAGGTGCCGCGAGAATTTCGTCAACTACCACGACCTCTCCGTCGTCGTACTCCGCCGTGCGTACGCCCATTCCGAATGGGTACTCTCGAAGGTGCTCCTCGATCGCGATTCATCCATCGATCGGTCAATCCATCTACCTATTATCTCCTTCTGGCTTGCAATACTCGATCGACGCGGAGGAGGCAGTGCTAGCGCGGCGGCTCAAGGAGGTCTGCAACTGCCACGACAGGGAGTGAGAGGCGCTGGTGCATGTGAGGTGTTTGACTATATGCTCATGTTATTAGCTAGTAAATCTAGTCAACTGTCTTATAGTTTGGCCAGCACTTGCATGTGTTTCACTTCACTAGTTTGATCTTGACATTCAGTGAGACATTGTGTGTGGAATATGTTTGAGTTTGATCTTGATATTCAGTGAGACAAGGTGTGTGGAATAAATAGAACAAACTTAACTTAGGTTTCTACATATCATCTTTAATTTCTAGTATTCTCACCATCTCTATTGTTGCCTTCCTATTCCAGTTCAATGTTGTCTTCTAAGTAGTAAATAGTAAAACTAACGTACGTTTCGCAGATAAGTTTCATAAGGTTTCACGAAATAAGTTTCATGATGTTTCATAAGTTACAATAGGTACAAGCATCATAACTTTTTCATGGATAAGTTTCATGATGTTCCACGAACGTTTCATAATACGTTTCATGAGGTTTCATCATATAGTTTTACGTCTAAGTTTATAGTTTCATCAAGTATTGATAGCCTGTATGACTATGTTTCAGAGCTAAGTTTCACATATAAGTTTCATGAGGTTTCATAGTATTTCATCCAGATATGTGAACTCTGTGAAACACGCTTGATTTTTTGAATATTTGGCGAATCTCATAAAACTTGTATGAAACTGGTTTTAATTTGTTTTTCCCTGGAACTTGTGAAACTTTGAAGTTTGCTTCTTTAAACTCAGCTAAAATTATTTTTGAATCTCATTTTAATCAAGTTTCAAATAATAGTTTCATATTAGAAACTCATTGAAATTTGTTGAGACATGCTGAAATAGTTATAAAATCTGTTTGAAACTCTTTTGAAACCTAATGAAACCTACAAAACGTGAATAGAATACTTTGAAACCTAGTGAAACATGTCTATACCGTTTCAATATATTCGAAACATACTAAAAGTAGTGTGAAATCTCATATTTGAAACCTAAAACCCATATAAAAATATTTGAAACTTTAAAATATAACCCCCTAAAATCCACCGAAACTTGCATGTAACTTAGATTTTTTGTGAGATTACCAATCTAAAATATAGCCCTTGAAAAATATTTGAAAATCCGACGACGGCGATGATGAGCGCGCGAAGATATGCGAGGAAGTTGGGCACGAGGCTTCACTCGTGCCCTACATGCATGCAGATGATGGTCGGCAATAAGGCTTCACTTGGGCATGCATGCAATGGAGATGAAACAACTAGTATGTAGATGATGGTGATAAAATAACTAGTGCGTGGGAGCAATGGACCACATGCACTGTACGGTTGACAGATTCAATAGCTAGTGCCTATGTATAGTGTAGTATAGTCGTTATCAATAAAAGAATGGGTAGTAGCACTTAATCCGAACGACAGGGCAAGCAATGCCAATGGACGCAAATTCTTCGACTCAAATACGGCAAATTCGGGGATCCTAGGATTTTCTGCGGTCCATTTCGTGGTGATCAGACTCAGCAACCACCATGTAAGCCAGTGACACTTGCTTCGCATATATTGCAACTATTCGAATTTAAAGGTTATAATATGAGATTAAAAAAACTTTAGGTCAGACTATATCTTATACTTGAGTGTCTAAATTTTCCGAATTTATATAGTCATAATCTTACAAACGTATAGGAACAAATGATATTTATATAATTTAGTTATGACTGCCTGACTAAGTTAGGATCGATGTATAGAAAGTTAGGTATCTGATAAAAGAATTTGTACCTGTTATACATAATTGTTTTTGACATGTAGTCTAATACCCTAGGTATGGGATTTGTAACTTTAGTTGAAAGCAAACACACCATGAGTTTGCTAGCTATACAGCTATTAAAAGTGGTAACCATATTTTGTTTAATAATTGTAGTTATATTTTTATTCATCCAAAAGAGCTAGACATTTTTTCTTTATTTTGATTAGTAACTGTAGTTTAGTTAGTTTTTAGTTATAGTTTAACTTTAACCCAAGCATATGATTCAACTCGAGTACTAATATGACTAGCTGTTAGCCTACTCTCTTTTTTTTACTGATGATAGTTACCATCGTATCCATCCAAAAAGAGTTAGACAATGTTTCTTACCCTTTCCAACTAGTGTCTCTCTCTATATATATATATATATATATATATATATATATATATATATATATATATATATATATATATATATATATATATATATATATATATATATATATATATATATATATATATATATATATATATATATATATATATATATATATACACATATATATATATACACATATATACATATATATACATATATACACACATACATATATATACACATATACACATATATGGGTATATATATATCATATTCTATCGTGCGTGCAGAATAGGACATTCTACGTACCGGTCAGTTTTACAGTCCGACCGAGCCGAGCGTTCTACTAATTAGCGCTATGGGATTCATGATCGAGCCTTGGAAGATTAATTGTCCGGAATTAATTTGCATGCATGTGTGTGAACAAGAGATGCAAAGATGTGTTTCGCAGCTCCGATTCACAAATGAATTTCACCATTAGATTACTGATGATGAGAGGAACAACATAATATAAGACTCGCTAATAAACATCGCATAAATCAAATTTTACTACCAAATGTATATCAATTTACTACTGTATGATAATAAAATCTATATAGAAATATAGTAATTTCTATATATAGATATAGTAAAATCTATTACTAGCTAAAATTACTGTTTGTTAGCGAGACTTAATCATTATGTTGTTGTCGTCGTCAGTAAGCTACTGATAAAAAGCGTTCGTGCATCGGAGATGTCAATAAAAAGTTATGGCTAAATCAAATAAAAACAGATTCATGTTCAAATAAGGAAATACATTACTAGTAACGCATGACCAACTAGTAAAAATGTCATCTGTAATGTATTTTCTAGTTTGTACATGAACCTGTGTATTCTTTGATTTGGCCATAAGTTTTTATTGACAGCTCCAATACACGAACGATTTTCGCTAATAGCTTACTGACGACGAGAGCAACATAATGATATAAGTCTCGCTAATAAATGCTACAACCCTTCCCTTTTTGTCTCGCTAATAAATGCTGGAGGTGTAATTGAATGCAAAAGAGATAGACGTTCTATCTCTTCCTTTTTGTCTAGTAAATCATCACAGTTCTTTGTATCTACCAGAGAATACACGTGCCACAACCATTCCATTTGCAGCCACAAGAAAAAGCCTGTAATAGAAGATCTAAGAGGTTGGTGGAATATCCCTCGCCTCACTTCCATATCCTCAGCCTTCCTCTCCCCTCTCTCTCTCTCTGCTCCTCCCCTTCTGGCGCCTCCCGGCTTGCCCGTCGCGCCCGTGCCGACCCGAGCCCGGGTGTTTTAGCCTTGGGTGTCTTAGGAGGGCGTAGGAGTTGTACGGCGAGGCGGCGACCACACCATTGCGGGGGTGGCGCACGTCTCAGGTGGCCTCTGGAACGGGTTGTTTTGAGCGCGGAACCAGAAGTGGAAGCAGGAGCGGTGCAAGGAGCCCTCAGCCCTACTTGAGTGGAGTGGGGACTCATCCGAGCTTGGGTTAATTTCTCTTCTTGGTAAGCTCCGAATTGGGTAATGCTTGGCATCACTTTTTCCTAATTAGTTTATTCTTTGCTATGACTGGGGGTACCCACTTTTGCAAGTATTGATTGATTATTTGGTTACGGTCTGTCCATTATGACAAGAAAACATTCGGTTTATTTTTAGATGAGGTGATTATTAAGTCAGCGGTTTATTTTGGATGAGCTGATTAATAGGCAGTAAAAAAACATGCATTTGAAGGGAACGTGATGACTCCAATACACACTCACTTGTAATGTAAATTTGTTTGTTCCATGTAGAAATATCAAAAGGTTTTATTCCAAAATAAATTTGAAACTGGTTTATACGTTTGAGAAATGAGGTTTTGATTATTTGGACTGCATAGGTATCAAATGCGGTTTTGTGATTCTATTCCATACCTGAGCATGTCTTTTGGTTTCAATTAGTAGTTGTGGGACTGACGTGGTATTGGACTATTGGCCCTGTTGTTCTAAATTGGTATGATACAAGGTTTATATTCTAAGGAAAAAGCTAGAAAAGGTACTCTTTTCTCTCTGAATCTTGATGTTTGGCATATTCCACTTTTGCCTGAAGAAGTGTATATTTCCTTTGCTTTCTGACTATATTACTGTTGGGTGAGTGCTCACTTATCAGGGAGAAAATCACTCTTTCCTTAGTAATTTCTAGGAGTTTTTTTGCTTTTATGGGGTGCCATTAGGCGTAATTAGGTTTGTTTATTTTTATGCACCATGTTAATTGTTGTTCATTAACATTGATAATGGTTTCAAAGTTTCCAGTGCTGATGTAATGGAGCAGCCCGAGGATAATGCAAAATTATCAGGTACTCTAATGCCAATAGTAGTAATGAAACCTTGCTAGATTCTAATCAGATCATATTTGTGATGTTCCACAGAACCTGCAAGTATTCCATCCAAAAGGACTCATCAGATGAGAAACATATGGGCCTGGGGAGTTCCTTCTGCAACTACAATTAATGGATGCAGTGATGCTGTCTTATTCTCTTGTTCATTGCCATCAGCGCTCCCATTTGGGAAATGTATGAAAATATGTTTCTTTGTTAACATGTGAGTAATCCCCATATGGGAAATGGATTCTATCCGCTAATACTCATGCAGTGCCAGGTAAAGAAAGGGAGCAACTTGCTCAACCAATGGATGATACGTTTCCCATAACAAAGCGGCTATACACTAATACGAGAGACACAGGTCCCATGGATGATGTTGGCCATCATTTGATTGGAGTCCTGTTACCAGGTGATGAAGAAGAGCTCCTATCTGGAGTAATAAATGATTTTGATCATGTTAAACTGCAAACCCAAGCTGAGGAATTGGAAGAATATGATGTTTTCCGTAATAGTGGTGGTATGGAGCTTGATGTTGACCCTCTGGAAAGCATCACCTTTGGTACGGCAAAGGCTAGTCTCATCAATGGCACTGGAAGTAACAGTTGTCAATATGGTCTGCAAAATGGTGTTGGGACAGTGACTGGTGAGCATCCATATGGTGAACACCCCTCGAGGACTTTGTTTGTGCGGAACATTAATAGTAATGTCGAAGACTCAGAGTTGCGCTCATTGTTTGAGGTATGTTCTTAATTCCATGCATGTTTGATTCTGTTATTGCTTGTTCTTCTTGATTTTATCTAGATATGGTTAGGTAGAGTCTTCTTAAAATCAAGATAGTTAACAACTTAACACATTCCCTGCTACATTTGTTCCGTTTTATGCTTTGACTATTTTTCTTCTTTCAGAACGCATTTTCTTGTATTTCATTCTTGTAGTAAATTAACTTTGACTGAAACATGGAAGTTCCTCACTTCCTCTTGTCCGTTGCTGATGTATTGAAATTTAAATGAAGAAATGTATAATGTAAAATTATTTAGGAACAATATTTTTCTCCTGCAAATCTGATAAATTTTATTACTGTAAATCCATATATTATGTTATTACTAGCAGATATTACAATCCATGGGAAACAAGAGACACCTTGAAAACAAAACATTGCTGCATTAGCATGGACTTTAGGATAATCATGCAATACTGATATACATTTAGCTATAGCCAATAGTTAGTGTACCACAAAAATGTCGACTATATGTTGTTACGCATGCAGATACAGTGGATCAAAAACCCAGACAACTATTGATTCAACAATTTCTATTTGACTCAAGAGATGTATGGTGGAACCTCCTTTGATTGTCATAAACCGTGAACCTTTACTGGAACACCTGTGCTGCGAGCTAAAATGTATTCTGTGTGGGCTTAGTCTATTGATGCTGTGGAGTCTTTTCAGACTCAGTTTACTGCCTACAAAATATGGATTGATGAAGACGCTCGTGCCTCGGTTATTTTGGTTGCTAGCATGGAGGTGCATCTCACTGGTGATATTGTCGCCTTATCTTCGACACAGTTAATGTGGGCACATCTTCGCAATCGCTACGAGTCTACTGGGGATTCTTTGTACCTTCTGTTGTGCGACAGGAGCAGTCATTGTAGCAGAGTGATTCTATTGTGGATGAGTTTTATGCTCAGCTGTCCTCGGTGTGGCGTCAGCTTAATTCTCTTGGACAAGAGGTTTGTTTTTGTCGGTCTTTGCTAAGACTCTCACTTGGAGCTTCGTCGCATCTACGACTTTCTGACATGCTTTCGGGCTGAATTTGAGCAGATTCGTGCCTAGCTGCTTGCTCGTCATCCTCGTGTGACCTTATTGGAAGCCCTTGCAACTATTCGCTCGTCTTCGTGGTGCGGGCCTCCTAATATCTCTTTTAGTTCTGGCGGTGCCTCGTGCTACTCCACCAGTGGTGCCTACTCTAGTGTTGTCTACTGGTAGTGGAGGGCTTCACTGCACCTACTGCAATAAGAATGGACATTTGGAGCAATTCTACTATCGGAAGAAAAATGATCTTACTCGTCGAGGTGGACGCCCTTCTAAAGGCACTGGACTCCTGGGTGCCTCTCCTCAGCAGATCTCTGCTGGTTCTAACTCCACTCAGGAGATTTTTACGCTGCTACGTCGCATGGCTGCCTCTACACCGTCAGGTTCTCCTGGTTCTACTACCCAGTCTTTTAGTGAGAAACCACCTTCCTCATCAGGTATCACACCATGGATTCTTGACTCTAGAGCTTCTTTTCATATGACATCTGATCTCATGAGTCTCCATTCTATTAGTCCTCTTGCTGCTCCTATCATCGTGCAGACCGCATATGGTACTCTTTCTGTTGCAGGACAAGGCACTCTTTTGTCTTCCTCTTTTCATGTTCCTGCTGTTTCTCATGTTCCCAAACTAACTATGCAGCTTATATCCGCTGGCCAGCTCACTGATCATGGTTGTCGTGTTATCCTTGATTCTGACTCTTGCTGTGTTCATGATCGCCGGACGGGGTCTCTGGTTGGTACTGGCCCTCGCCGCCGTGACTCTCAGCGCCTCTAGGAGCTTGATTGGCTTCGTCTTCCTTTCGCTGCCCCTGCCAGTCTCTCAGTCTCCTCCACTGCTTCCGCCTTCGTTGCATCTTCTACTGGGTCATTTGCTCAGTGGCATCACCGTTTAGGGCATCTTTGTGGGTCACGCCCATCTTCTTTAGTTCGTCGTGGTCTTTTAGAATCTGTCTGGTGATACCTCTTTAGATTGTGCGGGTTATAAGCTTGGTAAACAGCTACAACTCCCCTATCCTTCCAGTGAGTCTGTATCCCAACGTCCCTTTGTTCATTCTAATGTTTGGGGTCTGGCTTTTTTTGTTTCAAAAGGGGGTCATAAATATTATATTTTTTTATAAATGATTTCTTTCGCCACACTTGGATATACTTTATGTCTTCTCGTAGCGAGGCTTTGTCCATCTATAAGAATTTTGCCACTATGATCCGTACTTAGTTTGACTCTCGTTCTTCGTGCTGATTCAGTAGGGGAGTATCTGTCCGGCGCCCTTCGTACTTTTCTTGCTACGCAGGGCACTCTTTCTCAGTTTTCTTGTCCTGGTGCTCATGCTCATAATGGTGTGGCTGAGCGCAAGCATCGACATCTTCTTGAGATAGCTCGTGCTGTTTTACTTACTTCCGTTATTCCACCTCATTTCTGGGTTGAGGCTGTTTCTACTGCCATTTACTTGATTAATATTCAACCTTCTTCTGCTCTTTAGGGTGGGATTCCGGTGGAGCGTCTTTGTGGTATGCTTCTTGATTACTCTAGTCTTCGCCTCTTTGGGTGTGCGCTATGTCCTCCTTGCACCTTGTGAACGCACCAAGCTGACTGCTCAGTCTGTTGAGTGCGTTTTTTTGGGCTATAGTGCTGAGCATAAGGGATATCGCTGTTGGGATCCTGTTGGCCGACGATGCGGATATCTCGGGATGTTACTTTTGATGAGTCTTGTCCCTTCTACCCTCGTCCTTCTTCCACTCTTGCATCTCTTGTCGAGCCGTTTTCTTTCTTGACTTTTCTTGATACTCCTGTTGCTACTTCTCCTTCTCCACGGTTGGCATCTCCTTCGTCGGCAACTCCACAGGAGTCTTCACCTCGTGTGCCTCCTCGAGCTGTTTCTTTTGACATTGTTCCTTATCCTCTATACTACACTCGTCGTCCGCGAGTTGAGGATTCTTCTGATGTGTCATCTTCCCCTGTTGAGTCCTCTTCTTCTGTGCCTTCTCGATATGCTCTTCGCGATCGTCAGTTTATTCGGCCTCCTGAGCGCCTTGGCTTTGCTGGTGTTGTTCTTGTTGAGTTGACTTCTTACCGCTATGCTGTTATTCATCAGGAATGGCAGCATGCGATGTCATAGGAGCTTGCTGCCCTTGAGTGCATTGGCACGTGGGATCTTGTGACACTTCCTCCACGTGTCCGTCACATGCAAGTGGGTCTATAAGGTTAAGACTCGCTCTGATGGTTCTCTTGAGCGCTACAAGGCTCGTCTTGTGGCATGTGGTTTTCAGCAGGAGCATGGTCGTGATTATGATGAGAATTTTGCTCATGTGGCTCATATGACAACTGTTCGCACTCTTCTTGCTGTGGCTTCTGTTCGTCAGTGGTCTATCTCTCAGCTTGATGTCAAAAATGCCTTTCTTAATGGTGAGCTACGTGAGGAGGTCTTTTATGCAGCCACCACCGGGGTATTATGTTCCTGAGGGCATGGTTTGTCGCCTTCATCGCTCTCTTTATGGGCTCAAGCAAGCCCCTCGTGCCTGGTTTGAGCGTTTTTCTTCTGTGGTCACTGCTGCTGGCTTTTCTGCTAGTGCTCATGATCCTGCGCTCTTTGTTCACACTTCACCTCGTGGACGGACTCTTCTTCTCTATGTTGATGGCATGATCATTACTGGAGATGACTCTGAGTATATTGTCTTTGTGAAGGCGCGTCTTAGTGAGCAGTTTTTTATATCTGATCTAGGTCCTCTTCGCTACTTTCTTGGGATTGAGGACTCTTCTACACCTAAGGGTTTCTTTCTATCCCAAGAGAAGTATATTCAGGATCTTCTTGATCTTTCTTCTCTCACTAATCAACGCACAGCTGAGACTCCTATGGAGCTCAATGTTTACCTTCGACCTACTGATGGTGAACCTCTTAAGGATCCTACTCGCTATCGCCATCTTGTTGGGAGTCTTGTTTATCTTGGTGTCACTCGTCCTGACATTTCATATCCAGTTCATGTCTTGAATCAGTTCGTTTCTGCTCTCACTCAGCTCCACTATAGTCATCTTCTTTGTGTTCTACGATATCTTCGTGGAACTATCTCTCGCCGTCTTTTCTTTCCTTGTTCCAGCTCCTTTCAGCTTCGGCATACTCTGATGTTATCTGGGCTAGTGATCCCTCAGATCGTTGGTCTCTTTCTACTTATTGTGTTTTTATTGGTGGTTCTCTCATTACTTGGAAGACTAAGAAGCAGATAGCAGTTTCCCGTTCGAGTGCTGAGGCTGAGTTGCGAGCTATGGCTCTTTTGACAGCAGAGGTTACATGGCTACAGTAGTTGCTTGAGGACTTTAGTGTTTCTGTTTCTACACCAACTCTTTTCTCTGATAGTACTGGTGCTATTAACATTGCTCGTGATCCTGTGAAGCATGAGCTCACCAAGCATATTGGTGTTGATGCTTCCTACGTGCGGTCACAGGTACAGGATCAGGTTGTGGCTCTTCAGTATGTGCCTTTCGAGCTTCAGTTGGCAGACTTTTTCACGAAGACATAGACTAGAGCTCAGCATAGTTTCTCTCTCTCCAAACTCAGTGTTATTGATCCACCATGAGTTTGAAGGGGGTGTTAGACAGTATTCTTGTTACCTTATATAAGAGATTGCTAGTTGCCTTGTATAGAGATTGTTTGCCTTGTATAGATATTGCCTTATATATGCTTTCCTTCTATACTCTCTTGTATATGTATATATACTGGCCCATCGGCCTCATGTTGAATACAAGTGCTATTCATAACAGTTACGTTGCATTTGTGCAGGTTATTAAATTGGTATATTTTGTGCTTAAGGTTAAAATGCAGAGTAATGAGATTCAGCTCTTGTGTTTGGCCGTTCATACTTGTGGGTCGACGCTCCTGGTTTAGTTAAGCTTACGCATTAGCTATTGTCTTTGCTGTGAAGTCCAGGACTAGGGTTCAAAAACGGTTGGTTCTATCATTTTTCAAATCTGCTGGATCAAGCATGAAGTTTTGATAATGCATTTTTGGAAGTAAATAATTCAAAAGCAATGTGCTATCACTAATGCATTTTTATAGCGAATCTGTGATTTTGTGGGCATAACATGCTCAGTCATTTGAAAAAATATGAAGTTAATCAATCGCAAAGTTAAACATTCAAAATATAAAAGCTAATATGGCTTTGTCAAAGATCTAAAATGACATCAAAACATAAAAGACAGCTAATTCAGTCAATTGAGCTTCATCCTCCTCTGATGACGAACCAAAACAATCATTCCTTCAGTTTGTCCAATTGAAGAATCTGAGCTTCCATTTTTTTTGTTTCTTCTTTGACAACACAAGTGATAAACCCTTTCAACAAAGGAGGAAACTATTGTTTGGCCTTGTTAATGCGCTTATTTCAGGTCTTGGAGAATTGGTTCAAGATGGCTGATGGCTGATAGAAAATAACCAAGAAGAAAGTGCTGGAATTTGAAAAGTAAAGGCAAATTTAGTACAAGAGTGAAATAATAAATTCTTGGAAAAATGGAATACAGAATAAATGATTCACATGGAAACAATAAAAGAAAAGGCACCATTGCGCGCTACGCAGTATATCCTGCCACTATGGTGCCACAACTGTAAAGAGATGCTAGAACTGCCATTATAGCAGCTCTATCTAAATAGTGCACTCCTTTTGTCCTTGTCTGCTTGCTTAAGGTTGTGGCTTAGGTTACTGCTATTTATTTCTAATAACAAGCTATAATGGCCTTGAGTGGCAAGGGACCATGGCTATTGTGGTGCCTTCTTAAAGTTGCAGCACCATGCTGCGCACTACAGCTGCTTTAGTGTGTCCGGTAACTTCAGTACAAAGATGTTTCGTGTTTCCATGTGAATCAATTATCGTGTTTCCATGTGAATCAATTAGCATGTTTACACGAGAATCAGTTATTTCATCTTCCATCTTTCTAGTAATTTGTCATTGTAGCTCTTTTTACTAAGAGCAACTAATATATGCGATCATGCAAATTGTGCCTCGGTGTTCTATGCTCGTTTTCATCTATCTCTTAATTACTTCCTTATCTAGGCATCCACATTTGGAATTATCTCCAAAATGTTAGGCATGCACATGATCAAAAAATCGGCCTTAGGTGGCGATTAATTAGCATGTAGGCGCTAGTTGGTGGGTGGCCGTCGTGATTTCGAGGAAATCGGCAGCCTAGGTGGGAAGATCGCCTAGCTGGTCCTAGGCAGAGGTATTTGCGGCGGAATGGGGTGGTGCAGCCGAGCTTGGGTGGGGGTGGGCGCCGAGGTGCCTGGGTGGCCGTCGAGGTGGCGCTGGGCATTGGGCTGCCCGTCGATCTTGCTTGGAGTAGGCCAGTTGAAAGGGAGGAGGAAGAAAGGGTGGGGGTGGAGGACGAAGGGATGGATGTGCTGGAGATGTGTGTTAGGATCTGAATATGTAAATTCGGACTCTCTGTGTACACTGCACTAGTCCATAATCACGCTAGCGCACACAGTAGCAACATTGATAAAATATCAATCTATATGCATAATAATTAAGGAAGAAGCAATTAACATTAAATATCAGAGTAGTGATCTTATGTTCAAGGCTTACAATTATTGCCTTATGAAGCAAACAACTGAAATAAACTGCAGTGGAAGGAAATGAAATATCTTCAAGTGAAACCCCATTCATATGCTAGCGGCAATCAACTAGGGTAGTGCAACCTAGTTCTTCACGATCCTCAAAGTAGTCCTCCTTGGCTATTGATATCTTGATGGATGTTTTCAGCAACTGAGCAGCATTGTTTATAGTAAAGGTGAGTACATGGAGCACTCAACAAGTTGCACCACAGAATGCAAGTCTAATAATTACATGCAAAGCTTATTCAAAGAATGGTTCATATGGTTACTTTTGCACAAAGCAGACTTTAGCATCTGAATAGAATAATATATTGAAACCATAAGTTAAACAAATAACAGTAATAATATTATAAGTTATTAAGACATTTTTCGAGTTAAATTGAGCTAAACTGGGCAGAGCCTACACCATTTCCTTTTCCTAGCACAAAACCTCTCATTCAAGTTTTATTTTATAAAATTTAACCTTTGTGTGAAATTCCCGAGCATTATCCATAACCAGGGACACAGCTATTTGAATAGGTTTACACTTTCAAGTGGTTATACAATTTATCCACAAGATATGATTATCTTAGACTGTCCGTGCGATTAAGAAAATCTGACATACTTTCAAGAGGCGTGCGATTAAGAAAATCATAACAAAACATTTCGAAAGCACTATTCAAACATTGACCCGCCTGATTCACCATTCCACTCTCACACAAAACATAAGAATGGGAGGGACTTACCGTTGGAGTAGGAAGAATACTTGTTTGAGATGTGGAGCCGCTGCAACACACACCTTCCCTAGACCCCGCACACAGCTTAGTCTACCACCTAAGGTATCACATGTCAAGGCTCGTAACTTAGTTATGTCTGTCCCATTACAGACATGTGGTTTAATGATTAGCCTAGTTCAATGACTTGCATGGTTTAGTATTTAACTGATCAAGGCAAGACTTCCAATATATTTATCACATCAACTATATCACTTTCATTCACACATCATCATACTAACCTAATGTCTCACAGACCCACCTAGGCTCACAGCCTAACCTAATGTCTCACAGACCCACCTAGGCTTACAGCCTATTGCCACTTGCCTCGGTCTAAATCATTTAGCACCCTAGTTGATTGTTATGCAACACATGCTATCAACATCATCACCGTGTGACAACACATCACACACCCTTTTCAAACGATATTCTATATTCATTTAGTCATGATTGAATTTGCAATTTCAAAATGATATCAATAAACTGTTGCATGACTAAGCACACTAATCATGTTCTAAACCAACCCACGTTAGTTCTATATTAATGATCAACTATTAATTATCCATCCTAGGGTGACATGATTATATCATAGCAAATGACAAGGTAGGTATAATTTAAATGAGTTGAATAGCTAATTCCTAAAATAAGTAAACATTAGATAATTTGAACTAGCATGGACTAAGCACACTAATCATGTTCTAAACCAACCCACGTTAGTTCTATATTAATGATCAACTATTAATTATCCATCCTAAGGGTGACATGATTATATCATAGCAAATGACAAGGTAGGTATAATTTAAATGAGTTGAATAGCTAATTCCTAAAATAAGTAAACATTAGATAATTTGAACTAGCATGGAATAGTTTGAATCAAAATAACTTTTGTAAATCTGGGTTCAACATGATCAAAGCACAACTTGCCTGGCTCTTGCTTATTCTGTTGTTTCTTTATCTTTGATCACTTTATCTTCTGTCTTCGACTTCCTTACCTTCATTTCCTCAGAACAACTTCTAGACGTCTACGTCTAACGAGAGAGAAAGAGCAAATACAAACAAAACTCAAAAGAGGCAATTGAAATAAACTCCAAATTGAGAATATTCCTTTAGATTTAAATAAATAAAAGGACAGACTGACATGTGGGCCCTCGGTCTATGGACCGGGTCCACGGGGAAGGCTTACGGTTCATGATGAACTAAGTTCATGGAATAGTGTACTGACAAGTGGGATTCACATGTAAGTGACTTGTTTCACGATGCATCGAGTTCACCGAACCAATCTAGGGTTAGGGCTGTGATGTACCACATGTGCGATGACAGAGCATGACACGATGATAGAGATGCTGAGGTGGCAGCTGACAAAGCGAAAAGGTGGTGATGTGGTGGAAGGTAACATGGATGCTAATGCGGAAGAGGTTGACTGGGCCCACATGTCGGTGACACGTGATCAAACACAAGTAGGACCAATAGGTAGGTTTAAGATTGGATTTCAGGGTAGATGACATGTGTGGTCCGCTTATCATTGACTCGTATTCCATTGACGAGTGGAACTCGCCTATCATTGAGACAACAGGAAACAGAGAGAAGGGAAAGGTTGGCCCATCAGTAAGAGAGAGACAGAGAGAGATACGAGCCACTAGACAAATACAGAGAGAGAAGAAAGAGCATAGAGAGAAATAGAGGATGGGTGTCCATGGCTTGAGTGGATGGCGTCGACGGCGGTTGATGGTAGGCGAAGTCTCGGCGATGGCCAAAACGGGTTAAGGGGAGAACAGGGAGTCGATGGATGGTCTTGCCAGTGATGGAGATGTCCCGTACTTCACTGGCGGGGAGCGCAAGCGGCGGCAAAGACAGGCGCCCATGGTGGCGATGTATGAGCGGCAAACAGGATGGATTAATCAAGGGGAAACATCAAAGAGGAGTAGATGATGTGGCCGAAGAGAATTGCTGGTTTTTCAATATGGAGGAATAAGGCTTAGCGGCAATGGTTTGACCAGCATTAGGAAAGAAGTGGGCGGCGGCGCACGATGGCCTTCGGTCGACATAGACATGCACATTGCGATGGAACTGAGGCGTGAAAGGTGATGACACGGTCAGTCGATGCTGGCAAGGACCACAGCGGCCAGTGACGAAGACGAAGGCGGCGGAGCGGCATGGCTTATGGTGATGCGGTGCTAGAGAAGCTCTACGGTGAAAAGAGTGCAAGCATGAGATAGAACGCGAGGGGGGGGGGGGGGTTGAAGCTAGAAACCAAGATGAAGATGGGAACTCGTCAGCAGTGGAGAGGTTGAACGGCGAAGGAGGTCGGATGGCGGCGGAGAAGATGGCCTCGATCTCAGCGACCCAAGTCCTTGGCTTTGATTGATAGAGGTGTTTTGAAGAGCAAGCTCGGGAACATGCTGTGACGTGGAAGAGTTTGGCAAAGAGTTGATGGAGAGGCAGGAACACGAGCTTCCCTTTGGGCTTCAGTGGCCACGGCTACTTGGGTTGGATGAAGATGGCAATAGAGATACGATCTAGGGTAGGCATTAGGGTTTTCGGAGGCGATGCTGATACAAGGTCCCGATGGTCCTTTTGCAGTCGGATGGGGCAGAATCTGGCTCGGCTATGACGGCAGTGTCTTAGTCCTGGGCGGACACGGATGAAGAACAGATAGGCGGGACCGGCCTGTCAGTGATAGTGTCGTGATGTGTAGGCTGATGGGTTGCAGCGCGCGAGTGAAACGAGCCAGCGTGTTGGAAAGGAATCCGGGCCAAAGAATAGAGTTGGGCCAGTAGGATACGGGTTGGGCTGGCTGGTGACATGGGCCGGAACAAGATTCAGCCCAAGGAATATATGGGATTTAGATTTGATTTTTGAATTTCAGAAAAGGCTGAAATTCAAATAAATCAAAATAAATAGAAAATGACTTGGAAAAATCCAAGAAAATACTGGAAAAATTCCTTGTAGCACAAGGAACCCAACAAAAACTAGTTTTCAATTAATTGACGTTTAGATTAGTCAAATTACAACAACAACCAAGCCTTTTGTCCTAAACAGGTTAGGGTAGGTTAGGAAAGAAATCCAATCAAAGTCAATAAAACCCCTAAATCTTCAATTAACTTCCAAGCACTCCTATCCAACACCAAATCTTTGGGACATTCCATTTCCTCACGTCTCTTTTAACTGCCTTTTCCCACGTCAATCTCGGTTGACCTCTGCCTCTTTTTTTGTATGTTTAGATTAGTCAAATTAAATCTTTTAAATTTACAAAGTCCCAGTTAAGCTTTATTAATTGAAGGAAAAATCGGTGAAATTTTTTTGGGAATCTAAATAAAAGATTTTTGAAATATCTAAAATTGGGATGTTACAACGCGCTGGCCCCGGCCATGAAGCGGCTGTTGAGTTGTGTTGAGCTGCTGAAAACCCTAGCAGAAGAGGAAGACAGGGAACTGAGTCGGCCCAGCCCATGTGGCCTAGGCTTCAACACACAATACACCCATCTAGGGTTCCACAGCGGCCCCTCTGTTTGGAGCAGCCAGTGTAATCAACCCCACTTTTGCCCCGTTGCTGCCGGCTGGATCCAGCTCGTCGCTGGTAGCATCCACCTCGCTGCCATCCGCATCCACGAGGAGAGGGAGCTGCGCCGCTGCACGCAGATGGAGCTTCATGGGGCTGCTTTGTCGTGGGAGTATGGAGCTCGCTACCGGACGGATCCACCTTGCCTTCGCCTCCGGCACCTCGGAGATGGAGCTGTGCCGCCGCCACCTTGAGATGGAGCTGCGCCACTGCAGCAGAGGTAGCGGCACCGTTGCCCTGACCTCCTCCACCACTACCACTACCTCCTTGCTGCCAGAGGTGCTGCCGTTGCTCCCTCTCCCCTCCCTTGTTTGCTAGTCGGCTGCATCGGCAACGCCTCGGCGGTCTAGGCACGGGTCTGCCACCAGGCTAGGCCTAGCGCCTTGGTGAACCATGTTACATACCCTAACACAAGTTCCATGCGTTGTTCATATGGTTCATCTTTTATGTTAGCAAACAAGACAAGAGATAACAAACAAGTTGCAAGCCCGGATTCTCTGGATGGACAAAGAAAAGGACAAATGATTTTGTTTGGTTCATCAACTTCATCAGACGGTCAATATTGATTATTGGAATCATTTTCTAGCCTTGTATGCTCCATTCTTATTTTAGATCTTTGTCATGGCCATAGGCCCATATAGGATTTAATAGTTTTTAATTTTAATGTTTCTTTAAGATTTATAGATCAACTTCATATTTTGCAAATATAGGCGAGCATGTTGCAACAACTACATTGCTGATGTACACTACTAAAACACTTGCCCACTGAGCTTCCATTATGTCCTATTTAAAATGTTGTTTTCACTTTTCACATAGTTTTAAAAAAGAGCTACATGCATACAGACTGATTCAAAACAATACAGTTGGGATACTTGTCGGTCTGTATTTTGTCAGTGATCATAATATGGCTGTTGAAATGTAGCATAAAATAATTTTTTCTTGAATCTATATTACTCAAAAGAAACTTAACTATGCCGTTTTGACGTTCTTTTGTCTATGTCAACTTCTGCTGCAAATGAAAACACCTTTTTTCCATTCAACTGTACACAATACCAGTGCTATAATGTACAGTCACAAAAAATTGCTGCTTTTGCGAAACAAATTGGCATAAAAAACTTGTCGCTTCACAGTGTATGTGGACATTTTTCCTGAACTGATGCTATTATATACATGTGACTTTATTGAATTTGCAGTTTCACCTTCCGTCTCTAAGCTTCCCCATTTCATTTCCTTAAGACCAATATATCATGCATAGTTGTATAATCATTATTTTGGCTTTGCTAACCATGCTTCCTTTCAGCCATTTGGGGACATTCGGTCTATGTACACTGCAACGAAACACAGAGGATTCATTATGATATCTTACTATGATATTCGTCATGCACGAACTGCTATGTGCACGTTGCAAAATAAACCTTTAAGGAGAAGGAAGCTTGACATTCACTTCTCGATTCCCAAAGTCAATACTTCTACCGGCTATTTGCATTTCTCCTCTTCTGAATATCAGTGGTTGCTGATTTGTTTGATTTGTCTTTCTAGGAGAATCCGTCGGATAAAGATATGAACCAAGGAACCCTTGTGATCTTTAATTTGGAACCAGCAGTTTCAAATGAGGAAATCCTTCTAATTTTTGGTGCATTTGGTGAAGTGAGGGAGGTAAGTACTGCTACTTTCTAACTCATCCAATCATTATATACTAATATGTGATTATGTGTATCATAATGAACAGCATTTTTCTGGTATAAGTATTAGGGGACTGACCTAATTAATATTTAATTTATCCTTCTACAAAAAGTAATTAACTTATTAAATTACATTGAACACCGTATTTTACTTAGGAAGAAGTCCATAAATACCCTGAACTTTGGTCGAAAGTCCATCTAGCACATGAACTATGAAATCAGACATTTGACCCCCTTACTTTGCAATTTTGTTCAAATAACACCTTTCCCCGGTTGCGCTTAGTGGCATTGTCTGTGTTGCGCCATAAGTGGGCGGTTTTGCCATGTAGGATGGCATACTAGCCAAGTTAGGTCAATGATGGGTGGAGCCACATGCGCTTCTCACCTACTGAGCTCCTAATCATACTTCCATGGCCGTCGGGCCCTGCAGCTCCCCCCTCTCTATTTTGATTTGGAAGAAAAGCCCCTATGAGCCTCACATGTCATTCACCTAACCTTGTCCAGTGTGTCATCCGACGTAGCAAAGCCGCCCACTCATAACCCCACGCGGGCAATACCACTATGTGAAATTGGGTCAAAGTGTTATTTGAATCGGATTGTAAAGTTTGAGGGTCAAATGTCTGGTTTCATAGTTCGGGGTGCCGAACAGACTTACGATCAAAGTTTGGGGTGTTATATGGACATTTTGCTTTTACTTAATATCATGCTTTCCATCCGTGCAGATTAGGGAGACACCACAAAAGCGACACCATAGATTTATTGAGTTCTATGATGTCAGGGCTGCAAAAGCTGCCCTTCGATCGCTAAACAAAAGTGATATTGCGGGAAAACGGGTAAAGTTGGAACCTAGCCATCCTGGTGGAGCTCGTCGAAGGTCTGTATTGTTGAACATCATGATCCACTTGTGTGTCCTAAAGAACAGTATAACCATAGTTGTTCCAATCTGAGAACACTATAAAAATTAACCAAACAAACAAATTAATTAAGATTGGTTACAATCTGTCATGTTCTTTGCTGGGATGTTAATTTCATGGTGATCTAGTTTTCTTTGTTCAGATGCTGTTAAAATTCTAGATTGCCTTCTTTCTATGATGTTGTAATTTGAGTCAACTGTTTATTTAGCACTATGAATATTGGATATAGCATAGTTGCTTCCAATCTGTTTTTTAATGGAGTGGCCTTTTCACCATCAATTGAACCATCTAAGTAAGAAGTTCCAATCATTTGTCTCGTCTTTTGGAGCTTTTTTTGCCTTAAAGTATAGCAGCCTTGACATGATCCCCTGCTTTAGATGTTATATCATTCCATGATGTCCATCTAAATGCATTTGCTAACTTTTGTCAATTTTCTGACGAAGGTTGTGTTAGAATGTAGCAATCCTGTCTATTTTTCACCAATGGCCATGGTGGCATGATCTATCTAAGAAAAAGAAAATTCTGAAAATGGAATCCTCTATTCTATCCCTTTTCTTCTGCATTCAAACATTCATTACTTTCCTTGGCTTTCTACACTCTCAAAGTTCTACTTATTCTGCAGTTTCATACAGCAATTTAACCATGACTTTGAGCAAGATGAGACAAGACATAATACATTCCATCTTGGTTCACCTTCTGCCAACTCTCCACCAAGTATTACTAGTGTTTTTTAGCCCTGACTCTACATCATTTAGTTCCTTATTCTTGTTCTCCTATATCGATGTTAATATTAGAGCAATTCAAACTTTGGAGTGTTCCAATTTGTTGGCAGGTTTGTGGTCCCAACTTGGCAACCCAACAGAAAACAATCAATTGAATACACACAATGGAACTGTGTTTAGTGGAGGGATGAGTCCTTTGGGCGGTAACCATCTTTCTGGGTTATCTTCAGGATATCCTCCCATGAAGTCACCCATTGGGAAGAGCTTGTATAGGAATAACCACGCTGATAATATGTTTCATGGGTCCCCCACTTTTCATAACTCACATTCGTTTCCAGAACATCATGGTGGAATTGTGAGTGCCAGCTCACTTGTGTCTTCTGCAGCTTCATCTGCTTCTACTGCATCTGGTTTTACAACAATGACTGGAACATTTCTTTGGTGTAATAAGAATACCATGAGGGATCATTGTCAGCCTTCAGCTTTCCATTCTCCACCTGTTAGCAATTCACCTTTTTCCAATAACCACACACAACACCAGGGCAGTATGTATCGGAATCCTCGTGGTTCCTTTGGGCCGTTGGAGCACTTCTCCCAGCATCATGTTGGGTCTGCCCCATCTGTTCTGCCCTTGGAGAGTAACTTTGGCTATTATCCTGAGTCCCCAGACACATCTTTCATGAGGCATGGTAAGTTTGGCAGCATGGGTCCCAGCTGTGTTGGTGGAGGCCTTATGACGAACTTTGGTGCACATTCCCGCATTAATGTTCCATCCATGCAAAATGGTAATAAATATTAGAGTCCTTAGTTTTTGAACGAAAACACCGATTTCATGAGAATTCATTCCTTCGTAAACCCACCCTTTGATGATCCAGGTTTAGTTGGTTTTGAGAATCTACTTGAGCATGTCCGAAATCAAGTAGTTGGACACACTGATGGTCAAGAAGATAGCAGGATGCAGTATCAACTAGATTTGGAGAAGATCATTACTGGAAAAGATACCCGGACAACACTGATGATAAAGAACATACCAAACAAGTATGACTTGAATTACCTGGTAGTTATTTTTGTTATTACTTACTATGATGTCATGTTGGCCTGCTTTTATTGCTCACGATTTACTTTATCATTAGGTATACATCGAATATGCTTTTAGAAGTAATAGATGAAACTAATGAAGGGACCTATGATTTCTTCTACTTGCCTATTGATTTCAAGGTAACACTTTTTGCTTGTTAAATAGCACACTATTCTGACAGGGTAATATTTTTATCTACAGCTGATTTTAAGCTTTAATTTCTGCAGAATAAATGCAATGTTGGCTATGCCTTCATCAATATGGCATCTCCTGCTTATATTGTATCTTTTTATCAGGTTGTTTCCTATGTCCAACCTCATTATATTGTGTTTGTGGCTTTGTGCTATCAATAGAAAGATGGCACATGTTGTAAAAACCTCATAATTGTTTGCTTGAAATATTTTAGCTAGGCGAAGCCTACAATCCTATATAGACTAAGGATATTGCTAAGTTTTATAGCTTTTTATTACTTATGTTGCTAAGAATTGGTCAATTAAATGCCTTGATTATAACTGCCAGGATATGGATGATAAACCTAAATATTGTCAGGTAGAAAGTGATAAGCTACTTAATTTTGTTGCTAAAGTTGGCACAGCGTTTAGGGAATGTTAAAAATTAACAATTAAAAAAGCTTCTAACCATTCAGCATTTACTTTATTGCAGTCTTTTGCTGGTCGGAAATGGGAAAAATTTAACAGTGAAAAAGTAGTCTCATTGGCATATGCTCGAATACAGGGGAAAGTTGCACTTATAAATCACTTCCAGAATTCAACTTTGATGAATGAAGACAAGCGTTGCCGGCCTATGCTATTTGATCCCAAGCATGCTGAAAGTGGTAATCAGGTGAAACATAGTGTTTCAATTTTGTAATAATTAATTCTACGTAATATCAGTTGAAAATATTTAAGTCTCAGATGTTTGTTGCACAAAATAGTTTTTGCATTTGTGAAGCTCTCACTTGACAATCATTTTAGGGCACATAAAATACCATTTCACTATGATTTTAAAGATGTTATGGTGCTTTACCTAGTAAAACTTCAACATAATTTAGCCAGCTTGCCTGTCTGTGTATTCTTCACGTGCATACGATCACTGAAGAAATAAGATAAATATTTCTTTTTTATTGGAACTAACTAGTTTTAGACTCTTAGGTAAAATATTATTGGGATTGGTAAATAAAACAAATGGTAGGTGCATCAGTGGTTTCAAACTGAAGAAATAACTATTTTCCACTTTGAAATTTAACGAGAAATGAGCATCTATAAAAAAGATCAAAATTACTAGCTCACCATTTTGCTGCTGCTACTAGGTCATGTTTTTAAAATATAAATGCTGTGCATTTCACAAGTATTGTTTCAGGGCAATGAATGCCATTTTAGGAGCTCCATAATTCGAGAAATGCCATATCCTTCAATTTCTCTTACTGATAAATGCTGCTGTTGGCCACAGCCCATAACCGTACACATTTTCTTTCAGTGCGTGTTCTTTCGTTCTTTGCTCTTTTGTTCAACATGGGGTATTCCGTTTTCACCTTGAATTTGTTATTCTGTTCAACTAGCTATGCCTTAGTTGTCTACGTATCCCATTCTTTGAGCAGATCCTGTTGAATGGCACAAACATCTCCATGACCCAGCAAGATGGTACGCTGGAAGGACGTGTCCTTCCTGAGAACCCAACAAAGGATAATTTCAGCAAGAAGAGTGAAATAATTGATCTGAAGGAGGCTAATTGATCTGCAAGAGATGCTGACTCTTTCCGTAGATTGTCAAGTGTACAAAACAGAGGACAGAAAACTTGATGCCGCATTTTGTTGGATTGCGTTGACTGTGATGCAATGGATGCAGAAGAAAACTCCCTGATGATTGAGGGATCAAAATCCTTTTCTTTTGTGTATATAATCCTAATGACAGTAAAAGGTTAGGTTTATGAAAAGAAATAGTCAGGTTGAAGGGCAACAGAAAAGTTTACTGTAGTTGTGAACGGAAAGGCAGAAAAGGCCTCCTTTCTGTGCTATGTTGTAGCCATTCCCTTGTCTTTCTATGAACTCGTGTTTGTTAATGTGCGCGAAAAAAAGGGGTCTCAATGTTAGTGTACGTGTGTGTTAAAGTTCCATGGCCTGCCTGTCATATTGCATACAGCATTAGTCTGAGTAGCCAAAACATACATTTGCATGATCTAGGCCTAATGGGATTAGTCTTTTATACCTAATGCTAGAAAAGTAGCTTATCAATGTTCTCTTTACTGCCACAAATTCTTGATGCGATTAACTTCTCAGTTTCGGGATGCAGCTTTGACCATTAGTTTTTGGGTACTAGTACCGTTACTATTGTCACAATATATTTGTAAGATTTGAAGGTGATGAACATATTTTGTATTATGAATCGAATTATATTATTTTCAGGTGATCAATCAGAGTATTAGAATTATTTTTACTAATTATCAACTCGGTGGTGGTAAACCTGAGCTTGAGTCTAGTTCTGTCGGGTGAGGATATCGCTTAGCATTTGGCAATATATTATATACAGATGTAGTCATGTACAGTATTTTAGGGAAAAATTTTATATGGCATTACATAGTTTTCAAATCCTTGGAATGCCGTTGCAAAACCTTGTTCTCATTTTTGCACCTATTTTACAAAACAATCCTGATTTCCGACAGGCAAGATATTATGAGGTGTGGAACGACTATTTTGCCTCTTGGAGATCAGATCTATTCATCTCTCGAACCTTTTGCCTTCCTTTAGTACTACCTTGCATTCGTCTTCCTCATCTCTTCGTTAGCGTGCACTGACTGTTGGGAGAGTAGGTCTTCAAAACATCCGTCCTTGAGATCCTGCACTAGGAGAGAACGAATCACGTTTTTGAGAAACGTCTTTACGTGGCTGCTCACTGTTTTCTTCACATTGAGCATTGAGAAAAAATCGACAAGGAAAAACAGTCAAAGGGACAATATGAGGATATTGATGTCATTAAAAAAACAGACAAGGAAAACACAGTCAAAGGGAAGAGGGGACATATGAGGGTACTGATGTCATTCAGAAAAAAACTGACAAGGAAAAATAGTCAAAGGGACAGTAGGGCGATAGAGGGGGTTGTTTTGTAAGAGGTGCAGCAAAACAAGGAACAAGATTTTGTAATGATTTCTTATGAATCCGAAAACTTTGTAATAGCATATAATTTTTCTAACATTTTATTATGGATACCCTTGTCTTAATACTATGTAGTTGTCAAGACAAAACTATATGAGTGGTCACTTCTCTCTACCCTATTTCTCGACGCCTGCTACACTTCTTCACTCGTTGGCAACTCCCTTTCTCCTTCCCTCTGCCATCCTGCTCCCCCAACAACCGCTCTCAAGCCCTACTCAACACTCGCCTTCATCGGCTATTGCTAGCCATCCTTCACTTCTACCACCATACAGCAATGATCTCGTGGTCTCCCAGCCACAGTTTGGCACCCATTCCCGGACTCCAACCACCCAGGTGAGGGCCAATTCGCTGTCGGAGTCACCATGGCAAAGCTGTTCTACAGTAAAACAAGGTGACCACTATGCTGATTAGCTTCACATGGCAGTAAAGTGGTTATGTTGGTGCATGGCACGTTTTGATAATGCCTCTGTGAATAAAGTACATATAACAAGACTAAAATTTCTTACATATTATCTTATCATGTTACTGTTGTAAAATTAATATGGCCTAATGTTAATTTAATTCCATAGTTATGAAATAAAAACATGAAATTAATATTATGTCCATGACAAGATTACTAGTAGCCAGCAAATTAATACTCAATGAATAACATGTTAGTAAAAAAGGCATGTCTACACATGTTATATAGCCCAACTAACACATAGATGTAAACAATACTATCATAGCATCATACATTCTCAATAGATTTAATCACAAAAAGAGATCGCTTGCACCAACAACTAGTCGGTCTAAGACACTTACAGTGGGTTTGGTGAAGAACTGAAAACTAAGTAGGAGTGACGCGACGATCGAAGATGAAGACGAGCAGTCGCACGGTACAGCGCTTCCCAGAAACCTGATCACCAGTTTCCCGTGCAGGTCGTCAAAGGCTGGTGTTGGATCAGAGATACTACTCTCCCTCACTTGTTGAACGACGAGCGAAGGGACAAAATATGACTCGGGTGGCAGCAAGCATTGGAGGAAGCAGAGAGCGCCAGAGGAAGACGAGATGAGATCAGTATTTCATTGCTGCCTTCCACGTACAGGGATGTCTCCCTTATGAAGGCACGCCAACCCAAAACCGTCTAGCAAAACCTTAGCGTTACGAAAATTGAACTACCACAATCCCAGTAACTGCCCCCTGGAACCTCGTGTCATGGGAAAAACGGCCCAACCACACGAGAACGTGTGTCTCGCTAAGTCCACGGCGCCACGTCGGCAGTCGAGGTATAAAGTGATATACACTTAGCACATCGCAGTCGCGCGTCATTGCAAGTCACAAGTCATGCGATAAACATGCGAAATACGTGATATACACATGCGCGTACCTGTGTGTTTACATAGCCTAACATAGCCAACTATATGAACCTCTAACCTTACCACCAACTCATACTAGAGTCCATACAAGAGCAACCCCTTATAAGTTGGTTTCCCACCACCTAGCTAAGCAATATAGGACTAAAGTCTCACAATCCCCCAACACCCATTGGACTTCTTCCAATGAATTAATTCCAATAATCCCCATCGAGAAGTCAAAGTCCGCAAGAAACAACTTTCCAGCACTTTTAATGTATCGGTTTTGCAGTGTAGACCCATCCTGGGTTGAACTACACCTAGCACAACAAGATCCACTTACTTACAACTATGCAATAGCCAAAGCCTTGAATTACCAGTCTTATGCAAGTAAGGTTCACTTGAAGACATCACCGATACTAGGCCGCCTAGAGCTATGCCTACGGTTTGGACCATTACAGTCATACTCCCGTATCCTCTCATGAGCTTATTAGAGATTACCCAAATCCCATAGACTGCGACCTCATAATTTAGCTTACATAGTTGTTCTCTTTCGAGTGTACTCTACAGGATAGTACCTCGCCATAAAGATGGGCCTTAGAACACATTAAAACAAAATAGTCATCCTCCCATGCAGTACTTGACAGTACGCATCTCCTAACGGGAAAAGGCATTTACAAATGTACATTCCAGTTACTCTAATAGCTTGTTTTTCCCATCACCTAATTCACGAAATCTTTGTTCACATAGGTTAGGTTTCCACTGTGGAGCAACTCAGGTGGGCCTCAATCCAATTTCGCTCGATGGTCCATCTATCACTGTACCTGATAGTCCCTTCGTAAAAGGGTCTGCTATGTTTTTATATATATTAATATAATCAACGGCGATCACTCCAACATTTCTTAAATTCCTGACGGATTTGATTCGCCATTTCACATGTCTTGAGAACTTCAAATTATCTTTTGCACTCTTAACCTTAGTGATCACAGTTGGGTTGTCACAGTACAAAAGAATAGCCGGTATTGGTTTTCAACCATCGGTAAGTCCAACAAGGGCTCACGCAGCCACTCTGCCTTAATAGTGGCTATGTCAAATGCAACAAGTTCAGCCTCCATGGTTGACCTCATCAATATGGTCTGTTTGCAAGACCTCCATGAAACTGCAACACCACTCAAAGTGATACATAGCCACTAGTATCCTTCATAGGAAAGATATTCTCAAAGAATCTTACATCACAAGATTAAATAACAATGTTAACATGAACATCAGAAATCTTGTATTTCACTAATAAATTTCTATAGACTGCACTATGCTGCGCATAACCAAGAAAAACACAATCCGTAGTTTTAGTTCCTAGCTTACGCTTCTTACATTATACTACATTAACTTTCACTAAGCACCCCCATGCGCGTAAGTAACCAAGAGAAAGTTTTCTTACTTTCCATCCCTCATATAGAGTAACCTCACATTTTGATGACGTGACTTTATTAAGGATGAAACATACGGTCAAGATGGAATCCCCTACCATGGCATGGATAAACTGGCACGGTCCAACATGGCATTAACAAAGTCCGTAAGTGTTCAGTTTTTCCACTTGGCCACCCTATTTGATTGGGGTGAATAGGGAATCGTCGTCTTATAGATAATTCCATATTATGCATAGTACAAGGAAAACTCATTAGGGATGTACTCTCCTCCTCTATATGACCTTAACCATTTGATTTTCTTTTCTAGTTGATTTTCAACCTCGGCTTTATAGATTTTAAATTACTCCAGGGCCTCATCTTCCATTTTAAGTAGATACAATTGGCAATATCTAGTAGTATTATCAATGAACCTTATAAAGTATCTTTTTCCTGTCTTAGTTAACACTCCATTTATCTCACATAGATCAGAATGAATTAAGTCTGGTGTCAGACTTTTCTCCCCTATAGCCTTGAAAGGTTTTCGAGGTTACTTAGATTGCACACAAGTCTGACACTTAGATACTCTAACCATGAAAATGATTGGAATTAAATTGAGATTAACCAGATGAGCAATTTTATTATAATTAATATGACATAAACGAGGGTACCAAATAATGGTATCTCCATCATTATTTGCTAAACAAGATAATGTGTTCACAAGATTACAACCATCAAGAACAGAAAAGCGGGACAGGCTTCCGCAATCATAACTTTACCAACAAATAAGCCAAACTTCAAAATAATAAATTTATTTGACTAAAAAACTAGCCGATAGCCATCACAGAATAAAAGAGAACCACTGATGAGGTTCCTATTTATTCTAGGGCATGTTGCACATTCTTCAATGATAGAGTCTTCCCTAAAGTTAACCTGAGATCCACTATACCAATTCCATGCACAACAGCCCGCGATTCATTCCCCATCAAGACGGAGGAACAATTGATAGCCTGATAAGAGGAAAAAAAAACTAGAGTTAGCACACACTTGTACATTAGTTCGTGTGTCAATCCACCAATCAATAGATTGACATGCTAGAAGAGGAACAAGTGCATACCCTGATCCTCCAGCTTCGCTAATGGTAACATTGGCAGATTTTTGCCCCTGTTGACCTTCATTTCTTCCCTTGCGCCATGACATTTTCTAGTCATATGGGTAGGCTCACTGCACAAAAAGCAAGTAAGGTCGTCGTTGCTCTTCTTCTTCTTCTTAAAGCTAGTTGTTTGTTTGGCTTTTCCTTTATTCTTGTTTTTCCCTACTAGATTTGCTGTCCTCAGAAATTCGCCCAACTTGGACTAAACTTGGTTTGCTGCAGCTCCACTTGCCCTAGCTGCCATAGGGGCGGCACCAAGGTTGGTTGTATTTTGGACGATTTGCTGAAGGATGAGAATCTAGGCGTGGTGGTTCCGCTCAATCTTGGTAAGTACATGGGCCATGGAAGGTGGCCGGTGAAGCTCAACTGCTTGCTCATCACCTTCCTGATTTTGATGGCATTCTTGACCCTCATTTGGATTGGAACACAGTGGGTTAGGTTGCTGAGGTGGAGGGGGTGGTTGGGTGCGTGCCGGTTGTGGTTCGTATGCTTCTACACTGCCCCAAAGTTTATCCGTTGAGCAGGTTCTCATCCTGTTGATAAATCATTTGTTACCCATGATTTAAGGATAAGAATTAGCAACCTTAATAAGCAATGGGCAGCGGGCAACGGTACTTGATTAATAACACGAAAGAGAGCGCTCAAGCATAAAGTAAACAAATAAGCAACACAAGAGGACAGCACCCAACTAATTTAAATAGAATTGAGATTTTTTTGCCGTTCTTGAAATATAACCCCCATGGGCAAATAACAACCATGTATCATAGAGTAGCACATTGCAACCATCATATAGTCTACATGCACGAAGGCATCACCAAAAGAGTGATACATAGCTCACACAAAAGAGAATACCAACTAGTGAGCTCTCGCAAACTACTACTATAGGTCTAATCCTCCCGAGTCATCTCCTTGAGGTCCTCAACCGACCCCTTGAAGTACACAAGCTCTCTCCTCCACACCCGATAGGACCATAGATGGGACGTTATCCCATGGCGGAGATGTGGGGGTAGCGGGAAGCAAAGCCGGGGTAAGGGGTCAGCTCACGAAGTAGAGGACCACCATGAATAGGCAACCAGACAGTGGGTGTCGGTGTGGGAATAGGGTCCGTGTGCAGCACCGAGCGAAGCTCCATCTCCATAGCAATGTAGGGCTCAATGCGCCTCACAAGGTATGCCACCCGGTGACGAGCCACCTAGTGGTGATACCTATCTAGGACAACCATTGAGTCGGTGAGATACCAGAGTCATGTTTGTTGGCATAGAGGTTGTAATCCCCATCGACGGGGAGAGAAGGATAGTAACGGTACACAACATTCAGCCCCAGAAGCATGTGATGAAGGTGAATCATGGCCGTGTATACCGCACTGCTCATGGCTATGCTAAAAGTGGATCCATATCTCTTGAAACAAAATGGAGGTCCTCCGGTATGAGTCTGAGATGGTATAAGCACCACGACGCTGTACTCATCCGACAATTACTTGTAATTGCGAGATACACTACGTAGTCTGGGTGTTGCGCAAAATCGGTTTGATGCAGCATGGTGTTCAAGGTACCAGGCAGTCCACATGCCTCCCTAGCGGTTGAATGATGGCAAAGCACCCACCAAGGCAACTAAATTTTGAAACAGAGAAGGTTAGTCGCTCTTTTGTAAACGAAATGAGAGTGAAGGTGTGATAAAGATGCAAAGTAAAGGAAGGGTGTAGTAGGTATAATCTTATATTTTTCACAACCATTTGTAAGATTTGTAAATAGGAATTTCAAAACCACGAGTCCTTATGCGGCCATTTATAACTAATCTTCCAATCTATAGTCAGTATGGCTATGATACCAATGCTGTCAGGACCCGAGTTGTGAACCTGGCCTTTTATGTGTGTACTGTGCTAGTCCCAGATCAATTGTTAGCACACACATCCAATATGGACATATCATATCCATACTCGATAGATAAAATATAGAGTAGCTGTGAAATCATGTGCTGAAAAATTGGCTTAGTAATGAAATTGGCTTTGCAAAGTGGTTGTGATCATGGCATGTGTGGTGCTTTGGCATGTGCTATTTCAGATATTTACTTGATATGCTTGTGATAGCATGGTAATGGTTCTGCTTGATGCAATGCGCTCGTGTGAGTGTTTGCATGGACTGATGTTGAGTCAAGTCGTGGACTTGTGCTCGGAATTGTTTCTTGTTTATTCATGTGCGTGTTGCTCGAGGGCTAACGTGGTCGATGACGGACCGGACTAGGTTCATGGAGGAACGAGGTTCGGACTAGATTCGAGAGGAATCGAGGTCTTGGTGGTCAAGGATGTCATGCGGAACGCTCGGGCTAGAGAACATGCACATGGAGGTCGGTTAGTCACGATTTATAGCATGTGGGCTGTACATACGTGCAAGAGATGTTTTGGCTATGTTGGGCGAGTTGAGATGTATACAAACTCTTTCCATGTTGGAAGTAGAGTTGTATTCAATATCTTTATGTTTGCTCAGTATAAATAGGGGAGGTGTCTCCTGTTTATTTTTGAGCGATGAGGTTTTAGGGTTTGTACTCTTTTGTTTGGAGTCTCAGAACTGATTAGACAAAAAGAAATAAAGATCGATTTCTTTACTATTTGAAAAGTTCCCCTGCGGTTGATTTTTTCCTCTGTCCAGAAGTATCAGCGGCGACACTCGAGCAAAGGAAATCGGTGCTACAGTGCTCGCGCGGCTGCAGTAAGCAACGTGCTATAGTATTTCATTGCTACAGTAAACCGTGGATCGCTGTTCGTACGGGATTTGCTTCGGTGCTTGTTTCTGGTTTGTTTGCCCGGTTTTGTTTTTATAGATTGATTCATTGTCTCTCTTGTTTCAACAAGTTTAATATTGATTTGATCTATACAAAACCTTCCTAGAGTATCAACTTAGAGTTCCTAAAAGTTTCATTGGTTAATCTTTTGTAGATTGTGATTTATCACGAAATTGGGGTTTGGTCTGTTCGTCATAATCATCACAAAGATGCTTGCGAGGTTAATAACTTTTGATTCGTAGATCCGATCGAGTTGATTCTTGTTGGGTTAGATTCATAATTGAATCTAGTTTTTCAGTTAAAATTTCACACTAATCCAACGGTGGGATCTTCGGTTAATCGCATTGTTTGAGTTTGGTCCGTAACTAGTTTGATTTGATCCGTAGCTAGTTTGATTTGGTCCGTCGTTGTTAGATCGGTTTTCGTTTCAGTCATCTTGCAAAGAATATAACTCTAGATCCATAAGTCCGATTGAGTTTATTCTTTTTGTGTTAGCTTCGGAATTGAATCTAGTTTCTACAGTTAAAATTTCATATAAATCTAACGGTTAGATCTTCACAAATCTTAGTTTTAGTGAACATATATCAGTCTGTCTCGTTTGGTCCGGAGTGTATTGATTTGGTTTTGCGACAGTAGAAATTTGGTCCGTAGTACAAGTGAAAATTTGGTCTGGCACGAAATTTGGTCCGTAGTACATGTGAAAATTTGCCCTGGCATGAAGTTTGGTCCGGAGTACAAGTAAAAGTTTGATCCGACGCAATAAGGTTTCTGTTGAGTACAAATTAAGCGATCTAAGTTTGTTTGGGGTGTTTCAAAAATCACAAAATTTTTATTTTAGCTTCCGCGCAATCATTCACCCCCCCTCTGATTACTAGATCAGTATATTTCGATCCTACAAGTGGTATCAGAGCAAAGTTTTTCTAATTAATCTTAATCGGTGATTAGAAATCATAGCAATGGATAGATATTCAACAAAACCTTGTGTTTTCGATGGAGTTGATTTTCAGGTTTGGAAGGCCAAGATGGAGGCATACATTCAAGCTCAGGGCTTTGCAATTTGGGAGAAGGTCTACAAGCCATATGAAGTGCCCGAGAACGACAACGTCAATGACGCCAATCGCGCACATGTTGAAGCAAACAGCAAGGCGCGCAACTTGATCATCCAGGGCTTGGGACGCAGCGACTTGACCGAGTGGTTCATCTTCGATCCGCATATGAGGTATGGAAATCTCTTTGTGACTATCACGAAGGATCAAACATCACAAAGAGGTTCGCCAAGATATTTACAAAAAGAATATATGCGTTTGAGATGAAACCCGTGAGTCTGTAGATGACTTTTTGCACGCTTTAATAAAATTCTTAGCAATTTACGTCTTTGTTGGGGTTAGCTATGACGATGTCGCTAATGCTAGACAAATGCTTAGTGCTTTGGACATGTCGGTGTGGGAGATGAAGGTAACATCTATACAAGAATCTACTATCATGAGCACACTCACATTAGATGTTCTTTACTCTAAGTTGAAGACTCATGAATTAGATGTTCTTGCTAGGAAAGGTAATTCTAAATCAATTGCTTTGATCTCTAACCCTAACATGTCAAATGTTAATTCTTCTTCTAGCTTTGCTTTGTCCTCCTTGTCGCCTTTAACAAATGAACAAATTGAAGAATTCCTCAAGAAGATTTGGCACTACTCTCTTCTCGCTTTAATAAAGCTTTGCGAATATCGAATGAGAAAGAGAGTAGGCGGTGGTCCTCCTAGGTGCTACGAGTGTGGCGATCTCAACCACATTCGTCCGAATTGTTCAAAAATTTCAGGTAAAAATTCAAAAGAAGAAAAGGACAGGAGGAACGACAAGAAGAAAGCTTCTCCAAGCAACAGCAATAAGAAAAGAAGTTTTCTGAACCGCAAAGTTGTCCACCGAGTTCTTTCCGCTCTTGAACAAGTCAATTTGAGCGATGTGGACTCGGGAAGTAGTGAAGAAGACACAACAACGCCAACAAAGCGTGAACTTACTGGTTTGTGTCTTATGGCAAGAAGTGATGAAAGCCTTACTGAAGATGACCACGACAGCGACTTCAATGAGGTAGAACCTTCTTATGATGAATTAGCCATAGCTGTTGCTCGTCTTGGTAAATTGCTTGATAAACGCGATAAGAAAATCAAGAAACATGATTTTATTGTTGAATCATTGAATGCTGAAATTGCTAGACTTAAATCTTTGATTCTCGATGATGATGCTTGCAAATCATGTGACTTAATTTACAATGAGCTCACCTTGCTTAGGAAAAACATGCTTCCTTGATTGAGCAAAACAAGAAAAATGAGAAACATGTTAGACATGCTAGTCGTTTCATCGATGATTTGCATGAGTCAATTTCTTGTTCTAAATGTTCAGTTCTTGAATTGAAATTGAAAGATGCAAATGCTAGAGTTTCTCAAATGATTAATGATATGCTCACTCATGAGGTTCTTTCATGCTCAAATTGTCGCAAGCAAAAGGCTAAAGTGGACGCTCCATGCAATAATTGTTTAACTCTTGCTAAGAAGGTTGATTACTTGAAAATTCTTTAGAACGTTTCACTAATGGCAAGAAAAATTTGAACATGATTCTTGATCGCCTAAGGTTAGCTCAAACAAGAAAGGTTTAGGTTTTGATCCTTATGCTTCATATGAAACCAAACCTCCCATCGTTGTTCGTGCTCTTTGCAATGACAAAATTGAGATTATTAATGAGCCTAAGAAAATTGTCTTTAAGTCTCATGGAGTTTTATCCTCTACTATGATGAATGCAAATGTTGCTTCGCTTCTAAAGCTAGACATCGTGTTAAGTACATTTGCACTCATTGTGGTAGAGATGGACATTTAGTAGATTTTTGCTTTAGACTAGCTAAACAACAAAAGAAAGAAAAGGCTAAGGCTAGGTCTAATATCGACATGTGCACGCTTTGCTTCTCATTATGTGCCTAGAGTGATTCAAACACCTTTTGTTGCTAGAAACACGGGAAAGTGCAAATCTGATTTTGTGCATATGAATACTCGTGTTGTGCCTACTGTTGTGCGTCGTGTGTCTCAAGATCGATTCCTAAACATCTCATTTCTAACTCCAAGATCGAGGCCTCGACATTTTCTCGCTTCTATGTAGGCTTCTCGAGGAAGGAGAACATATGGCTAGTGGATTCCGGATGCTCACGCCACATGTCCGTAATAAAATTGGTTCTCCTCCTCACTGTGCATCTCGTCTTTGAAAGTGTAACTTTGGAGATGCTTCTTCAAGCTCGATTGTGGCAAAAGGTACAGCAGTGTAAATGACAAGTTTATGTTTAAAGATGTGGCTCTTGTTGAAAACCCGAAATATAACTTGTCATCTCAGATCTCAAATGATTGATGAAGATCTTGAGGTATGCTTTAAGAAAATGAATGCAAAGTGTTAGATGCTTCAGTGAACTTGTTTTCCTGATTTCGATTTGGAAGAGTGTTTAAAGCTGATTTTGATGTATCACCTTCTTCTAAGCATAGGTGTCTAGTTGCCAATGTTTCTAAAGATTTATTCTTTTGGCATCGTAGGCTTGGTCACGTTGGCTTTGATCATCTAACACGTGTTAGTGGTTTAGACCTCATTCGTGGTTTGCCTAAGCTTAAGGGTGATAGCGAGATAGTATGCTCTTCTTGTAGACATGGTAAAATGATTACAGGTTCACATCCACCTCTTACTATGGTGATGACAAACGCGCCTGACAACTACTACATCTTGACACGGTTGGACCTTCTCGAGTTCAGTCTTATGGAGGTAAATGGTACGTTCTTGTGATTGTTGATGATTATTCAAGATACTCTTGTGTTTATTTTATGGCATGTAAAGATGAGGCTTTTAGTCATTTTAGAAGTCTTGTTCTTAGATTATCTATTGATCACCCAGGGTCTCTTAGAGCAATTAGAAGTGATAATGGAACTGAATTTAAAAATTCTTCATTTGATCACTTTTGTGTTGAAAAAGGAATTGATCATCAATTTTCATCTCCTAGAGTACCTCAACAAAACGGTGTAGTTGAACGGAAAAATAGAACTTTGGTGGAAATGGCTAGGACCATGCTAGACGAATATCAAACTCCTAGAAAGTTTTGGGCTGAAGCGATATCAACTGCATGTTATGTTTCAAATCGTGTTTACTTAAGATCAAAATTGAGTAAAACTGCTTATGAACTTCGGTTTGGACATAGGCCTAGCGTTTCTCATTTCAGAGTCTTTGGATGCAAATGCTTTGTCTTGAAATCTGGAAATCTTGATAAATTTGAGGCTAGATCGTTGGATGGCATTTTTCTTGGATACCCTGCTCATACACGTGGCTATCGTGTGCTTGTTTTGGAGACTAACAAAATTGTAGAAACTTGTGAAGTTACTTTTGATGAGACTAGTCCAGGCACTAGTCCAAATAATGCAGGTACAGGTGCATATGTTCAGGGGGAGAGTATTTTTGTTCATGAGGACGATGATGATGTTGAGGATGAGGTATTGGTTCCTACTGTACAACCAACTGCAACACCTGTGGCACCTACCGCTACATCACATACAGCTGAGCATCCTCAAGCTACAACCTCATCTGTACATGCTGAAAATGAAGATGAAGAAGGAGAAGTTTCTGAAATTACAGCTCCCTTGCATATTCAAAGGAGGCATCCACCTGAACAGATGATTGGAGATTTAAATGAGAGAGTCACCCGGTCCAGGTTTATTGCTTCTGATACTCATGCTCATTCTGCTTTTGTAGTTTCTTTTGAACCCAAAGATTATATCTCATGCATTAACTGACGAATCTTGGATCAATGCCATGCATGAGGAATTAGAGAATTTTGAACGCAATAAAGTCTGGAAACTTGTTTCTCCACCTCCTGATTTTAATATTATTGGAACAAGATGGGTTTTCAAAAATAAACAAAGTGAGGATGGTGTTGTTGTTAGAAACAAAGCTAGATTGGTTGCTCAAGGTTTTCACAAATTGAAGGTTTAGATTTTGATGAAACCTTTGCTCTGTTGCTAGAATTGAAGCCATTAGAATTCTTTTAGCATTTGTCTGCATCTAAAAGTTTTAGATTGTATCAAATGGATGTGAAAAGTGCTTTTCTAAATGGCTATATCAATGAGGAAGTTTATGTTAAGCAACCACCGGTTTTGAAAATCCAAAGTTTTCAGATCATGTTTACAAATTGTCAAAAGCTTTGTATGGTTTAAAACAAGCCCTAGAGCATGGTATGATAGGCTAAAACTTTTTACTTGAAAAGGGTTTACAATGGGAAGAGTTGACAAAACTCTCTTTTTACTCAAGCAAGGCAATGATCAATTATTTGTTCAGATTTATGTTGATGATATTATCTTTGGTGGTTCCTCTCATGTTTTAGTGTCTGAGTTTTCAGAAATCATGAAGAAGGAATTTGAGATGAGTATGATGGGTGAATTAACTTACTTTTTGGGACTGCAAATCAAACAAGTAAAGGAAGGTACTTTTGTTCATCAAAGCAAGTACACAAAAGATTTGCTTGCCGCTTTGGGATGGAAAACTGCAAGCCGATCATGACACCGATGGGAGGTACTTGCACACTTGATCCGAATGAAGATGGTGAGCCGGTTGATCAAAAGGAATATAGAAGCATGATAGGCTCACTTTTGTACCTCACTGCATCAAGGCCGGATATACAATTTGCTGTGTGCTTGTGTGCTCGTTTTCAAGCTTTCCACGTGCTTCACATCGCCAAGTCGCTGCTTAATTTTCGTATCTTCATGGTACTCAAGAATTTGGCATATGGCTTTCGCTCCCTCATGTATTAGTTTAAGAGCATTTTCGATGCTGACTTTGGAGGTTGTAGAATTGATAGAAAAGTACATCTGGTACATGTCACTTCTTGGGTAATTCTCTTATTGCATGGTCATCTAGAAAACAATCTTCATTGCACAATCAATCTCTGAATTTGAATATGTAGTCTGCTAGTTGTTGTTCTCAAATTCTTTGGATAGTAGCTACACTTAAAGATTATGGGGTTAATTTGGATAGTGTTCCTCTTTTATGTGATAACACTAGTGCAATTTGTATTGCTAAAAACCCTGTGCAACATTCTAGAACCAAACATATTGAGATCAGATTTCACTTTCTTAGGGATCATGTAGAAAAGGGTAATATTGTGCTTCATCATGTGGATACTGAACATCAATTGGCGGACATTTTCACAAAACCTTTGTCTTCTTCTCGTTTTGCTTTTATTCGGGGAGAACTTGGGGTCGTTCATCCAATGGATTTGTTTTGAGGGGGAGCTTTTGAAAACTTTGTAATACTTTGTAACATACTTTTATTTTGTGTGTTTCTTAAATGAAAAACAAAAAAATGAAAAAGTAATGAGCATTGTATTTCATACATCTATGTCATTTGAAGCCATGTTTATGCTACAAGGTCTTTGCAACTTCATATTTATGCATATATGGTGTAGTTTATGTCATGACTATTTAATTGGAATGACAACTTGAATTAAATCTTGTCATGGTTGAACTTTCTTGGCTATCTTGATTCTGCTCAAAAAGTGCTAAATATGAAATTTATCAAAATTAAGTGCTAAAGCTTAAAGAGTGATTGTTGATAAATGCAAGATCAAGGTTATGTACTATCGCACTTCTTCTTTACGAGACTGCTTATCATTGCATTTTGATATGAACTTGGAAGAGGTTGTGTATGACCGAAACCATGAAACCTTAAGCTTTTAATTGCTTGGCATGGTTGAAAAGTAAGGCTGATGGTGCATATAATTCCTTGCAATTGTTATTGTTGCAATCAATCAATGAATCAGTTTTTCTAGCATAAATAAAGTGCACAAAAATTCAATGTTTTTAGGTTTTGAGCTAGTTGAGTAAGGGAGATCATGCCATGCAATAAATTGTTAATAGTACTTGATTTCTAGTTATGCTTACTCTACATTGTTTATGTGTAGATTTGAGGGTGCAAGTATTTTTGATAGCATGGCTTGGTGATGAATTTGCAACATTTGTGGATGACATAGAATGCTCATGACAAAAAAAATTATCAAACTTAAAAAAAATTCTCTCTTTTATATTCTTGATGAATCCATTGTCAAAGGGGGAGAATTTTGCCACTTTGGAGAATTTGGAGGAGATTTTTGGAGAACTTTATACATGCTTTACACATGCACATGTTCTTGTACAAGTGGTATTCAATCATTCACTCACACTTTTCTTCTTAGGGGGAGATTTTTCTTATTTTCACCTAGGGGAGTTTTTCACTTTGCATATTTGTCAAAGGGGGAGATTTTGTGTTTTTCTCTTTGTCTTTTGATTTTAGAACTTTTTAATTTCAAAAACATTTCTTGTGAGATGAATGCCAATGTTCAATTCTAAGTGGTGTTGCCAATGTTTTCATCAAGGGGGAGATTGTGAAATCATGTGCTGAAAAATTGGCTTAGTAATGAAATTGGCTTTGCAAAGTGGTTGTGATCATGGCATGTGTGGTGCTTTGGCATGTGCTATTTCAGATATTTACTTGATATGCTTGTGATAGCATGGTAATGGTTTTTCTTGATGCAATGCGCTCGTGTGAGTGTTTGCATGGACTGATGTTGAGTCAAGTCGTGGACTTGTGCTCGGAATTGTTTCTTGTTTATTCATGTGCAGGTGTTGCTCGAGGGCGAACGTGGTCGATGACGGACCGAACTAGGTTCATGGAGGAACGAGGTTCGGACTAGATTCGAGAGGAATCGAGGTCTTGGTGGTCAAGGATGTCATGCGGAACGCTCAAAGCTAGAGAACATGCACATGGAGGTCGGTTAGTCACGTATTTATAGCATGTGGGTGTACATACGCAAGAGATGTTTTTGGCTATGTTGGGCCAGGTTGAGATGTATACAAACTCTTTCCATGTTGGAAGTAGAGTTGTATTCAATATCTTTATGTTTGCTCAGTATAAATAGGGGAGGTGTCTCCTGTTTATTTTTGAGCGATGAGGTTTTAGGGTTTGTACTCTTTTGTTTGGAGTGCTGTAACCAGACTAGACAAAAAGAAATAAAGATCGATTTCTTTACGGCTGAAAAGTTCCCCTGCGGTTGATTTTTTCCTCTGTCCAGAAGTATCAGCGGCGACACTCGAGCAAAGGAAATCGGTGCTACAGTGCTCACGCGGCTACAGTAAGCAACGTGCTATAGTATTTCATTGCTACAGTAAACCGTGGATCGCTGTTCGTACGGGATTTGCTTCGGTGCTTGTTTCTGGTTTGTTTGCCCGGTTTTGTTTTTATAGATTGATTCATTGTCTCTCTTGTTTCAACAAGTTTAATATTGATTTGATCTATACAAAACCTTCCTAGAGTATCAACTTAGAGTTCCTAAAAGTTTCATTGGTTAATCTTTTGTAGATTGTGATTTATCACGAAATTGGGGTTTGGTCTGTTCTCGTCATAATCTGTCACAGCATGCTTGCGAGGTTAATAACTTTTGATTCGTAGATCCGATCGAGTTGATTCTTGTTGGGTTAGATTCATAATTGAATCTAGTTTCTTCAGTTAAAATTTCACACTAATCCAACGGTGGGATCTTCGGTTAATCGCATTGTTTGTGTTTGGTCCGTAACTAGTTTGATTTGGTCCGTAGCTAGTTTGATTTGGTCCGTCGTTGTTAGATCGGTTTTCGTTTCAGTCATCTTGCAAAGAATATAACTCCAGATCCATAAGTCCGATTGAGTTAATTCTTTTTGTGTTAGCTTCGGAATTGAATCTAGTTTCTACAGTTAAAATTTCATATCAATCTAACGGTTAGATCTTCACAAATCTTAGTTTTAGTGAACATATATCAGTCTGTCTCGTTTGGTCCGGAGTGTATTGATTTGGTTTTGCGACAGTAGAAATTTGGTCCGTAGTACAAGTGAAAATTTGGTCTGGCACGAAATTTGGTCCGTAGTACATGTGAAAATTTACCCTGGCACGAAGTTTGGTCCGGAGAACAAGTAAAAGTTTGATCCGACGCAATAAGGTTTCTGTTGAGTACAAATTAAGCGATCTAAGTTTGTTTGGGGTGTTTCAAAAATCACAAAATTTTATTTTAGCTTCCGCGCAATCATTCACCCCCTCTGATTGCTAGATCAGTATATTTCGATCCTACAGTAGTACATTGTCGGGACCTGAATTTACAAATCTGGACCATTTGTGTATACTGCACTAGTATAGAATCACGCTAGTACACACAGTAGCAATATATATGTAATATCAAAATCATACACAGTGCAAACATAATAAATAACAATATTTATTAGATAAAATATAGTTTGATGACCTTATTATCGACTTTATACTTGTTAGGCCTCATAGGCTTATTATTAAGAAAACTGCAGTGGAATGGAAAACTTTAGCGGAAGGCTGAATTCTTATAACTGGTGTTGACTGCTCTTCAACTGATTGACTTATTGTTGCAAGGGTGAGGACATAAAGCACTCAACAACTTGTGCACATAATGCAAGTCTATTATAACTAAATGCAAGGCATATTCCAAAAGAATGGTTATATGGCTATTTTGCAATAAAGCAGCATTTTCAATTGAATATAATAAATAGATTAAAAATATATAATAATAACATTAGTAAATTTCTCAGATATTTCTCAAGTTAAAATGGCACACAGCTTAAACCAATTCAATTACTTCATTTGATATTACACCTTTCCCCGATTGATAATTAGCATTGGATCATGTTTTAGATCACTTTATAAAGTAGACAGTCTCCAACGTGGAAAACTTTGAGTAGAATCCTTATTGTGAGATCTAAACCATGTATGTGGGTTCTGGTTTTGACATGTTAAATGTTGTTGGCATTATTTGGTTATGTCTTGTTAAGTAGCGCTCATGGCTTATGTTCTTGTCTTGAGTTCAAGTTAATCATATGTTTTAGAATGGTTATTGATATCTTTCTTCATCCTTCCTCTTAAATTCTCTTTGGATGATGCGTAGTGCTTAATTAGAGAGGTTGTATGTTGCGGAAATTCATTTTAAGTGGTAGTGTTCTTGCTGAATTTTCATTAGAAATGCTTTTTAATTGATTGTTATGCTTGTTGTTGTGTCATTCGGGGCATGTGAGGTGCCGGGGTGTTACACTAACTATGGTCCTGGTGCTCCCTTTATGGAAGCCTTGGTGTCCGTGTAGCACTCGAATCGGGTTGGGTGTCCATGGCGTTACGACACTAACACCTGTCATCGAGTCACGTGGTGTGGATCGGGCTAGGCTGGGATGCTGACTGGGCTAGCACATGCAAGTGGTGTAGCTAGGCTGAGCCATGCGGACTTGGGCTGGTTGGGTTAGGTTTTGGCCCAAACACTAATAAAGCATTTTTATTTAGTTTCTCTTTTTAGAAAATACTTTATTTTTGAATCATGAAAATTATTGGAGGGCTAAAATTCACAAAAACACTTTCATAGAGTCAAAAATTGGAATGCTACACATATACAAGTAGCATTTTAAACATAAGTCTATATGACCGATTTTGACAACAAAAGGAGGCCGATCAGCTAAATAGTTTTGCAAGTAAATGTCCATAGCAGAAGGAAGCAATAAAATCCAGCTAGTATGCCCTATCCCATCCAAAGGCAATGACATATTTTTTGTTATAGTTTATTATATATATAGTATTTTTGCAATAAAAAACTGAGGAATATATTGTATTTTTGAAGTGCCATCAGTAGCTGTAAGACCATTCATGTTACTTCTATGTGATGCGCCACATGTACAACCTCATCAATGCTCACCGGCCAGATATACCCGAGATATGCAACCTTAACTACATCAATTTGTCTATATTTCATTCTTTGCAATTAAAATTCTTCAGTAATAGCAAATTTTGCTAGTTGCAGGACGTGAAATTCTTGACTACTACTTATCTCGCTGAGGATCTAGCTAACGTTTAGGAGAGCTAGTTGCTTTCTTCCTAACTGATGCGATCCGAAAGCAGGGTGAGTTTAGGAGCTTTGACAGTCCTTAAGGTGTGTACGTATTGATGAGAATATTTTGTGATAACTGTGAACTTTTTGTTGTTATAGATGAACTGTGTGTTGTGTTGTTAACTGTGTGTACATATGTTTGTGTTAACTGTCACTACGCCAAAACCTGCAATAGGTTACGGTCTATTTGTGGCGGTTTTTTTCGAACCGCCACAAATATAATTATCAGTGGCGGTTCTATACTGAAAATGGCGAAAAGAATATCAGTGGTGGTTCTATCCTCTAACTGCCACTGATAATGCATTATCAGTGGTGGTTCGAGGATAGAATCGCCACTGATAACAAATACATCATTAGTGGTGGTTGGAGGATAGAACCGCCACTGATAACTAGGTTATCAGTGGCGGTGCTATCCTACAACCGCCATTGATACTACTGGATTATCCGTGCTGGTTCTATCCTAGAACCGCCACTGATAATGAATTATCAGTGGAGGTTCGAGGGTAAAACCGCCACAGATAATGTTATCAATGGCGGTTGTAGTTAACAACCGCCACTGATAATATTTCCTATAAATAGGAGTGCAGTAGCAGCACTGGTCTTCTTCCTCCCGAGAGCAAACCAAAACTTCTAATTTTCAGATTTGGTTTTCTCCAATTCTTGTGCTTGTACTTCCTCTAGTTGTTCCTTGTCGAGTTATTTTCTCTCCTCTGTTGATTTGTGTTACTCTTGTTGCAATTTAATTTGTAAACCTAGTTTAATTAAGGTTTATATGTAGAAGAGATGAAAAGTTTAGATTTTGTTTATTTTTATTTACCTACCATTTTGTAGTTGATGAATTTATTTCCTAGCTAGGTTCATTAGATGATTTTGTGTTCCTTTTATAGATGATGAATTATGATCAAGCATATATTTAATATAAATTGCATTTTAAGTTAATTTGGTAGATGATGAATTTTATCTAGCTTCTTTAGATGATAAGTAATCAGATTAGTTTTTTAATTACTATTAATTTGGTTCCATTAGTGTGGACATATACATCTTGCATATATTAAATTTATTTAATTAAGATTATTGGATATAATATACATGAAACTTTAGTTAATTTGGTAGGTGGGTGCTCATCATTTTTAGATGATGAATTTATTATGTAGCTTCTTTAGAGGATAAGTATTTAGATTAGGTTTTTAATTACTATTAATTTGGTTCCATTAGTGTACGGACATATACATCTTGCATATATTAAATTTATTTATTTAAGATTATTGGATATTAATATACATGAAATTGTAGTTAATTTGGTAGGTGGGTGCTCATCATTTTTAGATGATGAATTTATTATCTAGCTCCTTTAGATTTAGTAATTAGATTAGTTTTTTAATCAATTTTTATATGTTAATTAATTTTAGATGGACCGGAGATGGATGTACAATGCGAACCGTTACAGCCGAGATTACATCGATGGGGTATCTGCTTTTCTAAGAGCCGCTGAGGAGAACAAGTTGCATAAGAACACGGAGTACATACATTGTCCATCCATTGATTGCAAGAATGAGAAAATATTTTCAGACAAAGAGAACATCCACTTGCACTTGATTCGAAGGGGTTTTGTACTTGGCTATACACATTGGACAAGTCACGGTGAAGAGGAAAACATACATGAAGGTGATAACGTATTGGATGATGGAGAAGGCATTATGGCAACTGACATCGGTTATGGATCTGATGAGGATAGGTTGGACATTGATGACGATAATAATCTTGCTCAGATGTTGCGCGATGCAGAAGGGAACTACACTAGTCAGAGAGAGTTTAATCAATTCAAGGGTTTGTTGGACGACTCGGACACACCTTTGTTCCCGGGTTGCAAGGAGGAATACACAAAGTTGCACACCGTGCTTTCACTTCTAAAATTGAAGGCAAGCAATGGTTGGTCCGATAAGAGTTTCACGGCGCTATTACATCTCTTAGCGGACATGCTTCCAGATGAAAACGTATTGCCGATAACCACTTATTTAGCTAAGAAGGTTGTATGTCCATTGGGATTGGAAGTAGAAAGAATACATGCATGTCCAAACGATTGTATACTCTATCGCAAAGAGTATACAGACATGCATGTATGTCCGGTGTGCAAATCATCGCGATACAAGCGTAAAGGCCATGACAGCGAGGGCACCGTGGTGAAGAAAGGAGCTCTCGCTAAAGTGGTGTGGTATTTACCAGTAATACCTCGGTTGAAGTGTTTATTTGGAAACAAAAAGCATGCCCAATTGATGCGATGGCACTCAGAAGAGCGTAAAAGGGATGGAAAGCTGAGACACCCTGCTGATTCTGCCCAGTGGAGAACCATCGATAGGCTCTTTAGGAAGGACTTCGGGAATGAACCGAGGAATATAAGGTTTGGGTTAAGTACGGATGGAATGAATCCTTTCGGAAACATGAGTAGTATTCATAGCACTTGGCCCGTGACGCTCTGTATCTACAACCTTCCTCCTTGGTTGTGTATGAAACGAAAGTACATTATGATGTCGCTGCTTATCGAAGGGCTGAGACAACCTGGCAATGATATTGATGTGTACCTACAACCATTGGTGGAAGATCTTGTGATACTGTAGAACGAAGGTGTATAGGTATGGGATGAGTACAAGTGAGAGTACTTCATCCTACACGCATTGTTGTTTTGCACCATCAATGATTTCCCTGCCCTTGGTAACCTATCCGGTCGTACTGTAAAAGGGGCCAAAGCATTCCCCCATTGCATGGATGAAACCGCTAGTATGTGGCTCCATAACTCGAGGAAAACTGTGTACATGCATCACCGTAGGTTCCTTCGCAGGAATCACCCCTACCGCAATATGAAGAAACAATTCGACGGGACAAAAGAGGATGGTATAGCTCCAAGGCCTTGTCGTGGGGAAGAGGTATATGATATGGTTAAGGATATTAATGTTGTACTTGGAAAGGGAGATAGTAATAATAAATCGAGGTCTCGTACTGAGAAGACCACGTGGAAGAAGAGATCGATATTTTGGAAATTGCCCTATTGGAAGGACTTAGAAGTTTCACACTGCATAGACGTCATGCACGTAGAGAAAAATGTATGTGACAGCTTGATTGGTCTTTTGCTGAATATTCCTATCAAAACTAAGAACGGACTAAAGGCACGAAGGGATCTGAAAGATATGAAATCAGAGCTGAGCTACATCCTCAAGACACCGGGAAAGGCCGACTTTACCTTCCCCCAGCTTGCTACACTCTATCCAAGAAAGAGAGATCAGACCTCTGCAAATGCTTGCATGGTGTGAAAGTTCCATCCAGTTACTCCGCAAGCATCAAGAAACTGGTCTCGATGAAAGATTTGAAGTTAACTGGTATGAAGTCTCATGATTGTCATGTGATGATGACACAAATGCTTCCTATTGCAATTAGAGGTATTTTGCCTGAAAAGGTCCGAGAGGCAATCATGAGGTTGTATTTCTTCTTCAACGCGATTTCACAGAAGGTAATCGATCCGATCGGACTTTCTGAACTGCAGAATGATATGGTCAAGACACTATTCCAGCTAGAGATGTATTTCCCTCCATCATTTTTCGATATAATGGTTCATCTCATTGTTCACCTTGTGAATGAGATAAATATATGTGGCCCCGTATTCCTGTTAGTGTTATGCCCTTGAGGCAATCATTTAGATGATTGTAACATGACTATGTTTATGAATAATATTATGATTAATGATCCAATGAATGTATATCATTGTATTGATAAACAAGTATGTGACTTGCTTATGAAGCTCTTTACTTAATGATGTAATTCGATAAATATCTCTGATCGGATTTCATCGTATAGGACAACGATGAATAGATCAGCACATGTAGTGATCGATGATCATGCTTCATAGATCATGGGATATGGAGATATCATCTATACATTGTGGACGCATGTTGAAGAACATGGGTTAGATAGACCCGCAATGGGACACTGCGAGAATGTTTCATTCTTATGTGTCATCAGTGTATCTCATACCTAGTAGATGTATGATCCTTAGACTTGAGATTGTCATATTCCCTACATGTGTAATAGTTTTCCTTGGGGCTATCAAACACTACTTCCTAACCGGATAGTTATAAAGGTAGCTTTCATGTTTACTATGAAACGCAAGAGGAAAGTGAGCAATAAGATGGAATTTGCCACTCCAATGAAACGGAGATATATGACAAGGCCACTCGTGTGATATGATTAAGGAAGTGCATGGCCATGCCTTGATTGAGGAGTCAATCACAACTTATTAATATATCACGGATACGAGAGATGGATTGAATCATCAAAGGATGACATGCTTCTCGCCTTGAGATCAATCTTCATATACTTGGCAAAGGGATTATTGCATGAGTACTTTTGATAGGTTCTGTCCGATTTGATCATAGTATGTTTGAGAGTTGGCATACTTTGCAAGAAGCCGCTACCAACTATTGGATTGAAAAGGAGTTTTCCGAATCCATGTCCAAACGTACGTGAACCTGCAGGGTCACACACTTAATGGGCTGGGACGCATTAATTTGGATTGGATCCGTAATTAATGAACCTCGTGGGCTTAGCACACTGATGGGCCCTAGTTTAGGGTTTCATCTTGTGGCTATATAAGGAGGGGAGGAGGGAGGGCGCAGGGTGTGCTTTCCCATGGTTTAGGAGTGATTCACTCGAAACCCTAGCCTACTCCTCTCGCTGCCCTTGCCGAGCGACCAGGTGCTTGCACACCGACGCACGGCGTTCCATCTTTGGACGTGTGGACTACTGCGGTGACGCTGCTGCGACCGCGGTGTGGGAGGACGATCCACAGCGAGGTGAGGACGATCCACTACATCGACGTAACGACTGCGGCGAGGACGATGCACTACATCGACGCGCGAAGGATTCCGCAACTGCGCGTCTAGTGGTAATCTTATCTATGATCCCCTTCCTGCGAGTAGCTTTCTGGTTACGCGGTAGATTTTTTTTTGTGCTAGCGTAGCATACCGCGTTCCTCTTCAGTGGTATCAGAGCCATCTCGTATAGTTTTGTGATCTGGATGTTGCACATATGATGTGTAAGGTTAGTAGATTGATCTATTACATGTTCACCGGTTCATGTGATGAATTGGTGACGGCAGCCATCGATGAGATCGATCGGTTTAGGGTTTGAGGAAAGTGCAAACCGACTCAATCTTGATTTGGGTGAGTCCGCTCATGGTACGATGTTACCTTTACCGGCCGGGTTACCGCCATCGTGGTTTCAAACGATCCATATGGGACCAAGCCAATCGATTGAGTTGGATTGGGTCAACTGGTTGATCCATGGTAAGCGCAAACAGATTCAATATTGATTTGGGTGAGTCCGTTCATGGTACGACGTTACCCTTACCGGTCGGGTTACCGCCATCAGGGTTTCTGAAACGTATCCATATAGGACCAAGCAAATCATGTTAGATCGGATTGGGTCAATCTGGTTGATCCGTGGAAATTTTGAGGGTGTTTTCCCATGTCAGAAGACATGCCCTCGACCCGCCCGCTGACCGGCCAGCGGGACCACCGCCAGGGGCGCTGCCCCTCGGACCCCGGAGTCGTAGGGTTGCTTTTGTTTAACTTGTTTTTGCAGGGAATTATGTGAAATAGTATGGCCTATGTGTATGTGATGCATGTAATTTCCACATGGCCTGCGTGCCGTGTCAAGCCATAAGGCTATTTAAATTGTATAACGACTCATGTGTCGACTTGTGATGCTTCAAACCCTCATGTAAAATTCATTATCAAAAGTTGTAAGGAGTTGCATCCATAATGATGAAGACGATGGTATCAAGCAAGATGGCTAGGTGAACAAATCAAGCAAGGTGGCTAGGTGAACAAACAAGCATGATGATGGAGATCTTAATGCTAAGGGCCATGCTATTTCACAGCTTATTTTGATTTTCTGTGGATGTGTGTTTAATCCTTGCTATTTTCTTTATGCTCATTACATGTGATGCCATGTTCTTAGTAATCTTTGTTCTTCCCTATAGTTAAAAATCTTAAATCAATTTGTCCATCCAATTGTTGCACCTATCAAGAATTTAGATCATTATTGATATGACTACCAAAGTAGTATATCAATGGCTATCTCAATAGATGATAGGGATGTGTTGGACACATCACGCATAACAATGGTAGATTTAATCAAGCTATCAAAACGGTTTTGGGCTTGAGGACATAAGTGGTTGGGATTTGATTTCAGTAATGAAGGAACCTATACAAGACAAGTGGTGTCTAGGAAAACACACATGAGGCAGGTTTCTTAATTGGCACCGAATACGGAAGTGCTCCTCCTCATGTGAGCCCTTGGGGCAGGTTGACCTGGCCATGAGTCAAGTTGATGGAGGCATTCATTACTTGTTTTCATACTCAACAAACAAGAGTTACATATGATGTAATTAGCAAAGGTGTTGCTTACCTATGTCATTAAATTTCTAGCAGTGATGCCAAAGCTCACTAGTGTTTGATGAATATGGATCTTGAATACTCATTATGTGTCTATAAAAGGGACATAAAATAGGAGTGTCTTTAATTAAAAGGTTTAATAAAAGTTTTACATAAACATAGTGCTTAGAATCTTTGCATGTTTTTGTTGTAGTTCAATGGCACCTTCTCCTACTCCTGCTACACCTGGTTTTGCTTTGAGATCGGTTTTGGAAAGGGAAAAACTGAATGGAACTAATTTTGTTGATTGGTATCGCAACCTGAGAATTGTTCTCAAGCATGAAAAGAAGGACTATGTTCTAGAGAATCCAATTCCTGATGAACCAAATTAAAATGCCGCTCGGATTTTTGAAGGTTGAATATGAAAAGCATGTTAATGCTTCTGTAGAGGTCAGCTGTCTCATGCTAGTCACCATGGACTCTGAGCTCCAAAAGCAATATGAGGACCAGGATGCTTACAATATGATTGTGGGCTTGAAGGGCATGTTTGGGAATCAAGCAAGAGCTGAGAGGTATGGTATCTCAAAGCTTTTATTTGCTTGTAAGTCGGTCAAGGCAATCCGATCACCTCATGTGATCAAGATGATTGGTTACATTGGGAGATTGGAAAACTTGAGTTTCCTTAGCCTCGGTTTGGCCACGATGTTATTCTCCGCTACGCCTCAGAGCTTTGAGCCATTCATTATGAATTTTCATATGAATAGCATGGAGAAAAGCCTAACCGAGCTACATGGGATGCTCAAGGTTGTCGAGGAAAGCATTAAGAAAAAACCCAATCATGTGATGATGGTTCAGAAAACAACTGCTTTCAAAAAGAGGAAGGCTAAGGCTGGGGGAACGGGAAAGAGCAAGGGCAAGGGCAAGGGCAAGGCTCAAGATGAGATCGCAAGCCTCAAAACTAAGCTTCAGAAGCTTAAAGTTGGCCCTCAACCTGATACCCAATGCTTCTATTGCAAGAAATCAGGGCATTGGAAACGGAACTGCGAAAAGTACCTGGCAGATAAGAAGAATGGAAATGTGGTTTCCACTTCAGGTATTAATGTTATAGAAATTAATCTTGCTACTTCTTCACTCAGCTCATGGGTATATGATACCGGTTCGGTTGCTCACATTTGCAATTCGTTGCAGGGGCTGATAAAGAGTAGAGACTTGGCAAAAGGAGAAGTGGATCTTCGCGTGGGGAATAAAGCAAGAGTTGCTGGTCTTGCCGTTGGCACATACCCATTGCATTTGCCTTCAGGATTAGTTTTAAAACTCAATAATTGTTATTTTGTTCCATCTTTGAGTAGAAACATTATTTCATCTTCTTGTTTGGAACATGAAGGTTATGATTTTAAATAAAGAACTTTGTTTGTTCGATATTTTGAATGATATGTATTATGGTCGTTGCCCCATGGTGGATGGGTTGTACGCCCTGAACTCAAGAAAACCTGTCTATAATATTAATGTAAAAGGCATCGCCTAATGATTTGAACCCTACCTTTTGTGGCATTGTCGCTAGGTCATATAAATGAGAACGCATGAAGAAGCTCCATGGTGATGGACTTCTAACCTCATTTGATTTTGAATCATTTGAAATATGTGAATCTTGTTTACTTGGCAAGATGACAAAAGCCCTTTCACAGGTTTTAGTGAGAGAGAAGTGAATTATTGGCCCTAGTACATACAGATGTATGTGGACCAATGAGCTCGATCGCTAGGGGTGGGTTTCAGATTTTGTAACTTTTACCGATGACTTCAGAGATATGGATATATCTATTTAATGAGGCATAAATCAAACTTTGAAAGGTTCAAAGAGTTTCGAACGAAGTACAAAATCAACTTGGCAAAACAATAAAACACTTACGATCCGATCGTGGTGGCGAATACTTGAGCCAAGAGTTTGGTGATCATCTAAAGCAATGTGGAATCGTTCGCAACTTACTCCGCCAGAACGCCTCAATGGAATGGCGTGTCCGAACGACGAATCGAACTTTATTAGATATGGTTCGGTCAATGATCACCAAACAGATCCGCCATTATCCTTCCGGGTTTCGCTCTAGAGACACTGCGCTCACTTTGAATAGGGTCCCATCAAAATCCGTTGAGAAGACGCCATATGAGATATGGACCGGAGAAGACCCATGTTGTCATTTCTCAAGATATGGGGATGTGAGGTTTATGTAAAACGCTTACAATCGATAAACTCACACCTAAATCAAAAATGCTTTTTGTGGGGTATCCTAAAGAAACAAAAGGATATTACTTTTACAAAAGAAACGAGAACAAAGTTTTTGTTGCTCTAAATGGTGTCTTTTGGAGAAAGAGTTTCTTTCAAAAGAAATCAAGAGGAGTGATGTGTATCTTGATGAAGTTCGAGAATCACATGAATATGTTCAAGCTACCATCAACCTTCACAAGATGTACAAAGTGTTGTACAACCTGTGGAAGAGACCCCACCCACGTAGGTCGGGAGGCCACGCCATGTACCTATAAGATATGGGAATGACATATTATTGTTGGACAATGATGAGCCCACGACTTATGAAGAAGCAATGATGGACCCAAACTCAAAAATGGCTTGAAGCCATGAGATCCGAAATTCAATCCATGCATGACAATCAAGTTTGGAACTTGATCGACTCTCCGATGGTGTTAAACCATTGAGTGCAAATGGATTTTCAAGAAAAAGATAGACGAGATGGAAATGTTTAGATCTATAAGGCACGGTTGGTGGCAAAGGGTTTCAAACAAGTTCAAGGAGTTGACTATGATGAAACTTTCTCACCGTAGCCATGCTCAAGTCTGTCCGGATCATTTTAGCTATTGTCGCATATTTTGATTATGAAATATGGCGATGGATGTCAAAACAGCCTTCCTTAATGGGAATCTTTCCGAGGATGTATACATGATACAACCTCAAGGTTTTGTTGATCCTAAATATGCTAAAAGGGTATGCAAGCTTCAAAAATCCATTTATGGGTTAAAGCAAGCATCTCGGAGTTGGAACATTCTGCTTTGATGAAGTAGTCAAAGGTTTTGACTTTATCAAAAATGAAGAAGAGCCTTGTGTTTACAAGAAGGCTAGTGGGAGCGCACTTGTATTTCTCGATTTTGTATGTGGATGACATATTATTGATCGGGAATGACATTCCTATGCTTGAAGATGTTAAGACTTCATTGAAAAGGAGTTTCAATGAAGGACTTGGGAGAAGCATGCTATATCTTGGGCATAAAAATCTATAGAGATAGATCAAAAGGTTAATTGATTAAGTCAGAAACGTACATTGACAAGATATTGAAAAGGTTCAATATGCATGAATCCAAGAGAGGTTTCATGCCAATGTCACATGGCATCGGGCTCTGCAAGAATCGGTGTCCTTCGACATCCGATGAGCGAGACAGATGAGCAAGATTCCATATGCTTCACTATTGGGTCTATTATGTATGCCATGATCCGTACACGCCTGATATCTCATATGCTCTAAGTGTCACGAGCGATACCAAGCGGATCCTCGTGATGGTCATTGATAGCCGTAAAAATATCCTAAAGTACTTGAGAAGAACTAAGGGTATGTTCCTTGTTTTTGGAGGTGAGGAAGATCTGCTGCAAAGGGTTACACCGATGCAAGCTTCCAAACCGACAAAGATGATTTTCGATCGCAATCCGGTTTGTGTTTACACTTAATGGAGGAGCAGAAGTCGGAAGAGTTCCAAGCAAAACACGGTGGCCGACTCTACGACGTAAGCGGAGTACATTGCGGCTTCGAGGCCGCAAAGGAAGCTGTGTGGATTAAGTTTATCACGAGTTTGGTGTGGTCGCTAGTGCCTCTAGTCCAATGGACATCTATTGTGATAATAGTGGTGCCATTGCACAAGCAAAAGAGCCTAGATCACATCAGAAGTCTAAACACATACTCCGTCATTTTCACCTTATTCGCGAGATTGTGGATAGAGGTGACGTGAGAATATGCAAAGTACATACGGAAGCCAATGTGGCCGATCCGTTGACAAAGCCACTGCCACAACCTAAGCATGAGGCGCACACAAGGTTTATTGGTATTAGATACTTAATTGATTGACTCAAGTGCAAGTGGGAGATTGTTAGTGTTATGCCCTTGAGGCAATCATGTAGATGATTGTAACATGACTATGTTTATGAATAATATTATGATTATTGGTCCAATGAATGTATATCATTGTATTGATCAACAAGTATGTGACTTGCTTATGAAGCTCTTTACTTAATGATGTAATTCGATAAATATCTCTGATCGGATTTCATCGTATAGGACAACGATGAATAGATCAGCACATGTAGTGATCGATGATCATGCTTCATAGATCATGGGATATGGAGATATCATCTATACATTGTGGACGCATGTTGAAGAACATGGGTTAGATAGACCCGCAATGGGACATCGCGAGAATGTTTCATTCTTATGTGTCATCGCTGTATCTCATACCTAGTAGATGTATGATCCTTAAACTTGAGATTGTCATATTCCCTACATGTGTAATAGTTTTCCTTGGGGCTATCAAACACTACTTCCTAACCGGATAGTTATAAAGGTAGCTTTCATGTTTACTATGAAACGTGCAGAGGGAAGTGAGCAATAAGATGGAATTTGCCACCCAATGAAACGGAGATATATGACAAGGCCACTCGTGTGATATGATTAAGGAAGTGTATGGCCATGCCGTGATTGAGGAGTCAATCACAACTTATTAATATATCACGGATACGAGAGATGGATTGAATCATCAAAGGATGACATGCTTCTCGCCTTGAGATCAATCTTCATATACTTGGCAAAGGGATTATTGCATGAGTACTTTTGATAGGTTCTCGTCCGATTTGATCATAGTATGTTTGGGAGTTGGCATACTTTGCAAGAAGCCGCTACCAACTATTGGATTGAAAAGGAGTTTTCCAATCCATGTCCAAACGCACGTGAACCTCGCAGGTCACACACTTAATGGGTCGGGACACATTAATTTGGATTGATCCGTAATTAATGAACCTCGTGGGCTTAGCACGATGGGCCCTAGTTTAGGTTTCATCTTGTGGCTATATAAGGAGGGGAGGAGGGAGGGCGCAGGTGTGCTTTCCACGGTTTAGGAGTGATTCACTCAAACCCTAGCCTACTCCTCTCGCTGCCTCGCCGAGCGGCGTGTGCTTGCACACACGCACGGCGCTCCATCTCCGGACGTGTGGATCATCAAGGTGACGCTGCTGCGACTGCAGCGTGGGAGGACGATACACGGCGAGGTGAGGACGATCCACTACATCGACGTAACGACTGCGGCGAGGACGATCCACTACATCGACGCGCGAAGGATTCCGCAACTGCGCGTCTAGTGGTAATCTTATCTATGATGCCCTTCTTGCGAGTAGCTTTCTGGTTACGCGGTAGATTTTTTTTTGTGCTAGCGTAGCATACCGCGTTCCTCTTCAATTCCTGCATCAGATGTACCCGTTCGAAAGGTACATGGGTATTATGAAGAAGTATGTACGTAATCGATCTCTGTGGAGGGTTGCATTGTGGAAGGTTATGCAACTGAGGAGGTTATCGAGTTTTGCGTGGATTACATGGAGGGGGTGTGTGGAATATATGAAACCAGGTATCTTCATGACTGGCCCAGATCACCTGAAGAGAAAGAAAGGCCCAGAGAGGAGGCCCAAAGGTTGTGCCCCTTATCAAGCCAAGCAGCCGTACGGTAGGAGGCATATCTTATAGACAGTTGAATATGTATTTGGACATAGAAGATACGATTGTAATCTGAGTCGTTTATAGGGCAGATAAAGATGTAAACTCTATCCTATAACCGACTAGAATCTAATAACCGATCGGAATCTCCTAACTGATCAGGACTCTGTAAGTCACGCCACCCCCGGTATATAAGGGAGAGGGCGGGCAACAACAAAGCATCAAGCCATAGAGCATAACACCCCTTATATCGCCCAGAGCACGTTGCTCTTTGAGCAATCTTAGATCCAAGAGATCCGTATAATCCCAGCACGCAGGATTAGGGTATTACCTCCATCGCTGAGGGCCTGAACCTGTCTAACCCCTTGTCTTGTGTGACCTTCGAGTTTGAGATCTAGCGCCTGCCCCATAAATTTATTGCCGACTACAAAAGTCGACAGTTGGCGCTCCAGGTAGAGGAAGCGCTATAATCTTTTCCTACAGACTCGATGGCAGCAATTGGAGGATTCATCGCCACCTTCATCTCCGGCCAAGCCTTCCGTTTTAGAAGTTTGGATTTCGTCGTGGATACGCGCGGAGAGCTTGTATGCCTGGTCCAAAGTCAGATCCAATCTGGTGAAGTCAGACCAACCCATCTCAGGTATGCCGCACTGACACACTCAGAAAACTAGTCGGCATTGTGAAGAATTGCTGCGATTTTCGTGGCGTCTTTGCGATCGAGGAGCAGGGGATTGATCTCCATCAAGAAGACCAAGAGGCCGCGGAGGAAGATCGCCTTCGTAAGGGTAAGGAGGTGCAGGTGCGATCTCTTCGATCGCGCGGCCGCAATGTCCGCTAGGATATCCTGCAGTCCAGGTTTGGCGACCAATCCATCTTCCGCACGCTGATGCAGAACGTTGTCGCCTCCAAGACGCTTCTCGACACGCTGGACCCGATAATTGCATCGAATAGCCCGGCGGCCCCGATCGTGGCCCAGACAAGGCCATGGTGACGGTGGCAGCAATCCAGCAGAATCAGGAAAAACCGGTAGGTGAAGCGCACTCGCGCCCCACGCGACTACTCGTGTCGCCAGCAGTCGGACTGCAACCAGTCGGAATACAGGCAGTCGGCGCCATACGCCACCACTCGGCGATGCTCGCCAAATTATCAACTGCGACCTCCGCTAAGACATCACCGCCAGACGGCAGGAGCGGGACGAAGAAGAGCGACACGGGCACCACGACGACTACGAGCGTTTCGGCACCGACCGTGATCGACGAGGTGATCAGAGGTACGACGATCGCGACGACCATAGAGACTATCATCGCCGGGGTCGGAACAACGACGACCGTCGAGCCATGAGCTCGCTGCGCCGAACTCCGCCCCGGCACATTGATGACCATCGCCGAGCTAGAGGCTCGCCACGCCGGACTCCTCCTCATCATGATGAGAGATCTATTGACTGGATCCGAGCGATTACTCCTCGGCTACGCCGAGTGGTATGGCCCGAAGGATTAAACCCCAAGGGCATTGTAAAGTTTGACGGGGAGCGAGATCCAGAAGCTTGGTTGCAGGTCTACGCCCTGGCGGTTAAGGCCACCGGAGGCAATCAGAACGTGATGGCGAATTATCTACCGGTCAATCTCACCCCTCAACTCAAGCTTGGCTCATAGGGTTACTGGCGAACTTGGTGGACTCCTAGAGCGATCTCTGCGAACAATTCATCACGAACTTTCAGGGAACCTACGAGAGGCCTGGCACCCCGTGGGACCCCTACCAGCTTTATCAAAAGAAGGACGAGACGCTGAGGGACTTCATCCGGCATTTCATGCAGAAGAAGAATACCATCGTGATGTATCCAAGCGTGGTGGTAGCGCCTTCCGTAAAGGGTAAGTGATCCCGATCTAATCAAGAAAATGTCCAGAAACCCCGACATCCGTGAAGGAGATGTTCGCACGGCCGACCGCTACGCCACGGCCTCGACGCCTGGCCGAAGCGCTAAGAGGAACGCCCACATCCGAAGAACAAAGGCGATAAGCCCGAGTCCTCCTAGCACAAGGACAAGAAGTGGAAGGGCGAAGAGCTAGTAGCGGTGGCCGAGCGCAGCCGGCCTCGAGCCATGCAGAGAGAGGCGCCCGACTATAGCACCGTCATGGAAGCGATCTATCCCTTCCACCCTAAAGGAAAGCACGCCGCCAAAGACTGCTTCACCTTGAAGCGCTTTGCGCAGGAGAGCAACAAGCAGCCAGCTCCAGCAAGGGACGAGGTGGCAAAGAAGAAAGACCTTCCAGACGAAGATGATTATCAAGAGCTAGAGCACGAGCTAAACTACATTTACGGGGGCTCAACCGGATATGAGTCCAAGCGGAAGCAAAAGCTTACCGCTCGGGAGATCAATGCGGTGGAACCAGCCGTCCCCCAATATCTAAGGTGGTCCGAGGTTCCCATCACCTTCGACCGATCAGATCACCCTAACCGGGTTCTACATCATGGTAAGTTCCCTCTAGTGCTCGACCCCGTAATTCGCAATGTGAGGCTCAAGAAGGTCTTAATCGATGGAGGGAGTGGACTCAACGTCTTATTCTCCAAAACTTTCAACGACATGAACATTCCTCGCTTTGAGCTGAGGCCGAGCACTCAGCCATTCCATGGTGTAATCCCCGAGCGCCATCGCCTCGCCGGGCACATTTCTTTGCCCGTCACCTTCGCACCAAGGACAACTACTGCACTGGGTACATAAATTTCGAGGTAGCGATTTCGAGACAAAGATCACGCTATCTTGGGAAGACCCGATTGGCTCGGTTCATGGTCGCTCCGCACTACACCTACTTGACGATGAAGATGTCGGGACCAAGGAGCGCCATCACGTGACGCAAGGACGCCAAGCGTCCCCGGAGGCGACCGAGAGAACCATGAACTTGCCGAGTTGTAGGAGGCAAACCGCAAAAGAAAGGAAATCCAAGCGAAGCAAGCATTCTGGGAAGAAGGCGACGCCCCGCCCAAGAAGAAGGTCACGCCAGAATGAAGCTCGCGAAGGAACCAAGAGAATCAACCTCGACCCATCCGACTCGGCCCAAGACAACTTTGATCGGACAGGCTCAAGGTAAATAGGAAAGCGCCATCACCTTTTTCAAGCTAACAAAGATATCTTTGCTCGAAACCATCCGACATGCCGGGTGTTCCTAGGGAGGTGATCGAGCACTCCTTACACGTCGACGAAAAAGCAAAACCCATCAAGCAAAGGCTCCGACGATTCGCTCCAGATCGCTGAACGCCATCAAGGTGAGATCACCAAGTTATTAGCTGCAGGTTTCATCAAAGAGGTGTATCACCCCGATTGGTTAGCAAATCCTGTACTAGTTCAAAAGAAGAATAAAACTTGGCGCATGTGCGTTGATTATACTGATCTCAACAAGGCATGTCCGGCGATCCTTTGGGCTGCCCCGAATCGATCAGGTGGTTGACTCGACCGCCGGGTGTGAAATTTTGAGTTTTCTCGATGCCTACTCAAGTTACCATCAGATTCGCCTAAAGGCGGAAGATCATATCAAGACTTCGTTCATCACCCCTTTCGGAGCCTTTTGCTATACCACGATGGCGTTCGGGTTGAAAAACGCCGTGCAACGATTAGCGCAATTCAAAGAATGTTTTCACGCCAAATCTGACGCAACGTGGAGGCATACGTGGACGATGTTGTGGTAAAAACTTGGGAGAAGAAGGACCTTATCACCGACCTAATCGAGACATTCGAGAGTCTAAGGGCCTTCAGCATGAAGCTTAACCCCGAGAAGTGTGTTTTCGGAGTATCTTCGGGAAAACTGCTCGGGTTTATCGTATCGTAGCGAGGCATTGAGGCCAACCCAGAGAAGATTAGGGCCATATCAAATATGGAACCACCGACCTGCCAAAAGGACGTCCAGAAGCTCACAGGATGCATGGCCGCACTCAGTAGGTTTATTTCTCGGTTGGGTATGCGAGGTATGCCATTCTTTAAACTCCTTAAGAAGCAGGACAAGTTTTAGTGGACTCCGTGAGGCACAACAGCGCTTGAGGATCCAAGACCTTCCTGACGACGCCCCCGGTCTTGGTTTCACCGATGCCAGAAGAACCTCTGCTACTTTACATCGCGGCAACGACTCATGTAGTCAGCGCAGCGGTCATCATAGAAAGGGAGGAGCAGGACCACGTGCAGAAGATCCAACACCCGGCCTACTTCGTCAGCAAAGTCCTGAGCAAATCCAAGGTGCTGTATCCGCAAGTTCAAAAATTATTGTATGCCGTGCTCCTGACGTCTCGCAAACTCAAGCACTACTTCCAAGAGCACACTATTTCGGTGGTCACCTCCTTCCCAATAGGAGATATACTTCACAATCAGGAGGCCACTGGGAGAATTGCAAAGTGGGCGGTTGAGCTCAGAGCTTTCGATATTCTATTCAAGCCTCGCAGTGCCATCAAGTCTCAAGCGCTTGCCGACTTCACTGCCGAGTGGACAGAGCTTCAAAGCCCAGCGATTACCAAGGAACTTGAGTATTGGACGATGTACTTCGATGGTTCCCTCATGCTCAGTGGCGCGGGGGCTGGTATTGTGCTCATATCACCAAGCGGGGAAAGGTTGAGGTACGTTCTGCAGATACTTTTTCCTGCATCCAACAACGCCGCCGAGTACGAGGCACTCATCCATGGGCTCCGCATTGCCATATCACTCGGCATCCGACGTTTGATGGTTCGCGGAGATTCAATGCTCGTGGTCAATCAAGTGCAGATGGAATGGTCCTACATCGAAGACAGCATGGCAGCCTATTGCCAAGATGTACGCAAGCTAGAAGGTAACTTCGACGGCCTGGAACTCATTCATGTGCTCCGTCGAGACAATGAAGCGGCCGATGAGCTAGCAAAAATGGGATCTTGCCGATCTATGGTACCCGTGGGCGTATTCGTCGAAGAAATTCATAAGCCCACGATTAGCACTCGACCAAAATCGGACGTCCTAGGAGAGAAGAGCGACGAGGCTGAAGTCTTGGTCATTACCCCGATTGACAATTTCGCACTGACTACTCCGATGAAGGATGAACTACCCAAGATCGCGCATGCTTCGAACGAATAACGCGCCGAAGCAAGAGCTATGTGGTGATCAGGGAAGAACTCTATCGCAAGAGCTCCTCTGGTGTACTACGACGGTGCATATCAGAACAAGAGGGAAGAGATCTCCTAAAGGAAATTCACTCGGGAGTTTGCGAGAATCATGCGGCATCATCAACCCTAGTTGGCAAGGCTTATCGTCAGGGATTCTTCTGGCCAACTGCTGTTACTGACGCAGAAGACATCGTCCGGACATGCGAAGGATGTCAGTTCTTTGCGCGTCAGATGAAGAAGGCTCAAGGCGGTCGTACCCATCTCTTCGTGGCTGTTGATAAATTCACCATTCCCATAACCTGGCCGTTTGCAGTCTTGGGCTTGACATGGTGGGACCTTTACCCATCTCTTCGTGGCTGTTGATAAATTCACCAAATGGGTGGAGGCCAAGCCAGTCGCGTCAATAACAGCGGCGAAAGCCAAAGAATTCTTCAACGAAATCGCGGTTAGGTTCGGTGTACCAAACCGAATCATCACGGATAACGGCACCCAATTCAGGAGCGGCGTATTTCAAGACTAGAGTGACGAACTCGGAATAAAAATATGCTTCGCATCAGTAGCGCACCTCCGGAGCAACGGGCAGGTCGAGCGAGCCAACGACATGGTGTTACAAGGCCTGAAGGCAAGGATTTTTGATCGCCTAAAGCCATACGCCACTCGGTGGGTGAAAGAGTTGCCTTCGGTACTCTGGGGACTACGAACCACCCCCAACAGAGCAACCGGGCAGTCACCTTTCTTTCTGGTGTACGACTCGGAGGCAGTCCTCCCCACCGAGTTAGAATTCGGATCCCCGTGGGTCCGAAGCTATGAAGAAGTCGCCTCGGAAGAAAGCCGACTAGAAGACCTCGACCGACTGGAAGAAGCCAGGGACGTCGCAACAATTCAATCGGCAAAGTATCTCCAAGGCCTATAGCGATATCACGGACGCAATGTGAGGAGCCGCGCATTCTCCAAGGGAGATCTGGTCCTTAGAAAGAATCAGAAATGCGAGCATAAGCTCTCCCCAAGCTGGGAAGGCCCTTACATCGTCGATGAAGTGGTACGCCCTGGGGCTTACAAGCTCAAGCGAGAAGACGGCACGACAATCAGCAACACTTGGAACATAGAACAGCTACGTCATTTTTTCACTTGAACTTTGTAATTCAAATTGTTCCTTTATGAATGAAAAAGATCGATATTAAAGTTATTTTTTACATAATCTTCTCGAGATTTATGCGTCCGAGTGCTTCGCTCCTACGATTTTTTAGACTCTGAGACATGTGTCGCGAACCATGCCTTAGAGCCTGGGTTGGACTAGTCGGACACAATATGTCGAAACCACTCGGGCAAATATGCATGTTTGAAATGGAAATGCAAGAACAAGGAAACACCTTTATATACATTCAATTTACAGGTCTAAAGTCTCTACAATGGACAAAGAGGTGTCCTTGACTTCCTCCTAGAGCTCGGTGGCCCGATCCTCATCTACGTTGCGGGCGTAGCCTTCCTTAATGGCTTCAAGATCCACTCGGGGATAAAGAGACTTGGTAATCGCCATAGCCTGGCTAGCACCATTGGTCGCTGTCTCCTTCAAGAGTCTCTTGAGCGCCTCGGGCTTCTCTAGCCGAGACGACTGACCTCGCCGAGTGGCCTCGCCCGGGATGAAGCGAACTAAGCAGCGGCTCGGAAGCTTCTTGGAGCCTGGCGCAAGACATCTCGAGGACTTGAACCCTCTTGTTAAAGACGTCATATTGCGCCCGTGTTTTGAATTTATAATCTGCAAGATAGAGTGTTAAGAAGCGCTAAGGCAATGAAGACATAGGAGGGCCAAGCTGCCGACCGTACCTTCTAGCTCCTTCTCTGAAGCTTTAAGTTGCCCCTGGAGCTTTACATTAGCACAGTCCCGAGCTGAGACAAAGATAAGAAGATCAAAAACCGGACGATTAAATGAAAACACGGGGTAGCCCAGGAAATAGCTACCTCGAAGGGAGCCAACAACGTCCAGCTTCTCCTGGCGCAGAGCCTTCTGCTCTTCTCGCAACGATTGGACCTGTGACCGAAGAGATCACAGCTCGGCCGCATGCCCGGACTTGATACGCTCCAGTTCGGCCAGATATTCCTGGTGCGTTCGGATTTCAGGGAGCATCTTCTGGAAGTATTCGGCTTTCTTTTCACAGCGCTCCCCTATTTTCTGTAATCGTCACAGGGAAAGGTAACTACATGATAAATGACGAAAGCGGGAAGATAGCAAGTGTAGAGAAGTGCTTACCCGGGCCAGGCGCGCGCAAGCCGTGGCATGACTGTAAAAGGCATTTATCTCCTTCTCCTCCCCCTCCGGATCGTCCAGGAGCTTTAGGCTTTCCTCCTCATCAACCCACGCAGATTGCATTATGAGCTGGGGGCGAGCAGGGGTCGGCGGAACTCGGAGGATCTCCTCGATCTCGGGGGATGGGCGAGAGGTCGGCTCCAGAACAGCAGAACCCGATCCCGAAGCGGGAGGAGTCGGAGATGGCGCCTGGGGCTCGGGAGGCACTTCAGTAACCCTGGGCGTGGCCCCCACGATCGGGATGCAAACCTCCGGAGGCTCACCCCCCGCGGGGGCCCTAGACGGCGGCCCGACAGGAACATCAAGCGAAGGATCCCTGCGAGAAGAATTGTCAGCAAGCTAGCGAGACGAGTCAAATAAGAGTCGATAAGGCAACAAACCTGTCGGACTTCCTCATTTTCATCGGGGGCTTCTTTCGAGCAGGCGGGCCGCCCCTAGAAGGACCACTCGGTGCACTACCGACTGGCACCCGGGGCTCCTCCAGAATGCCTGAGTCCTTCGGTGTTGGACTCGGCTGAGCCGCAGGCTCACAGGAGAAGGGAGCCAATGGCGCTGGGGCCCGTGCCGACGGGTCCCGGATCTTAGGACCTCCAGTCGGGTGCTGGGGCTTCGCGGGGTCCTTGGTCACCGTCTTTTTCTCCTTCTTGGCGACAGGATCTCCCGCAGGAGAGCTTGCTCACCGCTTCGGGGAATCGCCTATGTGTGTAGGCATTTCTGGAAGGAGCGCGTCATTGAAGAAGGCAACGCGATCCTGGAAAGGAAGGTTAAAAGTGAGAAGCCATTAAGAGACGAAGACAAGAATTTGTCGGCAAAGTAGCTCATCTCTGGGGGAGGATTCAACGCAGAGAAGGCCTTGGGGAATCTGATGGGCATCTCGACGCTCGGTATGAAGAAATCGCCAACTCGAGCATGAATCTACCCTCTCATTATTAAATCAGGCAATTCCCAGGTCAGGTCGTCTCGGCCCTCAAATTGAAACCCCAGGTGGTCGCGCTCCTTCAGGGGCTGAACCCGCGGGGCAACAAAGTGAATGGCCAGGCCAACCTTGTGAGGCTCCCTTCCTTCAATTTGCCAATGAGCACCAAGAGATCTTGTACTTGATCCATATTGCTGGCGTCGCCGACAGAGGACCATTGGCACAATAAAACCACTCCTGGTGTTAGCCTTTATTCGAAGACTTGAAGGGAATAGCGAAATATAACTTCTTTAGCCCCTCCCGAAGTTGGAATCTGGCTCCCCCAACTACCTTGGGGTCGCTTTTTGAGGGATAAGGCTTCTGAAGGTAAAGATGGTGAAAAAGATAAAAATGGGGGCGGATGCCCAAGAAAGCTTTGCAGAGGTGAACGAAGATAGAGATTAGCAAAATAGAGTTGGGATTCAAGTTCACCAACTCGATTTCATAAAAAGAAGAGGAGGCCACGGAGAAAAGCACAGGCCGGAAGACCCAGCCCGCGCTGGAAAAAGGATTCGAATACCACTACCTCTTCGGGACGAGGAGTGGGGACGGATTGACCGGCAGCCGATCGGGTGGAGATCAAGGCCAAGTCTAGGAGAATCCCATCATCCACCATGGACTGCAATTTCTCCTCTCGTTGTCGAGGTCGTCCAATCCTGGGGCAGAGGCTGCGAGGAAGAAGAAGACATCTTCAAAGGAGAAATCAATAGCGGCGCAAAACAGCAGGCGCGACGGAGGTTAACCCTAGCGGTGGAGAAGTCGGAGAGACAAGGAAGCAGAAGGAGCAAGAGCGCGGTGAGAGAATGAACCGTCGGGCGGCGCATGGCCTAACCATTAAAAGGGGGAAAAATTAGGTTTTCGTCCAATCAGTGGGAAAAAGATTGCCAAATGTCTCGCCCTTCTGGATTCCCCATAAATGATTTGCAGGCATGACGTTTTGACTCACGGAGTCAGAGGTGGTTTGACCAAGTCATATTTGGGACACGTCGCTCCCCACGATGGGATGTTTTCTCCACTTACCGTGCTAAGCGAGACGTGGATTTCCTCCAACTTGGATAAAAAATATACCTTCTCGTGATATGCCCCACGCTGGGTCGTTAGGTGGTTACCGCATGACGGAATCATATATCACGAGTCGGGCCTAAACGGGCACAAATCCAATGGTATGCCCCACGAGGGTCGAAAAGCTGTGCGTCGTATTAAACGAGTACGGATACCACTCGGATAAAATCGCGATATGTCCCAAGAAAGACCAGAGCTGTATCCAACACCACTCGGATATGGGTATCGCTCGGCCACGAGCCAAGAAAACCCGCACGCCCGAAGTTGAGCCTAAGCCGTATCCAACACCAATCGGATATGGGTACCACTCGCCAAGAGCCACGATGTATGGTACGCCCAAGTTGATCCCAAGCCGATCCTACATCACCGGATATGGGTATCACTCGGCCATGAGCCAAAGAAATCCTGATACGCTCCAAGTCGAGCCTAAGCTGTGTCCTACGGACATGGGTATCATTCGGCCACAAGCCGTGCAAATCCTAACATGTCCCAAGTCGGACTTAAGGTGTATCCTACGACGGTTGGGTGTGGATACCGCTCGACCAAGGGACTATGCAAGCTTCGACGTGCCCCAAGCTGGGTTCAAGCTACGACAAAATGACGATCATGGAAGAATATTAAGAAAAGGTACATCTTTATTTATGTATAAAAAGTTCACCGGGCATTATGCCCGGGAAAGTATTACATTTATAGGGGACCTACACTTCACCCCGACACACGCGACCCAATGCCTCCCGAGGGCCTCCCTGGCCCTAAAGAGGGCTGGGAAGATCTCCAGGAAGGTGTCGACAGCAACGCGGTCCAGGGCGGCGGCTTTATCATCTGCCCACTCCGCCATGGCACGGTCAAAATCCTCCCATGGCTCAGCGAGCTCGGGGTCGTCTCGATCGTCTTTGAAGTTCCTCATGAAGAAGAAAGAAGCTTGAAGCAATAAGGTGAGAACTAAGCGTGAAGGAATACATCCCAGAAGTATTGATTGCCTTTTATAGCCGGTACAGTGAAGATGAAGTAAAAACAACAGAAGCCGAGGAATTATGGAGTTAATACGCTTTGAAGCCAAAGGGTTTTCGAATTCGAAATGACACGTAAAATCAAGCCACCTCAAGACCGTCCTGGTTATCCATGAAGAGAAAAGATATTAAAAATTTCGCTTTAAGCGGAAGAAGTATTCAATCCACATCCAAATAAGGGACAAACCATGAGGCCGCCACAACAAATTCGCCTCGATGTAAGATTATATTCAGTTGAAGCAAAAATCAAGGGTTATATTCGAGTCCTTCATAATCCACTCGCCGCAAGAAGAAGCCTTCAAATCACGTGAAGAAACCAGTCAGAGGATTGTACAGCGAGTTCAAAACAATGATTCAAGTTGGGGGCTAGCTAGAAACGTAACGATCGGATCATGAAGCACTCAGGGACTACTGTGGAATATATGAAACCAGGTATCTCCATGATCAGCCTAGCGTCACCTGAAGAGAAGAAAGGCCCAGAGAAGAGGTCCAAAGGTTGTGCCCCGTATCAAGCCAAGCAGCCGTACGGTAGGAGGCATATCTTATAGACAGTTGAATATGTATTTGGACATAGAAGATACGATTGTAATCTGAGTCATTTATAGGGCAGATAAAGATATAAACTCTATCCTATAACCGACTCGAATCTAATAACCGATCGGAATCTCCTAACCGATCAGGACTCTGTAAGTCACGCCACCCCCGGTATATAAGGGAGAGGGCGGGCAACAACAAGGCATCAAGCCATAGAGCATAGCACCCCTCATATCGCTCAGAGCACATTGCGCTTTGAGCAATCTTAGATCCAAGAGATCCGTATAATCCCAGCACACAGGATTAGGGTATTACCTCCATCGCTGAGGGCCTGAACCTGTTTAACTCCTTGTCTTGTGTGACCTTCGAGTTTGAGATCTAGCGCCTGCCCCATAAATTTATTTTCGACTACAAAAGTCGACAGGGTGGAACCGGTAGGAGTGCTTGTATCTCGCCATGAGGGTAGGCTAGCTAGGAAAGGGACGATTGGAAGGAAATCAACAAATTCTTACGATAATGGATTGTTCGAATAAGCTCATTTCACAGTCTTGCAACAGTCAGTTGAGGTGTCCTCGTATATGGACATGCACAAGGATAAGCTACGAGAGGAAAATCGTGGACGATCAGAGGTTTGGGTAACAAAAGAGCATAATCGTTTGTTCAATCATTGGTTCAAAGAGCATATGACTGGGAAAGAAACGAGTGTTATGTTGAGGTGGTTGGCAAAAGGGCCATCAGGTACAACCTTGACATGGCAAGGATACGACATAAATGGATATACCTTTTACACGAGATCTCAGGATAGCAAAAGCACTTACCAAAATAGTGGTGTCCGTGATAGATGCCTATGACAATACAGCAAGAAGAAGAGTAGCTTCTATAGGTTCATAGAAGAGATTTGGGAGCTCGACTATTGTATTTTTAAGATCCCGATGTTTCGGTGTCGTTGGGTACAACTCCCAAAGGGTGTCAAGGTGGACAAGTACGGCTTCACTACTTTGGACATCGAACATGCCGGATACAGAGATTTAACCATTCAGATTTCATGGCGAAGCAAGTAGCACAAGTCTTTTATGTAATCGACCGGTAGATAAGAAGCGCCATGTAGTTCTTCAGTGAAAAAGAAGGATCGCTGGAGTTGAGAATGTCGTGGATGAGGATGAGTACAACCAGTTTGATGAGTTGCCTCCTTTCGTAGATGGCAACATCAGGGTCGAGGAAGAAACCACTCAAGAAGCTACCTATCATCGCGACGATCATGAAGAAGGGCAAATTGTGAAAGAAAATAATTAGCTATATACGAGTAATGGCAATGTGATGTAAACAATATGCATTTGTACGGAGTAATGGAAATGTGGTGTTATGCATTTGTGTGGAGTAATGGAAATTTGGGTCATTAATATATTAGGATTATATATGGTCATTAATATTTATTAGGATTATATAAGGTCCTTACTATAATAGGATTATATAGAGTCATTAATATATTAGGAAAGCCATAGTAGTGAGAACTATTCAATTTCCATGAGTTTATGTGAGGGTTGATGCTTTGTAGACCCTTGTGGGCACAACGCTTGCTTTGGCTATGCTGGTGCATCCATACAAAACATTATCAGTGGAGGTTATTGACAAGAACCACCACTGATACTATTATATGTGGCGGTTCTTAAAAAGAACCGCCACCGATAATATATGTATTAGTGGCGGTTTTTTATACGAACCACCACAAATAAGTATATCAGTGGCGGTTCTTTTTATGAACCTGAAGGACCGAGATGGCGAACAGAGGGGGGGTGAATGGTCGCAAATAAAAATTCCCCCAAAATACTCCAACAAAAACCTCGACAAGATCGCTCAAAGGAAATTGTGAAAAACCCGAAAAACTAGACAACTATGTGTACCCCAAGCTTGCATGGATAAGTACCATAAAATATGTGGGGATTTTTGATTCACAATCCTGGTTGTCTAGTGTCCAAGATAAAGAGGAATCAATTCAAACTCTTGCTTTTAGAAAGGACATCAATTCAAATCACAAAAGTCACTTTCAGAAAAGCAAAAGCAGAATTTCGAGAACTTGTCCTCAAATTGCACAGGAGGTTGGTGGGTTTATGCAGCTCACAAAATTCTGAGAATTTTTCTCCCTATGAGAATCAGAGTCGTGAAGAACTCCACCAAAATTTTTCCTCAAAAAGACTTACAGAAAAAACAGGAAAAATCTAAGAACACAGTATGCTCAAGAACTTTGAGCAGAAAGTTTGGGGCTCGGTTTTCACCTCATTGTGCCCAAACGGTGCAACAAGTGAACCCCAAAATTATTTTGCAGCTGTATATCAGAGTCTCGCACCTGCTCCAACAAGAATCACTCAAAAAGGATTTTTCTATATTTAAAAAAAAATCAAACACTGACTACTGCACGAAGAACAAGTTCTGAACAAAGTTGGAACTTGAAAGAAAAGATGTTCTCTACTCAAACCAAGAGTGCAAAAGAGATGTAAAACCATCTTAACACACTCAAAACATCCAAGATCAGCAGCATTTAGAAGGAGGGGAGGCAAATCCAAATTACTTGAAAGTAAATTATGGAATGTAATTATGGGAAAGTAAATGCTGAATTTAAATTGCGTAAAGTAAAGACATAATGTAAATACGCAAAATAAATTCAGAGGTGGATGGATAAAACTTTCATTTCTGGAAGGAGAGGTTACAAAGCCTCACATTCATGTGGGCAAAGCTCAAATGAGCATCAAAAACCTCAACACCTTCAAGGGAAGGAGGCTACCCCTCCACCCCTTTTATGCTACTCTTGGGCCACCTACCATGCTTGGATGAGTCCCTCAACCCTAGAGTACTCATCTAAGGGCTAGGATTAACCCACACACACAGCCATGCAAGGGCTAACCCAAAACCCACACACATACCGGGTTTTCTTGCACGGTTTTCAAAGCATACTACCTAGACCCGCTAACCTATCAACTAGACCTCAATCCGACGGCCCTCATTGATCCACGCGGCATCTAGCTAGCTTCAACTCCTTTCCTTGTCTTCTTGACTTGCCCGGACTCCGTCTCCGATCATCTTCCGGCGATCTCCCAACCATCTGGACCTCCGACGCCGCGCCTAGTCCCGGCCATCCTTCGCCTCACCATGACCTAGCACCGCCGCCTCGCAACCATCAAAGACAAGGAAACTCCTCACATAGCAATGCCCACAAAGATGTGCAATAAACCATCCAACTCATCACTACCGCGCCCATACGACCGGCATCGCACTCCCGGCAGAGACAACTCAAATTGCTTCATTTTGAAAATCAATCCAAATCAAACTCAAACTTGAGCACACCTTGCTCAAATAAAGTCAAATACTCATCACAAACATGGATGGACCTCCACATGGTCCTTCAATCTCCCCTTGATGAGTATATTGACAAACCACACAAAAGGCATAAATTTGAGTTTGAAGAAAATGAAGAAGAAAGCAATTTTAGTTGCAAAGTCAAACTTGGTCCAAAGATAGAAATTAGAACCATGACCAAGTTGACGAAGAGGAATTCAGATTTTAGAGTTAAATTTAAGAAAGAGCAAGTTTTCAACAAAAACTCTAAAATCCAACTAAACATGTCAAATGTGATTATGAGATTATGATCCAAATGTAAGTAGTAGCATAGTTTTACAAAGATCATAATAACCAAATAAGCATTCACATTTTTATCATTTTAGTGATGCCTTTTCTACGCTTTTCTCCCTTTGGCAATATAGGCATCAATTTTTTTATGTATGCATGAAATGCAATCGAAAGAGCTTTGAAGATTATCCAATTGATCAAAATGGAAGGATATTACACCAAGCTTGTCAATTTCAGAAGATGACTAAACTAAGACATGTCCAAGTGCAAATACGAGCTTAGTTTTGAATATTTCATTTTTAGCAAGATTAGACAAGTGCAACACTTAGCTTTAGTTTCAAAAATAGAAGAATAGCCACTCTAAGGATCAAAAGGAAAACCTAGAGTTCAACCTACTCAACACTTTGGGGAATCTAGAAGAGCATACAAGGTCCTTTAGGCTCATTTATCACTTAATGCAAATTTTGATTTATCATCATACAAGACATAGCGGGGTGCAAATGTTTGACATTATTTGCATTCTTTACCCACATATGTCTTTGTTTTTAATTTATTTGCATTTTCTTTTGACAACCAATTGACTCAAGTCGTATGTGACCATCTCAAGATGAACTCTTACGAGGATGGTCTAGGTCAAACACGATGTATTTCAAGTTCATCCCAAGTGCAATGGGAAGCGGTCTTGTGAATGCAAGGTGTTGAGTCATATGTGCACAAGAAGAGTCAATTTTGTTTAATTTTCATTTTTTTTGCACAATGATTCATGAGCAATTGAAGGACTCTAGCATGGATCAAACTAGTTTCAACCAAGTTGCTATAGGGACTCTAGAGAACTCCTAAATTTCTCAAATTATGGCACAAACCTCTAGAGAAGAAACCTAGCAAGTAAAAGCAACAAGTTTCATCAAGTTTTTCATTTAAGGCTTATTTCATTTTTAAGCTTAGGAAGTTAAATGAACTTAGACATACCTAAGCTAGTGATTTTCTTCAAATGATGTAGCATGGTGTATAGCATGAAGAAGAAATCAATTGCATAATAGACAAAGCTCATAAAACAGAAAATGCAGTCTAAATGCAATGCATGAACAGATTCCCAAACTCCCCCTCAACAAATGAATCAATTTTAAGCTCAAATCTGGTTAAAGTTGAGTTATTATCAAGATTAGGCATAAAGAAAACCCGAATGAACTCAATAACAAACTAAAAATGTAATGAGGAGAAGAAGCCGAGAAACGCAAAACTGGATGGCTATTGAGCATAGATAAGATAGAAGAGACTCACTACGGCTTAGACTCGCACTTATCTTCCCAAAGGATCGACATAGGAAGTCGACTCTAGATCCCAACTAAGGAGTGCACATGCACTCTGCCTACCTGGAGGCCCAATACCGCTAGACTTATAAGACTCGTGAGGGAACTCAACCTAGAGAGAAGAGAGAACAACTAATCACGCATGATAGCAACCTAAAGCACAAGATAAGAGGTCCATGGAAGGCATGCCGAAGTCTAAGTGAGTGAACTCAACTCAAGAAAACAAGCCCAAAGTCACCCAAAAGAAACACAAAGAAAAGAAAAGCTAAGTGGAGAGAAACATATAATACATAATATACAAACCAGCTCCCCTCATGAAAGGTCGTAGGGCTCACGACTCCAAGCTCACTCCTCAAGGCAACAAACTGAGCTATCCAAAGGCTTGGTGAAGATATCGCTAATCAAGGTCACTCTCTACGAATCAAGCGCGATATCTCCTTCTCCACATGGTCTCTAAGGAAGTGATATCTAATATCAATGTGCTTGGTCCGGAATGTTGCAATCGGTTTTTAGCAATGCAAATAGCTGAAGTGTTGTCACAAAAAAGTGGCACACTCTCTATCTCTAACCCATAGTCCCGTAAGGTCGATCTCATCCAGAGCACTGCTACAAAGAATCGGTCGCAAAGAACATACTCGGCCTCGCCGTGGATCAGCAACCCTGCATCGCTTCTAGATGACCAAGAAACAAGAGAAGTGCCAATGAATTGGCAAGTGCCGTGGTGTTTTTCCTATCTATCCTACACCATCAAAGTCGGCATCGAAAAGACTCTAAGAGATAGACAAGAAGACGAAGAGTACCAAATACCATAATCGGTGGTAGCACGAAGGTACCAAGATGCGCTTGATCGCCAAGCGTGAGAGGTGCGAGGAGAAGCTTGAAATCGAGCGCACGCACACACAAAGAAAATGTATGTCCGCCTCAAGCGTTGAGGTACAAGAGGGAGCCGATCATGCTTCAAACTCCTTTTGATTAGCAGCTCACCATCCTCATCGGGCTCGAGGACGTATGGTGGCCATAGGAGTCATCACCGCTTCCCATCGACATGTCGAAGCGCTCAGAGGTCACGTATATTTGCCTTGATGCAAGAAAGTACCTCCCGAGTCCGCTTGATTTGGAAGCCAAGAAAGTAGCTCAACTCGCCCATCATACTCATCTCAAACTCAGGCTCATCACCTCGTAAAACCGAGACACAAGCGAATGAGACGAGCCACCAAAATGATATCGCCCACATAACCGACAAGAAGAAAATTAGACTCATGGTGTCCGATGAATGAGTTTTGTCTACTATGCCCATTTTGAAGTCATGGTCGAGAAGATAAGACTTGAGCCTCTCATACCATGCTCTGGGGCTCGCTTGAGTCCATACAAAGCTTTGGAGAGCTTGTATACATGACTCGAAACTTGGGGTTCTCGAATCGTGGAGGTTGTTTGACATAAACCTCTTCCTCAATATAGCCATTGAGGAATGCACTCTTGACATCCATTTGATAGAGCTTGAAGCCCGGGATGCGAGAATGCAAGCAGATCCTAATAGCCTCTAGTCTAGCTACAGGGCAAAGGTCTCTCAAAGTCAAGACCTCAACCTGAGAAAAGCCCTGCAACTAGCCTAGCCTTGTTATGAATGACAACCCCATCCTCACTGCTTGTTTTTGAACACCCACTTGGTCCCAATGACATTATGACCAGATGGGGCTCTACAGCTGCCATACCTTGTTCCTCTCAGTTCTCAAGTTTCTCATGCATAGCATTAATCCACGATTCATCGGATAATGCATGAGAAACATCCTTCGCCCAAAGGAGGCAACAAAGGCAGAGTGGAGGCAGAAACTCGACAAACCTGATTTTGAGCGAGTGACTCGCCAAACAGATCACCAATGACCTGATCGTGGATGAGCTCGATATGATGGGAGGACCGTATGTAGTGGCCTCTACCTCATGCATGTAAGAGGTAGGAGCAGAGCCACTCACCAAGGAGAGCTCAAGGCAAGAGCCGGTCTCCCGAGGTGCGTAAAAGGAAACAGGAGGCACCTCGTGTAGAGGGACTGGATCCGTGGAACACCATCATCTCCATCATCCTCATTTTCTACAAAGATGGTCTCTGAGGGATAAGAAGAGCTCAAACATCGTGTCTAGCTCCCGGCTAGCCTCATCAAAGGTCACATCACAGTCTCTATGATCCTATGCGCATCAACGCCTGCACTTATAGTTACGAGAAGAAGTCGAGTAACCTAGAAAGATACCATCGTAAGAGCGAGACTCAAACTTATCTAGGTTACTGACTTCAAGATAAAACACTTGCAACCAAAAACGCGAAAAAGACACACCGGGCTTTCGCCCATACCTCAACTCATAAGAAGTGCGATGCAAATGTGCTCTCAAAAACACGCGATTAGAAACATGGCAAGCAAGAGCTATAACCTCACCCAAAACTTCCTAGGAGTATCAGACTGCCTAGCATCGCCCCGCCATCTCAACCAGTGGTCCTGTTTTTCCTTTCCACTACGCCATTCTACCGAGGGGCGAGGAGAAGAAAACTGATGCTCTAAACCGACTCCACACAAAAACTCTCAAAGTAGGAATTCTTGAACTCGTGCCATTATCACCGTATAGCTCAGAATGCACCCGGGAGCTCAATAGACAACCTCATCGATCAAACCCCGGTGAGAAAAGTCTCATCCTTCGAGGCCATGAAGAATACCCAAGAGTATCTAGAAAATCATCAACGATGACAAGAACATACCACTTCCTCCCGCCGATTGCACTCTAGCCGACCAACAAAGGTCCATATGTAAAAGCTGTCTCGGTGCATCACCATCACTACTGGATCGGAGGATGAGAAGCAAGAACCATCTTGCCATGTCGGCAAGGAGAGCAAACTAAGTCTTTGACCATCTTGAGTTTGGGCAAACCCCGAATGAGATCGTGGTCGCTAACTCGGTCAAATGATCAAAACCAATGTGACCAAGTCTCCTATGCCGTATGAGAGATCACGGACTCGTATAATCAAACATCGAAGAGAGTCTCCAAGAAGCGCGTAAAAATCAGCACGAAAGACTCTCCCAAATCTAGAAATCTCAAGAACTAACCTCCCGATGAATCAAGGATTCTACAGTGCATTACTTTGAAACTTACCTCAAAGAGTCATCGATAAGTCGAGAAACAGAGAGCAGATTGTATTGCGCCACTTACTAAGGCAACATCTTTAAGAATGAAATTTTGTTAATGCAGATGGTACCTTTAGCAATGACTCTACCTCAAGATGCATCCCCAAAAGTGATTAACTCATCACCGGGCTCGGACTAGGAAGAGAACCAACGAGAATCTCCGGTCATATGACGAGAACAACCGAGTCAACAATCCAAACATCGCCTTCCCATCCGGATTTAACCCGATCAAGACACAAGAGAGAAAGATGACTCAAGATCGATAGAGTGAAGACTTAGGAACCTAATATCAACCATACGACACCTCGAGTACCAAATGCACGTAAGAAGATCGACTCGAGTGTCTCTTTGACGCTCAACTCTCACAAGATCAGAGCAACTCTAGTAGATGATCTAGAGTCAAATCGGGTTGGCACGCCGTGGTGCAAAAGCCGAACCATCCCAATAAGGCTGCCTGGATCTCCTACTAGAAAACACCTCACGCCACCGATATCTACCTCGATGGAAAAAACGAGGAATATCAAGAGGACGGCGAAAGATCGACTACGAACAGCTCCAGACTAAAACTCAAAGAACTAGCATGAAAACCGAGTCCTCGACGCCCCAAACACAAAGCGACTTTCTAACTCGTCTAGAAGCAGGTGTGTCTTAGAGCACTCAAAGTCCGGGATGACCCCGAATACCCCTAAGAGCAAGAACACGCCACGCCGAGTGATCTTGGCGCTCAAGGTAAATCTACTAGGTGACCATCCTTCTATGTAAGGTGCATGTGTACTTCGCCTTGCTAGAGGCGTATAATAGGAGTAACACCTTCTCGATCGTAAGTCCTATGGACAACCCCAAAGAGATCTAAACACGGTGGTACTCACCCGAGCTACCACAATCTCACCACTCTTGGAGCCGCAGACAATGGTGGGAGGATGCGCCGAGCGTGCTCCAAGGGATCAAATCCTAGACCTTGATTGAATCTACTAATCTTGGATTGGTCTAGAATAAGATTGAGCTTCTTCTTGCTCTCAACAAACTTCTCGAGAGTGCTCATAAGATACCGCAATCTCGGAAGAAAGAAGCACAAGAAGAACAGGGGAAGGAGAGGAAGAAGAAGAACCGTAAAGAGAAGATCTCTCAAAGACGTGCTTTTGTTCCTTAGCACGGCTGCCTCAATCTTGAGGGCCTCACAAGAAACGCAAGGAGCATCTCTAATCCTAAGGGTTTGGTCTTTTAACTTCTTCTTAAGCTCGACATGGATTGATCCACATCATCCTTAACCCCAACACACAAAGAAACAACCAGTTTGTGACTTAACTAGTAAATCCTTAGCAAGTTGATCACACTTGACATTCAAAGCATCATTGTCAAGTTTTAGTTGCTTACACCCTCACATGAGCCGACCGGGTCCTTAGAAGCATGCAATTCAAGTTCATCATTTCTAGCAGTAAAGCTTTCTAAGGTGTTCGCTAATGGCATCAATTTCGCAAGCAATTTAGGGCAATTAGCACATGATGGAGTGGAGTGAGCATGAAGAAAACTAGCCTCAACAGAATAGCATCAATAGAACTAGTGCTAGCATTCTTCAACCTAAGACCATCTAGTTCAAAGAAGCACACTATCATGTATGGTCCTTAGGTTCTCCAACTCCACAAGAATAGCATCACACAAAGAGCAATCATCGGGACTCGGGAGGAGAAGATCTAAGTGAAGCTAACTCCCGAGTCAAGGTACCTACTTCCTTCTCAAGCTCCGCACACCTAGCTCTAGCATGAAATTTTCTTAATTTGCGTAAAGCTCCGCTGAGCTGGTCATAGGAGGGTACCTCATCCGAGTCATTTGAGAGCTCTGAGTCGCCGATGTCGCTGGTGTCGGCCATGAAGCACATGCCGAGAATTCATCGCCGCCTTCTTCTCTTGCGGATCATCCTCGCCTCGTCGCTCCATGTCTCCGTGTCGGAGAGGTTGATGTCGCTGCCGCGCGGGACGCGGTGGAAGAGCTTCTTGTTCTTGGAGAAGTTGCGGTACTTCTTCTCGTGCGCCGGTTCATGAACCGGAGGCTTCTTGTTGCGTTCTTGTCGGTGTAGTCGTTTTGCTCGAACCGCCAACGCCGTTCTTGCCCTTCTCCGCCTTGGGATAGTTCGCCGAATGTGGTTGGGGCCACCACACTCGAAGCAGTGATCATGCCACCTCTCTTCCTCTCTCTCACCCTCTTGTATGCATGAGAAAACTTGCGAGCGAGAAGAGCAAGCTCATTTTCTGAAATTTTTCAGCTTGGTCATCGCTAGCTCGCAAAGGGCGGAAAGAGAGAAACCAATAGAAGGATCGAAGAAGAAGATCCAATGGGATCGGTGACCAAAGCCATCGATCGAGATTTCGTCTTCCGAGAGACGACATCGATCTCATGAGTCTTGAGGTGGGAATAAAGCCCGCCAAGAGTCGAGTCGATAAGTCGGTGGTGTCCTTGATGGTGGTCACCTTCATCTCCCAAACCCAAGGTCGAGTGCGGTCAAGAAATGCCGAGCATTGTCCGAGTCGGGTATATGCAACCAACCGCTCGAGGTCGCCAAAATCTTTGTAAACCGACCAAAACACTCGCCGAGACTCTCACCAAGCGTTGATCAAACTTGTTGTACTCGCTTGAACTGTCCTACTCACGCCTTGATTTGAGTAGAGCCTCATGGTAAGCATCGAGGGTTACCCAAATCTCGTGAGCGGAGCGAAGGTGAGAAATCCTATCATACTCACCGCGGCTAAGACCTCAGTATGAGAATGTTCCTTGCCTTAGCATTCGCCTCAACATCAACCATATTGATGGCCATGATATTTTCATCAGCAGGAACCTCATACGGGAGTTTCACCTTCGCCATATCGTAGCCCCGGCGTGATGTATGACTCCATCCGGACTTCCAAAAGGAAAATCAACTCCATTAAAGATGGGAGGCTTGGTGGAATATTTGTCCGTCGCCATGGCTCTTGAGACCGGTCAAGATCTAGAAAGAGCAGAACCGGCTCTGATACCAATTGAAGGACCGAGATGGCGAACAGAGGGGGGGTGAATGGTCGCAAATAAAAATTCCCCCAAAATACTCCAACAAAAACCTCGACAAGATCGCTCAAAGGAAATTGTGAAAAACCCGAAAAACTAGACAACTATGTGTACCCCAAGCTTGCATGGATAAGTATCATAAAATATGTGGGGATTTTTGAGTCACAATCCTGGTTGTCTAGTGTCCAAGATAAAGAGGAATCAATTCAAACTCTTGCTTTTAGAAAGGACATCAATTCAAATCACAAAAGTCACTTTCAGAAAAGCTAAAGCAGAATTTCCAGAACATGTCCTCAAGTTGCATAGGAGGTTGGTGGGTTTCTGCAGCTCACACAATTCTGAGAATTTTTCTCCCTATGATCATCAGAGTCGTGAAGAACTCTACCAAATTTCTCCTCAAAAAGCCTTACAGAAAAAACAGGAAAAATCTAAGAATACAGTATACTCAAGAACTTCGAGCAGAAAGTTTGGGGCTCGGTTTTCACCTCATGGCGCCCAAACGGTGCAACAAGTGAACTCCAAAATTTTTCTGTCGGTGTATATCAGAGTCCCTCACCTCCTCCAAGAAGAATCACTCAAAAAGGATTTTTCTATATTTTTACAAAAATCAAACACTGACTGCTGCGCGAAGAACAAGTTCTGAACAAAGTTGGAACTTGAAAGAAAAGATGTTCTCTACTCAATCCAAGAGTGCAAAAGAGATGTAAAACCATATGAACACACTCAAAACATCCAAGATCAGCAGCATTTAGAAGGAGGGGAGGCAAATTCAAATTACTTGAAAGTAAATTATGGAATGTAATTATGGAAAGTAAATGCTGAATTTAAATTATGTAAAGTAAAGATATAATGTAAATGCACAAAATAAATTCAGAGGTGGATGGATAAAACTTTCATTTCTGGAAGGAGGTTACAAAGCCTCACATTCATGTGGGCAAAGCTCAAATGAGCATCAAAACCTCAACACCTTTCAAGGGAAGGAGGCTACCCTCCACCCCTATTTATACTACTCTTGGGCCACCTACCACCCTTGGATGAGTCTCTCAACCCTAGAGCACTCATCTAAGGGCTAGGATTAACCCACACACACAGCCATGCAAGGGCTAACCCAAAACCCACACACATACCGGGTTTTCTTGCACGGTTTTCAAAGCATACTATCTAGACCCGCTAACCTATCAACTAGACCTCAATCCGACGGCCCTCATTGATCCACGCGCATCTAGCTAGCATCAACTCCTTTCCTTGTCTTCTTGACTTGCCCGACTCCGCCTCCGATCATCTTCCGCGATCTCCCAACCGTCTCGACCTCCGACATTCCTCGCCTAGTCCCGGTCATCCTTCGCCTCACCATGACCTAGCACCGTCGCCCTGCAACCATCAAAGACAAGGAAACTCCTCACATAGCAATGCCCACAAAGATGTGCAATAAACCATCCAACTCATCACTACCACGCCCATACGACCAGATCGCCACTCCCGCAGAGACAACTCAAATTGCTTCATTTTGAAAATCAATCCAAATCAAACTCAAACTTGAGCACACCTTGCTCAAATAAAGTCAAATACTCATCACAAACATGGATGGACCTCCACATGGTCCTTCAGAACCGCCACGGATAATAGTATCAGTGGCGGTTCTTGGTACGAACCGCCATTGATAATATACCCCATATACAACTCATAAACCCTAAACTCCCGCCACTTCATTGTTCTCACCGAGACATAATCTAAACCCTAAGCTCCCGACGCCCCCTGATGCCACCCGTATCCACCCCACGGTGGCCGCTCCCGACTCCGCCGACGCCATTGTCGCCACTGACGCCACCCGCCGCCCGTCGCCACTGACTCGCCCGACGGCTCGCGCCCGTCGCCCGCCTACCGACTCGCCCCGACTCGCCTGGCGCCGTCCATCGCCGCGCCTCGACGTCGCCCGACTCATGACGGCTGCGCCGACGCCGCCTGACCGACGCCGCCCTCGACTGCCGCCCCGACGCCGCCACCCTCCCACCGCCGCTTCGACGCCGCCGCCGCCCGACGCAGCCCACGACCGGCCGCTCTAACACCGCCGCCCGACGCCGATCGCCCCGACACCGCCAAATGTATATGGTTATCCATTTCATCCGCTCCGCTTTATTTTCTGCAAAATTATAAATGTGATTGCAACTGCTTCATTCACATGAGACATGCATCGATGCAAAAATATTCTTTATGCATACTGCATTCCATGGTACAAGCAACTAAACTACTTACGCCCGTACCTGTCAATAGGAAAACGATTTTGCCAAGTATCTCGATCCTGACAACCTTGTTTTTCCAGTTTATATAATAACCTTGATTTTATCCTTCCTTAAACTTATCATTGAAACTTTTCATCTTCCACTTGTTGCATCTTCATGTGTAATCATCAGAGACAATAACATGTTGCAAAGACCATTTAGAGATCTTACTCACAAGCCATGCAAAGAATTTTTGTTCCTTTTTATGCTCATGCCTTGTCATTTATTTTCTCTAAAAATGAGAAGGGCAAAGTGGAAAAGTAAAAGAATCTGATAGTAGTATTTTCTCTGAAACAAAAGATGATTTGTAGCTAAAAACATGGGAGTCATCTCAATTCCATAAGATGATTTGTACCTTTCGGTCCTACATGTTTTATTTCGATTGAGTTTCATTAATGCAAACCATGGGCGTTGCAAGGTGTATGTGTGTAGTATTTTAGTGGTCACTGTATGCACCATAGCTACATATTGGGTCCACAGAATTTACAACCAATCAACACTAGTTCAAGAGTTAATGCTTGCTTAATTAGTTTTGTTCTGAGCTAATTAAGTCTCTTGCTCTTGCAAAATCATTTTCATCTTAGCACCACACAATATTACACACGGGGACAAGACATCCAGACTTTGAAATTCCATGAGATGATTATGTAATAATTGACGAAAATTATGTTTCAGGTCGAACTGTAGTTCTAATGGAGCTCGAAACCGAGCCTATAATGGAGGAGAGCCCGAGCAGGTACCTTACCCTCCACCCAACCATCGAAGGTGCCGAGGCCTCCACCACAAGCAGATGATGCTCTGTTGCAAGACGCCGAGGACGAGGGAAAACTAATAAGCTCAAGGCGGTACACCATCTCGAGGTCTTAGATATCGGGCCCCTGTTGCACCGAGAAAATCAGCAGCAAAATACAGGTCAACATGCGGGTACATCGTAAGGGATAAAGTGCCAATCACTTATTCGGATTGGCATAAAGTGCCCCGAGCCACCAAAGAGGATCTGTGGACAGAGCTCAAAGAAACCATCGAATTCCCTGAAGGAGCCGAAGAACTCATGCGTCGCGACGCATTGATGACCATGGATGCAGCATGGAGAAACTTCAAGGCGAGGCTGAACGTAAATTATGTGAAGCAAAACCGGTCAGCCATCGGAGAGTACCCAAGATTAGAGCCATATTGGGATGAGTTTGTGGCGATGAAGCAATCCGAAGCAGCAAGGAAGTCCAGTGAGGACCACATTAGCATCTCAAGAAGGAATACTCACCCCCACAGACTTGGCACGAGTGGGTACGCGGGTAAATTTGCTCAATGGGAGAGGCAGGAATTAGAAGCGGTCCAATTGGCTGGCACAAGTCCCTTGATCGGACTACCAGACCGAGTGAAGCACTACGTGCTAGCGAGGGTAGATATCTTGTCTACTCGGGGTTTATCATTCAAGAGCAGCGAAGACGAAGCAATGACGCAAAGAGTTCATGAGTTTTACGCCCAGTCCACCCAAGGATCTTTTCACCCTGACAGGGGGAAAGACGAGCTAACAGTGGCCCTAGGAAACAAAGAGCACCCCGGTCGACACGAGGCGTCGGGGTCAAGGTTCCATGGAAGATTGGATTCCCTGAGCACGGAGACTCTTATAGGAGTCGGAAGAGATCTACAGAAGAGTGGGCTGAGCAGGAAATGGAAATGATGAAGGAAAGGGTTCTGCGAGAAATACAAGGCACCATTGAAGAACAAGTTGAACGACAAGTACAACAAGCCTTGAGCCAGTCGCAGGCCCACAAAGTTCTCTCCAGCCCTACAGGTCGTTGCAGCAGTTGCGCATCCACGCCATTGGCAGAAGCGGACAACAACCATTATCCTGTGGACGACATACAGGACCCCACACCCTGTCAGCTCAACGTGCCCGTGACGAAAATATTTGTGCAGGTTGCTACAGGGGTAGTTTATCCGTGCCAAGAAGGGGGTGTCCTGCACAATACCCCGATAGCGCCAGGTTATGCAAAGGTCCAAGTGGACACGGTACTTGCACAGTTTGCTGAGATCAGGCTAGAAAAACCCGCCAATGATGAGATAACAACTCTAGGAAGTGCCATCCACTCATTCATCCAGTGGCGCAAGCGTGATATCGTCTTGGACCATGCAATGCCAGCCTCTCCTGCAGTACAATCCTCGCATCCGTCACCAGCACCTGAGAGTGAAACGGTGAAGAAGGAAGATGAGGTAGAAAAGAAATCCATTGAGGACCCCATAAAGATGGCCACTGTTAGTACTCCAAAGCAGAAACCTATAACGCCTGGTACTTCAAAGGACAAACCTAGAACCCCTGATCCCAAAAATTGGCACATTAGACAAGCCGTATCAGCCAGATCAGGCGAAGCTAGGACCGAGTATGATGTCGTGCGACAAAAAAGTAAGGGCAAGGCGAAGTCTGATGACAAAGATAATCAACAAAGATTGAAATTCGAGGTAGGGAAGCCCTTAGTCACCGCTTCGAAGTTAAAAAGTCTAACACCCATGATGCAGCGATTACATGCATGGTACATGGATCGATCCAACCAAGATGTACTCCCGAAGGTGATCACTGCAATTTCCGTGAGGAAAATTTTCACCATGCGGGCTATGGCTACTTCTTAATAGAATTCGATAACTTGCACAACTTGTTCTATCACGACGCCCTCGATATATCTTTTTTGAGATGTTGGTCACTGTAAGTGTCTAATATATCAATCTTGGCCTACATTCACATAATACCGATAAATGTCTTGTCTAACTATTTCGTTATATAGATACGAGATGATTGAATTACGAAGATCCAAGGGGCCAATGGGATTCCTCAACCCGGGAACGGTTTGCCAATCTGAAATCAAAAGAGCACCAAAGAAGGTCGAGGAGTACGTATATAAAGTTTTGATTAAACTACAAGACAAGGAGTTTATACTTTTACCATACCATTTTAAGTAAGTTCCTCACTAGCTAGTTAAATTACTCGTTTATTTCGTTATTTACTTTGATGTAAGGACTAATGACTATGGCATCATGCATGTGTATGTAGCTTCCACTGGATTCTCGTAATAATTCATCCAGAAAAGAGCAAGATGCTGATCATGGATCCACTGGATAAACCTAAAAAAGACTTTGAAGTGATGACACATTTAATAAATGAGGCGTTCAAAAGATATTGTCAAAAGAGCTCGAGATACCGCCCATACCACAAATCCCTTACAATCCGTACTAAGTTTCCGGTACGCACGCAAGGAATATTCTTATATCGTATTTCATAGTAAATAGCTCCTTCGACGACATCTTAGTTCATTTGATTTTTGCAGTGTCACAAGTAGCCGCAAGGAACAAATTTATGTGGGTACTTCGTGTGCCAGTACATGCGCGAAATCTTATCATGCACAATAAAAGACAATGACGTAGAGGTCAGTCATACTGACATGACATATTGATTCGCACCACTCAATTTCTATATACTCTCTTAATTTTGTTTTTTATACTTATAGCGCCTCAAGTTGTCTACGTTAGGACTGCTTCCTTTTGAAATCCAAGCCATTCAGGGCCAGCTCGCCTACTTCATCATGAAGGAAATAATCAACAAAAAAGGCGAGTTTTATGACGAAGACAACAACGATCCAGTCATCCATACTCTTATCTCACAGCACGTGTCTCCAACCTCCGAAGACCCGTAGGCTTCTAGTTTACCTCCACTACTTTAGGCTTTTGTTACTTCAATTCTGTTTCATTACAAAGTGTAAATAACTCTTTGTTCCTTTCAAATGGGAACCGCTTCTTTTGTCAATGCCACTTCTTTTGTCAGTGGTTGTGCTAGTGTATCATGTACTTTTGTCTTCTTCAGGAACACACACATGCGAGTGACACTTCTAAATATTTCATGTGTTTGCTTTACATGGTTATTTTTTCATATGAAGTTATTTCATGTGTTTTTAATAGTTTGATAAACTAACCAAGTGAAAAAATTACTAAAGAAATGCGTGGTTTTCTGAGTGAATCATGCTTTTCTTGCTCATCATGCTGGTTTCTTCTTAGAAACAATTGCTCATCAGGATCAAGTGCTTCACACACAAAAATAAAGCTCAAAAACCAGAATAACTCTAGCATTGAGAAAATCATGGCTCAAAGAACATAAGGACGCACTACTGATGGGCTTAGTGTCATGGTCATCGATGAAGATAAACATCATGCGAATTTAGCAAGGTCTATGCTCTGTAAAATGAACTTTTATGGTAAGCGCCATCAATTCCTACCAGCAATCCATGTTCTTTTTAAGAAGTAGATATTTTATTACTACTACTTTTTCCATCCTTCATAATATTCCTCAGTCACTGATTCTGACTTTGCAATGGTCTGCATGCAGAAACTCTTTCTTTTATAGTTCTGAGAATTTTTTGTATTCAGAATAGACACTAAAAATTTTCCCTTTTTTTCAAAGGATGTATTCAAGTCCCATAGAGGCACTCCGATGTCTTGAGAATCATGCACAAGATGTTGATTTCATTTTGGCAGCGGTACACATGGAAGAGTTGAGTGGTTTTTAGTTCCTTGAAGTTGCCAGAGAGTTGCATAAAAACCTTCAAGTGATTAGTAAGTAGATAGAATCTTAGCTATTTTTTATTATCTCCAATTCTTCTATGCCCAGCATCCCGTTTTTATCTCTCTTGTATCTGACAGTTTTTTTAAAATGATTGCTAATAAATCTTACATTTGAACTAGTGATGTCACTGAAACAACAATGTACATAATGAAAAGGCATGGTTAGCGCTGCCTGAGGCTAGCCACAAATGCCAGTTTTTTATTTTCGTGTGTGGGATTATCAGCGGCGGTTTTGGCCCAAAACCGCTACTGACGTAATATCAGTGACGGTTCTATCAAAAAACCGCCACTAATACTAGGCCTATCAGTGGCGGTTTTATATACAACCACCACTGATAGTTGTATCAGTGGTAGTTCTAGCCAAAAACCGCCACTAATAGTCGTATTATCAGTGGCGGTTTTTGGGATAGAACCGCCACTGATACTATCAAAAAACCGCCACTGATACTTGGATGATTAGTGGCGGTTTTTTGCTCGAACCGCCACTGATACCCGAATATTAGTGGCTGTTCTAGCCAAAAAACGCCACTGATAGTGTTATCTGTGGCGGTTCTAGAACCGCCACTGATAATCCTCGATTATCAGCGGCACTAAATCTGTGACGGTTCAAAAACCGCCACTGATGGCAGTTATGAACCGCCACTGATGGCCTTTTTCAAGGTAGTGTGTGTTATATCTTTATATGCCTATATCTTGTGCCATATATATACAGAGGGCATGGCTATTATGATTTCCTGATGCTAGCTGTAAAAATAGAAAAATTATTTTGAAAAATACATATCATAGACGATGTTAAAGAAATAACTGTTCGTGAAATATAATCACAGACAGTTAATTCTTACGAACATTCTGTGATAAAAGAAAAATCATGGACTGTTAGAAAGTAGGAACTGTCTATCATATTTACTTGTCATAGGCGGTTAGTAATGATTAATCGTCTGTGATATGTTCTTATAACCGACGGTTAGGTAATATCAACCGGCGTGATATTTAACCATCACATACTGTCTGTGATAATGTTTAGAAACCATAATTAATGACCATTGATTATCACTTAATCTTTTTTCATGAGCCTGGATAAAACTGGTCCCGGTGAGAGAAAGAGAGAGAAGACAGAGACATATGAGGAAGAAGTACAATAACTGGTAAGCCCTCTATAAGTCACTGTGCATGCAATGTTTGGTAATCCATGCAACGAAGTCTTCGTGGTATAATTTGGAAATCTTCTAGGAATAAGATTTACACTGTCATATGTTATATACGAAGCCAAAGACGCGGTGCAAATAAAGCTTAGCAATAGCAGCGCGACGTGAGAAGTAGCGGAACACGGTGAAGCGTCTCACCAGACTAGAGATGTGGTGCAGTTTGAGTAAAGGCATGGCACAGACTGGACAGAGATTGGTTGTAGATAGAGGTGGGCATCTGGGCCGGGTCATTTCGGGCCAGCACGAGGCACGCTCGATCCAGCCCAGCACGTCACTGTTGATATCGGGCCGTGCCAGCCCGGCACGTTTGGTCGGGCGTGCGCGGCACATCAGCTAACCGCACGACGGCGGCCCGGCCGACACAAAGACAATGAGATGGGCGACCCGGCCGCAAGACGGCCTGCGACCATTGGCAGGCGACACCGCCAACGCCGACCATCCGCCCCGCCAAGACGCGGCCGAGGCAAGGCACGTGGTCGGGCACACGCCACGCCGGGCCCGCTGCGCCTCGGACGCTGCCGCTGCGATCGCCTCTGCGCCGCTTAGCCCGCCGTGGCTACCTCCCACGCCGCCGCAGTTGATTGCCTTGCCCGCCTCATGCACTCGCTAGCCTCGAGCACCGCGCCAGCGCACACACAGGAGCCGCACGGGCCCCCGAGCCGCCACGAACGTTGGGACGCCCAGCGCCCTGGCTGGGCCCCGAGCCATCTGCAAGACACCGGCCGCCGCCCCACGCGCGCGCCACCTTGCCGCTGAGCCGCGGCCGCCTCACCTCGTCAACCTCCACGGCCGCCACCTCCGGGTCGCCACCTCTCTTGCCCCATGGTGGTCGCCTCGTTCGCCCCATGGCCACCACCTCACGCGCCTCGCTGCCCGAGCCTACCGCGCGGCGCCCGCCTCCTTGCCACCGACTTGCCAACAAAGCGCGCGCCGCCTCGCGCGCCTCGCCATCAGCGCGCGCGGCCACGTCAGAGCCCGAGCCGGACGCTATCCTCCCGGGTGCTCGCTCGCCCCCATGGTCAGTCCCCTCCCCTCGCCTCCCTCGCCGTCCGTGTCGAGGCCACTCGTCGCTCGGACCGTGGTCGCTCGCCTCCTCGCCGCCCGCGTCGAGGCCACTTGCCTCCCTCGCCGCTCGCCTTGCTCGCCTCCATTGCTGTGGCTCGCCTTGGGCTCGGTTCGCCTTGGCTCGCCTGGGCTCGGTAGCGTGCGGCGCCGCCCGTCGCGCCAAGGAAGCTCGAGCAGATGAGGAAGGAGGTTTGGCAAAGGGCGTTGGAGCAGAGGGAGAAGGAGGGAGGCGGGGAGGAATCGAGGGGGCACACGTGGAGGAATCGAAGCCCGAGGGGGCGCGCTGCGCGCAGAGGAATCGAGGCGAGGGGGACAGACAGGGGCGGCCGGGTGCTAGTGGTGGGGCCCGTGTGCTTTTCTGTGGAGAGTGGGACCAGGGGGAGAGGGAGACCTGGATAGCCTGGTGTTTAAGAGAATCACGGAGAGAGGAGAAAAAAGTTGTGTCTCGTGTCGTGTCTGGTCTTTGAGAGAATCACGCGCTACGGTCATGCAGGAAAGAGAGAAAAGTAAAGAGCGGTGTAGGAAAAGAAAGACAGTCTCACAAGCATGGAAGTGAGGAAAAGAGACAACGATGTGATTAAACGATTCCATTCCGCTCCCGTCCACTCGATTTATTCGGTAAGTGCTTTTTATCCCACGCCTCGTTTAAATTTTAAATAGACACACTCACACTCTCTCCGCAACATTCGGCGAACAGACAGCGATGTGACACAATAAAGGACGTAAAGCAACGCGACGTGATTGAAAATTTGAAATGAACCCGAGTGCAATGGGTACAATGAGCCAACGATTCTCTTCTGATGGCTATAAAATTCTGTCGGGCAGTCATTTATTCCGCATTTCAGCACTCAAAACTCATTTTCTCTCCTGAGCTAACCACACACGTTCTCTGATTTGTTCAGCCCCTAAAATCGACTCACTTTCTCATTTGTTCGCTCTCTATTTTCTTTCTTTTTTTGTTCTCCCGTCGCGAAATAAAATGTTTCGCAAGAGTAAGAGGAGGAGAGCACGCCCGCGCTCTCCAAGTCCCCTCGTCAGGATCATGAGATCAATCAACACCAACTCTTCCCCAGTATGGGAGACTACGACATGGATGACTGTCATCTAGACGGCACGCATGGCATCGAGGATGCCTCATACACTTCGGATGCACCGAGCTCGGATGCCACTACCTCAGTGTATCCGGACGGGCGTCAGTATCCACACCGTACACGTAGCTCGACATATCGATGCAGCTAGCACGGCGTCCATATCCAGCACTCGACGTGTGTGGTGCTGGCAACATATGGACAAAACCGTCGAAACTGTGGACGGACATGAGGTAGTGTATGCTGTTTGAAAGTACTATCAAGCTAAACTATCTGCACGTGCATGTGGTGGTACATGTTATCTAAAGAGACACGCGGAGAATTGCTTGAGGAAGATAACGGCTAGACGGAGGCCGGGCGAGGGCGTGCAGGCGTAGCTCAACTTCAACACCGACGATTCGGTAAGCACATGGGTATACAACGCCGACGTAGCTAGAGACGAAATTGCACGTTACATAGTTACGGAGGATCTTCCGCTTAGAACGGGTGAGAGCTCTAATTTTGAGAGAATGGTGCAACGTAGTTTTTGCCCGCAATACCAACATGTTAGTAGAAGAACAACTACATGTGATATTTGTAACACATTTACAAATAAACTAGAAATGTTAAAATAGACCTTTATGACACTTAGTTTTTCCTTTGCATTAACATCAGATATATGGACTTCCTCTCACCAAAGAACAACATATATTAGTGTTGTTGCGTACTACCTAGACGACGAGTACGTACTAAACAAAAGGGTCATAGGGTTTAGGCCAATATCGAGTCACACACCGGAGATGCTATCGCTACCCGTATAGTTGAGGTTGTTAATGATTTTAGAATAGAAAGTAGAATTATTTCCATTACTCTTGACAATGCATCATCTAACACAACGGCTATGGAGTATCTCTCACCGCACCTGGAGACTTATATTGGAGGTTTTGTACTCCACCAAAGGTGCGTATGCCATATTATTAATATCATTGTACAGGCAGGTTTGCATGTAATGAAACCTAGTTTGGAGGGCATACGTAGTGCTATCGATTTTATTACTAATTCACCTATAAAGTTTGCCCAGTTCTCAGAGTACTGCAAGGCCAACAATAAGAAACCAAGAAGATTCAACCTTGATATGAAGGTTAGATGGAACTCAACTTATACTATGCTGCATCGGTGCAAAGACTACGAGCACATTATCACTGTCTTCGTCAACAACAATAATGGTGAGGTATTGGTTAATGACGCGGATTGGGAAATTGCTAGTCATTTTTGTAATTTTTTAGAAATTTTTTACAATGCAACTAAACAATTATCCGGTGTGTACTACCCAACTTCTTGCTTAGTCATCGAGTGGCTTTGGCTTATCGCTAATGCTTTTAAAGAAAATAGAGGTAATTATATTTTACATCCCATTATAGAACCAATGGAGCAAAAAATTTTAAAATATTTTCAAGCTATTCCACATTTGTAATGTTTTGCTGTCATTTTGGATCCTCGGAGAAAATTTTCTGAATTGCAGGGCGCCTTCGAGAGAATAGGTAAGGCATTCGATCTTGATTTCTTCGAGGCCTATATTCATGTTTATAATGAGTTTTTCAGAGTTGTTGACAAATATTATAAGAAGTTTGGCACTAGAAGTGAAGCACGAAGATCTACCTCAACAACGCAACAAGCACGAGGCAGTTCGATCGCTTCAAACATGTGGAACAAGCTGAAAGGCAAGTCGTCTAGTTCGTCTTCCGAAACGCCGAGCAGGTCGTAATGGAATCCACGGGTAGAGATCAACCACTACATCGACGCGCCTTTCGTGGAGACCGAGCTTGACATGGATGAAGAAAATCAACTTAGCTTGCTTTTATGGTGGAAGAATAACCAACGTATTTACCCCGTGCTATCCCATTTCGCACAGGATGTACTTACAGTTCCAGTGTCCACTGTCTCGTCGGAATCCACTTTCAATTTGGTGGGGAGGATACTTGAGCCGAGGAGGTCGTCTCTCACACCTGAGATGGTTGAGGCAATTAGTATGCAGATGAGAGGACACAACATCAGCCAGAGGATCAGGAGATCACGGACACGGTAGCCGACTTTGATAATCTCAGCCTCGGGTAGTCTATGTATATAAACGTAGTTACTGTACTCTTTTCCTTACTGGGGGTACCCCACACCGCGGTGTAAGGTTTTTAACGAGGCAGTAACTCTGTACATGTTCAAGATTTAATAAAATTTACTTCTTTTTCTCCCAATATTTGTGTCCATTGTCATTGGTCTCACGCATTTAAATTGGTGGGGCATCTGTGATTTTTTTCTTTTTCCCACACATTAATTAGCTCATTTGTTAGAGAGATGATCCTGTCTGGCTATGGCTGCAGATAGCTTCTGTTTGGAATGTTTTAATATTGAGACACAAAGAATCCCTGTATGCTAGCCCTCCATATGCATGCAGCACGGCAATCGACATGCATAGGAGCATCGGTGTATGTGTGTGTGCATGCATGCATATTCCTTCTCTTGCCTGGTTGCTCCGAAGTGACATGGCTTTGCATGCTTGCTCAGTGCATGTACAATGAATAAAAGAAAGGCTAGCTCACTTGTAGACTCTAGCAGAGTACACACAAATGTTGTGCCTATGGCCATATGCTGGTCTTGCTGCCAGTGTCTTCAACATGGCGTTTGCTTAGTGCTTATCCATGCACCACCAAACATAACTAGTTCCCTTTGTTAAGTGAGTAAAAATGACTGAAAAATTCAGATAAAATTATTAAGAAAAAAATACTACTAGTCGTTCTTTGGTTTGCGATAATACTACTAATAACATCTTTCTATTTTATGACAATACTACTAGTAGTTTATAAGGCGTATTTTTTTTTACAATCAACTCCGTGCATCTTTGGATCCTTTCCTCTTCTCCCAATAGTGTAAATGGATCAGGCCTGGGTCGACACAGCACGAAGTAGGCACAAAGCGTAAATGGGCCGTGCCTGGGCTCCCCGAAGGCGAGCTAGGTCGGCATGGCCCAGCATGGAGGGCACGACGGGCCGTAGCGGCCTGGCACGGTTCTAGCATGAAGAATGATGGGTCCTTGCTGGGCCAACCTGGCACGACACGACGCCCACCTCTAGTTGGAGACCACGGCATAGCCAAAGTGTAACATCCCGAAAAATTCAAAAATAAATAAATAAATTGAAAAATTGAAATTAGATAAAATAAAAATTTAAGTTTGAAATATGATCTGGTTTTGAATTTTCACCTTTTCTGAATTTTCTTGGATTTTGGTCTTTAAGAAAATCAATTTTCTTGATTGAAAAATCTGTTTTCCACATAATGAAGACCAAAATCATATATAAAAATCCAAAGAAAATATATTTAATTCAAGGATAACTCCATAATCCTCCCAAAGAATTTTAGAAACATTTTAAAACATAAAAAACATTAATAAAATTATTTAAATTGATTGATATCCTCGTTTTCAACATGTGAAAACAAAAATCAACTAAATATAAAATATTGAAAAATCATATTTAAAATTCAGATTGTCTCCTGAATCTCCTTGCAAAATTATAAAGAAGTGTCAACAAAACTAAAATGTAAATTAAATAAAAAACATTGAATGGAGACTAACAACAGTATGCATGTCAGAATTTAATAAAAATATTTGATTAAGATAATCAATTGAAAATTTTATTTCATCATCCTCAGTGTCTTGGGAACCGACTTAAAAATTTTCAGAAAAATAAAAGCTATTTGTATTGTCTCAAAAATAAAAAATAATAGAAGAACAAAATAACTAACTAGATCAATGTCAGAATGTAACAAAAATTTCTAGATCTGATCATCTTCTGAAATTTTAATGGAAACCTTTAAATATCCATGGGATCACCCATAAAAATTGAAAATAAAATAGACTCCATCTTCATCCTCACAAAAATCAAGAACAGAGAGTGATAAATTATAATAGTCGCATTGTTAGAATTTTTAAAAATTATATGAGTCAAGTCCTGAGCTGAAATTTTTATAGAATAGTAAAAGTTGTCTCCATATCACTCAAAACAAATTTCAAAACGTTTAGGCAAGAAATGATCACTCATTTAATGTGAAGAACCTCACCTGTCCAAAGAAGAAGAACCTTAATGCTCTCAGTGTTACACTGACCAATAGGACCACATCCAGTTGACCCCACCTGGTAGTGAAGCATTGCTTGTCTTCTCCCTTAGCTCAGTGCTGGCTCAGCCCTGCCCAAATGCTGCCACGACAGAGTTTTGCCTCGGTTCCGTTGCCACGGGGAGCGAAAGTTGCGGCACCAACTTGGATCATCCGTAGAGCCACACTGCCATGACAAGATGGCCGCCATGCCCTGATACCATGTCATTTCTACCATGCCCTGCTACTCCTAGCATGGCCATGCCCTAGCGACCAAAAAATTTGTGTCGCCCACAAAGTCGTGCGCCGTTCACACCTCGGCTCCAGATGAAATGGCTGCGTTACACCGCCTCTCCCATCTATAAAAGGGCAGCCAAGGTTCACTGCCACCTCCCACGCCCCTCACGAAGCTTCATGGCCAGACCCCATCTTGGATTTGCCGCCCAAATACCGCCATTTCTAGTAAACACCAGGTGTTGAACCGAAATCCAATTCAAGAAAATCGGTTACCCCCCTTTCCAATTCATTCCACCCAAAGCCTCACCTCCATAACCTAAACACGATGCCACCTCAATTGGTAGCTCAAATCAACCGAAACATCACCACCACCATGTTCATCTTCTCCATGGCCGGTGCATTGTGGTACACCACTACGGCTACTCTCCCTCATAGACAATGGGCAAAATAGAAGTTCCCTTACACCACTGACACTCACCCTAGCCTCACCCGGGCAAAATTCCTCCTCCTCTTTCTTCTCCGGTGAACCACCTCCATGGCCACCGCATGCTCTCGATGGCGCTCTACTTCTGGCTACTCTTGAGTCACACCAACTTGTGCGCTGAAATCACTGTGGCCTGCTGGTACTCTCTCCGCCGTTGGCTGGCTGGCACCGCTGTTCTCTTGCCGCCGGCAAGGCTTCCCGACGCCCTCCCTTGCTTTGAGTCCCTGACCGGGGGGCTAACGTTGTCAGTCGACACATCCTGGATCCAGTTCAAATCAATGAAATGCACTTTCAAAACAAGAAGACGTATTTTTCTAATTTTAGGGTAATATCTCAAACCAACCATTACTCAAACCTTCATAACTTTTGCATCCTTAGTCTATATCAAATAAAATAAATTTCTAAATTCATATAAAAATCATTATTTTTCTGAATATGTAAAAATATTTATTTTTGAATCATAGTGTGAAATATTTGAATTAAAATTTGAATAAAACCCTAATATGGACACTATTTCAAATATGAAAACCATAACTCCTAAAATAATAAAATAAATTTCTACATGTACCTGAGACCATAAGTGACCCATTTCTACAAAAATATTTAGGGTTAAATTAAAATTTTAAATAGGTTGTTTTCTAATGCGTAGAAAATCAAATAAGCTATAATTAATGCATACAAATTCAAAATAGGGAACAACAAATTCCTAGACCTAATTTTGACCATTACAACCCTATTCATACAAAAAATATTTTATATTTGGTTTATTTTAAACTAAGTTTATAAAAGACTTTAGGTCTAGGTACATGTATATAACCAATAGCACAAATAAATGCTTATATAAAAGAAACCATTATGTAAACACTCCATAGGTCCAAATCATCTAACCCGACAAATATAACTAATGTTTAACTTAGTTTGAACCAAGTTCCCAAATAGCTTTGTCTCCCATGTACAAAAGATAAACATATACATATCTTTCACAAATAAATAATGATAGGTGTAAAACCAGTTGGTATATGCTCTATAGGACTAGGCCACCCGATACTATAGAAATCATTACGATTAGTCATAGTTTGCACTTAACCCCTTAATAGAAACATGCTTTCATATAATATAGTATAAAAAATATAAACAAATGTATATATATATAAATAGATTGTCACAAATAAATGTTAGATCGTAAAGGACCAATGTTAAAACATTCCTAAGGCCATCTCAATCTGCAAAAAGATTTATTGTTTGGTTTTAGTTTGAATTAAGTTCATATAGATTTCATTTTCTATGCACATAAAAACTAAAACATTGATAACAATCGCAAAAAAAGTTAAAACACACAAGATCAGTTTCAAGATGCTTCTAAGGTCAAGACCGGCTAACGCTACAAAAATGGATATATGTATATGTAAGTTGCATTAGCAAATCCAAAAAGAAATCAAACTTCTTATAACATAAACTTTAAAAATACATAAAATTAGGAAATGAATACAATATCACAAATAAACACTATGAAGGACTGAAATGGCGATCAGAGGAGGGGGAGGGGTGAATGATCGAAAATAAAATTTTCCCACTCAACGATCAAAGCAAGCCCACAGACAATTCAATCAAAAGGAGCAAAAGAAATGGAGGAAGTTTTCCTACATGTCCGGTTTGACCGGATTGATTCCGGTAGCACCAGAATCCAGTATAACTACATGAAGGGCGGTATGACTAAGCTCAAGGACAGCAGGAAGAACAGAGCTAAGAACAACACGAACTCAAAAGCTAATTTGAGGAATCTTTTGATCGGCTGGACAAAAATTCACGAAGCTTCGTAGATGTGATCCTAAGGATGTCAGGAACTTATTCCAACCTTAAATCGCAAGGATTGACATCAAAATTCTGACCTTTTTCACTTTGAAGGAAGAACACACCAAGTTTGAGCAAAACTCGAGAATTTGATCTTGGACTTGCTCGTGGGGTTTTGATGATCAAGATGATCATGGATAACTTCCCACACATCACAGCAAGTAAGAACACAAGTCCAAAAACCCCTCAAACACGATCTAGAAGAATGATTCACTTAAGTATACAAGTTCGGTTTCTTGCAAGAAAGAACACAAGATTTGCCTAGACGATTGGGATATGGTCTGAAGAAGAATCATTCATGAATCATACGTCCTCAGCACAAGATCCACAAGCATTTAGAAGGAGGGGAGGCAAACCCAAATGAGCAAGAAAATAAATTGCAGAATTTAACTACTGAATTTAAATGCGTAAAGTAAATTCAAGCATAAGAGAAAGTAATTTGCATTTCTGGAAGGGAGATTTACAAAGCCTCACAACAAAGTGGGCAAAAAGCTCAAAGGAGCCAAAACCTCAAAAACCTTCAAGAGGAGGAAGGCTACTCCTCCCCCTCTATTTATACTACTCTTGAGTCACCCTCCACCCTTGGATGAGTTCCTTTTACCCTAAAGATCACCATCAAAGGCTAAGAATGACTCTCACTCACACACACATACTAACTAGACCTGCTACTTTGTCACCTAGACCGTGATCCGATGGCCCTCCATTGATCCGAGTAGCTCCTAGCTAGTATCTCAACCATTCCTTGTCTTCTAGGTTTGCAGCGACTCCGCCTCCGATCATCTTTTAGCGATCCTCGATCGTCTGGACCTCCTGCGCACCTCGCCTAGTCCCGATCATCCTCCACCTCACCATGATCTAGAACCGTCGTCCTGCAACCATCAAAAACAAGGAAAACCCATCACATAGCAAAGTCCAACAAAGATATGCAATCATCACCCAATTGCATCGTTCAACAGCACTACCGACCACTGTATCGACTTCATCGGGTTGCCATCATTGAGTAGGATCCTCGCTCGAGTAGAAACTCGACCACTGTTTCGACCGCACTGAGTGATCGACCACATGTCAAAGTCGATACCTATTCTATCAACCTGTCAGGACCCGAATATGCAAATTCGGACCCTTTGTGTATACTGCACTAGTCCAGGGTCACGCTAGTGCACATAGGCTCAACATAGATGAATATCACAATCATACACAGCGAAAACATTATGAAAGACATCATATATTAATTAATACCCGTTGAATGACCTTATGGTCAACTTACATGACTATGCTTCGCAAGGCTGAATAACAAATTAAACTGTAGCGGAATGAAAATGTAGATAAACCTCCCAGTATACCATAGGCAACTGACAAGGCTCTCACCCTAAACATTCATCTCCTTCTGGTACATCTCCACCAGTATTGGTGTAGACTCCTCAACTGATGATATTGTTGTGGGCAAGGGTGAGTACTTAAAGCACTCAACAAGTTGTGCACAGAATGCAACTCTAACATAGCTATATGCAAGGCTTATTCCAAAAGAATGGCTAATATGGATCTTTTGCAATAAGAAGCATTTATTGTAACACCCTAAATTTTGCTCTAATTTAAATTTTGGAGTATTTTTGTTTTTTGAGAATTTTTGGGAATTTATTGAAATTTATTTGGAGTTATTCAAATATGGCCTTTCTTGAATTTCAATAAATTCGTGCAAAATTTTATACAAAGTTTTATTGAAAATATTTTATTTGAGTTCCAAATAGTTCAAAGTAATTTCTGGAATTTTTCTAGAATTTTTCTGCTATTTTAAAAGCCTAAATGATTTAATTGAATTTCTAGAATAATTTCAAATGAAAAAGGTTTTAAAAACGGCTATGAACAGTAATGGGCCGAGCCCGCTACTGTGCGCGCCGCCGGCCCAACCGCGACGAAACCCTAGATGCCGCCCGCTCGAGCCGTCCGATCGGAATCCCGCGACTTGCGCCACGTCGTCCGAACGCATGCGCCGTCGGATCATCGCCGCGCGGACGTCCAGGATTGGGCCACGTCGCTTCGTCCCCGCGAGATCGCCGGAGGAACGTGGGCGTTGATGGCCGTGATTTCCGTCGGCAGTTTCGCGCACGTCGAGGCCCTATTTAGTGCGCCGCTGCCACCCGCGTGTCGCGCACTCCTAGACGCGTCTGTAGCCCTAGCGCACGCCTCCCGAAACGCCTCCGTTTGCCCGCCGTAGCTCGCCTTAGTTGCCGCACCACTCCGCCGTTGTTTTTGCTTCCTCTCGTCGTCGTCCGAGCCGCTCCGCCGTGCTCCGACCCCGTCCCGAGTTCACCGAAGCAAGCCGCGTCGAGTGGACCACTTCTTCACGCCAGAGAAGCCCCGTAGCGCCGCGTTGCACGTCGTCTTTTTCCTCTCCGGTGAGATCTACGCCGCCGCGACATCACCGCCAGCCGAGCTTCGTCCACCGTCCGATCGCCGTCGAACGCACCAGATTCGTCCACGTCGCCATCTAACAGTAATCCTCATCTTCACTTTTCAGCCGTCAGATTTAATCAACGGTTTAGATTGCTTTGATTAGTTTCACGTTAGTTTATCTCAGCCGTTAGATCTAGATCGTAGGGTTTATATCTAGCCGCGTAAGGTCAAGGTCATAGCCGTCGGATGTGCGCCGGTCGCCTTGGATCGCACCGCGTGTCGCGCCGCAGTAGGCCAGAGCCGAAAGCCTTGGCTCATCTCGGCCGTCCATTTTGAATCAGGCGGATGAGATCGCACAGCGCATCGGGCCAGTCCCGTGTTGACGCGTGACGCGCGGAAATCAAGTAGTCGATCTTGCCGTTTACGCCGACGTCGCGATTAATCATGACCGCTCGATCCGATCCGAGGGTCACGGGAAGCCACGCGGGGGCTCTGCGGTGATGAGGCGAAGAGTCGATGAATCTCGGCCGCTCGCTTAAATCGGACGGACGAGATTGAATTAGTTTTTGGCTAGCTGTGTTGCGCCTCGTGTCGCCATAGGATTGGTCCAAATTGTCGTGCTAACGTCGCTGCTACGCCACTTGGCGACGAAAGCACGATGTCACCAGTCCACGGTGGACCAGAGCCGAACCGTGGACCCCGTCCAAAGACCAGAGCGACGTGGCAGCCTCAGGGCTTGCCACGTGTCATGCTGACGTCATAAATAATTTTATATATAAAAATATTTCGACCGAAATTCATTTCTGTGCTGACGTCATAAATGCGAAATTTCAGTATAGAAATATTTTGGAAAAATGGGATTTCTTAATTTCTGTATTTTCAGATTTTATTCAAATTTCAAATGACTATAACTTTTGCATTTTAATTCGGATTTGGGTGATTCAAATTTCTAAAAATTCATAAAATTATGATCTATTTAATGATGAATTTTATTTGAATTTTTGAAGTCATCTAGTCTTCTGTATTAGCTATTTATTGCATATTTTGTTTATACGCGTAGACGCAAATTTGCCGGAAAGTTTCGAGGAAGATTTCGTCGCTCAAGACCAAGCTTCGGAACACGACCAGTAACTCTTTGAAGGCAAGTGATGCTTTGATCATTTTGATCCTAGATTTTAAAAGTGTAATTTATGCTTTGAAATTATGCATGCTAATTTATTTAAAATGAATTTAAATTAAATTGGGATAATGTAGTTAATCAACCCATTTTGTTATGTCACCTTGAAATGATTAATTGTATGCCCTAAATCATTGTCACCCTAAGTTGATTGTACTGGTTGGATAATAATATGATGCCAACACGGGAGGCTAGACCGTGAGTAGATGCCTAGCCTTGCAACGAGTCATGAATGATCTTTCGGAAAAATGCTACAATATTGACTAATGGAATATGGAATGTATTTTGGAAGTGGTGTGATATTGCCACATGATGGAATTGAAGTATGGAGACCTGTGTGGTTCCATACCGATGTTGAGTTATTGCTGGCATGTGTTGCACAAAAATCAACTGGGTGGGAAATGATTTAGACTAGGGCAAGTGGCAAGAGGCTGTGTGCCTGGTGGGCCTGTGTGGCATTGGGTTGTTGAGCGTTGTGAGTTTGTGTGCTACAATGGGCTGTGTGCCACTTTTGAGTGTTGGAAGTCTTGCCTTGGTCAGTTAAGGACTTCACCTTGCAAGCCTTTGATCTGAGTCACCCGTACAACCACATGTCTGATATGGGACAGACCTAGTTGATTAGGGTTCTGACATCTTTCCTCTGATACCTCGGGGTGACAGTGCACGGGGGTGTATCTGTACGGGGGAGCGTACCTGTGCTACGGCTTGGTGCCCATCCAACGGTGATTGACCTGTCCTATGCTTCGGCTCTGTGTGAGGGAAGTGATAGTGAGGGTAATACCGGAGAGCTTCATTGGGTAAGGTAGAAGTTCCTGAAAAGCTTTGTTACGGACAATCACCTGTGTGGTGAGCGGCTGTATCTTGTGGGTAAAGTGTACAACCTCTGCAGAGTGTCAAAACTATTCGAATAGCCGTGCTCACGGTATTGAGCAATGCTCGGGGATTACAGTCAAGGGTTAGATCTTCGAAATTTAAAAATGTGGATTGGGTGGTTGTGTGACAATGTTAAATATGAACTGTTAAGGCTGTGTGCCAAGAATCTTCGAAGAAAAACCATTTGAAGAAATTAGTATTACTTATAACTGTTTCACTGCTTTAATCTAAATAAGATACTGGTTTAAAAATGCTGTTTGATGCAAAAGAACCATTTAAGCCAATCCTTTGGAATAAGCTTTGCATATAGTAATAGCGCCGCATTCATGCATTACTTGTTGAGTGCCTTGTGTACTCATCCCACCTTGCTTATCAACCCCAACATCGGTGGAGGAGTCTACACCAAAGTGGGAGGAGGAGTACATGGAGGATCCGAGCAACTAGGGGCAAACCCGATCGATTGCTCGTGGCAAGATGAAGGCTTCCACGATATTTATTTATGTTCTGCTGCTATTTTTTTACTCTGAATAATGTAAGCCCTGCGTGGCTAATTTATCTGTAAGGAGACCATAAGGTCGAACAACTCGGTTTATATAAATGTTTGCACTATTTATTGTTATATCGTTGTGAATTTTTGTGATGTGCAACCCTGTAAGACAGTGTGTGCTAGCGTGATCCTGGACTAGCACAGAATACACAGAGGGTCCGGATTTGCAGATTCGGGTCCCGACAGAGGTGGTATCAGAGCAGGTTAACTGTAGGACTTGACCCTAGTTTGGTTGTACCTAGGAGGGTAAAACTATTTTCTAAAAACCTAATCAACTTGAGCAAGAATATCAATGAAATCTTGACTTATCTCTTCTCCCTTGTTTCATACCTATGCTGAATTTTTATGATTATTTTCTGTTTAATTTAAACAAGGTATTTTTGGCAGATGAGGATGATCCACACCTACGGAGAGCGCACCGGAGGATACGCCACGGAGTTATGGCGTATGATGCAGTTGCTCGGAGGTTTTGACAGACCACTTTATCGAGGGACTACGGTGGTACGGGCAGGACTTGACATCGCCTGGGATGTCAAGGTCACAGTGTATGCTCGGGAGAGGACGAGGGCGAGCCGTCCTATCTACATCACGGTCAGGAGGTCTTCTTTTGAGGCCGGGATCCAGGAGATGGCGCGTCAGGCGATGCGGCAGATTGCCCGTACCTACTCTGCAGAGTTGGAGGGCACACCGTCTTTCGGCATCATCCGCGCCGAGACAGTCAATACAACAGGATGGAAATCTTGGAGGAGGACGCTACGATCACCCACCTGGCGAGGTATGTTATCGCCCAGGAGGATGCCTTGGATGAGGCAGTCCAGGAGCTACAGAGGACCCGCGACGAGGTCATGGAGGCGAGGATCCAACTGCGGGAGGGCTTAGCTCACTCCATGCAGAAGATCCAGGAGTTGGAGATGGCTCTGTATGGACCCGAGCCTGTGCCAGTCCTGGAGTTACACGATCCAGATCCGGAGGAGCAGGCAGAGGCACCAAGCACGAGATCGAGCGGCCGGGACGGCCAGAGGTCGATGGGGTCTTTTGCACCAGTGCGCAGATGTCATCGAGACCGCTTGCCCGATGCGAGCACTCACGGTGTATGCTCCGGGGGAGCCACAGCCGGGTTGGCTCGATGAGTGATCGAGTCTAGCCGAGGGTAGTGTCGAGACTCGAATGTTTGAGTCGCGTCTTTTTCTTCAGAGTCACCATTAGGTGTGAGTCGTCATAGAGTCCTATGTTTGCTTACTTGCTTTTGGTTGTGAGTGTCTCGTATGTGTTGCATTGTCCTTAGGCACTTGTGAGCAACCATACTGCTTTATATTATATCAATAAAGTGGCTAAATAATTTAAGTTACACCTGTTTCCCCCACATAAGTTCTTTTACTCGTCTATGCTTTCTTCTTTTCTTAACCTTGGAAGTTTGCAATGATGGTGAGGACTCGTGGAAATGTTGGAGCCAGTGAGCGGAGCTAATCAGTGACAACCAGAATGAGGAACCAATCCCTCAACCGTCGCAAGTCGATATGCAGAACCTGGGAGCCTTCCTGACTGCCCAGACTCAACTTATGAACACAATGGTTCAAACCATGCGGCAGATATCCAATCAAGCTGCTGCGAAATGTTCAACCTGGGGGTATCCATGGACCACACCCTACTCAAGGTTATGCGAGTTTATGCGAACTCGTCCACCTACCTTCTCGAACAACGCCAATCCATCGAGGCGGACGATTGGCTAAGGACAATCGAAAGGAAGCTGCACATTACCCAGTGTATGGGACATGAGAGGGTACTCTATGCCTCTCATCAATTCAAGGAACCGCCGCAGAATGGTGGGAAAACCTGCGCGACTCATGAGGACCCACAGAGTATCACGTGGGAGAATTCACCTCGACCTTCCGCGATTACCATGTACCCGAGGGTATCATGGATCTTAAAAAGGAGGAATTTCGGAGCCTCAAGCAGGGCGGCCAGTCAGTGGTCGATTAACTGAATAAGTTCGCACAACTGGCACGTTACGCACCGAAGGACGTGGCTACGGATAAGACCAGACAATCCCGCTTCATGAAGGGATTGAATGCAGGGTTGCAGGTGGGACTGATCACCCACACATTCCCTAACTTCCAAGAGCTAGTTAACAAAGCTCTTATCTTGGAGGACAAGCGCCGAGAGTTGGATGACAACAGAAAGCGCAGAATGGCGCAACAAGGAGGTCGTCAAGGCCAGCAGAGGCAAAGGACGGCACCCAACAATTCATCCGGTACCAGCCCAGAGGCAATGACCGGGCACCACTGCCGGCAAATCGCCTAGTGGGCCAGAATGCCTGACTCCAACCGAATCGTAGCGCATGGAGGAACCTCTCGAGGCAGCGGGAAGGCGTTGCTATCATCGCAATGAATCGGGCATTTGCCAATAAGCGCCCTAAGAAGGAGGTGTCACCCGGTCCGCTTTAACCTAGGGAACACACCGCAAGGACTCTGCACCAATCGTGAACGCGGGGCATTAATAAAGAAGAAACCCATCCCAAGGAACCGCATGGGGCGAGTCAACCACATTACAGCGGATGAAGTCGAGCGCCACGGACGTTGTACTGGGTAAGTTCCTAGTAAACTTAGTACCAACTACTGTTTTATTCGATTCCGGAGCTTCGCATTCTTTTATTTCCCGAGATTTTGCGGTTCAAAGTGATTTGGATATAGTGAATCTTAAATGTGTGCTTATAGTTCAATCCCCTGGATCAGAACTCCGATCTAAAGTAGGATGTTCTAGGGTAAGACTAATAATTAATGGAGTTGAGTTCCTAGCGAACTTAATCGTCCTTAATACCCAAACCCTGGATGTTATCCTGGGAATGGATTGGTTAACCAAACACAAGGTAGTCTTTGGATCATGAAAAAGAGTCATATCGGTCGAGAGCCCGGGATGGAAAGAAGATTGAATTTGAAGCAAAATCAGTATGAGATGGACAATTAATGGTCAACATCATGAAGATTGACAGCTTGGAGGAAGTTTCCATAGTCAATGAATATCCGGATGTTTTCCCAGAGGATTTACCCGGAATGCCGCCAGATAGAGATATCGAGTTCGTGATAGAGCTTATTCGAGGACAGCTCAATAGCTAAGAGACCTTACAGGATGTCCACGGAGGAATTGGTGGAAATGAAGAAGCGATTGAAGAGCTGCTGGAAAAGGATTTATAAGACCTAGTTCATCGCCATGGGAGCACTGTCTTGTTCGTCAAGAAGAAGGGCGGGAGTTTTAGGATGTGTATAGACTATCGTGCACTTAATGATGTGATGATAAAGAATAAGTATCCGCTACCGGGATCGGCGATCTTTTGATCGATTGCGGGAGCGAGAATCTTCTCAAAATTGACCTCCGATCGGATACCATCAATTGAAGATCCGATCGAGGATATTCAAGACGCATTTTCTTCAAGATATGGACACTATGAGTTTACAAGTGATGTCTTTTGGCTTGACAAATGCACCAAATATTTCATGAACTTAATGAATAAGTTTTTATGGAATATTTGGATAAGTTCGTTGTCGTGTTCATAGATGATATTCTTGTCTATTCCAAGACAAGAGAAGAGCACGCCGAACATTTGAGGCTAGTCCTTGATAAATTGAGGAACAACGATTGTTTGCAAAATTTAGTAAATGTGACTTACGGAAGAATAAGGTTGAATTTCTTGGACACATAATGACAATGAAGGAGTTGCGGTAGATCCAAAGAAAGTGGAAACGGTTTTGCATTGGGAGTAACCAAGACGGTAACCCAAATCAGTAGTTTCCTTGGAATGGCGAGGATATTACCGTCGATTCATCGAAGGATTCTCTACGATTAAGCGAGACCTCTTACGCAATTGTTGAAAAAGGAAAAGAAATTCTTATGGACACCGGAGTGTGAGAAGAGTTTTCGGAGTTGAAGAAAAGATTAACATCGGCTTTGTCTTAGTTTTACAGACGTTCATCAAGGCTTCGACATCTATTGTGATGCATCGCGTCGGAGGTTGGGATGCGTGTTGATGCGAGCAGAAGGTAATTGCCTATGCATCGAGGCAATTGAGACCACATGAAGAGAACTATCCGACTCATGATTTGGAATTAGTTGCCGTAGTGCATGCCCTAAAAATATGGCGTCATCATCTCATCGAAATAGATGTGAAGTGTATCACGATCATAAAAGTCTTAAGTATATCTTCACGCAAGCTGACCTAAATATGAGGCAAAGAAGATGGTTAGAGTTAATCAAGGATTATAACGTGGGAATTCACTACCATCCTGGTAAAGCCAACGTGGTGGCAGACGCCTTGAGCAGAAAGAACCACAGTGTAAACATGCTGTTGGAAACAAGTCAGGCAGAATTGTGTAAGGATTTCCAGAAATTAGAACTGGAAATGGTACCAGAAGGATTTGTAGCAACCTTGGAAGTAAAACCTACCTTGGAAGACCAGATCAGGGAAGGGCAGAAAAATGATGACAAAATCAAGAGGATTAAGTCTAAAATGGATGCAGGCAAGGCAAAGGATTTCAAGCTGGATGAGCAAGGCACTATGTGGTTTAAAGAGTGCATTTGTGTGCCGAATAAGAAAGAGCTCAAACAGTTAATTTTGGAAGAAGCCCATGACTCCAAGTACTCAATTCATCCAGGAAGTGCGAAAATGTATCAAGATTTAAGGGAAAGATTTTGGTGGCCAAACATGAAGCGGAAGTCGCGAATCGTTGCATTATGTGACATATGCCAAAGAGTCAAAGCTATGCACGAGACCAGCGGGGCTATTACAACCCTTAAAGATACCCGAATGAAAATGGGAAGAAATTGGTATGGATTTCATAACCGGGTTGCCCAGAACCCAAGGTGGATATGATTCCATATGGGTCATAGTGGATCGCTTAACTAAAGTTGCACATTTTATACCGGTAAAGACCACTTATTCTGGGGACCGGTTAGCGGAACTTTATATGGCAACAATCATCTGTTTTCACGAAGTACCGAAGAAGATAGTGTCGGACAGAGGTACCCAATTTACCTGGAGTCAGAAGGTTCCACACAAAAGGGAAGCTCGCACCCAGATATGTTGGGCCGTTCAAGATCTTGAGCCGCAGAGGTGAAGTTGCATATCGGTTGGAGTTACTGCAGCTTTGGCGAGTGCATGATGTATTTCATGTATCATAGTCAAGAAGTGTCTTGAGTCTGGAAGAGCAAACACCGTAGAGGCAATCGAGCCGCAAGAAGATCGACTTAGAAAGAACATCCGATGAAGATTACGGACATAATGGACGGAGAGACAAGGAACAAGTCAGCAGCGTTCTGCGAGTTCGATGGAGCAACCATTCGGAAGTGAAGCCACGTGGGAGCGTGAAGATCTCAAGAAGGAGTTTCCTAACCTATTTACGTAGACGACCACAATCTCTGGGATGAGATTACATTAAGGGGAGGTTTGTAACACCCTAAATTTTGCTCTAATTTAAATTTTGGAGTATTTTTGTTTTTTGAGAATTTTTGGGAATTTATTGAAATTTATTTGGAGTTATTCAAATATGTCCTTTCTTGAATTTCAATAAATTCATGCAAAAGTTTATACAAAGTTTTATTGAAAATATTTTATTTGAGTTCCAAATAGTTCAAAGTAATTTCTGGATTTTTTCTGCTATTTTAAAAGCCCCAAATGATTTAATTGAATTTCTAGAATTATTTTAAATGAAAATGGTTTTAAAAACGGCTATGAGCGATAATGAATGGCCGAGCTTGTCATCGCGCGCACGCCCAATCACGACGAAACCCTAGATGCCGCCCGCTCGAGCCGTCCGATCGGAATCCTGCGACTGCCGTTGCGCCACGTCGCCCGAACGCATGCGCCGTCGGATCATCGCCGCGCGGACGTCCAGGATTGGGCCACGTCGCTTCGTCCCCGCGAGATCGCCGGAGGAACGTGGGCGATAATGGCCGTGATTTCCGTCGCCAGTTTCGCGCACGTCGAGGCGTTATTTAGTGCGCCGCTGCCACCCGCGTGTCACGCACTCCTAGGCACGTCTGTAGCCCTAGCGCACGCCTCCCGAAACTCCTCCGTTTGCCCGCAGTAGCTCGCCGTAGTTGCCGCACCGCTCCGCCGTTGTTTTTGCTTCCTCTCATCGTCGTCCGAGCCGCTCCGCCGTGCTCCGTCCCCGTCCCGAGTTCACCGAAGCAAGCCGCGTCGAGTGGACCACTTCTTCATACCGGAGAAGCCCCGTAGCGCCGCGTTGCACGTCGTCTTCTTCCTCTCCGGTGAGATCTACACCGCCGCGACATCACCGCCAGCCGAGCTTCGTCCACCGTCCGATCGCCGCCGAACGCACCAGATTCATCCACGTCGCCATCCAACAGTAATCCTCATCTTCACATTTCAGCCGTCGGATTTAATCAACGATTTAGATGTCTTCGATTAGTTTCACGTTAGTTTATCTCAGTCGTTAGATCTAGATTGTAGGGTTTATATCTAGCCGCGTCACGTCAACGTCATAGCCGTCGGATGTGCGCCGGTCGCCTTGGATCGCGCCGTGTCGCGTCGTAGTAGGCCAGAGCCGAAAGCCTTGGCTCATCTCGGCCGTCCATTTTGAATCAGGCGGATGAGATCGCACCGCGCATCGGGCCAGTCCCGTGTTGACGCGTGACGCGCGGAAATCGAGTCGATCTTGCCGTTTACGCCGGCGTCGCCCGGATTAATCATGACCGTTCGATTTGGATCCGAGGGTCACGGGGAAGCCACGTGCGGGCTCTGCGGTGGAGATGAGGTGAAAGGTCGAATGAATCTCGGCCGTTCGTTTAAATCGGACGGACGAGATTGAATTAGTTTTTGGCTAGCTGTGTTGCGCCGCGTGTCGCCATAGGATTGGTCCAGCAGTCGTGCTAATGTCAGTGCTTGCATCACTTGGCGCACGAGCACAGTGCCGCCAGTCCACGGTGGACCAAAGCCGAACCGTGGACCCCGTCCATAGACCAGAGTGGCGTGGCGACCTCGGGGCTTGCCACGTGTCATCTTGGCGTCGCTGATGTCATAAATATTTTTATATATAAAAATATTTCGGCCGAAATTCATTTCTGTGCTGACGTCATCATGATGCAATGCTGACGTCATAAATGCGAAATTTCAGTATAAAAATAATTTGGAAAAATGGGATTTCTTAATTTCTGTATTTTCACATTTTATTCAAATTTCAAATGACTATAACTTTTGCATTTTAATTCGGATTTGGGTGATTCAAATTTCTAAAAATTCATAAAATTATGATCTATTTAATGATGAGTTTTATTTGAATTTTTGAGGTCATCTAGTCTTCTGTATTAGCTATTTATTGCATATTTTGTTTATACGCGTAGACGCAAATTTGCCGGAAAGTTTCGAGGAAGATTTCGTCGCTCAAGACCAAGCTTCGGAACACGACCAGCAACTCTTTGAAGGCAAGTGATGCTTTGATCATTTTGATCCTGGATTTTAAAAGTGTAATTTATGCTTTGAAATTATGCATGCTAATTTATTTAAAATGAATTTAAATTAAATTGGGATAATGTAGTTAATCAACCCATTTTGTTATGTCACCTTGAAATGATTAATTGTATGCCCTAAATCATTGTCACCCTAAGTTGATTGTACTGGTTGGATATTAATATGATGCTAACACAGGAGGCTAGACCGTGAGTAGATGCTTAGCCTTGCAACGAGTCATGAATGATCTTTCGGAAAAATGCTACAATATTGACTAATGGAATATGGAATGTATTTTGGAAGTGGTGTGATATTGCCACATGATGAAATTGAAGTATGGAGACCTGTGTAGTTCCATACCGATGTTGAGTTATTGCTGGCATGTGTTGCACAAAAATCAACTCGGTGGGAAATGATTTAGACTGGGGCAAGTGGCAAGTGGCAAGAGGCTGTGTGCCTGGTGGGCCTGTGTGGCATTGGGTTGATGAGCGTTGTGAGTTTGTGTGCTACAATGGGCTGTGTGCCACTTTTGGGTGTTGGAAGTCTTGCCTTGGTCAGTTAAGGACTTCACCTTGCAAGCCTTTGATCTGAGTCACCCGTACAACCACATGTCTGATATGGGACAGACCTAGTTGATTAGGGCTCTGACATCTTTTCTCTGATACCTCGTGGTGGCGATTGCGGGGGTGTATATCATGCGGGGAGCATACGTACTCGGCTTGGTGCCCATCCAACGGTGATTGACCTGTCCTATGCTTCGGCTCTGTGTGAGGGAAGTGATAGTGAGGGTAATACCGGAGGGGTTCATTGGGTAAGGTAGAAGTTCCTGAAAAGCTTTGTTGTGGACAATCACCTGTCTGGTGAGTGGCTGTATCTTGTGGGTAAAATATACAACCTCTGCAGAGTGTCAAAACTATTCGAATAGCCGTGCTCATGGTATTGAGCATTGCTCGGGGATTACAGTCAAGGGTTAGATCTTCGAAATTTAAAAATGTGGATTGGGTGGCTGTGTGCCAATGTTAAATATGAACTATTAATTTGTGTGCCAAGAATCTTGAAGAAAAACCATTTGAAGAAATTAGTATTACTTATAACTGTTTCACTGCTTTAATCTAAATAAGATACTGGTTTAAAAATGTTGTTTGATGCAAAAGATCCATTTAAGACAATCCTTTGGAATAAGCTTTGCATATAGTAATAGCGCTACATTCTGTGCATTACTTGTTGAGTGCCTTGTGTACTCAACCCACCTTGCTTATCAACCCCAACATCAGTGGAGGAGTCTACACCAGTGTGGGAGGAGGAGTACATGGAGGATCCGAGCAACTAGGGGGCAAGCCCGATCGATTGCTCGTGACAAGATGAAGGCTTCCACGATATTTATTTATGTTCCGCTGCTATTTCTTTACTCTGAATAATGTAAGCCCTGCGTGGCTGATTTATCTGTAAGGAGACCATAAGGTTGTACAACTCGGTTTATATAAATGTTTGCACTATTTATTATTATATCGTTGTGAATTTCTGTGATGTGCAACCCTATAAGACTGTGTGTGCTAGCGTGATCCTGGACTGGCACAGAATACACAGAGGGTCCGGATTTGCAGATTCGGGTCCCGACATTTATGAACAAGTATGATGAATAGATTGTAAAGATAGTAAAACAAATAACAGTAAATAGTAATTTCAACATTTCTCAAGTAAACCAAGTTTCCAATCCTAAGTAAAATTTCCAACCTCTAATGGCAACAAGCCATCCCAACCAAGTTTCCATTGAATTAAACCAACCCTTGACTATAATTCTCGAGCTATGCTCAATACTGCGAGCAAGGCTATCCGAATATATTTACACTCTGTAGAGGTTATGCACTTTACCCACACTACATGATCGTCTCTTGTTGCCATGCAATTAACACACTTCCTTTGGTGTCTCGGCGGAGAGATTATGAAAAAGCCTTTACAATGCTCTGGCTTAACCCAGTACTACTAGCTAAGGTTTCAACACTGGTAGGTCTGGTTACCATATCAAGGGCCCCCTCTTGCGCCATGTGAGGACTAGTTACCACAACTCGGGACTCACACCGCCATTGATAGTACCAAAGCTAAGACATTTCAAGTTAATTAGCTAGGCTGTCCCATACCAGACATGTGGTTGCATGATTGACTCAGGTCAAAGGCTTGCAAAGTTAAGTCCTTAAGATGATCGAGGCAAGACTTCCACATACCCTCTGCTATTCAGCCCACCTTGGCACACTTGCCCTAATCTAAGTGGTTACCACCCCAGTTGATTACCAGGCACCACGTGCTACCAACAAGTCAACATCGTTGCATGACATCCCTCGTCACTACAACTCAATATCATTGTGTGACAACACCTAACACATCAATTCATTAACATGTTCCATATTCCATTAGTCAAGATTAAACATTGATGATTCAAGTACATGTGATGACGTGGCATGGCTAATCAACTAACACGGTCTAACCACCCCATGTTGATTTTATTATTAACCATCATGGCGTACAAATGACAAGGTAGGGTGTAGATCAAATTGGTAGATTAGCTAGGTTCCAATCTAATTTGAAACAATTATATACATGAAATAATATGTAACAGGGTAAAACAACATAGCAGTTTTATAAACATGGGTTCAACATGATTAAAGCACAACTTGCCTTTATAAAAGCCCTTGTTGTTGCTCTGGACCTTGGTCTTGAGTCAGTGTATCTTCCTCGGATGCGTCGCATAATTCAACGTCTACGTGAAACGAGAGAGACCACAAAATAAACACCAAAACAGAGAACAAATAAACTCCAAAAATTAAATAAAATTCACCATTAAATAGATCTCAATTTTATAATTTTTTAGAGATTTGAATCACCTCAATCAGAGCTCGTATGAGGGAGAACGGGCTCGTGGAAGATTCAAAAATTATAAAAATCAGAAAATTGAAAATCAAATAATAAACCGTATTATTTTTCTACTGAAAAATCGCATTTATGACGTCAGCATGACCTCATGATGATGTCAGCACTGAAGCTTTTCTGGTTGAATTATTTTCCAATGGAAAATTCCGATTATGACGTTAGCCCTAACCCGAGCCAACCAAACCATGACACGTGTCCTCAGTCTGTGGACTCAGTCCACCGCCCGTACCAGTTCACCATGGACCCAATCCACAGAGACTCGGTGCCCAATCCCGACATGCGGTGCAACCCGATTAGCTCCAGCATGCGGTGCTATCTACCCTGCACGAGATGGATCGAATGGCTATGGATCTCGCGCGACGTGGCACTACCTCAACCGATCGATCTTAATCTAACGGCTCACCTTACCGATGGAGTTCACTGATGATACGACTACGTGGTTTGATCTCGGGCGTTGGTTGATGATCCGTCAGTCGGCAAAGCTTCAACCCAGCTATGGCGGCGAGATCTTCAATGGACTTGGAGAAGACGACCTTGACGATGGTGTTTCGGCGATAGAATGATGACGAGAGACGATGGGCTTGGTGCGGCGCGACACGGAGATCCCAGATCTGGAACCGATTCGGCAGCTCTCGACTCTATGGCAGCGAAAGATGAAGAAAACCACGACGACGCAACCACGAACTTCGACGAGCTAGCGAGCTTCAACGGCGATCTCTCTAGCGACGACGCTTGAGGGAAAAGATGCGCGAGCTCAAGGCGATCCTTGGAGACCAACCTACCTTTAAATAGCGCCGGTTACCGTGTAAAAACTGAAGCTCTATTCCTACACAGCGGCGAAGACGTCTTGGACTTGGATTTCGGTGACGGATTAGAGAAGAACTCCCGACGACCATCCGATCTGCGATCAACGGTTGAGATCCATGCTGATGTGGCACAATCTGGTCCACTGATGAATCCGACAGCATCGAATAGAAGATGACCTTCACTACTGCGCTAAATCCAAGCTGTCCATCCTCAATCAAATGGTCGACTAGATTAGGGTTTCGATCTCACATGAAGCGTTAGATTCAACTCCAACGACCTACGGTTAAACGGGCCGCACAGCGATGGGCCTTGCGCGCATAGTATTGGGCTCCGACGCGATACTTTTTATATGATTTTTCCCAGATTTTTGAATTAAAATAATTCCAGAAATTAGTTTAATTTGATTAAGGCATTAAAAATACCAGAAAAATACCAAAAAATACCTTGAGACATTTTGAACTCAAATAAATTATTTTTAGCTAAACTTTATATCAACTTTATCTATAATTAATTAATTTTCACAAAAGACCAATATACATAGTTTAAAATAAATTCAAAAAAATTTGAGAAAAATCCAATAAATTCAGAAAAATCACAATATGCACAAATAATAAAAAAATAAGATTATAGGTGGATTTTGGGATGTTACAAACCGTATGTGATAACTGGTATTATCCCAGACGGTTTTATTATAAAACCGTCTGTGATATATGACTAACGGTTCTATTCTAAAACCATATGGGATTCTATGTAAATCGCTGACTATTTATGAATAGAACCATGTGTGATATCTTCCAACGAAATATAATACAGAGACCTGAGCCACTTAGTGCTTTTTAGGGTTTCAGGATCTATCTTTCGGGTGGCCACGGCTGTGAAAGGAGACAATTGATTTTGAAGTATGATTGTAGATCCATGTGTTCTTGGTGATCTGAGGTTAGTAATGGGTTCTAATTGCATTATATTCAAGATCTAGCTTGGTAAGGAGAATTTGAATATTGTTTAGATCTAGATTGTATATCCATGTGTTCTTTTTTATCTAAGGTTAGTAATATGGGTTCTAATTGCATTATATTCAAGGTCTAGCTTGGTAAGGAGAGAATTTGAAGATTGTTTAGATCTAGCTTGTATATCCATGTGTTTTTGGAGATCTAAGGTTAGTAATGGGTTCTAATTGCATTATATTCAAGATCTAGCTTGGTAAGGAGAATTTGAAGATTGTTTAGATCTAGCTTGTATATCCATAATATGGATTCTAATTGCATTATATTCAAGGTCTAGCTTGGTAAGGAGAGAATTTGAAGATTGTTTTGATCTAGCTTGTAGATCCATGTGTTCTTGGTGATCTAAGGTTAGTAATGGGTTCTAATTGTATTATATTCAAGATCTAGCTTGGTAAAGAGAATTTGAAGATTGTTTAGATCTAACTTGTATATCCATGCATGTGTTCTTTTTTTATCTAAGGTTAGTAATATGGGTTCTAATTGCATTATATTCAAGGTCTAGCTTGGTAAGGAGAGAATTTGAAGATTGTTTAGATCTAGCTTGTAGATCTATGTGTTCTTAGTGATCTAAGGTTAGTAATGGGTTCTAATTGCATTATATTCAAGATCTAGCTTGGTAAGGAGAATTTGAAGGTTGTTTAGATCTAGCTTGCCTATCCATGCATGTGTTCTTTTTGATCTAAGGTAGACTATCGATCTTGCATGCGTCAGATACCAAGATGAACCATTCGTACTCGTTAACCAAGTTGTTCAAGTATTCTATGTAATCGACCCGTCTAACATGAAGAGACATGTAGTTCTTTAGGGGAAAAGGAGGATTGTCAGAGTAGAGAATGTAGTAGACGAGGAAGAATACAATCAATTTGATGAGTTGCCTCCTATCGGAAACGGCATCACGGTCTAGGAAGAACAACCTGACGAAGCTAGCTACACATGCGTCGGTAATCATGAAGGGCTAATTTTTATACAAAAGAATAAGCAAGTGGAGTTATGATTTTAAGTGTACTCTCCAACATAATAGAGGTGTTTTTAATGAGACGCTCGAAATTTGAAACATTTTTGTGTATGCATCTGATTTATTTAATAAAGTTCCCTTTCTTTTACTGATGTTGGTTCATCTACAATTCTATATACATTATGTAATTCCTTCACTGATTTTGGTTCATCCACAATTCCATTTACATACTATGCAATTAGTGCTGGTCTCATGTACATCACAAACTATTCTATGTTAGAAGACGGTTCTATTTTATAACCCTTTGTGATAAGACACATCACATACGATTCTATTTTATAACTGTCTGTGATGTGTCTTATCACAGACAGTTCTAACCTAGTACCGTCTGTGATACAGGCTCTATAAATAGGTCTCTCGTGCAGTTCATTTAGTTACCACTCTCCAGTGCTCAAAACCCTAGCCGACGCTTCATCTCCCGTTGCAGCGCCTCCACCCGACCTCGCCGACGCTTCGTCTCCCATTACAGCACCTCCAGCCGGTCACCGACACCGCCCCTACTCACCGACGCCCCCTCTGCCTCCAAGCCACTGGTCGCCTCTGCCTCCAAGCCGCCGGGTCTCCCTCCACATCGAACAGGTCTCCCTCCAAGCCGGCCAGGTCTCCCTCCACACTATCGCCCTCTCGGCATCCGGTGCCCCCTCCGCGGTCTCCCTCCAAGCCGCCGACCTGGTCCCCCTCCACACCAAAGGTAAACCCTAGCTCACCTGGATTTGCGGTTGGGTGTTTATGGTAGTATGGCAGTAAACCCTTTCTTGGAAGAAAGTAAGCACATCAATAGATTCCGAATTAATAACCAAAGGTAAACCCTAGCTGCAGATGTCAAATATCAGCCAAAATATCCTTGCAGTAACTATGGTTTTATGATCTTTTTACCTTTTTTTGTTCTCTTCAAAACTGCAAATGTCAAATACCGGTCAAAATTTTATCACATGCATGGTTAGATTAACTATGTTTTTCATCACATGTGTGACTGGGTTAGCTGTGTGCTTCCTCGAAGTGCTCTTGTTAAGCATTGCTTTTGTTTTAATTGTTAAGATCATCTCAGCTAAAACATTTTATGTGCCATCATAATATTGCTTTGTGAAGGGATATTGGTAGGCTACGCTAGCACAAAATTAAAATTTCTACCTCGTAAACCAGAAAGCCACGCAAGTAAATGATCATGGATCGTTACCACTAGACGCGCAGTGAAGCGGAAGGAAGTTGATGCAGCCCGAATCAACAAAGTGCGCATCCTGTTGCAGTAGTCGATCTTCCTCGCACGGTGGCCGATCCTCCTCGCGCGGTGGTCGATCATCTTGATCCGTGTTGCAGTAGCAGCAACACCTCTACTGGCGTCCACACGTTCAGGAAAAGAATGCCATGCGTCGGTGTGCCAGCACCAGTGCGCACGGGAAGGCTCAAGTAGAGATGGCTAGGGTTTTGGTGGCTACGCCCTCTCACATATCAATTGCAACCACGAACGCCCTTTATATAGCTGTCCCCTCCCCTATGGTGGAACCCTACATTAAGGCCCAACTGAAGGACAAAGCCCAGTTGGCCCATTAGTGACGGATCCAATCCATACCACTATATTCCAACCTCTTAAGTGTGTGACCCTGTAGGTTCATGTATATTTGGACACAACTCGAAAACACCTTTCCGATCGATAATCGACAGCGGTACCTAGCAGTACATATCGATTCCCAAATATTCATAAAGCATCGGATGAACCTACTATAATGTGATAATGTCATGTTCCCTTTTGCTTCACGATATCAGATCAAGCTCAAGGCGAGAGTCGTGTCATCCTATGACAGCTCGATCTCTTCACTCATACCGTAGTGGAATAATTTATCTGGATTGACTCTCAATCACATCCGGCATGGCCATGCACTTACTTAATCCATCTACCTCGAGGGGCCTAGAGATATCTCTCCGTTATATAGGAGGAGCAAATTCCACCTTGATCATTCATGTACCTCAGCATGTTTCATAGTAAACCTGAAAGCTTCCTTTATAATTACCTGGTTAAAGAGTAGCGTTTGGTAGCTCCTAAGTAAACTATTACATATCTAGGAAACCAATGACGATCTCAGGTCTAAGGAACATACATACACTATACATGAGACCAACTGATGACACATAAGAATATATATAACAATTCTTACAGTGTCTCATATGGGTCTATCCAACGCATGTTCTCTAACATGTGTCCACATTATTGATTAGATATCTCCATATGTCTATGACCCGTGAAACATGGTCATCAATCAATACATGTGCTGATCTATGAAACATAATTGTCCTATTTATGATAACCGATCAGGGATAACTTGAATAATATCAATATATGGAAAAAGTTGCATGAACAAGTCACAATTAATCCAATCGATATTTATTCAAAAGACAAACAATTATATTATTCCATAAACATAAGGCGTGATACAATCATCTCTATGATCGCCTCAAGGGCATATCACCAACACTTTGTTCTATGCCAAATCAGCTCCTGTGTCCCTTGCATCAAAGGACTTTCAGTGGGATGGTGCCCACTCGTCTCCCGTGAAGACTCCCTATAGCAGAAAGCAATTTAAGGGCAAAGAAAAGCAGATCATGAATGAATTGGGCTATCCGATTGCCTCGCTGGCCTGATTATACCAGCTAGGCCGAGAGCCTTTAGTAACAGGAGAGTGCCTGGAGAACCTTTCTATAACTTGCATTAGATTACGTAATTGGTACCTGGAACAAGCTAAAAAGCCAGTGCAAGACCGCATAACGAGTATCTCGGTCAGCTTTATGCCTGAACATCTGTTCAATGAGTCATCGGGGGGCTTCTTCGCAATCGACTTCAAAGACCTGTTTGACGTCTTCAACCTCAACGCCCTCCACGCCGCGCTCTTGAGATGCTGGACATTGTAAGTGTGTAATCAATGCTACATTCGTGTAATACTGATAAATGTCATATATATAACTCATTGATTTCGTATATATAGATACATGATCCGTGAAGCGAGACAGAACAAACAATCAGTGGGTTTCTTGGACCCATAGATAGTCTCCAAGCAAACAATGGAAAAAGATTTACAATATGTCGATGAATACGTCGCACAGGCCTTGGTGGCTGAAGAAGATAAAGAATTCATACTTTTACCCCACAACCCAGGGTTTTTTATAAGCCGTGCTGAGCTCTGTCCAAGGTTCCCCAAGATGAGCCGCATAAGTTCCCTAAATCTCGGAGCTCAAGTCGCCATAGCCATCGCTTAAGTCCTCACCGAAGTTCATCGGTTCATCGCCACCTATGCCCACTAGTTTTCTCATATTGCGCGGCATTTCGGTCGTTGGCGTTGTCATCATTTGTTTGCATGTGTTGAGCTTCATTAGATCAGTCGAATCTTGGAGCTATTTGGTCGTCAGAACGTCATCATTGTTGTCGTCTTCCTCATGTTCGGTAAAGTGCTGCCGTCAGCCATCGCCGAAGCTCGCCAATGAAATCCCTAGCTCAAGCTGACGTGTCGCCACGTGGATTGCCTCATCATCGTGACGTGCGGGCCACATCAACTGCGCTCTTATGTTGTCATCTGAGGTGTCACCCAAGTCGATCAGCCACGTCATCAGCAAGTAACCAGCCCCACCTGTCAGTCAGATTGATCTTGTGAGCCGAGTCCATGTTAGATCGATCTAACCTCATGGCGCCCGGTCCATGGACTTGGGGCCCACATGTCAGCTGAATAGATTTTTCAGGATTATTTTTATTCGGGAAAGTCGATGCTGACATCAGCATGATGTCATTATTTGTGTTTTTCAGAATAAAAATAATTCAGAAAATATGGATTTTCTATTTTTTCTGAATTTTCTTTTATTTGAATCTTTCAAGAGCCTATTCTTCTACATACGAGCTCCGATTGAGGCGATTCCAGTTTCTAAAAATCTGTAAAATAGAGATCTATTTAATGGTAGATTTTATTTGATTGTTGGAGTTTGTTGTTCTCTAGTTTTGTATTATTTTCTATTTTTCTCGATTCACGTAGACGTCGAAGTGCTTGGATCGCTCGAGGGTGAAGTGTTGATTCAAGATCAAGACCTTTCCAAGGAATGTTGTAGTTTGATCAAGTTGAACCCGGTTTTATAAATGCTATATTATTTTAAATTACTGCTTGATATTTTATGCTTATAACTGTTTTCAATTACCTTGGGATCTAGTTATTCTACCCAATTGGATTATACCTACCTTGTCATTTGTATGCCATGATTATTTGTCACCCTAGGATGGTTCATTATTAGTTGGTTGCTAATATATGCCAACATGAGTTGGTTAGATTGTGAATAGTGTGCTTAGCCATGCAACGGGTTGTTGATACTATTTTGAAAGTTCAAATCAATCTTGACTAATGGAATATGGAACATATTTATGAATAGGTGTGTCATGTGTTGTCACATAATGATGTTAAATTGTTGATGGCATGTGTTGCACGATAATCAACTAGGGTGGTAAATGATTTAGACTAGAGCATGTGGCAAGAGTTGTGAGCCATGGTGGGCCTATGTTGCATTGGGTTGATATGTTGACATGTTGTTTTACGAGTGAATGTGAGGTTGTTTCTTTGAGTGTTTGGAAGTCTTGCCTCGGTCAATTAAGGACTTAATCTTGCAAGCCATTGAGCTGGGCTAATCATGCAACCACATGTCTGGAATGGGACGGACCTAATTAAGTTATTGAGTCTTAACATTTGATGCATCGGGAGGATAACCAAACTGAGTATGCAGTTATGGGGAATTTGTGTGTGTTGTGCAGTGGCCTCACATCTGTCCAACAATATATCTGTCCTATTCTTCTACTCTTAGGAGTCTCCGAAAGATTTTGTCATAATCTCTTAGCCACACACCTAAGGAAGTGTGATATCGCGTGGCAGTATGAGACGATCATGTTATGTGGGTAAAGTGTATAACCTCTGTAGAGTGTAAATATATTCGGATAGCCGTGTCCACGGCATAGGCAATGCTTAGGAATTTCAGTCAAGGTTAGATTTTATGAAACAAAATTTGGGAAGGGAGGCTATGTGCCATTGGAAAGTATGAAATTGGTTTAGGGCTGTGTGCCAAGTTTACTCTTGAGAAATACTTGAAAGTTATTATTTATTTGAAGGACCGAGATGGCGAACAGAGGGGGGGTGAATGGTCGCAAATAAAAATTCCCCCAAAATACTCCAACAAAAACCTCGACAAGATCGTTTAAAAGGAATTGTGAAAAACCCGAAAAACTAGACAACTATGTGTACCCCAAGCTTGCATGGATAAGTACCATAAAATATGTGGGGATTTTTGACTCACAATCCTGGTTGTCTAGTGTCCAAAAGAAAGAGGAATCAATTCAAACTCTTGCTTTTAGAAAGGACATCAATTCAAATCACAAAAGTCACTTTCAGAAAAGCAAAAGCAGGATTTCCAGAACTTGTCCTCAATTTGCACAGGAGATTGGTGGGTTTCTGTAGCTCACAAAATTTTGAGACTTTTTCTCCCTATGAGCATTAGAGTCATGAAGAACTCCACCAAATTTCTCCTCAAAAATCATTACAGAAAAAACAGGAAAAATCGAAGAACACAGTCTGGTCAAGAACTTCGAGCAGAAAGTTTGGGGCTCGGTTTTCACCTCATGGCGCCCAAACGGTGCAACAAGTGAACTCAAAAAAATTTCTGCAAGCGGATATCAGAGTCCTGCACCTCCTCCAACAAGAATCACTCAAAAAGGATTTCTATATATTTTTACAAAAATCAAACACTGACTGCTGCGCGAAGAACAAGTTCAGAACAAAGTTGGAACTTGAAAGAAAAGATGTTCTCTACTCAATCCAAGAGTGCAAAAGAGATGTAAAACCATATGAACACACTCAAAACATCCAAGAACAGCAGCATTTAGAAGGAGAGGAGGCAAATCCAAATTACTTGAAAGTAAATTGCGGGAATGTAATTGCGGGAAAGTAAATGCTGAATTTAAATTGCGTAAAGTAAAGACATAATGTAAATGCATAAAATAAATTCAGAGGTGGATGAATAAAACTTTCATTTCTGGAAGGAGGTTACAAAGCCTCACATTCATGTGGGCAAAGCTCAAATGAGCATCAAAAACCTCAACACCTTCAAGGGAAGGAGGCTACCCCTCCACCCCTATTTATACTACTCTTGGGCCACCTACCACCCTTGGATGAGTCCCTCAACCTAGAGCACTCATCTAAGGGCTAGGATTAACCCACACACACAGCCATGCAAGGCTAACCCAAAACCCACACACATACCGGGTTTTCTTGCAGTTTTTTCAAAGCATACTACCTAGACCCGCTAACCTATCAACTAGACCTCAATCCGACGGTCCTCATTGATCCACGCTTCATCTAGCTAGCATCATCTCCTTTCCTTGTCTTCTTGACTTGCCCGGACTCCGTCTCCGATCATCTTCCGCGATCTCCCAACCGCTCGACCTCCGACGCTCTCGCCTAGTCCCGGTCATCCTTCGCCTCACCATGACCTAGCACCGTCGTCCTGCAACCATCAAAGACAAGGAAACTCCTCACATAGCAATGCCCACAAAGATGTGCAATAAACCATCCAACTCATCACTACCGCGTCCATACGACCGGTACTGCCACTCCTGGCAGAGACAACTCAAATTGCTTCATTTTGAAAATCAATCCAAATCAAACTCAAACTTGAGCACACCTTGCTCAAATAAAGTCAAATACTCATCACAAACATGGATGGACCTCCACATGGTCCTTCAATCTCCCCCTTGATGAGTATATTGACAAACCACACAAAAGGCATAAATTTGAGTTTGAAGAAAATGAAGAAGAAAGCAATTTTTAGTTGCAAAGTCAAACTTGGTCAAAAGATAGAAATTAGAACCATGACCAAGTTGACGAAGAGGAATTCAGATTTTAGAGTTAAATTTAAGAAAGAGCAAGTTTTCAACAAAAACTCTAAAATCCAACTAAACATGTCAAATGTGATTATGAGATTATGATCCAACAGAAGTAGTAGCATAGTTTTACAAAGATCATAATAACCAAATAAGCATTCACATTTTTATCTTTTTAGTGATGCCTTTTCTACGTTTTCTCCCCCTTTTGGCAATATAGGCATCAATTTTTTTTATGTATGCATGAAATGCAATCGAAAGAGCTTTGAAGATTATCCAATTGATCAAAATGGAAGGATATTACACCAAGCTTGTCAATTTCAGAAGATGACTAAACTAAGACATGTCGAAGCGCCTCAGGAGGTCACGGGTATATTTGCCTTGATGCAAGAAAGTACCCTCCCGAGTCTGCTTGATTTGGAAGCCAAGAAAGTAGCTCAACTCGCCCATCATACTCATCTCAAACTCTGTGCTCATTACCTAAGAAAACTGAGACACAAGCGAATGAGACGAGCCACCAAAAATGATATCGTCCACATAAATCTGGACAAGAAGAAAATGAGACTCATGGTGTCTGATGAACAGAGTTTTGTCTACTATGCCCATTTTGAAGTCATGGCTGAGAAGATAAGACTTGAGCCTCTCATACCATGCTCTGGGGGCCTGCTTGAGTCCATACAAAGCTTTGGAGAGCTTGTATACATGACTCGGAAACTTGGGGTTCTCAAATCCTGGAGGTTGTTTGACATAAACCTCTTCCTCAATATAGCCATTGAGGAATGCACTCTTGACATCCATTTGATAGAGCTTGAAGCCTGGGATGCGAGAGAATGCAAGCGGGATCCTAATAGCCTCTAGTCTAGCTACGGGGCAAAGGTCTCCTCAAAGTCAAGACCCTCAACCTCGAGAAAAACCACGTGCAACTAGCCTAGCCTTGTTGCGAATGACAAACCCATCCTCACTCTGCTTGTTTTGAACACCCACTTGGTCCCAATGACATTATGACCAGATGGGGCTCGACAAGCTGCCATACCTTGTTCCTCTCAAAGTTCTCAAGTTCCTCATGCATAGCATTAATCCACGATTCATCGGATAATGCATAAGAAACATCTTTCGGCTCAAAGGAGGCAACGAAGGCGAGTGGAGGCGGCTGGACAAACCTGATTTTGAGCGAGTGACGCGCTCAAGCAGATCACCAATGATCGATCGGTGGATGAGCTTCTGGATATGACGGGAGGACCAAAGCGAGTGGCCTCTACCTCATGCATGAAAGAGGTAGGAGCAGAGCCACTCGGTGAAGGAGAGTCGGAAGGCAAGGGTGGTCACTCGAGGTGCGAAATGGAAACAGGAGGCACCTCGGTATAGAGGAACTGGATCCGTGGAACACCATCATCTCCATCATCCTCATCTTCTACAAAGATGGTCTCGGAGGGATAAGAATAGCTCAAACATCGTGTCTAGCTCTGGCTAGCCTCATCGAAGGTCACATCACGGTCTCTATGATCCTATGCGCATCAACACTCCGGACCCTATAGCTACGAGAAGAAGTCGAGTAACCTAGAAAGATACCATCGGAAGAGCGAGACTCAAACTTATCTAGGTTACGGACTTCAAGATAAAACACTTGCAACCAAAACGCGAAAATGAGACACACCGGGCTTTCGCCCATACCTCAACTCATAAGAAGTGCGATGCAAATGTGCTCTCAAAAACACGCGATTAGAAACATGGCAAGCGGTAGCTATAGCCTCATTAAAACTTCCTAGAGTCTTGTGCTCGTCTAGCATCGTCTGGCCATCTCAACTAGGGTCTGTTCTTCCTTTCCACTCGCCATTCTGCCGAGGCGTAGGGAGAAGAGAACGATGCTCTAAACCGACTCCACACAAAAACTCTCAAAGTAGGAATTCTTGAACTCCGTGCCATTATCACTACGATAGCTCGTAATGCACCTTGGAGCTCAATAGACAACCTCTTGATCAAACCCACAAGTGAGAAAAGTCTCATCCTTGAGGCCATGAAGAATACCCAAGAGAATCTAGAAAAATCATCAACGATGACAAGAACATACCACTTCCTCTTGCTTCGCGCACTCTAGCCGACCAACGGTGTCCATATGTAAAAGCTATCTGGTGCATCACCATCACTACGGATGATCGGAGGATGAGAAGCGATAACCATCTTGCCATGTCGGCAAGGAGAGCAAACTAAGTCTTTGACCATCTTGAGTTTGGGCAAACCCGAATGAGATCGTGGTCGCTAACTCGGGTCAAATGATCAAAACCAATGTGACCAAGTCTCCTATGCGGAAGGAGAGATCACGGGACTCGAAGCAATCAAACATCGAAGAGAGTCTCGGAAGAAGCGGAAAAATCAGCACGAAAGACTCTCCCAAATCTAGAAATCCATAAACTAACCCTCCCGATGAATCAAGGATTCTACAGCATTACTCTTGAAGCTTACCTCGAAAGAGTCATCGATAAGTGAGAAAGCAGAGAGCGATTGTATTGCGACTTACTTACTAAGGCAACATCTTTAAGAATGAAATTTTGGTTAATGCAGGATGGTACCTTTAGCAATGACTCTACTCAAGATGCATCCCAAAAGTGATTAACTCATCACGGGGCTCGGACTAGGAAGAGAACCAACGAGAATCTCCGGTCATATGACGAGAACAACCGAGTCAACAATCCAAACATCGCCCTTCCCATCCGGACGAACTGATCAAGACACAAGAGAAAGATGACTCGATCTTGGGATAGAGTGAAGACTTAGGAACCCAATCTTGAACCATCGACACCTCGAGTACCGACCACGAAGAAGATCGACTCGAGTGTCTCTCTGACGCTCAACTCTCACGATCGGAGCAACTCGTAGATAATCTAGGAGTCAAAGCTGGGTTGTACGCCGTGGTGCAAAAGCGGACCATCCCGATAAGGCTGCTGGATCTCCTACCGAGAAAACACCTCACGCCGCGATATCTACCTCGATGGGAAAACGAGGAATATCAAGAGGACGGCGGAAAGATCGACTCTGAACAGCTCGGGACTAAAACTCAAGAATTAGCATGAAAACCAAGTCTGGGCGCTACCCAAAAGCAGGCGACTCTCTAACTCGTCTAGAAGCGGTGTGTGTCTTAGGAGCACTCAAAGTGCGGGATGACCACGAATACCCCTAAGAGCGACAACACGCTCACGCCAAGTGATCTTGGCGCGCTGAAGCAAAATCTACTAGGTGACCATCCTTCTTACGGAAGGTGCATGTGTACTTCGCCTTGCTAGAGGCGAAGCAATAGGAGTAACACCCTTACGGTCAAAGTCCTATGGACAACCCAGCAGACCTAAACACGGCGGTACTCACTCAGGGAGCTACCACAATCTCACCACTCTTGGAGCCGCGCACAATGGTGGGAGGATGCGCCCGGCGTGCTCAAGGGATCAAATCCTAGACCTTGATTGAATCTACTAATCTTGGATTGGTCTAGAATAAGATTGAGCTTCTTCTTGCCTCCAACAAACTTCTCGAGAGTGCTCATAAGATCTGGCAATCTTGGAAGAAAGAAGCACAAGAAGAACGGGGAAGGAGAGGAAGAAGAACCGGAAAGATGAGCTCTCAAAGACGTGCATTTTCTCCTCAAAGACGGCTGCCTCAATCTTGAGGGCCTCACAAGAAACGCAAGGAGCATCTCTAATTCTATGGGCTTGGTCTTCTAATTTCTTCCTAAGCTCGACATGGATTTTATCCAAGTCCCCCACAATCTCAGTACATCGCAAGCAATATTTTTGTGACTTATCTAGTAAGTCCTTAGCAAGTTTAGCACACTTGACATTCGGGTTTCATTGTCAAGTTTTAATTGCTTCTGACCCTCACATGAGCCGACTGGTCCTTAGAAGCATGTGATTCAAGTTCATTGTTTCTAGCGAAAGCTTCCTAAGGTGTTCGCTCATGGCATCAATTTGACAAGCAATTTAGGGCAATTAGAGCATGATGGAGTGGAGTGAGCATGAAGAAAACTAGCCTCAACAGGGAATAGCATCAACGTAACTAGTGCTAGCATTCTTCAACCTAAGACCATCAAGTTCAACAAGCACACTATCATGTATGGTCCTTAGGTTCTCCAACTCCACAAGAATAGCATCACACAAAGAGCAATCATCAGTGACTCGGGAGGGAGAAGATCTAAGTGAAGCTAACTCCCGAGTCAAGGTACCTACTTCCTTCTCAAGCTCCGTACACCTAGCTCTAGCTCTAGCATGAAATTTTCCTAATTTGCAGAAAGCTTCGTTGAGCTGGTCATAGGAGGGTACCTCGTCCGAGTCGCTGATGTCGTTGGTGTCGGCCATGAAGCACATGCCGGAGAAGTCGTCGCCGCCTTTCTTCTCTTGCGGATCATCCTCGCCCTCGTCGCTCCATGTCTCCGTGTCGGAGAGGTTGATGTCGTCAAGCGCGGCAAGGACGCGGTGGAAGAGCTTCTTGTTCTTGGAGAAGTTGCGGTACTTCGCTCGTCGCGCGATTCACGAACCGGAGGCTTCTTGTTGCGGTTCTTGTCGGTGTAGTCGTTCTTGCCCGAACCGCCAACGTCGTTCTTGCCCTTCTCCAGCTTGGGACAGTTCGCCCGAATGTGGTTGGGGCCACCACACTCGAAGCAGGTGATCATGCCACCTCTCTTCCTCTCTCTCACCCTCTTGTATGCATGAGAAAACTTGCGGCGAGAAGAGCAAGCTCATTTTCTCGAAATTTTCCAGCTTGGTCATCGCTAGCTCGCAAAGGCGGAAGAGAGAAACCAATAGAAGGATCGGAAGAAGAAGATCCAATGGGATCGGTGACCAAAGCCATCGATGAGATTTCGTCTTCGAGAGACGACATCGATCTCATGAGTCTTGAGGCGGAATAAAGCCCGTCAAGAGTCGAGTCGATAAGTCGGTGGTGTCCTTGATGGTGGTCACCTTCATCTCCCAAACCCGAAGGTCGAGCGGTCAAGAAATGCCGAGCATTGTCCGAGTCGGGTATATGCAACCAAGCGCTCGGAGGTCGCTCAAAATCTTTGTAAACCGACCAAAACACTCGTCGAGACTCTCACCGTAGCGTTGATCAAACTTGTTGTACTCGCGCTTGAACTGATCTGCCTCACGCCTTGATTTGAGTAGAGCCCTCATGGTAAGCATCGAGGTTACCCAAATCTCGTGGCGGAGCGAAGGTGAAAATCCTATCATACTCACATGGCTAAGACCACAGTATGAGAATGTTCCTTGCCTTAGCATTCGCCTCAACGTCAACCATATTGATGGCCGTGACATTTTCATCGCCAGGAACCTCATACGGGAGTTTCACCTTCGCCATATCGGTAGCCAGGCGTGATGTATGACTCCATCAGGGATTTCCAAAAGAAAAATCAACTCCATTAAAGATGGGAGGCTTGGTGGAATATTTGTCCGTCGCCATGGCTCTTGAGACCGGTCAAGATCTAGAAAGAGCAGAACCGGCTCGATACCAATTGAAGGACCGAGATGGCGAGCAGAGGGGGTGAATGGTCGCAAATAAAAATTCCCCAAAATACTCCAACAAAAACCTCGACAAGATCGTTTAAAAGGAATTGTGAAAACCCAAAAACTAGACAACTATGTGTACCCCAAGCTTGCATGGATAAGTACCATAAAATATGTGGGGATTTTGAGTCACAATCCTGGTTGTCTAGTGTCCAAAAGAAAGAGGAATCAATTCAAACTCTTGCTTTTAGAAAGGACATCAATTCAAATCACAAAAGTCACTTTCAGAAAAGCAAAAGCAGGATTTCCAGAACTTGTCCTCAATTTGCACAGGAGATTGGTGGGTTTCTGTAGCTCACAAAATTTTGAGACTTTTTCTCCCTATGAGCATTAGAGTCATGAAGAACTCCACCAAATTTCTCCTCAAAAATCCTTACAGAAAAACAGGAAAAATCGAAGAACACAGTCTGGTCAAGAACTTCGAGCAGAAAGTTTGGGGCTCGGTTTTCACCTCATGGCGCCCAAACGGTGCAACAAGTGAACTCAAAAAATTTCTGCAAGCGGATATCAGAGTCCTGCACCTCCTCCAACAAGAATCACTCAAAAGGATTTTCTATATTTTTACAAAATCAAACACTGACTGCTGCGCGAAGAACAAGTTCAGAACAAAGTTGGAACTTGAAAGAAAAGATGTTCTCTACTCAATCCAAGAGTGCAAAGAGATGTAAAACCATATGAACACACTCAAAACATCCAAGAACAGCAGCATTTAGAAGGAGGGAGGCAAATCCAAATTACTTGAAAGTAAATTGCGGGAATGTAATTGCGGGAAAGTAAATGCTGAATTTAAATTGCGTAAAGTAAAGACATAATGTAAATGCATAAAATAAATTCAGAGGTGGATGAATAAAACTTTCATTTCTGGAAGGAGGTTACAAAGCCTCACATTCATGTGGGCAAAGCTCAAATGAGCATCAAAACCTCAACACCTTCAAGGGAAGGAGGCTACCCTCCACCCCTATTTATACTACTCTTGGGCCACCTACCACCCTTGGATGAGTCCCTCAACCCTAGAGCACTCATCTAAGGGCTAGGATTAACCCACACACACAGCCATGCAAGGGCTAACCCAAAACCCACACACATACCGGGTTTTCTTGCAGTTTTCAAAGCATACTACCTAGACCCGCTAACCTATCAACTAGACCTCAATCCGATGGTCCTCATTGATCCACGCGCATCTAGCTAGCATCATCTCCTTTCCTTGTCTTCTTGACTTGCCCGGACTCCGTCTCCGATCATCTTCCGCGATCTCCCAACCGTCTGGACCTCCGACGCTCCTCGCCTAGTCCTGGTCATCCTTCGCCTCACCATGACCTAGCACCGTCGTCCTGCAACCATCAAAGACAAGGAAACTCCTCACATAGCAATGCCCACAAAGATGTGCAATAAACCATCCAACTCATCACTACCGCGTCCATACGACCAGTCGCCACTCTGGCGCAGAGACAACTCAAATTGCTTCATTTTGAAAATCAATCCAAATCAAACTCAAACTTGAGCACACCTTGCTCAAATAAAGTCAAATACTCATCACAAACATGGATGGACCTCCACATGGTCCTTCATTATTGTTATTTGTTTTACTATCATTTCAATATATTTGTGATATTCATTTGCAAATGCTACTTTACTGCAAAATAACCATATCAGCCATCCATTTGAATAAGCCTTGCATATAGTTATATTAGACTTGCATTTGTGCACAACTTGTTGAATGCTTTTTGTACTCACCCTTGCCGCAATAAAATCATCAATTGAAGAGGAATCTACACTAGCTCTGGAGGAGTACCAAGAGGAGGCGAATGTCTAGAGTGTGAACCTTGTCAGTTGCCAATGGCAAATTGATGGGTTTATTTTTACGTTTTTTTCACTATAGTTTTAATTATTATAGTTTAGCCCTGTGTGATATAGTCATGTAAAGTCAACTATAAGGTCAGTCAATTATCTTATATCCAATAAATAAAGTCTTTTATTATGTTTATTCTGTGTGTGATTGTGATATTCATCTATGGTGACACTATATGCACTAGTGTGATCCTGGACTAGTGTGATATGCACATAGGGTGTGGATTTGAATATTCGGGTCTCGACATATAATAATAGAGGACGCTCTCTTGTATCATGAATCTAGTTGTACCCTATTAAGTTTCAAAGATATTCATCTAAACAGTTTCCACATGGAAACAGATAATGAGGATTGTACAAAATACCTACTCATGACTAAGCTTAACGGGTTCCAGAAACGCGTGGTTGAAAAACTTTTTTCCTTCTCTTTAGGACTATACTATACATATATAAAACCTAAAATAAATGTTGTGATGAAAATAATACTAAAAACCCATAACTCCTTAAATTTTGACATGATTGACTAGGTCATCTTGGGCTGAATATGATAAGAAAAATCATTAATAATTCTACTGGTCATTGAAGAGGAACGCGGTATGCTACGCTAGTACAAAAAAAAATCTACCGCATAACCAGAAAGTTACTCGCCAGAAGGGGATCATATATTAGATTACCACTAGACGCACAGTTGCGGAATCCTTCGGCGTCGATGTAGTGAATCGTCCTCGCATCGCCGTGGATCGTCCTCCCACGCCACAGTCGCAGCAGCATCACCACAGTAGTCCACACGTTCGGGACTGGAACGCCGTGCGTCGGTGTGCAAGCACCTAGTTGCTCACCAAGGGCAGCGAGAGGAGGAGGCTAGGGTTTTGGGTGAAACACTTCTAGACCGTAGGAAAGCACACCCTGCGCCAACCCTCCTCCACTCCTTATATAGCCACGAGATGAAACCCTAAACCAGGACCCATTAGTGAGCTAAACCCACGAGGTCCATTAATTACGGATCCAATCCAAATTAATGCATCCCAGCCCATTAAGTGTGTGACCCTGCAGGTTCACGTACGTTTGGACAAGGATTTGGAAAACTCCTTTTCAATCCAATACACTACTACAGAACAGCACATCACTGCCGGTTCCAAAACCCCATCACTGCCGGTCATTGGCGCCGGCAGTGATTGGTCGGCAGTGATACTCGAGGATTATCACTGCCGGCTCGAGAACCGGCGGTGATAAGATTATCACCGCCGGTTCTACCTACAACGGCGGTGATCTTTGACTATCACCGACGGATCAAACCAAAATCCGGCGGTGATAAGGATTATCACCGCCGGTTCTATCTACAACCGCGGTGATGATAATTATCACTGCCGGTTATATATAAAACCGGCGGTGATATTGTACTAGCACTGCCGGTTGTACCATAATCCGACGGTGATAGACACATATCACTTGCCGTTTTCTCCAAGAACCGCGATGACAAGCTTGCATATTTTTGTACAATATATATATATTTTTATATAATTGTTTACGATGTCCATATGTAGTATATAAAGCATCGTTCAAATCATAATTCAAATATATGCATGTATCGACTAAGCATCGTTAAAATCATAATTCAAATATATTAAATTACGCATCACATAATTTGTTTTACAATGATTTATTTACAAATGTAGCTCGACTACATGTCATCCCGTTCGCTTTGATTTTACAAAGAGTCGAAGTAGACATGTCACGCGTCTAGGCCGTAGGAATGAGGCGATGAGGCTACTCGTGGAACTCGCCGTTTGGATTGATGATCTCATCATGAATGAATCCGCGATCTGTTCTTGAATTGCTATAATTTACACGCCAATAACTTATTGGTTCTCAGTTTGGAGCGTTATTTTTGAACAAAAAAGGAAGTTACTTAATGATGATATTTGTTAAATAAAAAAGGGCATCAAAGTGTAATTACGTACCATGGCTTCGTTATAGCCGACACTCTCCGTGACAATTGAATGCATATTTGTACATACATAGAATGCACATAAATTGTTTCCGGTTCTGCTTCATGCATGGAAAGTCATTTATTATTTCAAAATTTTTCTGTATGGACGATACTCAACACTTTTCTTGCGATGCAGTCAAGAAAGCCACTGTGAATGATTTTGAATAGTAATTAAACTTAAATGCAATAGAATGGAATTTTGCTAGAGTAATAACGCAACGATCGAGTTTACATTCAAAGATGTCCCAAAGGTCTTGGTACAGATTAGTTTGTTTTCTCCCGGAGTCCAAGACAAAAATTCGCTAGCATCTAATCGGATGACGAGGAGGACCCAGTGAAACCTGCACATATATGTCAACATAGTCAATTACTCCCACATCGTACGTGTTACGCAAAAATAGTAAAACGATATTAGAAGTCAGGAGATACGTACTTGAAGTTATAGGGTAAAAATACGGAGGTTTTGTATTGCAGCTTCAAAAAAGTATTAAATAAATAGTCTTCAACGAACTGTGGATTGTCGTTCACAAGTTTCTCGTTGACGAGCCCCGGATCTAGGAATGCTAGATTGTCATTGTTATTTCTTCTACATGTCTGTACCTCCATTCTACATAAGAAAGAAGTTAGAGATGCAATTAAACAGTACAGAAATGCTCAACGATATACTGACAGACTTACAAAGTCCATAGTCTAAGTATGTTCACGTCCAGGGCATCTTGCTGGTACAACATATACAGCTCCGTGAAAAGAACCCAGCAGATGTTATCCCCATTGTGAAAATCTTGCTCTGTGTATCTGACTGGGAACGCCTCCATACCATCGTTGGACTGCTGCATGTACCACTGATGGACGCGCCGCAGTTGAGTTGTAAGGTTGTCGAAATGAGCTGGTCATACATCCACCTTCGGTCCATCTACAATTAATTAAATCAAACATTACATACGCATATAATTGCAAATAACAAATAATTGTAAACGATTAGATTTAAAAACATATGTAGCAATTTTGACTATATTAAAATACATCAACCTTTTTCCGTTATGTAAATATCCATATAGCAATTTTTTAGTATTGTAAAAAATAAAAATAATTGTAAATAGTTAGGATATATTTAGACTATATCAAAATATATCAATCTTTTTTTCATTGCGTCAATATCCATCTTGCAATTCCTTATTATTTACAAATTTGGAAAAAATTGTAAGTACTTAGGATATACTTTGAGTACATTAAAATATATCAACATTTTTTTATTAGGTAAATATCCATCTAACAAGTTTTTATTATTTCAACATTTGAAAATACACCTTTTTTCATTATGTAAAAATCCACGTGGCAATTTTTTATTATTTACAAAAATAGAGATCAAATTACTAACCTCGAAAAGAAGTACAATACAAATTTTAACAAATTTTTCTGAGAGATCATTGCAATCTACAAATCGAGCAAAGAAAGAGCGCCTCTCTGTCTTTGCTCAATCGGTCGGGAGGCGTGGGTCTCGATTATATAAAGACTTATCACTGCGGTTCTGCGCGAACCGCGGTGATAAGCTTTGAATCTTGCGGAAAAACATATTGCGCGGAAGATAATATCACCGCCGGTTCTCGCTTTAACCCGTAGTGAAAATGCAAGTATCACTTTGCCGGTTTAAGAACGACCAGACAGAGATATATCTCTGCCGGTTGTTGTCTCAAACCGCAGTGATATCTTGCTTTTTATCGCGGTTGGTTGCATGAACCGCAGTGATAAGTTCTCCCAACTTAACTTTCGAACCGGAGAGATATGTTATCACTGCCGGCTCGATCCTAACCGGCAGTGATATGCCGGCAAGGATTGGCTGTTCTGTAGTAGTGATAGTTGGTAGCGGCTCCTTGCAAAGCATGCCAACTCCCAAACATACTATGATCAAATCGGACAGAACCTATCAAAAGTACTCATGTAATAATCCCTTTGCCAAGTATATGAAGATTGAATCAATGCGAGCATTGATCCTCAGGAACTTGGGTGAGGAACCAACCAAGATGAAGGATAGAAGAGAAGTGCACGAGTTCGGTTCAGATTCGACTCAGGACAGGGCTGACTTGTTTCGGCCGCCACGGCTACATCCGGACTCCGTTTTGGGCGTTCTTGTACTTCACTGAAAGCTTATCAAGTCTACTTTCCAACGGATCTGGAATCACATCCACACTCCTTCTGAGTTGACGGGAATCGTTCAATCAAGCAGCATCACTTTTTCAGTCTAAGTCAAAGTGGGCCTTTGGCCTTGTAACAAGGAAAGCCCACTTAAGGCTGCACCCTAGGGTTCCTAGACACCTTTCCACAATAAAAACAGCCAGCCGCTGCCATTAGATGGTGGGTTTTTTAGATCAAAGATAGCAGTTGCTACTTCTTATGTCGCGCGTGTTGGCTAAACGCTTGAATTACTTGTCATCGGAAACCCCTCTTTTGTGATTACGAATGAACTCGTGGTTTCAATTATAATTTCAGTGCTTGTTCATCTTGTTCTTGCGTGTTCTTCGATTGCTTGCGAGGACAAAGGCCTTCGTGGTCGAGTTGATCGTGCACCAAGAAGATCAATAACAACCGAAGTCGGTGTAACGATTGTTAAGGCGCATCGTGCAGGGGCGGTGTAGTCGGATCGCCAACGTCTTCTTCCACCCAATCGAATCTATCCCTCTCTCATCGAAAGGTGGGACCTATCCTCCTATCACGTGGTATCGAGCTCAAGGTTGATCGGTGAGAGATTTTTTCCCCATCCATTATTTTACCTACAGATCCGAAAACCATAAAAAAACAAATAGGCGATTAGATCTCCCTTGTCCAAAACAGTTTGTGCCCTTGCTTTTGCTACTTTAGTTCTCGGCTTGTTGAATTTACGGTTGCTTGACGAGTCAAGTTCTTTGGTCTTTAGTTTCATCCTTTAGAGTTTCGAGTTCAGGTCATGTTTTTGTCACGATTCGTTCATAATTTGAGTCGTATTCGTTAGTAGATCGATCGGAGTTGAGTTTGTTTCGTCTAGTGTGGGAGATCAAATTGGGTTGCCGATTTCCTTGCTTTGTTTACTAATCCGCTTGATTCTCTGTGTTTACCAAAATAAATATCGCTTCCAAATATATATATAAAAAGAGGCCAAAAGTATACAAGAGCCGCACCAAATCAAGGAGTTAAAAAAAGGCAAGTGCATATAGAAAAGCCGCACCAAATCGTAGAGAAGAAAAAGGCAAGTGCGGATAGAAAAGCCGCACCAAATTAAAGAAAAGGCAAGTCAGATTTCAAAAGCCGCACTAGATCAATTGCAAATCAAAGTTCAGAGAGAGAGAGAGAGAGTATTTTAATTACCTTTATACCCCTGGTTTTGCCAAAAGTCCATTGTGCAAATTTTGTTTTTAGGGTCTCTGAGTTCATCTAAGAGAGTTTTGTGACCCTCCCAAAAAAAAAAAAAAAAAAACTTGCTTGTTTTGGGCGTTTGGTGGCGACGTTTGTGTCTTGGCTCGCGTCTCTAGTGCGGTTCGGGACTAGGACCAGCCGCGGTACCGTCGTAGAACGTTTATTTAGCTTCTGTGACTAACGTGGTGAAGGTTACTCCTTGTGCTATTTCAGCCACCTATAGCTCCACAGATTGTCTCCTACTCTCTGAAGTTGTTTGTCTTCTTTGGTTGCCAACACCTCCTTGCTAAAGCTTGGTAAGAACAGGTAAGAACTTGTTTGAACAGGTTGAGAGTGAGCGATTTGACACTAGCACACCACTTGTAGATAGGGATAATCTTGTTACTTGGTGTTAGCCTTTTTTTCTTTGTTTTCTCTAACCATGGCGGGATCGGAAGCGATAAAGGGGACAACATTCACCTCGCACACGGGGATCGTCTGACTTCGAGCGCCAAATGAGGCTTCACACCGATGCGCTTGATGAGGACGTTCGTGTTACCAATGATCGCCTTGGTCAATTGGAGGCGGTTCAAATTGACACCAACACCAAAATCACCGCGTTGGAAGTTTACGTGGGCGCAATCAACACCTCCCTTGCAAAGATTCTTGCAAATGACTTGAGGAGAGGATCGTGGGCGCCCACGATGGACATGTGAGCAGCGTTGCGAGGAGACAATGAACAGGACTATCGGCGGACACGAAGTTGAGGAAGAGGAGGATGATAGGCCACAATGACAGCTACACCGCAACCGCCATGGTATGGGTTTGCGACCACCACGACGGCAGTGCGTGAACATGATGACTCCCTAGGATCAATCAAATTCACATGCCACCTTTTGATGGGAAATATGACCGATGCATACCTCACTTGGGAACTAGTCAGAGATCGAAATTTGCTTGCTATGATTTTCCAACACAAGAGGGTTAGGGCTGCAACTAGTGAGTTTACCGATTTTGCCTCCGTTTGGTGGCGCGAGTATCGTAATAAGACCCCAAACAATGTGCCACAAAGTTGGGATGCTTTGAAAAGGATCATGCGAGCTAGATTTGTTCCTTCGTATCATGCACTAGATTTATTACATAAGCTGCGACAATTGAGACAAGGTAGCAAATCAGAGAAGAATATTATCGGGAACTACAAACAGGCATGTTGCGTTGTGGGTTAGTGGAAGAAGAGGAAGCTGCTATGGCTAGATTTATGGGAGGGTGACCGTGAAATTCGGACATATTAGCTTACAAGGAATACAATTCTATCACTCGTTTATTCCATCTTGCTTGTAAAGTCGAAAGGGAAGTGCAGGCGCGCGCAAGGACTAATGTTTCTGCAGGTCGGACTACATCATGGCATCCACGTGCTTGACACTGCCCCAAACCGTGCATCTTCACAAGGTACCACTAGCGACCGCCACACACGCCTCCAACAAAACCAATGCCGCAGCATCCGGAAGCAACAAAGGGTCGGCACCAACACCCGCCAAGAGCGCCGTCCGTTGCATCCACGGGAAGAACGAGGATATTCAAAGCCTACAATGCAAGGGATTTGGGCATGTGAGGAAAGATTGCCCAAGCAAGCGTGTCTTGATTGTGCGGGATCTTGGTGAGTATTCTTACGCTAGTGATTTGGATGATGAGACATATGCTATGCTTGCCATTGACCATGCAGAAGTGGACATGAGAAGGAAGAAGAACATATTGGTCTTGAAAATGCGAGAACATTATGAGAGCCTTGTTGTTGGCGCGTGTTGAGTGCCCAAATGGGAAGGTGAATGTAACCAACGACATAATTTGTTTCAAACCAAGTGTGTGGTCATGGAGCGCTCATGCGCGTCATCATTGATGGGGTAGTTGCAATAACTTAGCAAGTTAGAGATGGTTCAAAAGCTAGAGCTGAAAACAAGCCCACATCCACAGCCGTACCACATCCAATGGTTTAACGACAGCGGTAAGATAAAGGTAACACGATTGGTAAGAGTGCACTTTGCCATTGGTTCGTATCATGACTATATTGACTGCGATGTTGTGCCTATGCAAGCATGTTCTATGTTGTTCGGTAGACCATGGCGATCGATAAAGACACCTTGCATCATGGTAGAACTAATCGGTACTCTTTTGTGCATAAAGAGAAGAAAATTGTATTACATCCTATGTCTCCTGAAGCCATTTTGAGGGATGAAGTTGCTAGAGCCAGCAAAGAAAAAAATCGAAAACATGAGAAGAGTGAAAATCAGATTGTAGCAAAGGAATTTGTACAACATAAAGAGGGCAAGTCTAAATCTGTTCATGACAGAAAAGATGAGATTAAACTGAAGGGTGCTTGTTTACTTGCTTCCAAATCTGATTTAAATGATTTGAATGATGGCTCTGAAGTTTGCTATGCTTTGGTTTGCAAAGAAGCTTTATTTTCATTTGAAGATACATCCTCTTCTTTGCCTCCTGCTTTGTCATTAATCTTTTGCAGAAAACATAGACATTTTTCCAAAGGAGGTGCCACTGATCGCCACCAACCCGTGGAATTGAGCATCAAATTGACCTCATTCCGGGGCCTCCTTACCAAACCGTGCACCATACTGTAACCAATCCGGAGAAACCAAGGAGATACAACGACAGTGCAAGAATTGCTTGAGAAAGGGTATGTGCGCGAATCTCTTAGTCCATGTCTTGTTCCAGTACTTTTAGTTCCTAAGAAAGATGGATCATGGCGCATGTGTGTGGATTGTAGAGCGATTAACAACATTACAATTAGATATCGTCATCCTATTCCTAGGTTAGATGATATGCTAGATGAATTGAGTGGCTCTCTTGTGTTCTCTAAGATCGACTTGCGTGCGGATACCACCAGATTCGCATGAAATTGGGCGATGAATGGAAAACAGCTTTTAAAACAAAATTTGGATTGTATGAGTGGTTAGTAATGCCTTTTGGACTCACTAATGCACCCAGCACTTTTATGAGATGAATGAATGAGGTTCTGCGCCATTTCATTGGAAAATTTGTGGTGGTGTACTTTGATGATATTCGATTTATAGCGTAACTCTAGAACAACATCTTGATCATTTGCGTCTTTTTTTCATGCCTTACGTGATGCTCGTTTGTTTGGTAACCTTGAGAAGTGCACCTTTGCACGGATCGAGTCTCTTTTCTTGGCTATGTTGTTACTCCGCAGGGTTGAAGTTGATCAAGCCAAGGTTGAAGCAATACACAGTGGCGGTTCCAACAACGGTCACACAAGTCTGAGTTTCTTAGGACTTGCTTGGATTCTATCGCCGCTTTGTGAAGGATTTCAGCACCATCGCCGCACCATTGCACGAGCTCACTAAGAAGGGAGTGCCATTTGCTTGGGGCAAAGCACAAGAGAACGCCTTCAACATGTTGAAAGATAAGTTGACACATGCACCACTTCTCCAACTGCGGATTTCAAAAACCTTTGAACTCGAATGTGATGCTAGTGGAATTGGGTTGGGAGGTGTGTTGTTGCAAGAAGGAAAACTGTTGCTTATTTTAGTGAGAAATTGAGTGGGCCTAGTTTGAACTATTCCACTTATGATAAGGAGTTATATGCGCTAGTTCGAACTTTGGAAACATGGCAACATTATTTATGGCCCAAGGAATTTGTAATACATTCGATCATGAGTCATTAAAACATATTGAAGTCAAGGAAAACTAAACCGTAGGCATGCTAAGTGGGTTGAATTCATCGAATCTTTTCCTTATGTCATTAAACACAAAGGGGAAAGGAGAATGTTATAGCTGATGCATTGTCTAGGCGATCGCTATGCTTTCCCAACTTGACTTCAAAATTTTCTGGCCGAAACGATTAAAGGGCAATATGAGCATGATGCTGAATTTAAAGATGTGTTGCTCAATTGTAAAGAGGAAAAATGTGGAATAAATTTGTCCTCAATAATGGGTTTGTGTTTAGAGCTAACAAGCTATGCATTCCAGCTAGCTCCATTCGTTTGTTGTTGTTACAGAAGCGCATGGAGGTGGGGTGATGGGACATTTTGGTGTGAAAAGACAGAGGACATACTTGCTAGCCATTTCTTCGGCCAAAGATGAGGCGAGATGTGGAGCGTTTAGTCGCTCATTGCACAACATGTCAAAAGCTAAGTCACGACATAACCCACATGGTTTGTACTTGCCCTCCTGTTCCTAGTGTGCCTTGGGAGGATATTTCTATGGACTTTGTTTTAGGGTTGCCTAGAACAAAGAAGGGAGGATAGTATCTTTGTTGTGGTGGATAGATTTTCTAAGATGGCACACTTCATACCTTGTCATAAGAGTGATGATGCTACCCATGTTCTTGATTTGTTTTTCCGTGAGATTGTTCGATTGCATGGTGTGCCAAACACAATAGTTTCAGATCGTGATGCTAAATTTCTTAGCCACTTTTGGAGAACTTTATGGGCTAAATTGGGGACTAAGCTACTGTTTTCTACTACTTGTCACCCACAAACCGATGGGCAAACCAAGTCGTCAATAGAACTTTGTCTACCATGCTTAGGGCTGTTTTAAAACAAAACATTAAGATGTGGGAAGAATGCTTGCCTCACATTGAGTTTGCGTATAACCGTCACTGCATTCTACTACTAAGTTGTGCCCTTTTGAGATTGTGTATGGTTTTGTTCCTCGTGCTCCCATTGATTTATTACCTATTCCGCCTTGAGAAACTGAATTTTGATGCTACACAACGTCTTTGAACTGATGTTAAAATTGCATGAGACAACGAAAGCGAACATTGAGTCTATGAATGAGAAATATAAACTTGCTGGTAGTAAAGGAAGGAAACATGTAACTTTTGAACACGGAGATCTTGTTTGGTTGCATTTACGGAAGGACCGTTTTCCTCAATTAAGAAAGTCTAAGTTGATGCCTCGCACTGATGGCCCTTTTAAAGTATTGGAAAAAGTTAACGATAATGCATATAAGCTTGAGTTGCTGCAGATTTTGGGGTCTCTCCTACATTTAACATTGCAGATTTAAAGCCATACTTTGGAGAAGAGGGCGAGCTTGAGTCGAGGACGACTCCAATACAAGAAGGGAGGATGATGAGGACATCACTTCTATGGATATAGCCACACCGCAAATCCATCACCTACGCATCAATCGGTCCCGTTGCTGTAATACATGGACCGATTACTCGAGCTCGCGCCGCGTCAACTCAATTACGGTGAATTCGTTCCTCGGGCTTCATACGAATATTTTAATGGATGGAATGCTATTTAATTCTTGTGATGATGTCCTTTGCCTCAGGAACTTGGGTGAGGAACCAACCAAGATGAAGGATAGAAGAGAAGTGCATGAGTTCGGTTCAGATTCGACTCCAGGACAGGGCTGACTTGTTTCGGCCGCCACGGCTACATCCTTACTCCGTTTTGGGCGTTCTTGTACTTCACTGAAAGCTTATCAAGTCTACTTTCCAACGGATCTAGAATCACATCCAAACTCCTTCTGAGTTGACGGGAATCGTTCAATCAAGCAGCGTCACTTTTTCAGTCCAAGTCAAAGTGGGCCTTTGGCCTTGTAACAAGGAAAGCCCACTTAAGGCTGCACCCTAGGGTTCCTAGACGCCTCTCCACAATAAAAACAGCCAGCCGCTGCCATTAGATGGTTTTGTGATTCCGAATGAACTCGTGGTTTCAATTATAATTTCAGTGCTTGTTCATCTTGTTCTTGCGTGTTCTTCGATTGCTTGCGGGACAAAGGCCTTCGTGGTCAGGTTGATCGTGCACCAGCAAGATCAATAACAACTTCGGAAGTCGGTGTAACGATTGCTAAGGCGCATCGTCTGGGGACGGTGTAGTCGGATCGCCAACGTCTTCTTCCACCCAATCGAATCTATCCCTCTCTCATCGAAAGGTCGGGACCTATCCTCCTATCAAGCATGTCATCCTTTGATGATTCAATCCATCTCTCGTATCCGTGATATATTAATAAGTTTTGATTGACTCCTCAATCACGTCATGGCCATGCACTTCCTTAAACATATCACACGAGTGGCCTTGTCATATATCTCCGTTTCATTGGAGTGGCAAATTCCATCTTGACTGCTCACTTCCCTCTGCACGTTTTATAGTAACCATGAAAGCTACCTTTATAACTATCCGGTTAGGAAGTAGTGTTTGATAGTCCCAAGGAAAACTATTACACATGTAGGGAATATGACAATCTCAGGTCTAAGGATCATACATCTACTATGTATGAGATACACTGATGACACATAAGTATATAACATTCTCGCAGTGTCCCATTGCGGGTCTATCTAACCCATGTTCTTGAACATGCGTCCACAATGTATAGATGATATCTCCATATCATGATCTATGAAGCATGATCATCGATCACTACATGTGCTGATCTATTCATCGTTGTCCTATACGATGATATCCGATCAGAGATATTTATCGAATTACATCAATAAGTAAAGAGCTTCGTAAGAAAGTCACATACTTGTTGATCAATACAATGATATACATTCATTGGACCAATAATCATATTATTATTCATAAACATAGTCATGTTCCAATCATCTAAATGATTGCCTCAAGGGCATAACACTAACAGTCATAACATAAAAATACAGACTTTCCTATATCTGAAGACTTATTGTGCTTACTTGTGTTAAAGAGAAACTCATAACTAGGCCCTCTTATCTGAAAGGCAGGGAAGAATCACCCAGTTTCCTGGACAGAATTCCAGGTGATATTTATGGACTTATCTAACCCTTGTCGGGCCCCTTTAGATACTTTATGGTCCTAATAGATACCTCTACTAGATGGCCATGTATGCCTCTTATCTACTCCGAATCATACTTTTGCTAAATTAATAGTCTAAATTATTAAATTAAGAGCCTCTTTTCCAGATGAAAGGATTTAATTCTATACAAATCACTGGCAAAGCTAGGACTTTTTGGGAGCTTAGGCAAACCTAACTATAGCCATAAATGTGAACAAGTCCATATACATATCACACAAGCAAAATTGAGAATTGCAATAAGTTTTTACTAGAAGTATAGTCCAATATACATGTGAACATTCATGGATGAAAACAAAGGAAGATGTGATATGTTCTTCATTACAACACTACCAATGCTTCGATGATTCACTAACAAAATTCCAACTACACACCAAAAGAGACACTGCAAGATAAATAAGGCATCATATAAAAAAATATATTCACATTGAAGTATTGAATCAGTGCATCGCATACCAGTAATGTGCTAATCACACCTAGTACGAGGCAAACTCATTTTCTGAGTCTTCACGCTTCGGAACCGTCGCATAATGGTAACGTCAAGTGATTTAAATATCTCTCGCTCGATATAGCAAACCATCAAGTAATTGAACCAATCAACATTAATATTGTTCGCAATTTAGACTTGATAATTTTTATTACTAAAAAGGCTCTTTCAACAAATGCTGTTGACACCAGCAATAACAATGCCAACTCAATGAGTTTGTAAACCAATGGAAACACCATATATTTTACGGTTTCAACCATCTTTGTAGTCATTCTTGCAAGATCTTTACAAGTAGCAAAGGCGCCTTCTCATATGAAGAATGTAAGTATCAAGTTGGTCTCTTATTATTGCATGATACTAATAAGAGAAATCTGAATCATAAATTTCAGCAAGTCAGGCAAGATTGTAAATGTCAAACTTTGAGAAAGAGTTCTTTGGATAAAGACATGATAAGCATACTATTATCTCTGTAGTAGCTCCACCAAATCGATGATTCATCTAGTACAAATTTGGTCAATAACAACATAGAAAAACTTGGCATGGTAATGAAGAATGTTAGTGATATTATACCCTTCAGGCCTTAAATGACCTCTCACTGGTATTTCATCATACATATTCGGCACCAGAATAAATTTAACAACACAAAATAGTTGGACCATATCAAAGAAGTCCTCCTAACCACTATCTCTCATGGTGACCAATCGAGCTTTGACATCATGAATTAATTCCATGGTGTGAATAATATTTATATCCTTTCTTTGCAATACATGTGAAAGCTCATTTGTGATAGCAAGCAACCTTAACATAAGCTTCAAAATGAAAGCAAATTTAAAGCACACTTCATTTTTTCAATCAAACCTACCACTTGAGATGATCCACGGCCATCTTCATGGACCATACCAAGCACCTTTATCACCGAGTCCCACATTTGGTCCAAGTCAATCAAAGTTGTATGATGTGAAACCCATCTAGTATCCACAGGTCTAGCAAGATTGGTTTCTTGATGCAAGCCTCTATCGGTAAATATTTCACCACCCTCAAGCCTATCCAAAATACTTTTGTGATAGCATTCTTTCAATGCATCCCTTCTGTTGCAAGATACACTTGTTGTGATCACAATCAAGGAGACAAACTCAAATAAATCATGAATAGATTAGCAACAACTAGCGACGAAAACAACCACCAGTTGCAATTGGTGGCCACAGTAGTGGACATAGAAAGCATATGGGTTTTCATCTAAAATCTTTTTTTGCAATCTATTAAATTCACCTTCATGTTTGAAGCTCTATCATATCCTTGCCATCGTAGCCTAGAAATGGATAACTTGTACTTATCAAGAAGACCAACCAAAGATCCCTTTAATCTATCGGATGTAATATGAGTGACATGTTTTAAAGCAAGAAATTGTTCCACAACCTTCCCTTCATTATTCACATACCTACGTAAAAATTGCAATAATGTTAAATGGGACAACAATGGAGTAATGAATAATAATGAATCAAGCACTAGTCTACTAACCTCAACATTACCGCCATTTGCTCTTTCACTGATATATTACGTGACTCATTGATAAACACGAAGAATTGTCTACCACCAATCTCTCCCATAATCACACGGTGATTTCTTGTGCACAACATCTTGCTAGGTTCTTTTGAATTTTAGAGGAAGTCATCTTGAAATTTAAATCACCACGATCAAAAGTATGTTTCATATTTTTATTCTTATCTTTGTACCAATCTATCATCACTAAAAACTTACCCTTATTTAAGGAAATAGAAGATTTGTCATGGCCACGAAAAGCCAAGCCTTGTGCTGTGAGAAATCTTGAACACTGTAGAGAAGAAGTTAATAAAATTTTATATAATTCTTTAGCTTCATGACATGTACTAGATAATTTACATGACACACTTTGTCTTTGATTTTTGAAATCATCACAATGCTTGACCAGTGTTCCCCTAGGCGACTGCCTAGGTGCTCGACGGCTGCCATCCGCCGCGATTCGCATGGAATCGGTCGCCTGGGCGGTGGAGCGCCTAGGCGGGATCTAGGCAGCCAGGCGGAGCTAGGCGCGACGATGAGCAAGGCGACGAGTCGGCGCTTAGGTGGCCGACTGGAGGAAGGCGGCGTCCTGGGCGGGGAGTTGGGGGTAGAAAAGGTGCGACTGCCGACTGGAGAATGGAGTCTGGAGGCGCTTAGGGTTGGAAGCGACTAGAAGCCAACTATCGACTGGAAGCCGCGTCGCCGTCTCACCCCTGCCCCGCGTCGCCACCTCGCCGATCACCACCAACCAAAGCGATGTCGTCGCCGACCGAAATCCTCCTCTCCACCGTTGGAACCTGCTCAATTCAACCTCCACGCCCCAAATCGAGGCATCAAGGCATCGGATTAGACCTCCCCGCCGCTAGAATCCTCCTCTTCACCGTCGAAACTAGCCTCCCCAACCCAGATTCAAACCTCAACATCCTCTGCTGTTGCTCTAGCCTCCAAGTAACCCTTTGCTCGCTCTTCTATGGAATGTGGATGTGCTTGTGCCTCTGTGGTTGTGCTTAGAAATGTTGTTGCTGGTTGCTACTACCTGCTGCTAGTGCTTGCTACTACTGCTGTTTGTTGCTAGTGTAGTCTTTGCTAGTGCTTCTTCTTTGTTGTTGTTTGTTCTTTGGTGAATTCTTCTTTGAATCAAGTCTTGCTAGTGCTTGTTCTTCGCTAGTGTTTTTTTCTTTGAACTGATTGGATGTAAGATGGAAGAATTTGAAACTTCAAAGGAAATGCAAGAGAACTCAGAACTAACCGGAAAAGGTTTCTCAATGTCAAGGTCAACTGATATAAAAGTTTTGGGAGAAGCCTAGCTCATAAAAGAACCTTCCTATATTGTTTGGATATAACCGGGAACATGTTAGCATTTATGATCAGATATTCATTGAAATATTACTAACACCAGCTCCTGCTCAGCTCCATTTTCACTCTTAACCATTCAGACTAATCTAATAGTCCTTTTGAATATACCAGTTGTTGCTATTGTCGATGTTTGAATTTATTTGTACTCTTGTAGGATGTCATCTGTGGCGTCTGTGACGGCGGAGGTCACCAAGGACAGCCTTAAGTGGAAGTCAGAGGATATAGGGTGGGAGTATGGAGTGTTGGTTGATCCAAACAACTTGGATAAAGTGAGGTGCAAGCTATGTAGCAAGATTGTTTCTGGAGGAGTGTATAGGATAAAACAACATACTGCTCACATCAAAAGTAATGTTGCTAGATGCCCACTCTCCACGTCGGAAGGTCAAGCGAAAGGCAAGAAATCCATCGAAGATGCACAAAAAGCGAGGAAAAACAAGAAAGATAAGGATGAAGATGTTAGAAATGAAGTGACAATGCAAGAGGATACCACATGTGAAGTTGATGAATCTTTTGATCGGTTGATCCAAACACCGTGAAATTTTGTGGACACCTTCCCAAGGATGTCAGGAATCTATTCCAACCTTCAATTGCAAGAATCGATGTCAAAGTACTGACCTTTTTCAAATTTACGGAAGGGTGCACAAGAACAAGTTCAAGAACAAAAACTTGCCCCTTAGCTAGCTCGTGGGTTCTTGATGATCAAGATGATTCTAGATGGCTTCCCACATGTCATAGCAAGCTAGAAAATAAGACAAGAACACCCAAAAACCCAATCTTCCAAGATTGATCCTCTGAAGAGCAAAAATTGGTTTCTTGCAAGGAAGATGATGAGGACATCCCAACCACTAATCCATCCATAGCCGATGCTTAGACCAATAACTAGAGCTCGAGTCCGATTGATAAATCACTTGGTGAGTTCGTTTCAAACTATTCCATTTGATATTGGACAGAATGGGATGCTACCTAATAATTTCCATGACTTTCTTCTACTCAGGTATGAAGGACCGGCTAAACCGAATTCACAAGAAGCCGACCAAGGGATGCTTGGGAGTGAACCATTCTGAGCTAGAACCATAGGAAGACCAAGGTTACTCGAGCTTAATCCATCGACCATCGACCAAGGTTGTTCGAGCATGATCCATCGACCATCGACCAAGAACTCCAACTCGAGTACGACTCAGTATCGAGCAAAGGACTCCGATTAGAACACCACTTCAAGTTCTTTCGGCTTCCCTGATAGCACCAACTTAAAGTGGCTATAACTTTTCATCCACAAGGGTGTTCAGGTCACATGAGTACTTGATTATAAGCTTTCTTATCAAGGTGGCATAATGATAATTAGAAATTTAGCTAATCCCAGCAAATAATCATTGATACGCAAATAGCATGCAATTGGTATAAAACAAAATACTTTTGCAAACATAAGTTCAATTTGATCAAAGGTTACGACTTACCATATTGATCTACTGTTGTTCCTAAGTCTTGATCTTCAAATCCTTCGTTTAGTCCCTCGGAATTAACGTCTACTGAAAAAGACAATAAGAAATACAAATAAACAACAAACAGAGACTTAAATAAACTCCAAATTGAAATTAAATAGCACTAAAATGTCAAGCTTGATTTTATAAAAATTTAAAATTTTGAATCGCCTCAATCAGAGCTTGTATGAAAGAGAATAGGCCTCCAGAAGATTTAAATTCACGAAATTGAGAGAGAAAGGATTTTTTTTGACATTTTTGGAATTATTTTTCTAAAGAAAAATCAATTTATTGCATCATACTGATGTCAGGGTTGATTTTTGAAAATAAAAAAATTTAGAAAAAGGGTATTAGGCTGACATGTGGGCCCACGGTCCATGGACTAAGATTGGTCTACGGTAGACCGGGCACATGGAAATAGGTGGCTGACAGGTGGGACCAGTCAGATGATGATGTGGCACACACACAAGCAATAATGCGGCCACTGACTGGGCGCTAGGGTTGACACGGCGCTGCGGTGGACGGTGACATCGGCGGCCACATGGACTGCTACAACGGCTAGGGCTCGGCACATCCTCCAGTGACTCGGCGACGGCACAACCTCGTGTGAAGTGAAGAAGATGACATAGCCAATGGCGCATCACAATTGGATTGGGCATGGAACTTGAGGAATCTGAACGAGCGCGATGCGGGGAACTCGAAGATGCACACGGGAGCGGTGGAGATCGGTGCAGAAGTAGGAGCATCCAGCGGTGCCGATGCTCCGATGGGGAACGTGGATCGAGGCTCCCTCGGGGCTTATATAGCCTCAGGAGGCGTACGGGACACGGACGCCGAGGACAGCGCGGTTTATGGCACCAGGACTCAGACAGAAGCGCTAGGGTTTTGGCTGGGCGAGCGAGTAGGCTCGAAGCATGCAAGGATAGGCCCGGCCAAAATGGGCCGTGGTGGCAGGATTGGAACAGGCCGGTGGACATTCGACACGAGGAGAGTTTTGAGAAAATAAAATATTTTCAAAATTAATAAATTAAGAGAAAATAAAATAAATCCTAATAAATAGTAAATAAATTCAGAAAAATCTAAAAAATATAGAAAAATTAAATCTTTTATTTGATGCATGGATTACTCAAATTAAATCTTTTCCTTTGTAGAAAATTCAAATTAAGATTTTTTTAATTTGAGAAAAATACAAATGGTTCATTTTAATTTTTAAACTTTCCAAAAACTAAAAAAATTAGGATGTTACACTTATCGACCAAAAACATCCTCATATTTTGAGTTTCACAAGTCAAATGACAAATGTTTAGCTCTTATCAATATTGCATAATAAATAATTGATACGAGGGGTGCCCGACCTTCACGGCGTAGAATCGAAGATACTCGTGAAACCTGACAAATCTTGTCCAGCCAACCGTTGCAAGTGCAACAACCTGCAGCACGGAGTTCGCCCAACCTCACGTTGTCCACTCAACCAAGTCAAGTGGATTACAATCCTCGCTGCAATCACAAAGAGCTTGCAAGAACAACGGGAAGGAATGCACAATCTTAGAGGTGTTTCAGCCGGTGGCATGAAAACCCAAGAACATGCATAGCATATCTATTTCAATATTCAGATTGTCTGACCAAAACACAAAGGGGTGCCTCTCTATATATAGGAGAGGAGATGAACACAAAAAGGTTGGCAATGACCAAACATAATGGTGGCGCAGCACCCAACACAAGAGGAGACCGTCGCACATTTTTCAATTCTGTGGCCAGCTCGAATGGAATTTAATTATGAGGCTGGATGCATTGGAAAGGGCACAAAATTATCTTTCAATCAAGTACTCACACGCCCCAAACAGAGTCTGTTTGCATTCTCTAGGTCCATTTGAATTCAGACTTGTCATTGAAGGCCGAGTGAAGCTCTTTCGTGTTCCCACCTTGCATGGTAATTTGTCTTTGCTTCTCTTGATCTTCTCTTGGTGTTCACACTTCCTTTCATCACGTTCATACCTGAGAGTAGTTAAAATAGTTGCATTAGGTAGCAGCTGACTCTCACAAGAAAAGTAGTTTTTATTAAGGAGTAAATTCACCTGTTGATTGATTTGTTTAGCACGACACGTGTTAATGGTCCTTGGAATTGTTTTAGATTATCGACCAATAGTAGGGAAGGAAATGATGATGATGTTATGCTGCCCGTATCATCCTCCCCTTCTTGAAAAGGAGTCGTCCTCGACTCTGTGTCTTCTGGTCCAAAGAATGGTGACAAATCAGCAACATTGAATGTCGTACTCACATTGTAATCATCTCCTGGAAGCTCGATCTTGTATGCATTGTCATTGATCTTCTTGAGCACTTTGAATGGTCCATCAGCACGTGGCATCAGCTTGGACTTACGCTTCTCCAGAAAGCGTTCTTTGCGGAGATGTACCCAAACCAGGTCACCTGGTTCAAATAGCATTTTCTTCCTTGTCTTGTTTGCCTTTCCAGCGAAGTAGCGTGTCTTCTTTTCAATTGCTTCTTTAGTTTTCTCATAAATGGACTTGACGAATTCAGCTCGCTTTGTTGCCTCCATATTAGCTCGTTCTTGAAATGGAAGTGGTAGCAAATCGAGTGGCGTGATTGGTTTAAAACCATACACCACGTCAAAAGGGCAATATTGAGTTGTTGAGTGAACCGCCCGGTTGTATGCAAATTCAACATGAGGAAGACAATCCTCCCACTCCTTCAAGTTTTTCTTGATCATTGTTCGCAGCAACATGGAAAGTGTGCGGTTCACCACCTCTGTTTGACCATCAGTTTGTGGGTGATAAGTTGTAGAAAACAACAACTTTGTCCCAAGCTTGGCCCATAGTGTCTTCCAAAAATAGCTCATGAACTTGACGTCACGATCTGAAACAATAGTTCTTGGCATCCCATGCAATCTCACAACTTCCCTGAAAAACAAGTTAGCTACATGCGACGCATCGTCGCTCTTGTGGCATGGAATAAAGTGCGCCATTTTAGAGAACCTATCCACGACAACAAATACAGAGTCCCTTCCCCTCTTAGTCCTAGGTAATCCTAAAACAAAATCCATGCTAATGTTTTCCCAAGGTGAACTAGGAACAGGAAGTGGAGTGTACAAACCATGTGGATTAAGTTTGGACTTAGCTTTATGGCATGTGACACATCGCTGCACGAACCTCTCAACATCTCGTCGCATTTTTGGCCAATAGAAGTGATCGGACAGCATGGACAAAGTCTTTTCTCTTCCGAAATGTCCCATTAATCCGCCAGCATGGCATTCCTGCAATAATAGCAAACGTACGGACGAATCTGGAACACATAGTTTGTTAGCACGAAACAAGAACCCATCATGAACATGGAACTTTTCCCATCCTTTCCCATTAATGCATTTAGAATATGGTTCACCAAACTCATTATCTAAAATATATAACTCTTTTAAACTTTCCAAACCAGGGACCTTGATTTCAAGTTGAGTTAAGAGCACAATCTTGCGAGACAAAGCATCAGCTACCACATTCTCTTTACCCTTCTTGTATTTCACAATGTATGGAAATGATTCAATGAATTCCACCCATTTGGCATGCCTACGGTTCAGTTTTGATTGGCCTTTCAAATATTTCAAAGCTTCATGATCAGAATGTATAATGAATTCTTTAGGCCAAAGATAATGTTGCCAAGTTTCCAAAACACGAACCAAAGCATACAACTCTTTATCATAAACAGGATAGTTCAATTGAGCACCACCAAGTTTTTCACTAAAGTATGCTACTGGTTTGCCCTCTTGCATCAAAACACCACCAATACCTATTCCACTAGCATCACATTCAATTTCAAAAGCTTTAGTGAAATCAGTAAAACAAGCAATGGTGCTTCATTAGCGCTTCTTTAATTCGAAAAAGCACTCTCTTGAGCATCTCCCCAAACAAAATCACTTCCTTTCTTGTTTAATTCATTCAAAGGGGCTGCAATTGTACTAAAATCTTTTACGAATCTACGATAAAAACCAGCAAGACCATGAAAGCTTCTAACTTGACTAGCATTCATCGGTGTAGGCCAATTTTTAATTGATTCAACTTTTGATTCATCCACTTCTACCCCATTTTCAGAAACAACGAAACCTAAGAACACAATTTTATCTTGGCAAAAAGTGCATTTCTCCATGTTTGCAAACAACTTTTCAGCTCTAAGCACTTGAAGCACTTGTCTAATGTGATCAGTGTGTTCTTCTAAAGTGTGGCTGTAAATTAAGATGTCATCGAAATACACCACAACAAATTTTCCAATAAAAGCTCTCAAAACATGGTTCATTAGCCTCATGAATGTACTAGGTGCATTAGTTAAACCAAATGGCATTACTAACCACTAATACAATCCAAATTTTGTTTTAAAGGCTGTTTTCCATTCATCCCCTTCTTTCATCCTTATTTGATGGTACCCACTACGCAAATCAATTTTAGAGAAAATAACAGCACCACTCAATTCATCTAACATGTCATCCAACCTAGGGATAGGATGGCGGTATCTAATAGTGATGTTGTTAATTGCTCTACAATCTACACACATGCGCCATGTACCATCTTTCTTAGGGACTAAAATCACAGGGACAACACAAGGACTAAGGCTCTCACGTACGTACCCTTTGTCTAGAAGTGCTTGTACTTGCTGCTGTATTTCCTTTGTTTCTTCTGGATTGGTACGGTACGGTGGCCGATTTGGAAGTGAAGCTCCTGGTATGAGGTCGATTCGATGTTCAATACCACGAATTGGAGGAAGACCAGCGGGTGTTTCCTCCGGAAAGACATCATCAAAGTCCTGCAAAACACTTGCCACAACACTTGGAAGAAAAGTTATGTCGTTAGTAGAAAGCAACACATCTTTATACAGGAGTACAGAGTGCACCAAATGTGGGTTTGTATGTAATTCTCTCAATTCGGATTTAGTGGCTAACATCACTAGCTTGTTTCCCTCAACCTTTCTTTTACCACTCTCATTTTGTTTGTGGTTCGCACTTACCGAATGGGCTTTCTCACTTGCATTATTTTTCTCTCGTTCCTTAACACTCTCAATGTTTACCTCATTCTTTTGCATTATGTCAGTAAGGATTTGAGCAGGAGTCATTGGCCAAAGAACAATTTCCTTGTTATTCCACTTGAATGAGTGTTGATTAGTGTGTCCATTGTGACGACTTGCATGATCAAATTGCCATGGTCTACCGAGCAGCAAGTGACATACCGTCATAGGTACAACATCACACTCTACGGTATCACAATATTCGCCAATCTTGAAAGGTACTTTCACCATGTGTTGAACTTTCACTTCTCCACATTCATTCAACCATTGCACATGATAAGGATGTGGGTGTCGCAGTTGCTTCAATCCAAGCTTTTCACACATTTGTTTGCTGGCCAAATTGTGACAACTTCCTCCATCAATAATTACCTTGCACACACGACCATTTACCTTTGCCTTGGTGTGAAAAAGATTGCAGCGTTGTTCATTGTCATCTTTTGTTGCACACTCAACACTTTCTTGGTGACAATGAGAGATTGACCGGTCTCAAAATCACAATAGGTCATCTCATTTTCCTCTTCTTCCAAATCAGCGATTGGGACACCCTCTTCTTCACTTGCGATTCATATTCACCTTTCTCTCGTTATAAGCATGGTGCGGTTGTTCGGGCAATCCTTGGCGATATGGCCTCGCCCCAAGCACTTGAAGCATTGGATGGCACTACTCTTTCTCAGTAGAACCCAATGAAGAAGTAGCACTAGTTGCTGGACCTTGCTTCAGATTTGTAGTAGATGGCTCTTTTCCACTTCGAGCTACCTGGGAACTAGGAGCAACACTTGCACTAGAATTATTAGCACGAAAGGAATTGAACCGAGAAGTGGATTTACCTGTAGTAGGTGTTGAACGAGGAGCAAATGAAGAAGTCCTTGTAATTTTGTTGTCTTGTTGCACTTGTCTTTCAGCTTTGGTCGCTTGATGCACTAACTTCACCACATTGTCATAAGGCTGAAATTCGGTGATGTGCTTGATGGGGTGGTTCAAACCAGCGAGGAAACGTGCCATAGTTTGTTCTTCATGTTCATACACATTAGTACGGATCATGGCCATCTCCATCTCCTTATAGTACTCATCCACCGTGCGACTTCCTTGCTTCAATCCCTGCAGCTTATCAAATAGATCACGTTTGTAATGTCGAGGGACAAACCTTGCTCGCATTTCAACCCTCATCTCAGCCCACGATGCAATGGGATTCTCGCCATGTTCTATTCTTTGGTTCTGAATTTGTTCCCACCAAATCAGCGCATAATCATCAAATTCAAGTGATGCCATTGCAAGCTTCTTCTCTTCGGTGTAGTTGTGCAACTGAAAGATTTTGTCAACTTTCATTTCCCAAGTGAGGTAGTCCTCCGGGTTGGTGGTACCTGCAAACTTAGGCATAGAAAACTTTAGTTTGCCAAACCTTTCCTCCTCGGGATGATTGTTGTTGTTGCGGTTGTGACGTTGGTTTCCTTCATTGCGGGGCGGTATGTTGACGTGAATTGGTTCGTGTGCAGCACCCCCATGTCCCAACCCATGACCATGACCCCTTCCTACACCATGTTCATTACCTCTTGTTCCTTGCCTAGGTATGGGTGGTCGATTGGCATTAGGAACACGGGCCACTCGAGCAGCGGCTTCTTCATCGGTCTCATCAACTAGAGGACCATCTTCACTTGTGGTCGTGTTGTCGTGCGATGTCGAGAACTATGTTGGTGTGGAGCACGCTCACCGTTGATTCACCTCTATTTGAAGATCTTGGATGGAGTTGTTCACTTCTTCCCTTATATGTTCATTTCCTATGCGTAACTCTCGTCGTAGTGTGTCTCGCAAAGCACAATATTCATCCATTTTATCGGTGCATCGTGGTCACGTCCTTCATCATCCACGTTGTCTCCTTGACTGACATGGTTAGTTGTGCAAAAACAGAAGAGAGGTACAATATGATGTATGAACAATTCTCTCAACCTCACTTATCCTTACACCAAAATTCTTACTCACCCTTTGTTGATTGACGGAGGAGCTCGCACTTGAGTGGTGAGGCAACACAAGGTGAGGTTAAGCGAACTCACAATGAGATCAAGGCACACAACGTATATATATGTGGAGCTTGGAGGGTAAAGTGTATATCCGACACAATCTGAATCCTCGTTGTTGTTTCGATAAGTTATTATCCAAGTTAAAACACAATGTCTAGTTACTGAAAACAAGATTTAAAAGATGAACAAGCAACTCACACACAAGGATGATGGAACCAAATGCAATCAAAGGAGTGAGCTAGCACAAGATATGATGATAACATAAACAGCTCAATTGCATTGGTTATAGAAAGACACTAGCTAGCTGCAAATGATGAAATAGGGCACAAGATTGCACATCTAGAATGAGTTTCTCACAACGGTGCAAATAATTTTTTTTTCTGAAACTTTTCTTCTTCTCCTTTTCTTTTTGTACAACTAGCAACCAGCCACAAAGATTTTCTTTTCTTCCTTTCTTCTTTTCTTTTCTAGCAACCAGCCACAAAGCTTTTCTTTATTCCACTTTTTTTTGTTTTTTTTTGCAACTGTGAGATCAAGATAAATGAGTGCAGCCCTAAGCAACAGATTAGCTAGTCTTGATGGGTGCAAAGTATTCGCAAAGGACAGATTGGCTATCAAGGGAAAACTACCAATTTTCGGAACCAAAACAACAGCATGGTTCAAGCACAAGTTCGACCAATTTCGTGCCGAATCGTAAAAGTTGTCTCCAGCAAACTTGTAGATAATTGCAAGAGCTTTCCAACAAGTACAAGAATGAGACAAACGGAGCAAGAATGTGAGAGTTATGGCCAAAACAATAAACTGGACAGATTGGAACTAGAGAGTGACGCGAAGGAAAATGAAGAGTTCAGTAACAAGAACACGTTCCAATGGATAAGAACTTAGCAAAACGCACAAGAACAACAGATTGGAAACTAGGGTTCAATATTTTTGTGAGGCACTTTTCAGATTAGGAAGAAAATACAGATCCAACTAGAGTTGATATTTTTGTGTGGCAATTTTTTTTCTGGTATATAGCTGAAAGAAAATCTAGACTAGGGATAAAAGATTCTACCGTGACAACCGGAGCTCTGATACCAAATGATACGAGGGGTGCCCGACCTTCACGGCGTAGAATGAAAGATACTCGTGAAACTCGACAAATCTTGTGCACCAACCGTTGCAAGTGCAACAACCTGCAAAGACGGAGTTTGCCTAACCTCACGTTGTCCACTCAACCAAGTCAAGTGGATTACAATCCTCGCTGCAATCACAAAGAGCTTGCAAGAACAACGGAAGGAATGCACAATCTTAGAAGTGTTTCACCGGTGGCATGAAAACCCAAGAACATGCATAGCATATCTATTTCAATATTCAGATTGTCGACCAAAACACAAAGGGTGCCTCTCTATATAGGAGAGGAGATGAAGACAAAAGGTTGGCAATGACCAAACATAATGGTGGCGCAGACCCAACACAAGAGGAGACCGTCGCACATTTTTCAATTCTGTGGCCAGCTTGAATGGAATTTAATTATGAGGCTGGATGGATTGGAAAGGGCACAAAATTATCTTTCAATCAAGTACTCACACGCCCCAAGCAGTCCGCTTGCATTCTCTAGGTCCATTTGAATTCAGACTTGTCATTGAAGGCCGAGTGAAGCTCTTTCGTGTTCCCACCTTGCATGGTAATTTGTCTTTGCTTCTCTTGATCTTCTCTTGGGTGTTCACACTTCCTTTCATCACGTTCATACCTGAGAGTAGTTAAAATAGTTGCATTAGGTAGCAGCTGACTCTCACAAGAAAAGTAGTTTTTATTAAGGAGCAAATTCACCTGTTGATTGATTTGTTTAGCACGGGCACGTGTTAATGGTCCTTGGAATTATTTTAGATTATCCTGACCAATAGTAGGGGAAGGAAATGATGATGATGTTATGCTGCCCGTATCAATAATACACTAAACTATAAATATCAAAACAAGATGCTTCTGATTATGCTACCTCAAATCCATTTTGTACAAGAGATAATAGTATAATACCTAATAAAGTAATGGTCTAATCTCTAATACAGTAATACTTATAGACTATAGTCTTATACTCCTCCTGCCTTAGTGCCTCCTCACTCTTCACTGTCCTCAGGTGGTCAGGCGCATAGCCTTAGTGCCATAGCTAGCCACACCTCCATGGCTCCTAGGCCATCTATCGAGCCCCCCGCTCCACCTAGCCCGCCCCTAGGCCCTTCATCGAGCTAAGCTCTAAGCCTACTACACTGCCTCCAGGCCCTGCTTCACCTCCCGCCCATCATAGTGCTCAGTTGACCCTCGTGTGGTCCGTTGGTGCCGCCTACCGCTACGCCACCTCCATCGGGCTCGCCCCCTACTCCTCTGCCCACAACCCGATAGCTAGCGCTCGGTGTCACCTGCCACTCCACTACGGTGCCTCCCCTGCTCCACCAAGTGGTCTGGTTCTGAGCTTACCCCCTACACCTACGGCCTACTCTGTTGCCACCACAAGCCACCTCCACTGAGACCTGCCCCTACTCAGCCACCCGCACAAGTAGGGGATTGGGGATTTAGGGTAGATCGAGGAGGTAGAGGATTGGGGATTTGGAGATTTGAGGGATTTAGGGATTTTGGATCTAGAATGAGTTTGTTTGTGGGCATTGGCACTTTAGCCCACTGGTTTGCTTGGCGTGCAACGACCTATTCATAATGTCGACCACTTGCTCGGGAGGAGAGGACCTGTGGCTTCCATGGTGCCGACAACGGTTGGAGTGCTCATTGTACATCGTCGGTGAGCCCAAGTAGGCGCTCGCCCTGCCCGGGAGTTGCCTTCACCTCTGATACGAATCGACAATGTTGGGGAGTTTACCTCAAAGGAATTTAATGATTATTGTATGGCTTTAGACATAAAGTAGAGCATTCAGTACCTCATGTCCACACACAAAATGGACTTGTAAAGTCATTAATTAAAAGAATAAAACTTATTTCTTGGTCACTCTTACAAAATTATAGGCTCCCCATCAGTTATTAGAGCCACATAGTGCTGCACGCTGCTACATTAATTCAACTCAGACCAACTTCATACCACAGCATCTCCCCTTTGTAGTTAGTGTGTGAGAAAGGAACAATTATTTTCCATCTGTGAAAATTCTGCTGTGTTGTATACGTGCCAATTTCCCCACCACAACATACATCCATGAGCCCTCACTAGAAGTTAAGAATCTATGTTGGTTATAAATCTCTATCAATCATAAAATACCGTACAACTTATTACGCTGACTATATCTTTGATGAGGACCATTTCCTAGCATTAAGGGGTGGAAAGTACCACACTAAAGAATATCACGAAAAAGATTAGAATGTCAAGGGAATCTAGTCCTTAGACCCACACACTAGAGAATCCAAACTTGAAGTTCAAAGGATAATAAACCTACAACAAATAGCTAATAACTTGCCAGATACCTTCACTGTTCATAAGGGGGTGAAAAATCTCAAATACCTACAGTAAACGCACTGAAGAGAGTAGAAGTACCGCATATGGATATTGAATCCACTCTTACCCCTCATAAGAAGAAGAGGTGATGAGGCTAATGGAGGCCCAATCTTTCGGTGTGATGGATAACTATCGGTTAGTAGAGATGACCCTCACGATCTAGGCTACCGACCGAAACACGACCAACACCAACCAATCACTGAACCAAACTCTGAATTATTATCAACTGTGCCAAAACCTGATTGACCTGATCACGAAAATCAATTCCTACAAACAATCGAAGAACAAGCAAGAACAAAGCAAAAGCAATCTGAAATTGCAAATATAATTGAAGTATTGATGTGGGGTTCCGAAGCATAGTATAGCTGTTGATCTAGCCGAACAAGAGAATACCAAATAGTTTCACCAAGGAAAACTACAACTAAACAAAACCCCAAAATAATTTTAGGGGATTCCCTAGCTATATATAGGCAAAAGAGAAGGGGGATTTGGCCAGCACAAAGGAGTGACCGAATAGGACTCTTACAAGGCCCAAGGCCCATGTTTGACTCGGACTGGAAAGTTTACCCAACTTGTTTTGGTGATTACGGAGTGCTCCAAAGGAATTTTTAGGTGGGGTGAAATCAATTGGAAATATATCGAAGTAAGCTTTTCATCAAGTGCAAGAACACCCAAATTGGAGTCCGTATGCAAAAGATATTCATGTTTGAATTCAGTGCTGTCCCAGGAGGCCGAATTGGATTCCAGAACTTGATGGATTTGATATCTGTCTCTTCTTGGGCCATGGATGACGTGTTGGAGTTGGTCTAACCACGTGTGGTCGTATCCGTAGTAGTGATGTCTTCATCATTCTCTCCTTCTTCAATTTTAGTCGTCCAGAACTCAAGCAACCTTTTAGCTCGTCCTCAACACAAAATATCCTCATATTGGTCCTGCATTTAATTAAATAAAATAGTAGCTCCGCCTCTTTATATATTTTAAAAACAAGAAAGACATTCAGAGGATTCACATGATACTTATCCACATAGCTCAACACTTCTTTCCAGTATATAAAAGCATGATGAAAGCTAGCACTCTTGGATGCTTCCCCCCCCCTCCTTGAAAGAAAACCATCATCGGTTTTGGACAAGCTAGTGAAGAAACAAGCAACAAAAAGAACAATGTGTACGCAGCATATATGTATATATCCCATATTTCATTGTTCTTTTGGTTTCGCGATAATGCTATTTACATAATAGCAAATGAGGAAATCATATTTAAGCAAAGCACCTTTCCTCAAAATTTTACAACTCAATTTGTGATTATAAGTGAAGCATATAACATAAATATTAACATAATTCAGTTTGCAACTTAATTTACAAATATAAGTAAAGCACATATCTATCCCTGTCCTTGGATAAAGAATACTCATGTTTTGAAGCCTCCTTCAATAACATAGATGGGCAAAACTACAAGTTTTGGCAACAAGAATAGCTCATTTATATGATCAGATTGTAAACAAGCAATATCAAACAATACCAACAATGGTGACACAATTTTAATGGGCTTCCAGTCATCAACTACGACATGTTGATTTGTAATGCAAGTCAATGTGCTAAAATTCGAACAATTAGGTAGCAATCTATGGGTATCACACATATCAGGAAAATTTGATGGTGCCTTACATGAAACATGATGTTGCATATAACTAGGATTATTCAAAATAGCAAAGCTTCAATTCAACAAGTTTATCACAAGTTATGCATATTCTGTAAACAAGAAACTTTCCATCTATGCCATAATCCCCAAATAAATTGAATTTAAAAACAGTAGGCATAGGTGCTTGATGAAGACTTAAGAGATGAAATTTCAGAAATCTTATTCATAGAACAATTCAAGCTAACAGGCTCATTCAACATGATATAGCACAAAACAGTGGCAAGAGATATTCTAGCTATCACTTCCTTATGCGTAATCAGCACCACATGATAAAAATTTGAGCATGCAATTCATCACATGGTTCTACAATTAAAGTGGCATAAGGTGGTAACTCATTAGAATTAAGTATAGTAGGAATATACTCACAAATTTGTTCCATTTCTTGCTGTAAAATCATATTTGTACCATGGTCATTAACATCCTCAGAAGAAGAAGTAGCTACCTCAAAACTTTCACCTGATAATATAGGTTTTTCAGCTTGTAGCTCCCCTTCTTCAGAAGTAACCTGCATATCACATGGAATAACAATAACAGAAGTAACAAAAGTAGATTGGATTACGTTAGTAGAATCATCCTCACATATGATATCCTCTACTTCACTTGAAATTTCTGGTGTTTCTTTCACATGCTCGGGGTGTATGCTCTCATTAAGGTTTGGTGCAGTGCATGCAACAAGAGTAGCATTTAACTCTGTAGGAACTTGAACTATGGTTGATTGTCTTCTCTGTATTTTTCTTTCAGCTTCACACGAAAGATTAAGTAAACATGACATAGAATTGTGTTCTTTACAAGATATCATGATCTGAATATCAAAATCTAGTCCATAATAAAAGTTGTTCATCCGAGTCTTTTCGGTCTCTTCTAACTCACAACGCAAAGATTTAATATGAAATTCTTGGTAGTACTCGTCTACAGTTTTACTACCTTGTTTTAGACGTTGTAATTCATTTCGTAATTGGTGAGCAACATATGAAGGAACAAATCTAGCTCTCATAATTTTCATCAATTTAATCCATGTGCTAGGGATATCCTGATTTTTACTTATATAATCATTCCACCAAAGAGCAACAAAATTAGTAAATTCACTAGTAACAACCCTAACTTTATCATGCTCAGGAATTCCATGTTTGTCAAATGATTGTACTACGCTAATTTCCAAGTAAGATAACCTTCAAGATCATTTTTACCACTAAAAATGGGTACTATGAACTTATTTTTGGTACGTATGCTATGCTGTCGTACTCCCCATGGTGGTGAAGCTGTGCTCTTACATTCTTCATATCTCAGAGTGTGAACTACCTCGTCTTCTAGGATGCTGTTGGCCCAAGCACTATGATGTTGAGAACCTGCCATTGTTAGTAGAAGACAAGAAACAAATCACAAGTATATGTCCATATCAACTACTAGGTGCTGGTGGTTCAAAGTCTCTCACACTCAAGCTTTTACTAAGTTCTTACCAAGCAAACAGGTGGTGACCGGTGGCTGGTTCGTGATAAACACACTCAAGCTTGGCAAAGCGATTGCAAGGAGAACGATACCTATTTGACTAGTAAAAGGTGGAGCTTGGATAGGCAATATTTATTTCCTATGCAATCTGATAATTCTAGTTATTGTAATGATAAGTAATGACCCAAACTAGAATTCACAAGCCTTAGTTGCCGATCACAAGGATATAAGTGAATTTCAAGACAACACACGCGCAAAGATAATGGTACTTATGCAATCAAAGAATGAGCTACAAAATATAAGTGAGGCACCAAAAGCTCTATTGCACAAGTCGTAGAGAGACACTAACTTATCGCTTCAAGAATGTAACAATAGCACAAGATTGCTCACTAATTAATATAATTGCACAATCTGAAAATAATGAACACAAATTAGGGTTTTGCTCAATGTAGTGCGACTGGCCACTATTTTCTTTTTTCTTCTTTTTTTTGGCCTTTTGGCTCTTTGTTTCTCTTTTCTTTCTTTGGGTGACTTTCAGCCAACACTAGTATGAACAAAGTTTTGGAATCCCTAACTTGCTGTCACAAGAAAGTATAATATGATAATTCAAGATTATGCAATGTATCAAGTAGAGCAGCCCTAAGCAATATCAAATAGCTAGTCTCAATTGGGATCAAAGTATTCGCAAAGGATGAATTGGTTCCCAAAGGTATGTGTACTGATATTTTTTGGGGTTTTATAGTTTGTGGATGCTACTAGACTCAACCAACTCAAAGGAACAAGCTAGAACACAAATTGAAGCAAGACTCCCAAATTCAGCCAAAACAGTGTAGCAAACTTGTCGCCACAATTAAAGTATGAAAATGACCGAATCTAGTTTGCTCACAATGTAATAAATTGAAGGTAATATTCTATTCTTTTAAACAAGTATACAAACACATAATTTTGAGCTCTGAAAGACCATGTGGAGGTCTATCCTTTTTGGTGATGAGTTATTGATTGTGTTTGAGCTAGGTTTGCTCTAGTTTGAGTTTGATTTGAATTAGATTTCAAATATGATGTAATTTGAGTGTTATCAGGCCTTGGCCAAGACTACTGACCTAGTAGGAGCTGCATCGCTAGTCGAGCTACAATACATCACTCTAGGAGCGTAGTTTTATTCCAGAGAGGGTATTCTCTAGATATTTAGGCGAGTGGCACTACAGGCCATGCTGGAGCGGTAGTGCCGACCGAGTGGTACTATCGGCCCCAGGCGGCAGTAGAGCTGACTTTTGAGCGAAATTAAATATTAGAATGCGAATTTGGATGATTATTGCATATCTTTGTTGGACATTGTTATGTGATGGGTTTTCCTTTTTTATGGTTGCAGGACAACGGTGCTAGGACATGGTGAGGTGAGGGATGTTCGGGACTAGGCGAGGTGCGCCAGAGGTCCAGACGGTCGGGGATCGCCGAAAGATGATAGAAGATGGAGTCGCTACGATCTTAGAAGACAAGGAATGGATGAGATGCTAGCTAGGAGCTGATCGGATCAAGGATGGCCTTTGGATCACGGTCTAGGTGATAGAGTAGCAGGTCTAGTTAGTTTGCTTTGAGAAGCGTGCAAAGCCCGTTATGTTGTTGGGTTTCGAGTTAGCCCATGTATGAGTGAGTGAGTCAATCCTAGCCCTTCATGGTGTTCCTTAGGGTAGAAGGAACTCATCCAAGGATGGAGGATGACTCAAGAGTAGTATAAATAGAGGGGTAGGGTTAGCCCTTCTCCTCTTGAAGGTTTTGTGGTTGTTGTGCCCCTTTGAGCTTTGCCCACTTTGTTGTGAGGCTTTGTAAACATCCCTTCCAGAAATGAAAGTTTAATCCATTCCTCTCAATTCTGAATTTACTTTCTGTATTTGCATTGTGCTTTAAATTCAGTCTTTGAATTCCGCAATTTACATTCTTGCAATTTACTTCTTGCACATCTGGATTTGCCTCCCCTCCTTCTAAATGCTTGTGGATCTTGTGCTGAGGATGTATGGTTGATGGATGAGTCTTCTTCAGACCATATCCAAATCATCTTGGCAAATCTTGTGTTCTTCTTTGCAAAAACCGATTTTTTGTTCTTAAGAGGATGATTCTTGGAAGATTGGGTTTTTGGTGTTCTTGACTTGTGTTCTAGCTTGCTATGAAATGTGAGAAGCCATCTAGGATCATCAAGAACCCACGAGCTAGCTAAGGGCCAAGTTTTTGTACACCCTTCCGTAAATTTGAAAAAGGTCGGAAATTTGACGTCGATTCTAGCAATTGACGGTTGGAATAGGTTCCTGACATCAATAGGATGGTGTCCACAAAGTTTTATTGAGTTTGGATCAGTGGATCAAAAGATTCCTCAATTATAAATGCCCCTTGCGTTTCTTGTGAGGCCCTCAAGATTGAGGCAGCTGTGCAAAGGGAGAAAAATGCACGTGCTGGTAGTTCTTCTCTTTCTGATTCTTCTTCCTCTTCTCTTCCCTGTTCTTCATGTGCCTCTTTCTTCCGGGAGTGTGAGTATCTCATGAGCACTCTCGAGAAATTTGTTGGAGGCAAGAAGAAGCTCAATATCATTCTAGACCAATCCAAGATTAGCCGATTCAATCAGGGTCTAGGATTTGACTACTTGGAGCACGCTAGGGCGCATCCTCCCACCATTGTGCATGGCTCCAAGAGTGGTGAGATCGTGGCAGCTCCCAGGGTGAGTACCACTGTGTTTAGATCTATTGGGGTTGTCCATGAGATCTCTGATCAGAAGGTTGCTCCTCCTGCTACTTCTGCCTCTAGCAAGGTGAAGTATACTTGCAACTTGTGTTAGAAGGATGGACATTTGGCAGATTTCTGCTTCAGGCGTGCCATAATCACAAGGCTTGAGCGTCTGGCTACTCTTACGGGTATTCAGGGTCATCCCTAGACTCTGAGTGCTCCTGAAGCACACATTGCTTCTAGACAGGTTAGAGAGTCGCCTGTTTTTGGGAAGAGTCCAGGACTCAGTATTCAGGCTGTTTAGTCGAGTTTTAGTCCTAGAGCTTGAAGGACCATGTGGAGGTCTACCCAGATTTTTGATGAGTATTTGACTAAATTTGAGCTTGGTTTGCTCTGATTTGAGTTTGATTTGAATTGGATGTTCAAACGGAAGCAATTTGGGCCTTCTTTGTTTTTCCCGGTGCTACCGGCCATGGTAGCGCGGTGCTACCGGGCGAGTGGTAGCACCAGACCAAATGGCCGGTGCAATATCTCCAGAGAGGGTGTTTTGACGGTTTCTGGCCGGGCGGTGCTACTGACCATGGTAGCCCGGTGCTACAAAGCGAGCGGTAGCACCGGCCCTTGGAGCGGTGTGAAAATTCCAGAGAGGGTGTCTTCTGGTGTTTGCGCAGAGCGGTGCTACCAGCCTGAGTGCGGTAACACCTGTCCACTATGGGTGGTGCTACTGGCCTGAGGGTGGTATGATGCGCACGGTGTCCCAATCTTCCGACAGGTAGAACTAATTCGATTGGTGGTTCACTCGACGTTGACGATCCAGCTTCTAATCAGAACTGATTCGAACCCTGCAATCGCTACACCACGGCTCCGTTGGTTATCAACCACGCACGAACACGGTTGACCTCGCCAAGAAGGCTTATCCCTGCATATGAATCAAGAACACAAGCAAGAACGTAGAAGATGCAATCTGAAATTGCGAATTATATGAAGCTCACGAGTTGGGGTTTCACAAACCGATGAACGGCGAAGAACTGACAAAGTGTCTAGTTGTAATCTAAACAAACACCCATCTATTCTAGCGACGGCTACTGAATATGTATGAGGGAGAGGGCAAGGGAGGCGGCCAAGGGGTGGCCATGCAACCCTAGGTCGTACAAGGCTTTTGGGCCCAAGTGGAGATGTCGCAGCACCCGACAAATTCTGTTCATCATATTGTTTTGATGATTTCTGTCGATCTAGAAGGAGTTTGGATGTGACACCACTTCCGTTGGAAAGCTCTCATCGTGGACTTCTCCGTAGAGTCCAAGAACACCTCAAATGGATTTCGTATGACCCAGATATGGTCATTTTTAGTTGGACTGCTCCTGGGGGCCGAATTGGACTCGTGAACGAATTGGGCTTGATCTTGGGGTGGGCTTGGAGCATCAGAAGTTGTTGGGCCCTTGTCTTGCCTTGAGATAGAAGCATGGCTTGCTGGACCGGCATGATCTCATCATCCTCACCTTCTTGATTTTGAGTCGTCCTCGACCCAAGCTTATTGGCCTGCAAAAGGTTAGTAACAAGAGGTGGCAAAGAAACCAACATATTCTTTGGTTGTTGATAGTGTGACACATTAAAAGAAGATTTCAAAATAGTACAAATATAAAGTCGATGCACCATGTACTTTCCTTTATCATTATATTTGCCAATAGCATGAAAACTAACACTGGATAACCATGACAAATTAGCAGGCATAGAAAATCTCTCCTCTAAACAATTGAGATCACATATGGCATCAAATTCAATATAACCCAAAGTATTCAAGGAAGACAACAGTTTAATTTCATCCTTTTCATTAGCAAGGTGAATAACATGTTTATTTTCAGCACACATGTTTAGATCAGAAATAAAACTGACATGTTCATTCACTAGTTGATGCATGGATATAAATGAGATATTATCACACAACACTTCTTTATCACTAGGGACAGCAAGACAATCATATTGTGACAAAAGTGATTTAGTTTGAGTGTCCACTAACTGCTGTTGTAGCATAGCACCAGTAGTGGCCAAATTTAGCACATCAACAGAATTCTCTCCTCGTGTGAAAATAGCACATATGTTGTTACCTTTGTTTTCTATCTCAGCCGATTTAGGCATATCATGATATGTACATTCTTGAGGTATACATGGGATAGCAAGTATCTCCTGCTCCTCCTTCTCTTATGTGTTTTCCTTCTCGTTCTTATTCTCAATGTCCTGTGAAAAGTTAGTGGCAAGTGGAAACTCGACAAGATGCCGTTCTTCCAAAGAAAATTCTTCACTTTGGCAATTATAAACATTAATTTCAGCAAGATGTCTTTCATGTTCAATTTGATTTTCAATCTCACAAGCAAGATTAAATAAACTAGAGAGAGAACTGTATTCCTTATCAACAAGAATACCCTGAATTTTCATATCAAGTCCATTTAAGAATTTTATTTCCTTAGCTTCTTCAGATTCATCTAAACCACAACGCAACAACAAAGTTTCTAATTCCTCGTAATATGCCTTGACAGTTTTATCAAATTGTTGTAAACGTTGCAATTCATAAAGTAACTTTTTCGAATGAATCGCAGGAACAAATTCATCTCTCAATAGTCGTTTCATATCTTTCCATGTTTTTGGTACTTTCTTATAAGCAAAAAAATCGTTCCACCAAATTGATGCACAGAGAGTTAAAGCACTAGCGGCAACTTTAATTTTTCATTTATTATAGAGGCTACATTGCGAAAGAATTTTATCTACCTCTATTTCCCAACCAATATAAGCATCAACACCAAATCCGTTATAAGAAGGAAGAACTAGAAAATTCTTACATTTACCAGCAGAAGGAGATGAATTAAAGTTGGGTTGGTGCTTATGCTCTTTTCTGTCAAGTGCATTCTCCATGTTTTGAATTTGCTTGTTCATAGTCTCATTCATCTCTCAGAACCCGTTATGAAGAACACACTGGTTACCGTCTTGGTCCTCCGATACCCCTGCCTTTGCTAGTAGAAAGCAGAAGATAGCACAAAGTATTATCCCTATCAACTACTAGGTACTGGACAGTGGATCACAAACTCTCACGCATCTTACCACACCCTTACAAGTGTTCTTACCAAAGCAGCAGGTGGTACAACCGGTGGTTGGTTCGTGATACCGTGACTAGAGCATGAGTGAGGCGATTGCAAAGGAGAACCTAAACTGATAAGAAGTATGTGGAGCTCGGAAGGCAATATTTAGTAGCAAGGAATAAGCAATATCGAAGTCAGATTAGTAAGCTGAATAAATGTCCAACGTAATTGCCACAGTTGCTGGCCTAAACATATTCTAGAACTAGTTCAACCTAGCAAAGGATATATCAAAGCACATAGGATTCAAAGGACGCAACCAATTCTGATTATCTGCTTCTCTTTCCCTCATTTTGCTTCTTTTCTTCTCTCTGATTTTTTCAGTGCGGCTTTTCCTTTTTTTGCACTTGCCTTTTGTTTTCCTTCTTTTAACTCAAAAGCCAAACAAAAATTTCATGTTTTGGAATGAAAGAAAACGTTAAACAGATGATCGAAAAATGGGCAAAAACAGCACAGGAAACCTCTGGGGCTTGGAACTCGGTCTTAGAAGCCGATTTTGAGGGTCAAAAATTGTACAGGTTTGTAAACCTGTGGATTTGTCAGTTGCGCGTCGTCGTCCCCTTCGAAAAATAAAAAAAGGGAGCCCCAATCAGAGTTTGTATGCAGAACTTATGGCTATTTTACTGAACACTGCGTAATCTAGAATTGACTGCGACTTCACTTCTTCCTTCTGGTTAGGGCTAAAATAGCAATAGGATCGCGGGTGAGAAAGGGTGGCCAACGGTGCAGGCCAATTGACACAAGGTGTCTCGTGACCTATCTAGGGTTTGCGAAACAGGATATATAATGCAGAGCGACGGCAGGGACCAACTGAGTAGGACTCAGTTCGGTTCTAGGGTTGGCGGTGGCGGGATGACTAACGGTGCAAACAACAACTAGGGCAACAGAAAGGGACAACTAGAAACTAATATCACGACCTCAAACCAGCAACAAAACGATGACGATGGACACAAATTCAACAAAGCGAAACTGAAACGAAAATTGCAAAGGCACAAGGGGTTTTAGGATAGCGTAACTGGTGAAGAACTTTTTGTAGGGCAATTTTTCTGGACTCTAGGACGATGAAAAAACAAAAGTGGGGATACAAGAATTACCTATCGGGCAATCGAGGCTCTGATACCACTTGATGCGCACGGTGTCCCGATCTTTCGACAGGTAGAACTAATTCGATTGGTGGAGCACTCGACGTTGACGATCCAGCTACTAATCAGAACTGATTCGAACCCTACAATCGCTACACCACGGCTCCGTTGGTTATCAACCATGCACGAACACGATTGACCTCACCAAGAAGGCTTATCCCTGCATGCAAATCGAGAACACAAGAAAGAACGTAGAAGATGCAACCTGAAATTGCGAATTATATGAAGCACACGAGTTGGGTTCCACAAACCGATGAATGGCGAATAACTGACAAAGTGTCTAGTTGTAATCTAAGCAAACACCCCTCTATTCTAGCGACGGCTACTGAATATGTATGAGGGAGAGGGCAAGGGAGGCGGCCAAGGGGGTGGCCGTTCAACCCAAGGTCGTACAAGGCCTTTGGGCCCAAGTGGAGATGTCGCAACACCTGACAGATTCTGTTCATCATATTATTTTGATGATTTCTGTCGATCTAGAAGGAGTTTGGACGTGAAACCACTTCCGTTGTAAAGCTCTCATCGTGGAATTCTCCGTAGAGTCAAAGAACACCTCAAACGGACTTCTTATGACCCAGATATGGTCATTTTTAGATGGACTGCTCCTGAGGGCCGAACTGGACTCGTGAACGAATTGGGCTTGATCTTGGGGTGGGCTTGGAGCATCAGAAGTTGTTGGGCACTTGTATTGCCTTGAGATAGAAGCATGGCTTGCTGTGCTGGCATGGTCTCATCACGGTAACACCGGCCTGAATGAACAAAGATGAATTTCGAAGTATGGACCTTGAGGAATTTCTTGCATATCTTTGTGGGCAATGTTATCTGAGGAGTTTCCTTGTTTTTGATAGTTGTAGATCGACGATGCTAGATCATGGTGAGGCGAAGGATGACCGGGATTAGGCGAGGAGAGTCGGAGGTCCAGACGGTCGGGAATCGCCGGAAGATAATCGGAGACTAAGTCATGGCAAGCCGTGAAGACAAGGAACGGACGAGATGCTAGCTAGGCGCTACGTGGATCAATGAAGGCCATTGGATCTTGGTCTAGTTGATAGGTTAGCGGGTCTAGTTAGTGTGCTTTGAGAACCGTGCAAGAAAACCCGTTATGTGTGTGGATTTTGGGTTAGCCCTTGCATGACTTTGTAAGTGGGTCAATCTTAGCCCTTGATGGAGTGTTCTAGGTATTAGAGACTCATCCAAGGGTGGTAGGTGGCCCAAGAGTAGTAATAGTGTGTGACCGAGACCATCCTCTTAAGAGTTCATCTTGAGATGGTCGCATATGGCTTGAGTTAATTGCTTGAAAAAAAATTCAAATAAATAAACATAATTGGGTAAAGAATGCAAATAATGTCAAACATTTGCACCCCACTATGTCTTTTAAAGTTCTTAAAGAAAAATTTGCATTAAGTGATAAATGAGCCCGAAGGACCTTGTATGCACTTCTAGATTCCCCAAAGTGTTGAGTAGGTTGAACTCTAGGTTTTCCTTTTGATCCTTAGAGTGGCTTTGCTTCTATTTTTGAAACTAATGCTAAGTGTTGCACTTGTCAAATCTTGCTAAAAATGAAATATTCAAAACTATGCTTGTATTTGCACTTGGACATGTCTTAGACTAGCCTAATCTAAAATTGACTAGCTTGGTGTCATATCTTGATCACTTGGATAATCTTCCAAGCTCTTTAGATGCATTTCATGCATAAATGTTGAGAAAGGGGGAGTCAATATGAAATCTCGATGCCTACAATGCCAAAAGGAGGAGAAATTGAAGAAAAGGCATCATTAAAAGGATAAAAAGGAAAAATGTGTCTTGGATATTATGATTTTCTTGAAAATTTGCAAATCTTAAGATTCATAAACTTTTATTAATTTTTATTGGATTTTTAGAGCTGTTTGTGAAAACTTGTTCTTTCTATTGCCTTGCTCTAAATCTGTCTTATCAACTTGGTCATGTTCTTAGTCTCTTCTCTCTGGACCATTTTTGGTTTTGCAATAAAATTGCTTTCTTCTTCTCTCATTCAAACTCAAATTTATGCCTTTTAGGAGCTGCTCGGATCAAGGAGGGTCGTTGGATCGCGGTCTAGGTGATAGAGTAGCGGGTCTAGTTAGTTTGCTTTGAGAAGCGTGCAAAAGCCATTATGTTGTTGGGTTTCGGTTAGTCCATGTATGAGTGAGTGACTCAATCCTAATCCTTCATGGTGTTCCTTAGGGTAGAAGGAACTCACCCAAGGATGGAGGATGACTCAAGAGTAGTATAAATAGAGGGGTAGGGTTAGCCATCCTCCTTTTGAAGGTTTTGAGGTTGTTGTGCTCCTTTGAGCTTTGCCCACTTTGTTGTGAGGCTTTGTAAACCTCCCTTCAAGAAATGAAAGTTTAATCCATTCCTCTCATTTCTGAATTCACTTTCTGCATTTACATTATGCTTTAAATTCAGTCTTTAAATTCTACAATTTACATTCTTGCAATTTACTTCTTGCACCTTTGGATTTGCCTCCCCTCCTTCTAAATGCTTGTGGATCTTGTGTTGAGGATGTATGATTGATGGATGAGTCTTCTTCAAACCATATCCAAATCATCTAGGCAAATCTTGATTTTTTCTTTGCAAGAAACCGATTTTTTGTTCTTGAGAGGATGATTCTTGGAAGATCGGGTTTTTGGTGTTCTTGACTTGTGTTCTAGCTTGCTATGACATGTGGGAAGCCATCTAGGATCATATTGATCACCATGAACCGACGAGCTAGCTAAGGGCCAAGTTTTTGTTCTTGAACCCGTTTTTGTGCACCCTTCCATAAATTTGAAAAAGATTGGAACTTTAATGTCAATTCTTGCAATCGATGGTTGGAATAGGTTCCTGACATCCATAGGAAGGTGTCAACAAATTTTCATTGAGTTTGGATCAGTGGATCAAAAGATTCCTCGATTTTTCTTTTTGAACTCATGCTGAAATCACTATCATATAGATGTTTTTATTGTAGCTATATTACTCTGGTAGTACCACCCCTGCATGGGCGGTAGTGCCAGCCTTAGGCTGAAATTTATGAAAACTGATTCTTCCGCCTCCATTTGATAACTAAGTATCTTGGTTTGGTTTCTTTGGGTGAAAAATGGCAGTTGTGATCTTCTTAGGGGGATAAAATTTAATTTGGGATCATTCACCCCCCTGTGATCGCCATCTCGATCCTTCAAGCTCGTATATACAAGTTATAGCCAAAACACCAAAGTGCAAAGATCTGACCTATATTGAGTCGATCTGACCAAATCCGAATCTGAATCAAATTCGGTTTGAAAGAGTACGAATCACAAAGGATACCCAAAAACATTTTTGTACAGGACTCTTCAATGATTAAGGAAAGTATAAAAACTTCTCAATCGGAGTTCGAACATAAGAAGTATGATCAAAATACAGAACTGATCTGGTTTGGATGTACAACTTGGTTCACCAACTTCGACGTCAATATTAAACTGACTTGGATACAGTAATTAGACTCTGTGCCCAACTAGGTTTATGTAGAGCTCATTCCAAGGTTTCAATAAAGTGCTAGAACACTAGAATCCAAACTCATATGCAAAAGTTATGAGCAAAATAAAGTACTGGACAGATTGAAATAAAAGATACGCGAAGGAAAAATGATTAGCAACTAAAACAAGGACTCTAATGGATCAAAACCTAACAAAACACACTAAAATACCAGATTGAATCTAAAGGTTGAATTTTTGTGGAGTAATTTTCAATTTAGGGCAAAACAAAAACTAATATAAGGTACTGAAATTCTCACCAGCGATCAACGAAAGCTCTGATACTACATGATGAGGCTAATGGAGGCCCGATCTTTCGGTGAGATGGATAACTATCGATTAGTGGAGACGACCCTCATGATCCAGGCTACCGACCGAAACACGACCGACACTAAACAATCGATGAACCAAACTCCGAATTGTTATCAACCGTGCCAAAACCCGATTGACATGATCACGAAGATTAATTCCTTCAAGCAATCAAAGAACAAGCAAGAACAAAGCAAAAGCAATCTGAAATTGCAGATATAATTGAAGTATTGATGTGGGGTTCTAAAGAACGATATTATTGTTTATCTAGCCGAACAAGAGAATACCAAATAGTTTCAACAAGGAAAACTACAACTAAACAAAACCACCAAATAATTTTAGGGGATTCCCTAGCTATATATAGGTAAAAGAGAAGGGGGATTCGGACAGCACAAAGGAGTGGCCGAATAGGACTAATACAAGGCCCAAGGCCCATGTTTGACTCAGACTAGAAAGTTGACCAAACTTGTTTTGGTGATTTCGGAGTGCTCCGAAGGAATTTTTAGTTGGGGTGAAATACGTTGGAAAGATCTCGAAGTAAGCTTTTCATCAAGTGCAAGAACACCCAAATCGGAGTCCATATGCAAAAGATATTCATACTTGAATTCAGTGCTGTCCCAGGAGGCTTAGTTGGATTCTAGAACGTGATGGATTTGATATCTCTCTCTTCTTGGCCCATGGATGACGTGTTGGAGTTGGTCCAACCAAGTGTAGTCGTATCCGTAGTAGTGATGTCCTCATCAAGAGGGGGAGACCTTCAGGCGCACAAGACTCAATTCTAAGGAGACGTCCGCAGAAAGAGATAACCGAACAAGAGAAATCACTCCCTAAGATAGTGGAAGAAACTCGACCAAATGTTAAGAAAATCCTTGAAGCGAGCCATCCTAAGAATGGTAACCCCATTGAACATTTGTGTGCACAATCTAATGCTAGGAGTTTGGAACACGCAGGCTCCATCGTTGTAGGAAATCACAAGGAGCTAGAAGAAATTAATGAAGGAATATCCACAAATTATATGCATTGAGGAGAGTTGTATAAAAGAAAGAATACAATTGTCAACATATATTTTCCCTCAAAATTTGCCAAAACTCTTGATCTGAATCCAGAACCAAAGTCCATGATAGAGTGCCAAAAGTGCAAAGATTTGGTCAAATGGAAAGAAGAATTGTGGCACAATTGCACTTGCGTAAAAGAAGAAAGTATTTGGTCCCATTATCCAAACACCTCCTAAAGGGTTTTCATCGAGAAGAAAAACCATAAGAACCAGGTGATGAGATACAAAGCAAGGATTTGTAGCACAAGGGTTCACGCAAAGATACGATATCGATTACGATGAAATCTACTCTCTAGTAATGAGTGGTACTAGGTTGCAATATTTGATATAAATGACAGGTAGTATGAACTCAACAATGCAATTGATGGATGTAGTAATTGCATATATATATGGGTTATTAGATATGGATATTATATGAGTCCCCAAAGGAGTTAAAATTATGGATCATACTAAGACCAATCACAATATGTTTATCGTCAAACTACAGAGGTCGTTATACAGGTTAAAACAGTCGGGGAGAATGTGGTAAACTTTCTCATGAAGAAGGGCTACTCCAATAATGACGATTGTCCTTGTGTGTTCATAAAGAAGTCTCAGAATGGATTCTGTATCATCTGAGTTTACGTCGATGATCTAAATATCATCAAAACACGGAGGACATAAAGGAAGCAAGTTCCCACCTTATGACGGAGTTTGAGATGAATGATTTGGGCAAAACCAAACATTGCTTAGGCCTGCAGCTAGAGCATTTCTCTGAAGAAATTTTTGTGTACCAGTCTATATACACCAAGAACGTATTGAAAAAATCAACATGGATAAATCACATCCTTTAAATGCCCTATGGAAGTCAGATCCCTTGATGTTGATAAAGACCCATTCAAACTAAGGATAGAAGATGAGGAAGTCTTAGGACCTTAGATTCCATACTTAAGTGTCATAGGAGCACTTATGTATCTTATAAATTGCACCAGGCCTGATATTGTATTTGCAGCCAATTTATTAGCTATACATAATGCAGCTTCAACCAGAAGGCATTGGACTGGTGTTAAGACTCTACTCAGATACCCCTAATGTACATATGATCTTTGCTTATTTTACCAGAACGACCAAGACTCAACCATGATGGGATATACAGATGTTGTCTATTTGTCTGATCCCTACAATGCCAAATCCTAGACTGGGTTAGTATTTCTCTATGATGGTACAACCATTTCTTGTCGGTACTTTAAGTATACCTTGGTAACTACCTCTATGAACCACTCAGATATTATAGAATATATGAAGCCTCATGTGAATGTGTTTGGCTAATACGTGTAATTAGCAATATCTAGAAGTCTTGTGGCATTAACACCATTGGTACCCCCACAATTATTTATGAAGATAATACTGCTTGTGTTGCACAAATACAAATAGGTTATTTCAAGAACAATATTAGGAAGCATATTGCTCCCAAACTTTTTCTATCCTTATGAAATCCAGAAGAACGGTAAGGTAAAGATCCTACAAACTAAGTCAATTGAAAACCTAGTTGATTTATTCATTAAGACTTTGCTGACATTCAGGTTCCAAAGAAGTGTTCATAGCATTTGAATGAGGCAACTTAGGGAGAGAAGAGTTCAGGGGGAGTAAATCACTGTATCATAACCCATATATAGTACAATCCTGAAGATGCCACCAAATCCATAAGATTTCAAGTTGTACTCTTATCCTTAGTGAGTTTTACTAAAGTTTTCTCACATGAATATTTTTAATGAGGCAATAAGTGTGATACAATTTGAAGATGTAGTGTACTCTTTTCTCCATCCTTTTTTCCCACTAGGTTTTGAGATGAGTTTTTGATGAAGCATATGCATGGTGCGGTATTCACCCAAGGGCAAGTGTTAAGAAATATCTAACCTTTCGGGTTTTGTAGGTGAATCTCGAAATTACCCCTGAGGGGTTTAGGCTTTAAATATAGCACCCCATTGTACAAAGAAAGATGAATTAAGAGAAGAGATTCCAAGTCCCCTATATTATGTGTTCATCAATCATTGTGTTTATTCTTTGGAGTATTCTCAATATTAGGTGATTGACATTGACATTAATCTCCGGTGATGGTTTATATTATTTTCACAATTTTAATGTGGAGTAAACATACATCAGGGGGGAAATTAAGAGAATAGCTAGTTTGCTAGTGCTTTCCATGAACTAGGTTCTACGCTTTTGGCCTAAAATAATCCTTTTCATTAGTCAGTTGTAATAATAATTCACTTACAGGGGGGAAGAAGAAGGATCACACTGGCACTAACAAAAAAGATTACCAGTGATTGATTGCCTACAAGGCACAAAACTTCAACTAAGACTACAAAGTACTTTCACAACTTAGACACGATCCACCACTTCGATGAGCTCCGGACGGCGCCACGAGATGTATCTCTCGCTTGAGCATGTCTTGGGGATCGATGAAGGGGTCATTGAACTCCATGGTTCTCACCATCTCATCCAGTCGCTAGCGAACCTCCGCCCTGCGATGCTCGATGTCCCGCCGGGCCATGGCCTCAGAAGAGGGACGTGCCTTCGTAAGAAGCTCACGCATGGAGCTCCTTGTGCCCTCTTGTTGCTCGTACGCGCTAACCCGTGACCTGATACGTAGAGATCGTGGTCACCAAGGGCCTGGACGTCAATCTCCACTACTACAGAACAGTACATCACTTTCGGTTCCAAAATGCCATCACTGCCGGTCATTGGTGCCGGCAGTGATTGGTTGGTAGTGATACTTGGGGATTATCACTGCCGACTCAGGAACCGACAGTGATAAGGTCTATCACTGCCGGTTCGGTATATAACCAGTAGTGAATATATATATATATATATATATATATATATATATATCACTGCCAGATCAGCCCCAAATCCGATAGTGATAAGGTATATCATTGCCAGATCATCCCAAAATCGAGCGGATGATCATCGCCGATTTTAATGATCCAAGAGATGATATATATATCACTGACGGTTTTGTCCAAGAACCGGTAGTGATAAGCCCTGCACCAAATATTTTTATTGCATATTTTTACTGCATTATTTATTTGTATGCAATATAAAACTACAGTTTTAGACCATTTCCCCTATTTATCAGTAGATTACTAAAGCCTAGGGTAATTTATTGTATTGAGATGATCGAGATCACCTTCTGGCTAATCAGTGACAAGCTGTGCACCAAATATTTTTATTGCATATTTTTTCTGCAATATATATATTTTTGTACTATTTTTTATCCGGTCTCCATATATACTATATAAAGCATCGTTAAAATCATAATTCAAATATATTAAAGCATCACAATATTTTGTTTTTACAATGAGGAACTTGAAAACTTCGAGAGGAACAAAGTCTGGCAGCTTGTAGAATGTCCATTTGGTCATAATGTCATTGGGACCAAGTGGGTGTTCAAAAACAAGCAGAGTGATGATGGGGTTGTCATTCGCAACAAGGCTAGGTTAGTTGCACAGGGCTTTTCTTCGGTTGAGGGTCTTAACTTTGAGGAGACCTTTGCCCCTGTAGCTAGACTAGAGGCTATTAGGATCCTGCTTGCATTCTCTGCATCCCGGGGCTTCAAGCTCTATCAAATGGATGTCAAGAGTGCATTCCTCAATGGCTATATTGAGGAAGAGGATTTTATGTCAAACAACCTCCAGGATTTGAGAATCCCAATTTTCTGAGTCAGGTATACAAGCTTTCTAAAGCTCTGTATGGACTCAAGCAGGTCCCAAAAGCATGGTATGAGAGGCTCAAGTCTTATCTTCTCAGTCGTGACATCAAAATGGGTGTAGTAGACAAGACTCTGTTCATCAGACACCATGAGTCGCATTTTCTTCTCGTCCAGATTTATGTGGACGATATCATTTTTGGTGGCTCATCTCATTCGTTTGTGTCTCAGTTTTCTGAGGTGATGAGCACAGATTTTGAGATGAGTATGATGGGCGAGTTGAGCTACTTTCTTGGCTTCCAAATCAAGCAGACTCGAGAGGATACTTTCTTGCATCAAGGCAAGTATACCCGTGAACTCCTGAGTGAAGAGAAACGCAGTATGCTATGCTAGCACAAAAAAAATCTACCACATAACCAGAAAACTACTCGCAAGAAAGGGATCATAGATTAGATTACCACTAGACGCGCAGTTGCGAAATCCTTCACGCGTTGATGTAGTGGATCGTCCTTGCCGCAGTCGTTGCGTCGATGGAGTGGATCGTCCTCGCCTCACTGTGGATCGTCCTCCCACACCGCAGTCGCAGCAGCGTCACCGCAGTAGTCCACACATCCAGGGATGGAACGCCGTGCATCGGTGTGCAAGCACCAGGCCGCTCGGCAGGGGCAGCGAGAGGAGGAGGCTAGGGTTTCGGGTGAAACACTTCTAAACCGTGGAAAGCACACACTGCGTCCACCCTCCTCCACTCCTTATATAGCCACGAGATGAAACCCTAAACCAGGGCCCATAAGTGTGCTAAGCCCACGAGGTCCATTAATTACGGATCCAATCCAAATTAATGCGTCCCAACCCATTAAGTGTGTGACCCTACAGGTTCACGTACGTTTGGACATGGATTCGGAAAACTCATTTTCAATCCAATAGTTGGTAGCGGCTCCTTGCAAAGCATGCCAACCCCCAAACATACTATGATCAAATCGGACAGAACCTATCAAAAGTACTCATGTAATAATCCCTTTGCCAAGTATATGAAGATTGAACTCAAGGCGAGAAGCATGTCATCTTTTGATGATTCAATCCATCTCTCGTATCCGTGATATATTAATAAGTTGTGATTGACTCCTCAATCACGGCATGGCCATGTACTTCCTTAATCATATCACACGAGTGGCCTTGTCATATATCTCCGTTTCATTGGAGTGGCAAATTCCATCTTGATCGCCACTTCCTCTCGCACGTTTCATAGTAAACATGAAAGCTACCTTTATAACTATCCAGTTAGGAAGTAGTGTTTAATAGCCCCAAGGAAAACTATTACACATGTAGGGAATATGACAATCTCAGGTCTAAGGATCATACATCTACTATGTATGAGATACACTGATGACACATAAGAATATAACATTCTCGCAGTGTCCCATGGCGGGTCTATCTAACCCATGTTCTTCAACATGCGTCCACAATGTATAGATGATATCTCCATATCCCATGATCTATGAAGCATGATCATCGATCACTAAATGTGCTGATCTATTCATCGTTGTCCTATATGATGATATCCGATCAAAGATATTTATCGAATTACATCAATAAGTAAAGAGCTTCATAAGCAAGTCACATACTTGTTGATCAATACAATGATATACATTCATTGGACCAATAATCATATTATTATTCATAAACATAGTCATGTTACAACCATCTAAATGATTGCCTCATGGGCATAACACTAACACTGAGGCGCTTCGATATGTCTAATGGGAAGTCGGTGATGACTCCTATGGCCACCACTACTATCCTCGAGCCCGATGAGGATGGTGAGCCTGCTGAACAAAAGGAGTTTCAGAGCATGATCGGCTCCCTCTTGTACCTCACTGCTTCGAGGCCGGACATACATTTCGCTGTGTGTCTGTGTGCTCGATTTCAAGCTTCACCTCTCGCCTCTCACCGCCAGGCGGTCAAGCGCATCTTCAGGTACCTTCGTGCTACCACTGATTATGGTATTTGATACTCTTCCTCTTCTTTTCTATCTCTTAGAGCCTTTTTCGATGCCGACTATGCTGGCTGTAGGATAGATAGGAAGAGCACTTCTGGAACTTGCTAATTCATTGGTACTTCTCTTGTTTCTTGGTCATCTAGGAAGCAGTCCGGAGTTGCACAGTCCACCGCTGAGACCGAGTATGTTGCTGCAGCCAGTTGCTATAGACAGGTGCTCTGGATGAGATCGACCTTGCAGGACTATGGGTTAGAGATAGAGAGTGTGCCACTTTTCTGTGACAACACTTCTGCTATTTGCATTGCTAAAAACCCAGTGCAACATCCCTGGACCAAGTACATTGATATTAGATATCACTTCCTTAGAAACCATGTGGAGAAGGGAGATATCGCGCTTCAGTTTGTAGAGAGTGACCTCCAGTTAGACGATATCCTCACCAAGCCTTCGGATAGCTCTAGATTTGTTGCCTTGAGGAGTGAGCTTGGAGTCGTGAGCCCTTACGGCCTTTCGTGAGGGGAGCTGGTTTCTATATTATGTAAAATATTGTTCCCTTCTAGCTTTTCTTTTCTCTTTGTGTTTTCTTCTGGGTGATTTTGGGCTTATTTTTTCTTGATTTGAGTTCACTCACTTAGACTTCAGGTATGCTTTGCATGGACCTCTTATCTTGTGTTTTAGGTTGCTATCATGCGTGATTAGCTGTTCTCTCTTCTCTCTAGGTTGAGTTCCCTCATAGTCTTATAAGTCTAGCAGGTGTTGGGCCTCCTGGGTAGACAGGGTCTGTGTGCACTCCTTAGTTGGGATCTAGAGTCGCTTCCTATGTCACCACTGGGAAGATAAGAGCGAGTCTGAGCCGTAGTGAGTCTCTTCTATTTTATCTATGCTCAATAGCCATCCAATTTTGCAGTTTCTCGACTTCTTCCCCTCATTCTATTTTTCTGGTTGTTATTGAGTTTATTTGGGTTTTTCTTATGCCTAATCTTGATAATAACTCATCTTTAACCAGATTTGAGCTTAAAATTGATTCATTTGTTGAGGGGAGTTTGGGAATCTGTTCATGCATTGCATTTAGACTGCATTTTCTGTTTTATGAGCTTTGTCTATTATGCAATTGACTCAATCTTCATGAAATACATCATGCTATATCTTTTGAAGAAAATCACTAGCTTAGATATGTCCAAGTCCATTTATCATGCTAAGCTTATTAAAATCTGAAAATTTTGAAAGCTTTAAATGAAAACTTGACGAAACATGTTGCTTTTACTTACTAAGTTTCTTCTCTAAGGGTTTTTACTATGAATTGTGAAATTTTGGATTTCTCTAGAGTCCCTATAGCAACTTGGGTGAAATTTGTTTGATCCATATTTGAGTCCTTCAGAATTTCTCATATGTGCTAAATTGAAAATAAAAAAAATGACTCTTTTGTGCAAAATTGATCTCAACACTTTATATTCACAAGATTGCTTCCCATTGCACTTGGGATGAACTTGGAATATATTGTGTATGACTAAGATCATTCTCTTAAGAGTTACTCTTGAGATGATCGAAAATGGCTTGAGTCAATTTTTTAAAAATGCAAATATCAAACACATAAGTAGGTAAAGAATGCAAATAATGTCAAACATTTGCACCCCGCTATGTTTTTTAAAGTCTTAAAGAAAATTTGCATAAATTGAAAATTGAGCTTGAAGGACCTTATATGCAGTTCAAAATTCCCCAAAGTGTTGAGTAGGTTGAACTCTAGGTTTTCCATTTGATCCTTGAGTGGTTTTGCTTCTAGCTTTGAAATTTTGCTAAGTTTTGCACTTGTCAAATCATGCTAAAATGAAATATTGTAAAACTAAGCTTTTTCATAAAATGTATTAGTCTTGGACATGTCTTAGTTTAGTCATATTCTGAAATTGACAAGCTTGGTGTAATATCTTACCATTTTGATCAATTGGATAATCTTCAAAGCTCTTTCGATTGCATTTCATGCATAAATAAAAAAATTGATGCCTATATTGCCAAAAGGGGGAGAAAACGTAGAAAAGCATCACTAAAAAGATAAAAATGTGAATGCTTATTTGGTTATTATGATCTTTGTAAAACTATGCTACTACTTCTATTGGATCATAATCTCATAATCACATTTGACATGTTTATTTGGATTTTAGAGTTTTTGTTGAAAACTTGCTCTTTTTCAAATTTAAATCTAAAATCTAAATTCCTCTTCATCAACTTGGTCATGGTTCCAATTTCTATCTTTGGACCAAGTTTGACTTTGCAACTAAAAAATTGCTTTCTTCTTCATCCTCTTCAAACTCCAATCATATGCCTTTTGTTGTGTTTGTCAATATACTCATGAAGGGGGAGATTGAAGGACCATGTGGAGGTCTATCCAGATTTTTGATGAGTATTTGACTAAATTTGAGCTTGGGTTGCTCTTGTTTGAGTTTGATTTGAAATAGATTTTCAATTGGAAGCAATTTGAGGTCTTCTCTGTTTTCCCGGTGTTACCGGTCAGATCAAGTAAAAATGAATTTTAATGAGTGGACTTTGATGGATTTATTACATATCTTTGTGGGCATTGCTATGTAAGGTATTTCCTTCTTTTTGATGGTTGCAGGACGACGGTTCTAGGTCATGATGAGGCGAAGGATGGTCGGGACTAGGCGAGGAGCGTCGGAGGTCCAGATGGTCGGGGATTACCGAAAGATGATCGGAGATGGAGTCCGTGAAAGCCATGAAGATAAGGAATGGATGAGATGCTAGCTAGACGCTGCGTGGATCAATGAGGACCATTGGATCTTGGTCTAGTTGATAGGTTAGCGGGTCTAGTTAGTATACTTTGAAAACCGTGCAAGAAAACCCATTATGTGTTGTGGGTTTTGGGTGAACCCTTGCATGGCTGGTTGAGTGGGTAAATCCTAGCCCTTGATGGATGCTCTAGGGTTTAGAGGCTCATCCAAGGGTGGTAGGTGACCCAAGAGTTGTATAAATAGAGGTGGAGGGGTAGCCTTCCCCCCTTGAAGGTTTTGAGGTTTTTGATGCTCCTTTGAGCTTTGCCCACATGAAATGTGAGGCTTTGTAACCTCACCTTCCAGAAATGAAATGTTCTTCATTTATGTTCATGTTTCATTTCCTTTACGCATTTAAACTACGCAATTTAAATTCAGCATTTACTTTCCCGCATTTACATTCTCGCAATTTGCTTTATCACAATTTAGATTTGCCTCCCCTCCTTATAAATTCTGTTCTTCTAGGATTTTTTGAGGGTGTTCATATGATTTTACATCTTTCTTGTACCCTAGGATAGACTAGAGATCAAGTTTTTATCAAATTGCAAATCTGTCCAGAACTTATTCTTCACGCAGCAGTCAGTCTTTGATTTTTATAAAACTCTAGAAAAATCCTTTTTAAGTGATTCTTGTAGGATAAGGTGCATGACTCATATATCCATCTCGGAAAAAAAATTTGAGTCCACTGGTTGCACCGTTTGAGCGCTATGAAGTGAAAACCAAGCCTCAAACATTCTGGTAGAAGTTCCAGACTGTCTGTAATACCTGATTTTTCATGTTTATTCTACAAAGCTTTTTGAGGTGATTTTTGGTTTAGTATTTCAAAACTCAACTTCTCACAGGTATAAAAATTCCCAAAAATGTTAATGCAACATAAACTCACCAACCACCTGCCCCAATCGAGGACAATTCCTGGAAAATCTGCTTTTACTTTTCTCGAAAGAGACTTTGGTGTTTTAGCTTTATCTCTTTTAGCAAAGTAGTCTTTGAGTTGATTCCTCTTTGTTTGGACACTTGACAACCAGGATTGTGATTAAAAAATCTCTCACATGATTCATGGTTCTCATCCATGCAAGCTAGGGGTACACATAGTTGTCTAATTGTTCGAGTTTTGGAGGGTGTGCAAATCTCAGAAACACTAGTTTAAAAGAAAATCTTTAGGTGTTTTAGATTTTTATTGTGAGATTGTTTGGAGTACTTTGAGTGGGGAAAATTTTTTTTTGGATCATTCACCCCCCTCTGATCGCCATTTCAATCTTTCAATATATGAAACTTGTGTAGTTAATATATACTCATGACAATTAAAATACAATTTAAATTGTGTTCGGTTGACATTCAATCAACAAAGAACTAGTCATGTGTTTATGGTTCACTTTGTTGATCCTAGAGCAATCGAAAGTTCTTGTGTATATGAAGCATTAGTTGCATTAGAATACTCAAGAAACAATTAATCTTTCAATCATTTATCTTTGGGTTGTGGTCAATCATCAAAGGATCTTGGGAGCATCCATTATGTGATAATGGAGTGTAATGATGATTGAGACAACCATGTATTTTGGACTAACACTTTCAATGAGTTTGAAATAGGTTAAGTCCAAGGTTAAGATGGATAAACGGGACAAGTACGTCATCATGTGTTGATGAGCTTCAAAAGAGGATCCCAAAGCTAAGACAAGGGGAGTTCGTAATGTGTTGATGAACAAGATGAAGATCCCTACTTGAAGAGAAGATGATCGGTCATCATGAAAGCTCCAAGTGGCTATGGGAGGCAAAGGTAAAACTAGCTAGGGCTAAGGATGTGTTCCTAGTCTTTTACCGATCTCGGTGTTTGGATGGGAAACCGGGTTGCTAGTATAGGTCGCCGTACTATTAAGAAGGGTCGAGTCTTATAGCTTAAACTTCATCATGTGTTGATGAACTCAATCCAGTTCACTCTAACTCACTCTCTTGTTTTGATTTTGCATGAGCTAAGTATTTGCATGTGTTGCAAATAAGGGAGCTCATGCTCGCTTCTTATTGAATCTTAATCGATTTGGTTTTTGCATGGAGCTATGGATTTTCATGTGTTGCAAAAAGGGAGATAGCTCATGTAATTTAGTTTATGTGGTTTTTGCATGGATCTAAGTTTTGCATGTGTTGCAAAAGGTGAGAGCTCATGCATCGGTGTTTTAGCTTGTGATTTGATATTGTGTTGATCATCACAAGGCTAAGTAAAGTTTATGATTTTTCTATTTGCAAATATGTTTTGCAAATAATCTAGAGGTTATGGTTTTGATCCTAGAGCATGTGTTGGCATTTGTAAATGTATTTTGCAAAATGTCGGGATCATGTATTGATCTTGCATGGCTAGAGGATTGATCTCATAAGTTCTCGGTTTTTTTGCAAATGTGTTTTGCAAATTATTTTGATCACGAGTTGATCATCAAATGCCATAATATTTGATCTTATTAACTCTCTCTAGCTTGTAGTCACACTCTTGATCAAGTCTATGTGAGGGATTTCGAGAAATCAGATTTTAGACTTAAATGACTACATTAGAGTCTTTATTTTTGTGATATTTAAAAATATCTATGGTTGCTTAAATCTTGAAAATGGGTGGAGATTGTAGCCCTCGTGATATACTTCGCATAGAATCAAAAATCACTTAAATCGGAGTTCGGAGTAAAAAGTTATGAGCATTTTAGTGGGTGTAACAGTGGTAGCATCGCCCCAAGATGGGCGCTAGCACCGCCCTAGCGGTGCAGGGGCCCTAGATAAGCGGTAGCACCACCCGGACTCCAGAGAAGTGTTTTTTCGATGAAATGGCCGGTGCTATCGGTCCTAGATGGGTGGTAGCACCGGGGGTACTGTAGCAACGACTAGTTTTTGGTGTTTTAATGCACGAAAGTGACCGTTGGCCTTGAGGCCAGTGCTACCGGCCCTAGTAGGGCGGTAGCACCGAGTTTGCTGCACTTTTTGCCCGTTTTGCCCCCTAACGGCTAGTTTCCTTTGGAGAGGCTATAAAAGGAGCCTTGGGGGCTATTTGAAGGACCATGTGGAGGTCTATCCATGTTTGTGATGAGTATTTGACTTTATTTGAACAAGGTGTGCTCAAGTTTGAGTTTGATTTGGATTGATTTTCAAAATGAAGCAATTTGAGTTGTCTCTGTCAGGAGTGGCAGTACCGGTTGTATGGACGCGGTAGTGATGAGTTGGATGGTTTTATTGCACATCTTTGTGGGCATTGCTATGTGGGGAGTTCCTTGTCTTTGATGGTTGCAGGGCGACGGTGCTAGGTCATGGTGAGGCGAAGGATGACCGGACTAGGCGAGGCGCCGGAGGTCCAGACGGTTGGGAGATCGCCGGAAGATGATCGGAGACGGAGTCCGGGCAAGTCAAGAAGACAAGGAAAGGAGTTAATGCTAGCTAGATGCCGCGTGGATCAATGAGGGCCGTTGGATTGAGGTCTAGTTGATAGGTTAGCGGGTCTAGGTAGTATGCTTTGAAAACCGTGCAAGAAAACCCGGTATGTGTGTGGGTTTTGGGTTAGCCCTTGTATGGCTGTGTGTATGGGTTAATCCTAGCCCTTAGATGAGTGCTCTAGGGTTGAGCGGCTCATCCAAGGGTGGTAGGTGGCCCAAGAGTAGTATAAATAGGGGTGGAGGGGTAGCCTCCTTCCCTTGAAGGTGTTGAGGTTTTTGATGCTCATTTGAGATTTGCCCACATGAATGTGAGGCTTTGTAACCTCCCCTTCCAGAAATGAAAGTTTTATCCATCCACCTCTGAATTTATTTTGCGCATTTACATTATGTCTTTACTTTACGCAATTTAAATTCAGCATTTACTTTCCGCAATTACATTCCCGCAATTTACTTTCAAGTAATTTGGATTTGCCTCCTCCTTCTAAATGCTGCTGATCTTGGATGTTTTGAGTGTGTTCATATGGTTTTACATCTCTTTGGCACTCTTGGATTGAGTAGAGAACATCTTTTCTTTCAAGTTCCAACTTTGTTCAGAACTTGTTCTTCGCGCAGCAGTCAGTATTTGATTTTTGTAAAAATATAGAAAAATCCTTTTTGAGTGATTCTTCTTGGAGGAGGTGCGGGACTCTGATATACACCTGTAGAAAAATTTTGGAGTTCACTTGTTGCACCGTTTGGGCGCCATGAGGTGAAAACCGAGCCCCAAACTTTCTGCTCGAAGTTCTTGAGCATACTGTGTTCTTAGATATTTCCTGTTTTTTCTGTAAGGCTTTTTGAGGAGAAATTTGGTGGAGTTCTTCACGACTCTGATGCTCATAGGGAGAAAAATTCTCAGAATTTTGTGAGCTGCAGAAACCCATCAACCTCCTGTGCAAATTGAGGACAAGTTCTGGAAATTCTGCTTTTGCTTTTCTGAAAGTGACTTTTGTGATTTGAATTGATGTCCTTTCTAAAAGCAAGAGTTTGAATTGATTCCTCTTTATCTTGGACACTAGACAACCAGGATTGTGACTCAAAAATCCTCACATATTTTATGGTACTTATCCATGCAAGCTTGGGGTACACATAGTTGTCTAGTTTTTCGGGTTTTTCACAATTTCTTTTGAGCGATCTTGTCGAGGTTTTTGTTGGAGTATTTTAGGGGAATTTTTATTTGCGACCATTCACCCCCCCTCTGTTCGCCATCTCGGTCCTTCACTATTATTTGGGAGTTGCTGACCTTGGGGAAGGTTTGTGAGAGTTGTGTGCATGTGTTACTCTCTTTCATTTGGTTTTTGAGCTAAGAGTAAGCCCTATTTATTTGCATGTGTTGCATTTAGGAGAGGATTGAGATCTTCTTGTGTATGTGTTGCACTTGAGGGAAGCCTTGTGCATGTGTTGCACTCGGTGATCACCTTTGTGCATGTGTTGCACTTGGTGAGGATTAAGCTAGAGGACTTGACTCGTTACTCTTGGTGTTTACCGACATCTAGACGGTATGTGGAGGTGTCGTGCGCGGTGACCTTCTCAAGGAGATTGTGAGAAGGCCGGCAAAGTTGTGAAGGTCGGAGCTCGCCTACCCGGAGGGGGAAAGAGCTACCACTAGTGGAATCGAGGCGGGTGCTCAATTCGTGGAGCCGGTCCAAAGTGGTTTGGACTTGCCTCAACTTAGATTAAGGGAGACCGGCAAGTCTCCGAACACCACGATAAAACATCGGTGTGTCTCTTTATGTTTTCTTGCAATTCTCTATTTACATTGTTGCAATTTACATTCCTAGAATTAAATTGCTTGATTGTCTTTAGGATTGCATATTCTTGAGTAGAAACATAATTAGCTAGTGCACTTAGTTAGCGTAGTTGATTTTGGCTCTTATTTGTCAAAACCTTAGTTTATCGCTTCCGCATTGATTATTATTTATGTTTTGACATAGAGATCAATAGAGCGTGTATTTAATGAGAAGAATTTTTAAAACCGTCTATTCACCCCCTCTCGTCGGCATCTTCGATCTTACAACGGCACAGGTGAGGATCCCTATAACATATGTCGTTGTTGTTGCAGTGTGCGTGTAAGTTCTGGTGCCTGAATTTTACCAACATTTTGAACTATGGTGCAAAGTTTCAAGTTTGGGCTATTATGTTTCAGGTTAATGTAGGTACTGATGTTGAAGAATATAATGTTTGGCATAACAAAGAATTAGATTTTAGTAATTGGTTTCAGAACATGGGGGGAATTGGGTCCTCCTGGGCTGGATTTTACGTTGTATGATGATCAGAGTCCAGAGATGGCGCTTCGGGGGAAGAATTGTGCACTTTTAGGTTCATTGATATCCAGGAGGGTGACTTGGATTTGAATTCCTGAATAAATTGGTACAAGTTGCGTTTGATAGATTCATTTTTTTTTAAAAAAAAAGGGTCTCGATTTCTATTACCAGAAACCAAACTACAAAGTTGACTTACAAGCATATAACCAAGAGAATGCTGTTTATAGCGAACAAACATCTTGAAAATAGGATACCAAAAGCAAAAAAACTACTGGAATCCCACACAATTCAAAACTTCCACTAAGTGTGAAATCATGTGTTAAAAAATTGGCTTAATGATGAAATTGGCATTGCAAAGTGGTTCTGCGCAGAACCGGTAGTGATAAGGATTGCGCGAGAAAATACTTACGAGTTTGCGAGTGAAAATACTTATTACTGTCGGTTCTAGAACACAACCGGCAGTGAAAATGGTCAAATCACTGCCGGTTTGGGATACAAACCGGCAGTGATATATTGTTATCATTGCCGGTTCTGTTCACGCACCGGTAGTGATATGTGCTCCCACCGGTAGTGATATGTGCTCCCACCGGCCGGACTTTTAAACCGGCAGTAGTGTGTTTATCACTGCTGGATCTAGCCTAACCGGCAGTGATATGTTGATAAGGATGACCTGTTTTGTAGTAGTGCTCGATCTTGCCATCTCTGCTGCCAAAGCCGGTTGGTTCTTCTCGGAGAAATGGATGACGGTGGATGGAAGTGGCAACACCTGATCCGAGCAAAAATCGGGATTGCCCGATCCTGGCTGCATGAGCAACCGAAGAAGGTCGGCGACGCCCTCCAGCTCCTCGAACGACATCGCCTCCGGTTTCAGAGGTGGAGATATCTTCTACCGCGGGAAACGGCGCAGGTGAGGATCCCTGTAACATATGTCGTTGTTGTCGCAGTGTGCCTGAAAGTTCTAGTGCCTGAATTTTACCTGCATTTCGAACTATGGTGCAAAGTTTCAAGTTTGGGCTATTATGTTTCAGGTTAATGTAGGTACTGATGTTGAAGAATATAATGTTTGGCAAAACAAAGCATTAGATTTTAATAATTGGTTTCAGAACATGGGGGAATTGGGTCCTCCTGGGCTGGATTTTGCGTTGTATGATGATCAGAGTCCAGAGATGGAGCTTTGGGGGAAGAATTGTGCACTTTTAGGTTCATTGATATCCAGGAGGGTGACTTGGATTTGAATTCCTGAATAAATTGGTACAAGTTGCGTTTGATAGATTCATTTAAAAAAAAAAAGGTCCCGATTTCTATTACCATACTATAAAGTTGACTTACAAGCATATAACCAAGAGAATGCAGTTCAAAGCGAACATACATCCTGAAAATAGGATACCAAAAGCAAAAAAACTACTGGAATCCCACACAATTCAAAACTTCCACTAAGTGTGAAATCATGTGCTGAAAAATTGGCTTAGTGATGAAATTGGCATTGCAAAGTGGTTGTACTCATAGCGTGTGTAGTGCTTGTGCATATGATATTTCAGACGATTACTTTATATGCTTGTATAGCATGGTAATGGTTTTGCTTGATGTAATGCACTCGTATGAGTGGTTGCATGAACTGATCTTGAGTCAAGTTGTGGACTTGTGATCGACACGGTATCATGTTTGTTCATGTGCCGGTGTTGCTTGAGGGCGAACGTGGTTTAATAGAGGAACTGAGGTTCAAGACTAGGTTAAGGGAGGAACCGAGGTTCTAGTGGTCAAGAATGTTATGCAAGATGTTTGGACTAGAGAACAGTACACTTAGAGGCGAGTGGGTCACGTGAGAGCGGTGGGTCATACGCATGCATATGTGAATTTTGGATTTTTTGCATATATTGGATTATGTACTTATTGGATTAGGTCGATATGTATGTATTTAATTAGAGATAAGAAGTTAGGGTTCTGAGGTCGCACGAAAAAGAGTGCGGGGCCAGTTTGCAGCGCAAAGAAAAGGCAAATAGAAGAAGCTTGTTCTGCTGGCGAGGTGCTGCACGTTGGAAGACAGCACAGTGTTGTGAACCTACTGGTGTGACGTGCGGCTACAGGTTCCAGCAAAAGTGTGCATGCAAGAAAGAAGTCAGCAAGCAGTCAGAGCAATAGAGAAATCAAGAACAGAAGATAGAAGAGAAAGAGAAGGGAAGAAAAGAAGAAAAATTAGGGAAATTTTGGGAGATTATTTGAGGATGTTTTGGAGGCATCTTGTGAACATATCTCGGTAATAAAGATCAAGATTTGCATGTTGATGTGTTGGTAATCTCGTTCTTCTTTTTCGTTCTACATTTGCATGCATGTTTTGTTTTTTAGATTGATTCATTGTTTCACCGTGATAATTTTGATTTGATCTATTCAAAACCTTTCTAGGGAATCAAGTGATTGATCTGAAAAGTTTGATTGGTTAATTCCTTGTAGATCCTGATTAATCTCGTAATTAGGGTTTGATCAATTTTCGTCATTATTTGGTATAGTCAACTTGCGAAGGTCATAACTCTAGATCCGTAGGTTCGATTGAGCCAATTCGTGTTGTGTTAGTTTTTAAATTGAATCTAGTTTCTACATTCGAAATTTCACGTCAATCAAACGGTGGTATTTTCAGGAATTACTGTTTTAGTGAACGTATATCAATCTTTTTTCGTGGAAACCGAAGCAATCTTTCATAATTCATTTAGGGGTGTTTTGAGAATCACTAAAAAATTGGCTTTAGCTTCCGCTCAATCATTCACCCCTCCTCTGATTGCTATATTAGTGTATATCGATCCTGCACTAAGCAACCAGGGAAACTAATGCTCTACTGTGATCTCCCCAACTTCTTGCATATTCTCCAGCAAATACTCGAGGGCACAGAAGTGCTCTATTATAGCAATAGGCTTCAAAAAACATCATTCTTTGAACCCATCCCAATCCTTCTCCGGTCCTCCATCCCTTCTTTGCTTGAAAAACTTCAACTCCCACCAGCTCTAGGATTCTGATATGAGGTTGTGTCCCGATCTTTCGATGAAAGCGATAACTATCGATTTGGTGAAACCAACTTTGACGATCCGGCTACAACGTACGACGACGATGCGCCTTAGCAATTGCTAAACCAACTCCGGAGTGTTATTGATCTTGACGTGGGCACGATCAACCTGAACACGAGGTTCAATTCCTACAAGGATCCGAAGAACAAGTAAGAATAATAGTAAAAGCAATCTGAAATTGCAAATAAGAATTGAAGGCAAAAATCAAGGTGGGCTTCTATTGAAGGTCTTGATAAAATGCCTATCCAGCACAACTCGAAGACTCAAAGTTTGCACTTGACTAAACTAATCAAACAAAACCCGAACCCTAGAGGAGGGTGCGGCTGGCTATTTATGAGATATGAGGAGGAGGAGGTCATCCAAACCCTAGGGAGACCGAATACAACTCGATTACAAGGCCCAAGGCCCACTTTGACTCGAACTGGAAAAGTGACATGATTTATTTCACGGTTTTCGGATAGCTCAGATGGAATTTGAAGATGAGACTAGATCCATTGGAAAGAGGGCGACGAAAGCTTTCAATCAAGTACTCATGGGCCCCGAACAACCTTTTGGATCAAAAGTTATGGCTGTTTTAAGTTGGTATTGTCAGGAAGGCCAAATCCGAGTGGAACTCGTGTACATGACGATCTGGTTCCATGCGTTTTGAGGTTCTTCTCCTTGGTTTTTAAGGACAATAAGATCATCACAAGGATTAAATAGCATTCTATTCTGGGAATCTCTTGTATCAAAACTTAGAAACGTATTCACCTGATAATTAAGTCGACGTGCTCGAGTACGAGGAATTGGTCCTTGTAATACGGATTCAGATTGTTGTGTATGAGATGAGTGACTTGGCCCGGTTGTGTCAATAGAAACGATGTCCTCATCATATTCTTTCCCTTTGCTTGATAGCTTCTTAATTTGCCTCATTTGTCTGTAATCGAGCCTAGGAATTCATCCAATGACAAATCCACATAATAAAACTAATGGGATCTGAAGGTAACTTGTTTTGAAAACAAGATTCATTGCGAGTTTTCCAAATCACCCAAAAAACAACTGAAACACCAACCATGACCAGCTTCTTAAGTTTACAATGAAAGTTTTCCATCCAAGCCATCAATATCCCTAGGAATGTTGGTGACCCCAAAAACACATTTCACCACATTCCAAATAAATGTAACCACTGGACACACCAGGAACAGGTGGTTTATAGTTTCCTTAGCATCACAAAACTGGCAATTATTTAACCCAATCCACCCTCTTTTCTAAAGAGGAACGCGGTATGCTACGCTAGCACAAAAAAAACTACCGCGTAACCAGAAAGCTACTCGCAAGAAGGGGATCATAGATAAGATTACCACTAGACGCGCAGTTGCGGAATCCTTCGCGCGTCGATGTAGTGGATCGTCCTCGCCGCAGTCGTTGCGTCGATGTAGTGGATCGTCCTCGCCTTGCCGTGGATCGTCCTCCCACGCCGCAGTCGCAGCAGTGTCACATGTCACCGCAGATGGAGTCCACACATCCGAGATGGAACGGAGTAGGCTAGGGTTTGAGTGAATCGTGTGCAAGCACCTAGTCGCCTCCCTCCTTATATAGCGAGGCAGCCCATCGTGCTAAGAGAGAGTAGGCTAGGTTTCGAGTGAATCACTCCTAAACCGTGGAAAGCACACCGCGCCTCCTCCTCCCTCCTTATATAGCCACGAGATGAAACCTAAACTAGGGCCCATCAAATGCTAAGCCCACGAGGTTCATTAATTACGGATCCAATCCAAATTAATGCGTCCCGTTTAGCCATCTAAGTAAAACTCCTTTTCAATCCAATAGTTGGTAGTGGCTTACAAAGTGGACATGATCAAAAGTACTCATGTAATAATCCTTTGCCAAGTATATGAAGATTGCTCAAGAGGCATGTTCACATACGCGTTCTTGGTTAGACTCGTGAGTGATGTATCGTCTTGCTCCTTTTCAATCCAATAGCTTAGCGAGATTGGTAGTGGCTTTTATAGGGAAGGGCAGTTACATCGAGTTAAGGAGCGAGTACCTGCCAACAATCGGAGCCTTGTGGTCGAGGTTAGTATCAAAAGTACTCCTCGTAATAATCCGTGGACGTTTGCCAAGTATATGAAGCTTTGTCTTCAATCACGGATCTTCTTGGGAAGAAGCATGTATAGTCGCTCACGATTGACCTTATTCAATCCATCTCTCGCACTCGGCGTTCGTCACCTTAGTTTGGTTGGAGTCGGAGATCCCGCCCGCCAAGAGGGTCGGAGCCATATATTAATAAGTATGCTTGAGGCTGGCTCGTGGGTATCCTTTTATTAGTATTAAATCGGTGATATATTAATAAGTTGTGATTGACTCTCAATCACAGCATGGCCATGCACTTCCTTAATCATATCACACGAGTGGCCTTGTCATATATCTCCGTTTCATTGGAGTGGCAAATTCCATCTTGACTGCTCACTTCCCTCTGCACGTTTCATAGTAAACATGAAAGCTACCTTTATAACTATCCGGTTAGGAAGTAGTGTTTGATAGCCCCAAGGAAAACTATTACACATGTAGGGAATATGACAATCTCAGGTCTAAGGATCATACATCTACTAGGTATGAGATACACTGATGACACATAAGAATGAAACATTCTCCCAGTGTCCCATTGCGGGTCTATCTAACCCATGTTCTTCAACATGCGTCCACAATGTATAGATGATATCTCCATATCCCATGATCTATGAAGCATGATCATCGATCACTACATGTGCTGATCTATTCATCGTTGTCCTATACGATGATATCCGATTAGAGATATTTATCAAATTACATCATTAAGTAAAGAGCTTCATAAGCAAGTCACATACTTGTTGATCAATACAATGATATACATTCATTGGACCAATAATCATATTATTATTCATAAACATAGTCATGTTACAATCATCTAAATGATTGCCTCAAGGGCATAACACTAACATTTTCTCCAAGTTGTCTGTGGTCAAAATCCTCTTCTTCATCAATAAACAATAAACACTTTTATTTTCACAGGAATTTTTGTGTTCTAGAGATATTTGTGAGGGAAACCCACCCCTCATCAAAGCCGAATAAAAGGATTTCACTGAGAACTGACCATTGGAAGTTAGCATCCAAGTAATGATATCTTCCCCATCCTTTATTTTAAATTCTTCACATTCTTTCAACATCCTCTCCCACATTATTTTGGTTTCTCCCCATAGAGTTCTCCTAAATTTAATTCTACTGCACCCCAAGTTATAAACCTCAACCACAGTAACATGCCAGCTGAAAGTAATATTTTACAACCTAGGGTATTTTTGAGCCAAAGTTTCGTTACCAATCATTTGTCCTCCCAAAACCTTGTTCTCTCTCCATTTCCAACCTATTTTTTTATAAAACTGGAGGAAAAAATTCTAAATCTTTATTAGCCCAGGCCAAAAATGAGAGTCCCCAGCTTTAGAACTTATTTGAGAGAAAACTTTATTATCTAAGTACTTCCGCAACAAATTTTGTCAAATCCCATGTTCAGTTTCTAACCTCCAATTCCATTTACCTAGCAAGGCAACATTCATAGTGTCTAAGTCTAATACACCGAGCCTCCCTACCCCGTAGGTAAGCACACAATGGGCCACCTAACCAAATGATGCTTTCTAATATCCTGACCCTCTTGCCACAATAGCCTTGATCTGAAGAAGTTCACTCTCTTTCTAACTCCCACAGGAAATTTTCTAATATCCTAACCCTCTTGCCACAACAGCCTAGATCTGAAGAAGTCCATTCTCTTTCTAACTCTCACAAGATGTTTATAAAAAGAGGAACAATAGTCAAGCAAGCATTAATCAAAGTTAATCTCCCTCCAATCGAGAGGATCTTCCCTTGCCAACAACTACATTTACCTTCCATCTTATTTTCAATATTCTTCCACTCAATATTTCTTAATCTTCTTTTATGAAGAGGAATACCAAGATATTTCATAGGCAGACTCCTAATTTCACAAGTAAAGATCTGACTATAAGCCTCCTGTTTATTTAGTGCATCTCCAAAGTAGTACACTTAACTTTTATGATAGTTTATCTTTAATCCTGACATTTGTTCAAACAAGCATAAAATGGATTTCAGATTTTTTTTGCCCGTTCAAGATCATCTTGAAGTAAAAAGATGGTGTCATCTGCATGCAGAATGACCATCCCATTTCCTAGTAGTTTTGGAATCAAACCTTTAATTAAGCCATGTTGCTTAGCCCTCTTAATTAGAATTGCTAGAGCATTAGCAGCAATACTGAAAAGCATAGGTGATAAAAGATCACCTTGCCTTAGTCCTTTGTGAGTTCTAAAATAAACCCCTATGTTATTTTTAACCTTCACCCCCACTTTACCCCCAGTCACAGTTTTCAAAATCCAATCACACCATTGTTCTGGAAAACCTTTTAGTATCATTATGATAGAGAAAAGGCCATTTAATTTTATCATATACCTTTTCAAACATTATATGATAGAGAAAATCAACTTTAAAAGGATTCCAGATATCTTATTAGTGTTGATAGAATCAAGTGTTTCATGCAAAATTAAAAGCACCCTCCAAAATATATCCATTCTTAATGAAAGCAGTCTGAGAAGGGGAAATAACCTTCTCGATTACTTGGGATAGTCTATTCATCAGCGCCTTGGTAATTATTTTGAAACTAGCATTCAAAAGACAAATAGGGCGAAATTTCTGGATCTGTCTTGCATCTTTACTTTTTGGAACCAAAGTAATAACTCCATAATTAAGTCCGAAAATGTCCAAAGAACCATTATGAAAGTCATCTAAAAGATTTTTCAGATCATACTTAACCAAGTCCCAGAATTTCTAATAGAATTCAACAAGGAAACCATCAGGTTCAGGTGCCTTATTAATGTTTATGCTGAAAATAGCCAATTTTAACTCATCCATTTCAAACTCCCTTATCAAAAAATATTTGTCTGCATCATTAATTTTGTTCTATCTTATCTATGCTCAAGGTAATACTAGACACATCAAGATGTCCAAAAATATTTTTATACAAGTTGGTAATGTATCTCATCAAATTGACTTCTCCCTCGATCATATCATCTTCTTGGCTTAGATAAGTAATCAGGTTTTTCCTTCTTCTACCATTCGCCTTTGCATGACAATACTTGGTATTATTATCACCATCAAACAATTGTTTTTCCTTAGATCTCTGAATCCACTTTATTTCCTCTTGTCTTAGCAACCTGGCCAATTGATCATCCGGAAGCTTTTTTCCTCCCTATCAGCAGCATTTAACCCAGAAAATTCACATCTTTTATCTAGATGTTCAATCCGTTGGGAGATCTCTATTTTTAATTTCTTGTACCACCCTTCCATATTCATATTCCACCCTTTTAGTTGTCTTATAAAATTTCTTAATTTCTCCTGCCAATTATCCAGATTTCTTAGATGATCAATGGGAATATTCCAAATTTTTTCCACTATTTCACTTAAGCCTTCCCTTAAAAACCTAGCATTTTCAAATTTAAAGACCTTACTAATGCTTTAACTGTAGTCAAAGGGTATCTAAGCTCCCACTCAGTGCTAACTAGTACCTTCCGAGCCGAGGCCAAATAACTGTAGACATGCCTCTTCCATGAGCATGAATGGAAATGGAACAGCAATCTTTTCCCCATTGTTCATGCCATATTTTTAAGCATCTAATTTGAGTAAACTATGTTCTATGTAATGGATTCTTATGTAATGCCGTGTTTCTACTTTCCGCGTTCTTAAAATTAAGTCGGCGCTATCTACAATATCCGAAAAGTGCTTAACTAGTCAATGGTGTCTTTTACTTTTCACAGTTTACATGTGAATGCTATAACCATATATTGATAGAGAACAAAGTTCCATTTATGACGAATTCTGGTACAGTAGCATGTTTCTATTTTCTGTATTATTAAATCAGTGTTATCTGTGGCTTCCTAAATACGCTGAAACTGCTGTTTATAACAAAAAGCGTTTGAGCCAAAATTTTCAATGTCACCCCTTTATAGATGATTTGTTATATTTAAAATTAAATGGTAGACACATGGTTTAATTCTTGGAATTTTTTTAAAATAATACATTTTTTATTCAAATTGCAAAAATATAGTTCGATATCAAAAAATTGCAAAAATATACCTCTGTCGCCCGATGGTTGGACGACAAGAGGGGGAGACCTGAGTCAACGCTGATGTGGTGCGAAATTATAGGGCGACTGAACTAAGTCATCCTAAAATCGGGCGACAGGAATAAGTCGCCCCACCACCGGGCGACAGCATAAGTCGCCCCACCATAGGGCGACAAGGTGAAGTCGCCCTTCCAACGGGCGACTGGAAGAAGTAGCTCCAAAAATTTATTAATTCATGAATTTTTTTTTGAGGAAATTTAATTTATGAGGAGTTATTTTGTGTTGCTTTTATTGGAAAATTCGTTGTAAGCTGTGAGCATTAATTATTAAAAGTCAGTTTTAGTTTGAAGGTTGCTAGAATTGTATAGTTCAAAGTAGGGGCAATAAATTCAGAAAAATTCATATTTGTTGGTGATAATTAATGTGGTGTTTTACAAAATTATTTGTTAGTTAATTATTTTCACAAAAAAATCAAATTTCGTTGTTCGTCATTCTCCTTCGGTGTGCGACAAATTTGACGACAAATCATAGTAAACTATTGAATAAAACACAACATTGATATTTCAAAGTGCAGAGCTAAGTCACAAACTGGGATACAATATAGGTACATACCTTAAGAATTCATAAAACTGGGATACAACATAGGTACATACATGCCTTAGCGAATTCATAAAACTGGGATACAACATAAGTCACAAAACCATACATTCTATGGCCATGGTTATCGGGATAGTCGGGATAGGGCATGGTCAAAAAAGTAAAGTTATCTATTGGTGGCTAACGGGTATTACGCTTGGATCGCTGATAGGGCTTAATGTAATATCATCGTTAGAATTAGGAGGACTCCAAAGACGCAAGTTTCCTAGCCTAGGTGGCATGAAATCGTCATCATCATCGTCATTTGTATGGTTAGGAGCTAGCCCGCCTCTAGTGCCGGTTGAACGTCCTCTTGCATTATTTCTTGAACAGCCTGCTGTAGTAGTGCTTGAACGTCGAGGTCTAGTGATACGAAATCGTCATCATCATCATCGTCGTCATTTGCATAGTTAGAAGTAAGCCCCCCTCCGGTGGTGGTTGAACGTCCTCTTGAACTTGCTACTGCAGCAGTACTATGTCAATCTCTACCCCTCCAGTTAGATCCTCTTCTGTATCTTCTGCGCGAACGAGGCATCACACCCCCGCCGAAGAGCATATACATCGTTAAGAATTTTGGGATATCTTTGTTCAGCAACTCTTCATCCTCTGGGAATGACTAACACATAAGACGAGAATAGGAAGTAGTGAACTTATGTATAATAGTAAAAAGATTAGTAAGGTGAACAAATATAAAATAACTAACTTTAATATGCTTTGCATACCGATCGGGCAGTATCAGTACCATGTTAGATCTCTAGTGAAACCTGTAGCAGAAGGGTGGTCGGCTAATTCGCATACCCTGAAATACCTTTGACACCACCATTGCAAGTGCGCCTTCAGGTCGTCGGAGATCACAAGGTTCAGGCCAGAGGTTATCACGTTATGACTCTGTAATGTCGGGCACCACTCTTGCAATTTGGACACCACTTTACTTAGGTTCTCCTCCTTGAATGGATCATCCTTCCCACCACGCGTAACCTTCAACGTGTAATAAACGGCTACGGTGCTCATATCTGGTGTACAGGAGAATGCTCTGCTAGAGAATGCAGCCATGGTGAAGTGTGAGTGGAAGCTGTGGTTGTGTGTCTGTGGTTTGGCCTTTTATATACTCGAAGGGGTGGTGTATGGACTAAGTGTTGGAAGGTAAGATTGAAACATACAGATGGATAGCAAAATGCTGGAGTTTGTAGTCAAGTCGAGCTGAAAAGTAGGCAGTGACTGGTCACTTCGGCCTGACAAAACTATAGGTAGAGTGTTGTCAAATCGACCAGAAAAAGTTTAAAGCATTGGACAGAGTGTCGTAACGTCATGTCACCAGAAAAGGTGATAGAGGATTTCTTTTTTGGCAACTCATCCTGACAAAGCTACTACATGTGACTTGTCTAATCGGCTTGACAAGGTTGCACGCTCGTGAGTAGGCTACTCACCCTGAAAAAGCTGCTGCACGGCCGTCATCTCTAACAACTGTTTAAGTGTTTTAGAATCTGCGCTTGTAGTGATCATGTAAGGTGTTTGCTTTGGCAGGATTGAGATGCAAAGCAAGTTTTAAATAGGATCCTATTGCATATTATGGTAGTACAAGTATCATAGGTGTTTCGGGGCTATTCCTCCATAATTTCTTTTCTAAACATATTATTTTACGGGCTACCGAAAAGGCTTAAGTGACCATTCACTTTACACGATTGCGATCTAGTTTTCTTTGTAAGTCTGTGACTACACCGTATATGATATGTTAACCTTTTTTGAGGTATTAGTACGGGATAGTATAACCATTTTTAACTAATTGACTCTTTATGCTTGAAAGTAGGCCTACTGTAACAAAGAATAACAGTATTACATAACCAAATATAATAGTAAGACTATCATAAAAAACATATATCGTACAACATATCCAGAACGGATTAACTAAATACATAAGATAAAAAGTTACAACAATCCAAAACACAAGAAACTATTGCCGGCCCCATTTCTGGGCGGCTCCTCGTGGGTGGAAAAGCCTCCTGCAAACTTGCCCTTGCGAGTAGGTGAACTACGTCGGTGCGTGGTGGGCCCTCTATGATCTAGCTGGAGGTGTAGCATACTCCGACTGAGTAGGTTGCGTCGGTGGTGGTGCTCCCTACAACTGCGATGGTCTAGGCTCATCCGCATCAGCGAAAAATCTCGACACACCACCATCATCGAGGTCGTACTACGCGTGGGCTGGATCATCATACTGCCCATCGTAGTCGTCAGGTGCAGGTGAGTATGTAGAGGAGAACCACCACGTCTGTGAGCCTATAACAAATGAAGAATTGTTGATAACATTCAAAAAATGATTGCAAAATATAAAAAGTGCGATTAAGTACTCACCTTTGACGTGAGCGGCTAGACTAGCGTGTCCAGCAGCTCGCCCTCTCGCACAGGAGGCTGTATTGTGTGAAGATGTACCTGTAGCACCCCTTCCTCCACTAAGTGGCACACCGAGAGCCACATCGGGAGGCGCGCGGCATCCCACCAACTCGAGGAAGCGTCTCAAGCTCTCTCTAAACCTCGCATTGAAAGAGGACACCTCCTCTCTAGTCACCTCAACCCCGCGGTTAAGACGAGAAAATAAGCTCCTTGACTCCTCGTAGTACTGGCCTAGCACATCAGTCTGTAAAATACATTACGAATTAGCCTAGCACATTAGTCTGGAAAATACAAAACAAAATTATATCGTAGATTGGACGAAACGTACCACACTGTGCAGAGCCGAATCCGTATGCGCGGGATACATTTCCCTCACCCTGGGGACGTGTCTAGGAGGATCGGGGTCGACACGTACCAAACGCAGACGGGTACAGGAAGTGTACCACTGTCGGTACCCCTGGTACGTCTGCGGGTCGTACGACGCATCCTCAGCATGGACGTTGTCCAGGGCTCCTCCCCACTCCTCGACCCATGGCGCCATATGTATGTGCCATGGGGTGGCCCCATGCATGCCCTTCCTAGTCTGCCTGCAGATAAGAAATAAATATAACATTATTATATGGCATTACACGATAATGATTAGAGAACATCGATGCAGGGAACTTACGTGTGGGCACCGTGTGGGACCTAATGGCCGACCTAGACCGGGAACTCCTATCGTAGATCGAACTGCCTCATCACCCGATGGACGGTGTAGCTCTCGGCCTGGACATCAAACAGGAGGAACCGACGTGTACGCTAGTACGCCGCGTCGCGTGTGCATAGGGTGGACAACCCACCCATCACACGTGTCTGCACCTCCGCCTCTGTGTACAGCGTCCAGCGTACGTGGTCGTCGGTGAGGTGGTTGAACGCAGTGACAACTATGCGTAGCCCAGTCGTACCGTCCTGTGTGCCCACCTAGGCTACAGCAACGACAGAAAAAGCAATGCAGAACATTACCGTTAGTACTAACAAATATTAAAGCGAAAGTTTGACAATCATGATTGCAATATCTTACCTGTCGGTGGCACCAGATGGTGCCCATGGTCGGAGCATCAACGTCGTCATCACCGGCGTGTGAAAGAGGCTGCGGGTCGATGTCGGACCGCCCGATTTGGAACCTCTCGTATGCCCAAAGCTGTATAAGCAGTGGACATCCCGTGAGGATCGACCCGTCGACGATCCGTCCACAGCCGTCGCAGAGCGCACGATACGTGACGCACAGAACAGCCGACCCCTAGGAGTACTGCGGCACGACATCAAGGGGTGCGTCTGCAATCACCCTCACAAACTGGACAAGGTGCCTGTCCACGCTATCCCCATGGGAGCTCGTGAACATGCACCAGCCAAAGAGCCACAACAGGTACGCCTCCAAGTGGCGGCTCACCCTCGCCTCGTCCAAAGGTTCGACGATGTGCTCTGCCTGTAAATTTAGCCAGTATTTGCACAGTTAGGCTTTAAAGGTTAGTTTAGCCAGTATATGCACAATTAAGATTTGAAGGTTAGTTGCGTACCACGAACTGTCGAAGCCACCTCAGTGTTGGGCCATGTGTGCTGCTGAAGGGTCGGTACACAGCAGCTAGTACCACACCCTGGAACCACACAAGTAGCTCCATGTGCCACGTCGCGGTGATGTCCTAGGGCACGACAGGGTCACCGGCGATCGGGAGTCCGAGGAGGTACGAGACGTCCTCCAACATGATCGCCATCTCCCCGATAGGTAGGTGGAAGGTGTGCGTCTCCGACCTCCACCGATCCACCAAAGCGGTGAGCAGGGACCTATCAAACAGGAACCGGCGACTCACGTCCCATTCCTGTGCATCATTGTGCGCCGTCGCAACCATCCAGGCGAATGGCAGCAATCCCGAAGCTCGAAGCCTATGAAACAAAAATATGAAATTAATATCATCACCACACTAATTAATTAATATAAATTATGATACTACAGCAAGCATATTTAGAAATTTGAAAACTAGTATGTTACCTGGGGATCCAATGAGGATCGAGCACCCAGAGCTTCAGCGGTGGCCTCGGTCGTAGTACGCAGAGGTCCAGAGAATCCTGTCCCTTATCTGGAAAAGCAGTGGCGAAATGGGCACGGTGACAACGATCAACGACCAGATCTAGCAACTCAAAGGGCCAGTCGTCATCTCCATCCTGGTGAGCCATACCTGCAAATTACAAAATTGAAAGTTATATTTCAAATGCCAAAGTAGCAACAAATGCGTACAGAAAACTATACAAGCATCATAACAATACATAGATAGAAACAAATGAGTACAAATAATTACACAAGCATCATAACAATACATAGATAGAAACAAATGCGTACAAATAACTACAGAAGCATCATAACAATATATTTCAAACAAATTACAATAATTTATGAAGCAACAAATACTCATAACGACATACAACTTGCTTACAACTAGATAAAAACCAGAGTTCATACAACACACATTACATCAACAAAATATGAATTTGACATATAGCATGTAATAGTTCAAATAGCTTCTCCGGTAGTACGATGACGTTGTCCACCACGCCTTGCAAACGATGATCCATCCCCGTCGTCGGGTTGCCATCTACTCTTTATCCTCTTTGTTTTGTGGCTGGTAGTTCTTGAATGTATGTCCTGTTTACTTGCACAACGAACATTTATTCACGTGCTAACCAGCTTCGGACTCATCCATGTCATTTCTGATATGCCTTGTTTTGCGATACCCTCCTTTGTATGATCTTTGCATCAAAATCAGGGATCCAAAACCTTTCGTTGAGACTAGGAGTTGTGGTGAAAGAACCGACAACACCATAACCATAAAGCTCCTCGCTCTACGTTGCCATCACCTTTTCTTTTGTAAAATATTAAGATAGATATGTACCGGGTCGCATTCCAAATAAGGCACATGCGGCTATCACATGAGAACATAGCCTATGCAAAAGTGGGGTTTGTTACACGAGGATTTGCAGTCAGCCTGCAAGATGCACTCTTGGGTGATATCTGGTTTGTTCCACGCTGTCCTTTATCCTTGCATATCATCTCGAAGCGTAGTGTTTGTGCACCTACATTAATATCTCTATGCTTGGCCGCCTTCTTACTCTTCTCATTCATGTATTTAGTGATCATGCTTGAATACAATAGATTCTCATCTCTCATTACTACTTCGGCAGCTTGATGCCTATCCACAAAGTACTTGGTTGTGCCCCGTAGCACTCCCTCAACAATTCCTACCAACGAGAGACACCTCATCCCTTTCATAACCCAGTTGTACATAGGGGTGAAAACGGATCGGATACGGACGGATAATAGCTTTACCATATTTGTTTTCATATATTTTCTCAGATTCGGATACGGATACGGATAGTCCGGATACGTATACGGATACGGATAATGTCGAATACGGATACGGAGCGAATACGAATCGAATCGGATACGATCACGGATATTTATCGGAATACGATACCCCTTAGATTGTACACAAGAAATCAACGATCAAAGCCTCTGACCTCTCTGCTTTCTCCAAATTACCTCACTTCAACATGAGAAAAGCATAACGATCGAAGCCCACACCTCTCCGCAGTTCTTGTTTTTTGACTTCATGGACTTGAGTCTCTTCTGTACCAACATGCGGCTATGCAAGAAAGAAGAATCACTCCCTGAACTATTTACCTGGAATAAGTAAGAAAATTGTTGTGTCCACCTTCCACCATAATCCCAAAAATAACGAACTAAACAGACATGATACGGGCGAAAACAAATAAACAAAGACAATCAAAAGCATTGCAAGGAAAAACAAAAACACACAGTACAAAGCAGATAAACACTAGCTTACAACTATACAACATAGAACGCTGCAGAAAAAGTACAACAATTGAAGGGTGAAAGCATCACATGGACAGCTTATTAGGAGTTTAGGACATTCAAAACCACCATGATCTTTCAATGTGTTGGTACAAAGCTGGAACAAAACCAAGCCTAATGAGTCTATTACAAAGGCGATTCTGGGACTTCACCAGTAAATATCACTCATTGAATCCTTGGGACAATGCTAGAGTAGGTTTTATTCTTGAAGGGAGTTGCAATGCTATCATTCACTTGATCTTGTAACAGCAGCATGTATGGAATCGCAAGGTGGGTACGGTCCCTGCTCAAACCGCCATGCTTGATCCTCCCGCAAGGTGGGGTACGGTCCCTGCTCAAGCCGTGAAGGCGGATAAACGAATTAAGTGTTTTTCTCAATTGTTACCATCTTGGACAGTCAAGCAAATGGAGTGAAGCCAAAATTATACCTTCCTCACCTGCAGTCCGGACTCGAATAACCAAGTGAGAATTGATCTCACTCCTAGAGTTCCAAACTCATCAATGTCAAGCAAAAAGCAGCTATGAGATAATCATAAACATGGTCTTTGTCCTGCGGCTCTGATTGCACTGTAGGTGAAACAAAATCATCAACATACAAAGCATAAATGCTATATGCGGACAAGCTAAATCATCAACTAATGAGTAATGAGCATGTGCTTGGGCTTGACTTTGTCTCCGGAAGAAAAAAAATGGCGCTAGGGAGACAAAGGCCGTTGCGACCACACTGGGACGACGAGGGCGGGACCGGAGGAGGATGGAACTGGGAGACAACGGCGAGTGGCCACTGGGACGACGAGGCGGCGCTGGGAGACAACGACGATGCCGTCGGAGACGATCCGAGGGCGGCGCCAACCCGTCCGCCCGTGGGGAGATCTGAGCCGAGGCCCTGAGGACGGCGGCGCCGGGACCAGAGGAGGATGGTGCTGGGGAGAGACAAGGGCGGCAGCAGCCACCGGGGGACGACGAGGGCGACGCCGGGGGAGACACCGGGGAGAAGATCTCGAACTAAGTGAGAACGGTGGCGTCGGGGGGAGAGGGGACAAGGACCGCGCGGCGTCGCCGACGGGAGACCGGTTGTCGTGGCCTCGTGGGCTCGTGGCGTGGGGCGCCATGGGGGTCCTGGCCTCCTGGGGAGGAGACTAGATCTGATTTGAGGACCGGCTGAATACGGTGAAGGTGATACCTGAGTTGTGATTTGTGAACACTGGACATCCGTGATTTTGTGAACCAGTTGACCGGATATCCGAATTTCTAGTTGACCGAATAATCCGGATACGTATCCGTATCCGCCGGTTAGTGTGCTACCGAATCCGTATCCGTATCTGACAAAAAAATATCTGTATCCATATCCGATCCGAAACTATCCGAAAAAAATCCGATCCGATCCTATCCGTATCCGAAATTATCCGGATCGGTCGGAAACTATCCGATCCGTTTTCAAGCCTAGTTGTACACCTCTGCCAAGTTGGTCATTATGACACCATATCTAGCACCATGTGTGTCATGTAATAATGATCACTTCTCTTTCGGCTCGTGCTTTATCTAGTCTGAGAAACATTTGATCGGCCTTTGCCTTCGACGACGACTTGTCGCCTCATCTTCTGTTGGCAGAGGGAATAGAGGCTCCGTCTGCTTCTGTGTTTCACTGCTATTAGCTTTGTTCGTCTGCTCCTCTTTGTGTTTTTTGTTAGCTCATCAAGATTCTTCCATAGAGTACGGAATTTACTATCTTGGTTCTGCTTACATAGTCTCTTGAACATGTTCATCAGTTCTTTGTTTCTAAATTGCTTATAGAAGTTCGCACCCAAATGCCTCACGCACCATCGGCTTGCATGTCAGGCCTTGAAAATGGCTCCTCTTCCCCTGTTTGCAACTGTTTGATGGCACTAAGTAGACCAGTATGCCTATCATGCAGTATGCATACATCTTGACAAGTTTTCACCACCCCAATCTTCAAGTTCTGTAGGAACCACAGCCAACTCTCATAGTTCTCGCTTTCTACAAAGGCGAAAACAACAGGCAAAATCTAGTTGTTTGCATGAACGCCCACAGTTGTCATTATTTGCCCTTTGTATTTCCTGGTCAAGAATGTGCCATCCACACACAATAATGGACGACAGTGATAGAACGCCTTAATGCAAGCTCCGAATACGAAGAAAACTCTCTTTAGATGCCTCTTGGTCGGCCACTTCCTTGACGGACAGTCCTGATAATCATAATAAGTACCAGGATTTCTTCTCTGAATGCAACTAAGCAGTGCGAGCAGATTATGGTAGGACTGTCGATGATCGGAATCGTCGACCATAGAGGGGGATGTGAGTAGATCATGTCAGGGCGAGGCCCGAGGTCGTGCTCGTTCGGGAATGGCGCACGTCGTAGGATGTATGTCGGGGGAGAAGCGATGAACACGAGGTTTATACTGGTTTGAGCCCCCGAGGTCAGGTAACAGCTCTACTCCAGTCTTGCCCTGAGGCAAAAGATGTATATGAATCTCGATGGGAGAATACAAGCGGGAGCGTCTCTTCTCCAGGTCTAAGCGTTCCGGATCGGAAGTCCCCTTTTTCTTCGGGGCCCCCCTCTTCTTATAGCCCTCTGGGAGCTCGCGCCACCTGGTCATGAAGCTGACGTCAAGTGACCGTGGTGAGTCGACAGGAGTCGCTGAGAGATGACGGTAGTTGTTGGGAGTTGACGGGAGTTGTTTGGTCCTAGTTCCTATGTAGGGGTAGGTTTGGCGCTGATTCCCACGCAGGAGCAGGTTTGGCGCTGATTCCCACACCGGGGAGAGTTCTTACACGAGATAGATAAATTATTACAAATGCCGTTTACCCCGGGAGGTGTGAGGTCGTGGCGTTGAGGCCGAACCGGGTCCCTGTCCTTGCTCCCGAGCCCGGGCTGAGGGAGAGCACCCTCTAGGTCGGAGACATGCCCCTGAGCTCGTGGGAAACTGCCACGAGCCCGGGGGGATGCTTACATGTGGCGAGGGTACTGATCCCCGACAGCTAGCCCCCAAGGCTCAAGGGACGACCCTGAAGTTCGGGACGTTCCTGAGTCTGATGTTTTTCGAGGAGGGATCGGCTCCTTGGTCGAGCTCGGAAGCCCTCGAGCCTGACCTTTCGCCCGAGAACCTCCCAGAGGACTTTGATGTGGTCGCACCCGAAAACGCTCGGGTCTTTAATTGGAAAACGTTCCCGGGGACGCCTGGGCTCTGCTGCTTTGATTTCTGCAGAGTAGTCGAGGAAACGGTTCGTGACACCTCGTGTCCTAACAAGGAGGACGGGGGACACGGGACGCGATGCTTGGCGTTCTTGAACAGAAAAAAAGCTGAAGGGACACGACCATGGCGCTTCGCGTTCCCTGTCCGAAAGTCCCGACACGCCTTTTGAGGAGCAATCGGCGCCAGCTATTGGAGATCGGGCTTCTTATAAAACTCAGAGCCGGCGCATACTCTGGAAATGCCCCATTTCTGCGCCGTGCCCTAGCCTTCTTGTTTCTCGCTCGCCATCTCTTTTTTCTCCCGAGCCAACTCCTTTCCTCTAAGCGCCATGGCCAAGTTTGGAAAGAGTACTCTGACTGTGGAGAGGATGAAGGAGCTGGAGGCGCTAGGACTTTTGGACCCAGCAACCTGGCGGCTTCCGGCTGGGGAGGCCGAGCCGCACCCCCGGGAGGACGAGATCGTCAGCACGGAGCAGTACACGCTCTTCGGGCTGCGGACCCCGGAGAGTGACTTCTTGACGGCTGTTCTCACACAATGCGAGATCGAGCTCATCAATCTGGTACCGAACTCGATTCTTTTTCTTTCTATCTTTTCCCATCTTTGTGAGGGGTTTCTGGGGATCCTTCCCACCCCCTCTCTTTTTTCGCTTTTACTCCTTGTTCCGCACCTCAAAGGACCCTGTTGTCGGGTGCCTATAATTTCGGCTGCGGACTGGGCTCCCTTGCACTTTTCTTCAAATCCCGACCCGGGACTCCCTCGGGCCGTGGACGGAGAAGTGGTTTTACTTGAAGAAGGGCGAGGGAGGCGGGCTCACGTCAATGAGCGCCGCTGCCGACAAGAAGCGCGAGACCCGGGCAGGGACTCGGCGATGGACGATAGGCCCTCGCTGCCATCCACATCTGCCCGATACATGGCCTCTCCGGTTAGGCCGTGGTCGTCGACTACCTGCGGAGTCGGGTGTCCCCTCTACGGAAGAGGGTGCACCCGTTCTTCGAGATTCGAGGGAGGGACGACCCCACTCGGGAAGGCACCGAAGGTAAATTTTTCTGACCTTGACCTTCCTCGAGCCCGGGTGAACTCCTTTCTGATGGCTTCCCCCTCCATTTTCAATTCCCTGCAGCCCCGGTAGAATCTTAGGTGGCGGCGCGGATGCAGGAGGTGTTCGGGAAGGCGGCTCATGCCTATACCCTCGGCGACTCTGTCCCCAAGAACGTCTTGAGGCGGGGCGCAGAGGTAACTTATTTTTGCCCTTTTTTCGAGCTCGGTTTGGGCTCGGGCTTGCTCTAACCACATTGGGCCATGCAGGAGAGCTGAGAGCTCCTGGAGACGGTGAGGCGTCTGCTGCCGTTGTTCGGACTGGGCAAGGGCAAGAAGGTGGGCAAGAGGCCTGCCCCTGACGCCCTAAGCCACACCGTCAGGAGGCCCCACGTTGAGTGGGGCGACCGTGCGATGGTAAGCCGAATTCGCCGAGCCCGAGAATGCTCGGACTCGATCTTAGTTGTTTCCAATTTTTTCCTCTTCTCTGACCTTCTTTTCGTCTCCCTAGAGCTAGAACGGGCAACGGCTGCCACCGAGCTGCCGAGTCCGCGCCCGACGTCGCGACCGCAGGGTGCTCAGGGAGAAGATGCTTCCCCTGCTGCAGCGGGGGCAGGACGTCGGGCCACGCCCCCTCCTCCTAGGAGATGGAGGTTTGTCACCCAGGTACATGCACGTTTATGCTTTAGATTCATAGTGTAGGTCTTCCCCCTTTCTAGTCTTAGCGACCTTCCTCGTTACAGACCTCGGGCGCCCGACGGGCGGTAACTTTGACTGTTGTCCAGGGCGAGTCCGAGGACGAGGAGGAGGGTGCGGGGGACTACCTCTTGGTCCCCTGGGTGCGCCCGCAGCAAAATCGACCTACTGCGATGCCTGCAGAGGGCGGCGTGGCCGGGGGGTCGGACTAGGGGCCCCCTAGGACAAACGCTGGCCCAGAGGGAGCCGTTGCGGGGGCCGGAAAGGAGGAGGCCTTGGCCGCTGGGGCCGACACCACCGGGGCCGAGGTGACTGAGGTCGAGCCTCCCTCCGCCGGCGAGGACGAGGCGCCTGTGAATGCAGCCGAGCACGACGGAGCGTAAGGTACGCCAAATCTTCTTATTGATCGTTGCTTTTGTCTTTGCGTTTTTGTTTCCTTTATGATTTTTGTCTTCCCCAGTAGGCTCAGCTCTGCCCGTGCTGCCCCCCATCCCGAATGAGGCAGCTCGGGTCGATGCTCCACCTGGTGTCGCCGACCCCTCGCCAGGGGGGCACCGAGGGGAGTGCGCCGATCTTTGGCGACGACCACGCGAGCCTCGAAAACCGGCTCCAGCAGGTCAGTCAATTTTGAGCCCATCTCTTTCTCCCCTCCTTTTTTATGGTTGGCGTGACCCTTTCCATGTTTCTACAGGGCCTGGACCTGGTTACAAAGGGGCTCGAGGTCATGCACGGCCACGCCAACCAGTTTCAGGTGCTGTGCGACTTGGTCGAAGATCACGACGATTACATCCTTAGCCTCGAGGAGAGTGCAGCACGCGTGCAAGAGGAGGGTCGACAATTGAACGCGGAACACGCCTTCGAGCTCACGAAGGACGTCGAGGCCGAGTAGAAGCGGTCGGCCGAGGCCCTCACGAACGTCCGCGAGAAGGCCAAGAAGACCCACGAGGCCAGCTGCTTGGCGGCCGCGGAGATCATCGAGGCCGCCCGTGAAGAGGCAGAGACGCTCCGCAAACAAGTTGCAGAGCTTTCCGCTGCTCCTGCGAGGGCCCCTGCCAAGCTCGAGGCAAAGCTGACCGAGCTTGAGGAGAAGGTAGGGCGAGCGACCCAGACGGGGAGGAGCGCTCTAGCCCAGCTTCAGGAGGAGCGGAGTCGCATCGCCAAAACCAAAGCCGAGACGTTGGCCTTGAGGGCAAGAGTCGCCGCTCTCAAGCAGGAGAAGCTTGCTCGCGAGATGGCCGACCTGTAGATAGGTCAATAGATAGGAAAAGGGGCGGGGACAACTCGGCCCCTCTTGTAAATGTTAGCTATGTAAACTTTGATCAGAAGAAATAGAATTCTTTCGTGCTCAAAATTTAAACGCGTCCCATAGGACTTAGCTGAAAATCTTAGCTGAAGACTTGGCTTTTGCCTTTATCGCCTTATCCTTGTCGCCGGTCGGGGGCACAAGAAGTCCTCAACCTGAAAAAAGGGCTCAAGGTGGAGTCAGGCCATTGGACACGCTTTTGATCGAGGGTAAGCCTTAACCGTAGCGTTAGGTCAAGATGGCCGAGCCCGGGAATACTCGAGCTTGGGCCAAGTTTTGGGTATCAGGTCGAGTCAGCCGAGCTCGAAAATACTCGAGCTCGGGGCTCCCTCTGAGGGCGGTCTCTAATTCGAGTCCTGGTACGGGGGAATAGTCAGCTTACTGCGGCCGAAGCTTCCCCGGAGGTGAATTTAGAGATCATGACCTCTGAGCCCGAGAACGCTTTAGGCTCGGGGCGCCCTCTGAGGACGGCCTCTGGCTGGCTATCTACGGGGGAATGGTCAGCTTACCACGATAAAGATCGACTTACGGCGACCTCGACTCCCCGAGGCGAACCTAGAGACCGTGACCCGAGGCCAAGGCACTCAGGGTATAGAGAATCATACATAGATACAGATAATGAAGGAAAGCATTTAAACATCTCGAGGTCAAGGAGCTCTCGGCGTGACCTCTGGTCCTAGCCCTGCTACAGGGGGGAGTCATAACGCGATAAGAATTGTCTTACAATTGACTCGACTCCCTGGAGGTGGTCCTTATGGTCACGCCTCGAGTTCGCGTTATTCAAACTGCGAGGAGACGTGAGCGTAGGCAATAAAGAAGAACTTTTATTGCAAGAAAGTACCAGGCAGGCCTCAGGTGCGAGGTGCTTACCGAGCATAGTCTCTGGCCCGAGCCCAACTATAGGGGAATAGTAGGCTTACCGCGACGAGAGTCGGCTTGCTGCTGATTCCACCCCCCCCCTTGAGGTGGACCTTGAGACCGTGACCCGACGTCGCGTCCCTTGAGATGCAAAAGAGGGTCAGTATAGGCAATGAAGAAGAACTTTTATTGCGGGTTAATACTTATGCCGAGCTTGATTCCCGTGGCGCGTGAGCGAAGACCTGGGCACCCCGAGGTTGTGGCCCTCAGGACGCAAGGAGACAAAAAGAGTGTTGTGAGCACGGACGATAAGACAGACCTTCTCACAGCAGATCAATGCTAGGTCGGCTCCCTAGCTCGAAGCGCTTACCGAGGGCGGTCTCAGGTACGAGTCCTACTACAAGGGAATAGTTAGCTTACCGCGACGAGAGTCGGCTTACTGCGGTCGTGGCCCCTGGAGGCATACCTCAAGACCGCGATACTTGTCCAAGCGAGGGGCGGCCAGACCGAACCAGAGTATCTCGAGGTCGGGGAACTCATGGACGTGGTCGCCAGAATGAGCCCTGCCGCGGAGGGAAGCCGTGATGCGATAAGAATCGGCTTACTACTGGCTTGACCCTCCGAAGGTGAACCCTGGGACCTCGACCTGGAGCCACGTTTGATCAAGATACAAAGGGACATAAAGGACAGCACGAGCATAGATGATAAAGCATAACCATCTCATCGTAAAAATAGAAAGACAGAGCATCAAACATAGAATTTTCAGAGCTGGTCAATGTTCCACGAGTTCACGAGCTCTCTGCCATCGGGCATCGCCAGCCGGTAAGCACCCGTACGATGTGCTGAAACGACACTGTAGGGACCTTCCCACTACGGGGATAGCTTGTTGGTGTTGGACCGGTCCTGAATTCGTCTTAGGACCAGATCCCCAACAAGGAACTCCCTGGGTCGTACCGATCGAGAGGCATGCCAGCGAAGCGCTTGCAGGTAATGCGCCGACCGTAGCAGCGCACGGCACCTTACTTCTTTCGCGTGGGCGAGGTCAAGAGACCGTTCTTGCTCGAGGCCGACCTAATCGACCGAGCTAACCCTGGCGAAGCCTAGCGTGACCTCGGAAGGCAGGACGGCCTCAGCACCGAAGATGAGCTGAAAGGGGGTTGCCCCTGTCGCTCGGCTAGGTGTGGTGCAGATGGACCAGAGAACGGTGGGAAGCTCATCGACCCAGGTTCGGCAACGTCGCTTGAGCTCGTCGAAGACTCGCTTCTTAACGCCTTGGAAGATTTGTCCGTTGGCACGCTCGACTGCTCCGTTGCTCTGGGGATGACTTACCGAGGTATAGCAGACCTTGGTTCCCATGTCTTCGCAGTATTCCTGGAATAGTTCGCTAGTGAACTGCGCCCCATTGTCGGTGATGATCCTGCAAGGGACCCCATACCTTGTAAACACAAATGAGCGGAAAAACCTTACCGCTGCCCGAGCCGAGATAGCCGAGACTGGCTCGGCCTTGACCCACTTTGTGAAGGTGTCGATGGCGACGAACAGGAACTTCTTCCTCCGACCACCCGAAGGAAAGGGCTGAGGATGTCGAGGCCCCAGGTTGAGAACGGCCAGGCGAGGGGAATGGTCTGGAGGGCGTAGGCCTGTTGGTGTGTCTTTCGGGCGTGGAACTGGCAAGCTCGACAGGCGCGAACGATGTCCTGAGTGTCCTGGAGCACTGTCGGCCAATAGAAACCCATCCGGAATGCTTTTCCGACCATAGTCCTGAAAGAAGAATGAGCGTCATAGAGGCCCGAATGGATGTCGTTGAGCAAGTACTTACCTTCCTCTGGGGTGACGCACTTCGCCAGAACACCCAAGGTGCCCTGCCGATATAATTGTCCTTTGCCGAGCCCGTATGAGTTCGCACGGCACTTAACTCTGCTGCTCTCGGCTCAATCGGGCGGGAGCTCGCCGTAGCCGAGGAACTTGACAATCGGGTCCATCCACAAGGGAGCGCTCTCGAGGAGGGATACCGAGCCTTCCTGGTCAGCGATGGACGATGCCGCCATGGTCTCGAGGATAACGTCCGGTGGAACCTCATCATCGGACGACCCGAGCTTGGACAGAAGATCGGCACCGGAATTGTCCTTCCTGGGAATGTACCTGACCTCCAAGTTTTGAAACCACCTCTCCATCTTGCGTACTTTGGCGAGATACTTTGCCATTGAGGGCTCCGAGCACTGGTAGTCCTTGTTGTAATGGTTGACGACGAGCTGCGAGTCTCCTTTCATGACCAGTCGACGTATGCCTAGCGACTTGCATGCTCGATGACTGGCCAGGAGAGCCTCGTATTCTGAGACATTGTTGGTGGCGGGAAAGCTGAAGCGGATCACATACTTCAGATGATCTCCCTAGGGGTCGTGATGAGAATGCCAGCCCCCGAGAACTTGAACGACCTCGACCGTCGAAGAACATGGTCCAGGGGCCCTTTTCCTCGGTCTCAGGCTTAGAGGCAGGCTCCGTCGTTTGCTCGACTACGAAGTCGGTGAGCGTCTGTGACTTGATAGCGGGGCGCGCCACGAACCGGATGTCGAACTCGGCCAGTTCCATGGCCCACTTGGCAATGCGGCCCCCCGCTTCTGGGTTCTTCAGGATTTCCCCGAGCGGGAACCTGCTCGGTACGACCACTACGTGCTCTTGGAAGTAATGCTGAAGCTTGCGCGAGGCCATGAAAAGGGCGTAGAATAGTTTCTGGACCTGAGGGTAACACTCCTTTGGTCCATGGAGTACCTCGCTGACATAGTAAATCGGTTGCTGCTGGCCATCTCGCTCAGCCACCAGGACGACACTGATGGCCTGGGTCGCGGCCTTGAGGTAGAGCAGCAGTACCTCGCCCGGCTGCGGGATCGTGAGCAGCGGATGGCTCGAGAGGTACGCCTTCAGCTCGTCGAAGGATCGCTGAGCTTCAGGGGTCCACTCGAAGTCCCCGGATTTGCACAGGGTCTTAAAGAACGATAGCTCGTGCTCTCCGAGCCTCGAGATGAATCCGCTAAGGGTGGCCACGTGGCCGTGAGGCATTGGACATATTTTGTCGATGTCGGGACGATCATCTTCTCGATCGCCTCGATCTTTTCTGGATTCGGGCCTACTCTTGAGCCCCGATCATGTAGCTGAGTACCTTGCCTGAGGTTACGCCGAAGACGCACTTCTTGGGATTGAGCTTGATCCCATGCCTGTTCAAGTTGGCGAAGGTCTCTGCGAGATCATTGACGTGGTCAGAATTGGAAGAGATCTTGACGATGATGTCATCGACGTAGACCTCAAGGTTTCGACCGATCTGGGGGTCGAAGGTCTTGGTCATCAGCCGCTGGAACGTTGCCCCAGCGTTGCGGAGACAAAATAACATGGTGGTGAAGCAGAACGTCCCGAATGGCGTGATGAAGGCTATTTTATCTTCATCGCCTACCGCGAGCTTGATCTGATGGTAGCCAGAGTAGGCATCGAGGAAGCTCAACATCTTGGCGTTGGCGGTGGAGTCACGATTTGATCTATGCGTAGAAGAGGGAAGTTATCCTTCGGGCATGCCGAATTCAAACCCGTGTGGTCGACGCACATCCTCCATTTTCCGCCTTTTTCTGCACAATCACCGGGTTGGCCAGCCATTCAGAGTAGTCAATCTCGTGAATAAAACTGGCCTTCAGGAGCTTGTCGAGATGCTCCCTGATTATCGCCACCTTTTTGAGAGAGAAGCATCGTAGTTTCTAGCGCATGGGCCTGCAGCCAGGCCTTGTTTGTAGTTTGTGCTCGATCACCTCCCTCGGGACTCCTGGCATGTCTGCCGGCTCCCATGCGAATACGCTCTTATTGCTGCGGAGGAACATGACGAGCTCGAGCTCCTATTTCGGATCGAGCCGGGTGGCGATGTGGACGCACTTGTTTGGGTTGCCCTCCTCGAGCCGCATGGCTTTGGTCGGGCCGCTGGGCTGGATTACCGCCTTCCGGCGGGTGCTCTTCGGGGTCACCTCGGGACCCCGCTGAGGTAGCATGCCAGCGATTGTTAGGGCCTTCTCCTCGCAGCAGTGCGCTACCTTGAGGTCGCCGTGGATGGTTATGATGCCGTTGGGCCCCGGGAGTTTCATGTAGTGGTGGCCGTAGTGGTTCACCGCCATGAACTCGATTAAGGCCTGTCGCCTGAGGATGGCGTTGTAGGGAAGATCCCCATCGACCACCTCAAAGGTGATCAACTCGGTGCAGAAATTCGCCGAATCACCAAAAGTGACGGGCAGAACCACTTGCCCGAGCGGAGTGGTTGAGCTCCCCGGTACAATGCCAAAAAAGGGGACCGCTATGCTCCTAATCTTCGATCAGGGAATCTGCATCCGGTCCAGCGTGCTAGCCAATAGCAGGTTGAGGGAGCTCCCCCCGTCAACCATGACCCGCCCGACCACATTATTGCTCATGGTCGGGGCTATGACCAGGGCGATCTTAAGGTCCTTGGATATTCCCGGGGGAGCTCGTCCCGGGAGAAGGTGATCAGAGTACCAGCCCATTTGCAAGGCTGGTCGGCGGGCTTCAATGAAGCTTGGTACGATGCAGCGACGCGTCCTTGAGCTCGTGTTGTGGTCGTCTGTGGATGAGCGCCAAAGACCATGTCGACGTGGAGGTTGCCCTGCTGGAATTCCAGGTCGACGCCTTCCAGGCCCTCATCGGCATCGCCCCCATCAAGCAGCTCGTCTTCCTTTGGCAGCGTGGTCATCTCTCCACGCCCGTCGTAGAAGATGTCCAGCTTGTATTGCCACGTCCTGCAGTTCCACAAGTCGTGGACATAGGCCTTATGGATCGAGGAAAACTTGTCTGAGTCATACCTGGGCCGGATCTCGTCGACCTGAGGTCGGGCGCTGCCCCGCTGGGGTCCAGCCCGACGCTATCCCTGCTACGTCCCAGCGCGACGCTGCCCCTGTTGGGGTTGGCGTTGCGCTTGCTGGGGCCGTGGCTGATCACGTTGAGGTCGAGGCTCATTGCGGTCGGGTTGCCGCACCTCCATCACCTCACGTCCACTGTCTATTGCGGCGACCACGCGCAGCTGGCCGCCGCCAGTATTGCGATCTCTCCTCCACTTTTTGTCGCGTGGGTCCGGGCCAGTACTTTTGGCGCCAGACGGTCCGGCCTCGCCAGGGATGCGGCAGAGCTTGCCTGGTCGTAATCACGCTTCAAACGGACAGCGTCATTCGCGTCGCATATCATTCCGCCATCGAGCGGCTTGTTGTGGCCGAGGTTCACGGTGATCTCGTGTCCTCGATGGCGCTGTCCGGACGCGAACTTGAAGGCCTTGATGACGGCCTCATCAGAGACATTCGGGATCGAATTTCTCGTGCCGGTGAACCGACGCACGAAGTCGCGGAGGGGTTCGCCCTTGCCCTGGATGATGCTATCTAGGTCTCTTTCTCGTTCAGGGCGCTCGTAGCAGCTCTGGAAGTTCGAACGGAGGGCGCTTCGCACCTGGTGCCATTCTTTTTTTCTCTCCTCTCCTCCCACTCCTCTTTTCTTTTCTCTCCCTCGGCCGGCACAAATGAAGGCTCGAGCTGCTACAGTTCGCGCGGCGCGATTTAAATAGACGCTTCTATCGCCAGTTGGTTGGGCGACGGAGACCCGCACAACCAACGGTCGATTTATTAACTATCGCCCGATGGTAGGGCGACAGGAGGGACCGAACCGTTTCCTGCTTACCTAGTGGCAACGTGGCCGTCTGTCGCCTGTTCATTGAGCGACACGTGCCTCTGTCGCCCGTTGAACAGGCGACATTTACCTATCGCGTTCTAAAAATGCAACAGAAGCATATTTTTGCAATTTTTTGATATCGAGATATATTTTTACAATTTGAATAAAAAATGTATTATTAAAAAAAATCTTAATTCTTGCGCCATCGCAAGTAGTTTAGTTGTTGGTCTTGTGCTTTTCTTTTCTTTTCTTTTGTTATGAAGTGTAATTTTTCTAGTTTTTGGGGAGACTTGTTGGATAGGTACACCTCTCATTTGATAGAAAATGAAGCTGCATGCTGTGTGTTGTTTTTGTTAAGGAATCTCGCTATCAAATAGTCTGGGGTTCCCAAACAGATCTGAAGTGGAGAACAGAGAGAGAAAGAGAGACACTGGTTCTGGGAGGAACGGCAACATAATTCTTTATTGCTTTTTTGATTCCTTGTACAATGGAGGGACCCCCCTCCTCCTTATATAGTAGTCGCCTGCTAAGGGACCATCGTGGGCCTTCATGGGCCACGTGGTTTCCCAACACTCCCCCTTGGGCCCTTTCCCGTGAGATGCATATACCTCATTAAAACTCCAGAAAAACCCAGTGGGAAAATACTTGGAGAAAGAGTACATAGCATACGCTTAATGCGTTGCATGAATTGCCTCATTAAAACCTTATGCAAGAAAACTTCATGAAAAACTTGCTAAGGAAAAAGAGTACAATTCACCCAAACTTCAATTGCTAATCTTCGAGATTCATGTTGGGTACTCAAACCTCATGTTCAAGATTTATGTGGGAGTATGTGAAATATCTCCCCCTGAAATCTGCACTTCTCTAAGTCTCATGATCCCAATCCCTTTTATGCACCTTTCAAAGGTAGATGCTGGGAGTGATTTAGTGAACAAATCTGCAAGATTTTCACATGACTTAGTATGCAGTATCTTGATCTCGTTCATCTTATGCACTTCGTGAGCATAGAAGAACTTGGGGTTGATGTGCTTCGTGAGATTGCTCTTCACATAACCCATCTGTGCTTGAGCAACACAAGCTGCATTATCTTCATAGATGATCGTGGGAGTTTGCTCAATGTTCAAGCCACATGACTTCTGGATGTGGTGAACCATTCTTCTGAGCCATGCACATTCACGAAAGGCTTCATACAAAGCAATGATTTCCTTGTGGTTTGTTGACGTCGAGACGAGAGTCTGCTTAGACGACTTCCAGGAAACTGTTGTTCCTCCACATAGGAAGACATACCCAGTTTGGGACTTGCCAAGATCACGGTCCGATAAGTACCCGATGTCGGCGTAGCCAACAAATTCAGTTCATTGTTTCTTCGAAGAACAAACCGAGATCTTTGCTTCCTTGGAGGTAGCGGAAGATGTCCTTGATCCCTTTCCAATGCCTTTTGGTGGGTTACGCACCGTCTTAGGGCTAGCAAATTCACAGTGACGCAATGTCCGGCCTGGTGCTATTCGCAAGGTACATGAGCGCTCCAAGCGCACTCGATATGGGAATTACTGTTCCTAGGACTTCCTCCCCTCTTCTCTAGGTGCATGTATGAGTCTAGGTGCGCTTGGAGTGACCTTTCGACCATTGGAGTCTTTGCGGGATATGCCTTTTCAAAGCCAAATCTTTCCAACACTTTCTCGTGTAGGATGATTGGTGTACCAAGATTCCTCCTTGGACATGCTCAAGCTGTAAGCCTAAACAAAACTTGGTTTTACCCAAATCCTTCATTTCAAACTCAGACTTCAAGTATGAGCATGCTTCTTCAATTTCTTCATCCGTCCCAATGATGTTCAAGTCATCTACATAGACGGAGATTATCTGAGAATCCATTCGGGATCATTGTATAAACACGCATGGACAATCTTCATTGTTAGTGTAGCCTTTCTTGCAGAGAAAGTCGCTCAGCGATTATACCACATTCTTCCTAATCTGTTTTAGCCCATACGGTGATTTCTCCAATTTCACCTTTGTCATGTTTCTATTTGCTCTGTCTTGGTTCGGGATAGGAATACCTTCCGGTACTTTCATGTATATCTCCGAATCCAAGTTCCCATACAAATATGCTGTGACAACATCCATTAGCTTCATTTTCAATTTCAAGTTGACTACCACTGAGATCAAATATCTGAAGGTAATTCCTCCCATGACCAGAGAGTAGGTTTCTTCATAATCAACCCCAAGACGTTGAGTGAAACCTTGAGCTACAAGCCTTGCCTTGTACCTTAAAACTTCGTTGTTTTCATACCTCTTCCGAACAAAGACCCATTTGTGACCTACAGGGTTTATATGGGGAGGTGTCCGGCATACGGGCCCAAACACCTCTCTCTTGTTCAGAGAGACTAACTCTGCAGTGATTGCCTTCTTCCATTCTTCCCAATCTAGCCTTTTCTTACACTCTGCGAGAGATGCAGGCTCGGGATCAGGATCAATGATCGAGGCAATCTTCTTTGCAAAATATGCATCGACATTGGCTCCTGTTATTACAAAGTTTATGGCCATTTCATCATGGGGTGCTTCATGCACTTCTACTTGCTCTTCACTGCTATTTCCCATCGCAGGGGTAAATTCCTTTAGCTTTTCATCGCCCATGTGTGCGCACACATTATTTCTGGTGGCTTCCTGTAGTGGAAGATTCAAGTCTAGAATTGCCTTTTAAATCGGCTTTTTCGGTGCAGTCTCAAGCTGGCTCCCTTCTTTCCTTGGGGCATTTTCGTGATTGGTTGTGGCAAGTCCTCTCGCCCAGTTTTCTCCAGACGTCTCCGGGTACTTAGGGTTTGAGGAGCCAGATTTCCTGTTCTTTTTCTTTGAGGCCTCTGAACAGGATGAGAGATACCTTCTGCTTTCTTTGGTATTTCCACCCTCTCTGGTGCATTTTGTGCAGGTACATGCGACTTAACCATGCCCTTCAGATCACAAAAATGATCAGGCAGTTCATTTGCTAAATTCTGCAAATCAATTATCTTCTGGACTTCTTGATTTGCTTCATTAGTGCGGGGGTCATGTGCGGGATCGATGTAATGCCATATGATTTCCCGGCATTTTTCATCCAAAGGTTGATTTCCTCCCCCTAATGATGGGAAACGATCCTCGTCAAATATGCAATCAGCGAATCGGGTTGTATGCAAGTCTCCAGTCATGGGTTCCAAATACCTGATTATGGATGCACTCTCATAACCAACGTATATCCCAGACTTGCGGAGAGGGCCCATTGCAGTTCGTTGTGGGGTGGTATAGGAACATATACCATACAACCAAATTTTCTGAGATAGGAGATTTTTGGGATGACCCCGTGCACCAGTTGCATAGGGGAATGGATGTTGTAGGCTGAAGGTCTGAAATTGATGAGAGCTGCTGCATGCAGGACTGCGTGTCCCCAACAAGTGTTGGGCAAGTTACAACTCTGCAAAAGCGGTCTGGCAATGAATTTAATCCTCTTTATTAGTGCTTCAGCTAGTCCATTCTGCGTATGGACATACAGTACGGAGTGCTCAAATGCTATCCCCGTTGCAGTGCAATAATCATCAAATGCCTTTGAAGTAAATTCGCCGGCATTGTCCATTCTAATGGACTTCACGCGATGATCAGGGAAAGCATTCTTAATTCTTATGATCTGCGAGATCAGCTTTGCAAAAGCATGGTTTCTTGTTGACAATAAGCATACATGCGACCATTTCGAGGAAGCATCAATGAGCACCATAAACTACCAAAATGGCCCAGACAAGGGCTGAATCGGGCCGCAAATATCCCCTGGATGTGTTCCAGGAGTGCAGGAATTTCATTTTGCACTTTCATGACAGAGGGTCTTGTTATTAATTTCCCGGTGGCACATGCAGGGCACACGAAATTTTCATGATTCGGGAAATTTTTAACATTAATGCCATGACCTTGTGAGTTATTCACTATATTTCTCATCATTCTAAGACCAGGATGACCTAATCTACAATGCCATAAAGAAAATAACTCAGAGCTTCTAAAGGCAGTCTTCAAGGAAGTATACACTTCGGGTGCATGAATATTCGTGTAGTACAACCCAGATTCATATGAGGGACATTTTTCTAATACCATTTTTCCACATACTGCGTGCTACACAATGCACAAGTATTCTTTTCCATTTTCTTCATTTGTTTCTACATGAAAACCATTGGCGCGGATGTCTTTGAAACTTAAGAGAGTGCGCGTTGATTCAGGGTACAAAAGGGCTTCTTCAATTACCAAAGTTGTACCCATAGGCAATATAATTGTGGCTCTTCCGGAGCCTATTATATAGGAATCGCTTCTTGTGATCGTAGTAATCTTTCAGCGTTCTTCGTGATCGACTGGAAGTATTTGAACTCTCTTAAGATGGTATTTGTTGTGCCACTATCAACAATGCATATCTCTTCCATTTGGGTGCTACACGATTTCTAAAAAGGAAAATAATTCCAATCAAACAGTGGCAAAATAATTCAAACATTGCTTGCAAATTAAAGAATACTGGAATAAAGAATAAATTGCATATTTATTCATGAGGAAAGTATTCTCTTCTAGAGTTTACAATTCATTATTCAAAAGAAATTGCTAACAACCATAATCTAAAAAGAAAAATGTGATTCATGCATTAAACGGAATCTGTAAAATATGCATTAATTTCTACTTCTATGTCATCGACAGAAGTTTTCTCTTCATTTGCCATAAGATTGGCTGCAGCATCGATGTCCAGGCTAGTCTGTGAGGATGAGACAAGTGGGGTATCCTCATCCATGGCATCGTTATCACCAATCTTGGCGAAGTGCACCTCTGCTAGGGCGTTTTCTTTTGCCTTCTTCTTAGCCTGATATGTGTTGATCACTTCCTTGGATTCCCGGCATATTTTTGACCAGTGTCCCCAAGTGCCACACCTAAAGCACGTTTGGTTCTGCTGTCCATACGGCTTAGCATGCGCCTTTTCCTTGTCATCCTTCTTCACTGGGGATTTGGACTTTTCCCTTGGCCTAAAACCTCTCTTTTCCACCCTGCTTGCCCTTCTTTCTATGAGTGGGCTTTTTCACCTTATAGCTGTTCGCATTGACTTTTGTGACAATGCCTCTTCCAGATGGCTGTGAGACGAAGTTCTTGCGTAGAACATTATCTTGTGACTCCGCAACTCGCATGACATCAATCAGTTCGCTATACTCCTTGTATGCGTCCTGACGATAGCTGTGTGCACTCTAGATAGCATTTGGGTGGAAGGTGGAGAGAGTCTTTCAATCTTCTCCTCGTCGGTGATCTTCTTGCCACATAGGAGAGATTGGTACAAATTCATGCAAAGCGTAATGCACTCGCCCATCTGCTACATGTCCGCAAACCTCGGCGGACCCAATCTTCTTGTGCTTGGGGCAAGATGGTGTACTTGAGCTTCTCGAACCGCTCAAAGTGCGGTCAAAGCTCAAGTGCACTCTCCTCGACCATGTATTCATTCTTGAGTGGTGAGAGGTGGTGCTGAGGAAGTGCAAGGCTTGATCGTTACGCTCGGCGGTAGGTTGCGCGTCTGCGAGGACCCTAGACCAATCGCGACCGCGGGCTTCTTGCCCCAAGAACAATCTTCACGTCCGATGCCCAAGTGAGGTAGTTCTGACCGTGCGGGGCCAGTTCTTCAAACTCACGATTCACGATGCCGGACATCTGCATGATTTCAAAATTCCGACATTAGATTACTGCGTGTAATCTAATAGAAAATGGTTTCAAAAAAATGATCCATGCATTTCTAGTATACTAAATAAAGCAATGAATTCAAAATTCATAAAGAATACTCACAAATGCAGAAAATAAAGCTAGAAAATTAAAAATAGAGCCAAATAATTTTTTGGATTTTCTCGCAATTTTTCTTAATTTTTTCTGCTATTTTTTCCCCTTTTTTTCTTTTCTTTTCTTCCTTTTTTCTTTCTTTTCTTTCTCTTTCTCGGCCAAAACGGCCTTTGGGCTGCGCCTGGCCTCTTCTTTCGGCCCATAAAGGACCGGCTGCTAGGGTTCCCAAGCCCTAGCCGCCAGCGCGCCCTCCCGCTAGCGCCGCAACACCTGCCCGCCCCGCGCGTCTTCTTCCTCACGCCGCCCTCCTCCGACTTACTTCTTACGGCGCGTCGAGTGCGCGGACCGTGAAACGCTGCGAGCACCGAGGCACGGAGCTGTCGCCGAGGTCGGCGGCGGACGACGGCGCCGGCGGCGTGGCGAGGTGGCACGACAACTCTTCGTGCGACGCAGCGCCGGGAAGCCGAGGTGGCGGTGGCTGCGAGCTGAAGCGTATGGGTGCGAGATAGCGGCTGCTGTGGGCGAGCGCCGCGAACGCAGCGGCGGCGGCGGCGGCGGCGTCTTGCGCTTGCGGCCCGGCCGGGCGACGGCAGAGGCCGGGCGCCAGGCGGTTAGGGGCGGGCGCCGAGGCGATCGCGAGCTCGGCGCCGCCGGCGCAGCGACGCGCGGGCGAGCGGGTTCCGTGGCGATCAGGCGCGGCTAAGCCGAGACCGAGAAGGCTAACTGCGAACTGGGCGGCCGAGGCGGCCGCGGCGGGCGCCGAGGCGGCCGAGTCGCGGCGACTCCGCGGCAGGCCGGGTTGTCGAGCGGCCGAGGCACGGCGATCCGGGGCGCCGAGACGGCCGCGGAACTGGCGGTCGGCGGCGGTGGCTTGCGGGCGTGAAGGCGAGGCAGCGGCGGCTAGCGGGCGAAGAACGAACAAACAACGGCTGCGGTGCGCGAAGACCGAGGCAACGATGATTTCTTTCTTTCTTTTTTTTCTTTGCGATAGAAGAACAGTAACTTCATGTACTGTTGTATCGTACCCCTGTAGCTTCATGCCACGCGACGAGGTACTGATGCGTAGGTTAGATGCATGCATAGAAACCACAAGCGATTAGATTTAATCGCCGAATCCCACTTTTTCTCACCTTTTCAATCTGTTCGCCGGTAGAGCTTCGTGCTGATAATATGTTAAGGAACCTCGCTATCGAATAGTCCGGTGTTTCCGAACTGATTTGAAGTGGAGAACAGAGAGAGAAAGAGAGACACGGGTTCTGGGAGGAACGGCAACAGAATTCTTTATTGCTTTTGTGATTCCTTGTACAATGGGGGGACCCCCTCCTCTTTATATAGTAGTCGCCTAGGGTTTTGGTTAAGAGACTATCGTGGGTCTTCATGGACCACGTCGTTTCCCAACAGTTTTATATTGTTTCACTAGTTTGCGTTTACTTGCAGGAACGAATTCCTCCGGTCAGCTCTGTGTTTTCTGTGGTTACAGCACGTAGACCCACTACAACAGAACAGGCCATCCTTGCTGGCATATCACTGCCGGTTGGGACCGAGCCGGCAGTGATAACATATCTCTGCCGATTCGAAACTTAAGTTGGGGGGAAGACTTTATCACTGCCAGTTCATGCAACCAACCGGTAGTAAAAAGCTAGATATCACTGCCGGTTTGAGACAACAACCGGCAGAGATATATCACTGCTGGGTCGTTCTTAAACCGGCAGTGGTACTTGACTTTTCACTGCCGGTTTGAGACTAGAACCGGCAGTGATATTATTTTCCCGCGCAATATGATTTTCCTGCGTAGTCCGAGCTTATCACTGCCGGTTCTGCTCCGGTTCTGCGCAGAACCGGCAGTGATAAGTCGTTTATATAACTGAGACCCCGACCTCCCGACGCTCTGTCTTTGCTCGATTTGTAGATTGCGACGATTTGCTGCTGAAAAATCTATTAAAATTCATATTGTACTTCTTTTCGAGGTTAGTAATTTGATCTCTATTTTTGTAAATAATAAAAAATTGCCACATGGATATTTACATAATGAAAAAAGGTTCATATATTTTCAAATTTTGAAATAATAAAAACTTGTTAGATGGATATTTACCTAAGGAAAAAATGTTGATGTATTTTAATGTACACAAAGTATATCCTAAGTATTTACAATTTTTTTCAAATTTTTAAATAATAAGAAATTGCAAGATGGATATTGACGCAATGAAAAAAGATTGATATATTTTAATATAGTCCAAATATATCCTAACTATTTACAATTATTTTCATTTTTTACAACACTAAAAAATTGCTACATGGATATTTTCATAACGGAAAAAGGTTGATGTATTTTAATATAGTCAAAATTGCTACATAGGTTTTTAAATCTAATCGTTTACAATTATTTGTTATTTGCAATTATATGCTTATGTAATGTTTGATTTAATTAATTGTAGATGGACCGAAGGTGGATGTATGACACGGACCGTTCGGGGCAGAGTTTTTCAATGGTGTGAGTTATTTTCTAAACGTGGCTGCGGCGCAAAAGTCGAAGAATCTGGCGGACTACATGTGCTGTCCATGCGTTGATTGCAAAAATCAGAAACTGTTTTCTACCATAGAGTCGTCGTGCACACTTGCTTGAAGAGGTTTCAAGGTGGCTATACCAGTTGGACCAAGCACGGCGAAGATGAGATTGTACATGAAGGGCAACACATTACTAAAGATGACAGAGACAACGATATGACGGCAGTTGAAGATATGTTTGTCGATAGCCACGACGACGATCTGGATCAAATGTTCCGTGATGGGAGGAGACTTCACGAGTGAAAGAGAGTTTCAAAAGTTCCAACATATGGTACAGGACTCCACAACACCATTGTACTCGGTACGCAAGGAGGAGCACAAAATTGCGACCATGCTTACACTCTGCGGTTGAAGGCAAGCAATGGTTGGTCCGATAAAACTTCACCGAATGTTATGTCTCTTGGGGATTTGCTTTGAGAGGGTAATGTGTTGCCTACAAGTGCGTGCCGGGCCAAGCGGGTTATGCGCCCGTTGGGATTGGAAGTACAAAGGATACACGCATGTCCAAATGATTGCATGTTGTATCGCAATGAGTTTGCGGACTTGGATGGCTATCTTTGTTTGCAAAGCAAAGCGGTATAAGAACGCGATGATGACATCGATAATGGCGATGTCGGGGTGAAGCGTAAGAAGATGAGATCCCCGTAAGGTGGTGTGATATTTTCCTATAATTCCCGTCTGAATCGATTGTTTGCGAACAAAGGCATGCCCAATTGCTACGATGGCACGTCGAAGGCGTAAGAAGGATGGAATGCTCGGACACCTGTGACTACGTGCAATGGAGGAACATCGACGAGAAAATATAAAAGCACCGCATATGATGTCGGGAATATAAGGTTCGAGTTGAGTACGGATGGGATGAATCCTTTCGGCAACATGAGTAGCCGTCATAGCACTTGGCGATAACTCTATGTATCTACAACCTTCCTCCTTGGCTTTGTATGAAGCGGAAGTACATTATGATGCCACTCTTGATCCAAGGACCGAGCAACACGGCAGCGATATCAATGTGTACCTCAAACCATTGGTTGAAGATCTTCTAATCTTGTGGAACAATGGAGTGCGGGTATGGGATGAGTATAAAAGAGAGAACTTTATCCTGGCGCATTGTTGTTCGTAACCATTAATGATCACCCTGCCCTTGGTAACTGTCGGGCAGACGACAAAAGGCTTCAATGGATCGTCCGATGCTTAGATGGTACAACTAGTCGGTGGCTAAGAGCGTCGAAAAATGTCTTACATGCGGCATCGTAGGTTCCTCCGCAAGGATCACCCATACCGCAATAACAAGAGAGCTTTTGACGGGACAAAGGAGACCTTTAGCTCGAAGAATCACTGCTTGGGAAAGAGATATTTGCGGTGTAAAGGATCTTAAAATTATTCACGGAAAGGGAGCGGCGGTACATCTATCCGAGTTCCGTGATAAGGCTCTTTTGTGGAAAAAGAGATCGGTATTTTGGGTCCTACCTTCTTGGCGACACTTGGAAGTTCGACACGCAATCGACGTCATGCACATAGAGAAGAATGTGTGTGACGACTTGCTTGGTATCTTCTTTGGATATACAGCAAAACAAAGAGATACTCTCAAGCACGGATGGACCTTGAAGATATGAAGCTCGGAAGGAGCGCATCACAAAGACATGGATCTGAGGAAAAAGTACCTTCCATGACTGCTACACTCTAAGCAAGAAAGAAAAAATTAGCTTGTGCGAATGCTTGAACGGAGTGAAAGTTCCGTCCGGATACTCTGCCAACATAAAGAGACTAGTCTCAATGAAGGACTTAAAATTAATTGGCATGAAGTCTCACGATTGCCACGTGATGATGAGCAGATGCTTCCAATTGCAATTAGGGGTGTTACGCGGAGAAAGTCGAGACCCAATTATAAAGTTGTGTTCATTCTTCAACGCGATTTCACAGAAGACCGTCGATCCATTGAAACTAGATAAGTTGCAGGAAGACGTGGTCCACACTCTCTGCAGGCTCGAGATGTGTTTCCCTCCATATTTTTTTGATATTATGGTCCATCTCATTGTTCACATTGTGAAAGAATCTGATTCTCGGTCCGTGTTTCTACATCATATGTATCCTTTTGAGAGGTTCATGGGGTTATAAAGAAATATGTTCAGTAACAGACATCGGTAGGAAGGTTGCATTGCGGATGGTTCGGGAACCGAGGAGGTCATTGAGTTCTGCGTCGATTACATGGATCTCAAACCGATTGGTGTGCCTACATCACGGCATGAGGGCAAAGCTACGAGGAAAAGGGACATTTGGCGAAATCACTCCGTACAAACAATCTAGCTTCATTCACACAAGCACATTTCGCGGTTTTGGGACAATCGGTTGTGGTGACCCGTATGTCAACATGCACAAGAGCATGCTATCGAGAACAAACCCAGTAAGTCGAGAGGTTGGATCGCGAGAGAGCATAGACATAACCGGCGATTGGTTGCGTAGGCACATGATGCATCTGGAGGCAGAGTGCGCTCGATTGAAAGTGTTGGCTCGGGGACCGTCAACTACAATTCGGACATTCCAAGGATCGATATAAATGGTTTTACATTTTATACAAGAGCACAAGATAAAAGAGCACCAACCAAAACAGCGGTATCCGTGTAGATGCCTCGGACGACAATGAAAATAGGAAAACCTACTACAGTTCATAGAAGAGATTTGGGAGCTTGATTACGGACCTTTGAAGGTCCCTCTCTTTCGGTGCCAATGGGTAAGACTTCCAAGGGGCATGAACATCGACAAGTACGGTATCACTACCGTGGACCTCAAATTGGTCGGATATAGAGAAGAACCATTCGTACTTGCTAATTCTGTTACACAAATCTTTTTTGTAACCGATCCAGCTAACAAGGAGCGCCACGTGGTTATTCAAGGAAAAAGAAGGATTGTAGGAGTTGAGAATGTTGTCGACGAGGAAGAGTACAACCAATTCGATGAGCTTCCTCCTTTCGGAGAGGACGTTGACCTAGGTCTCATGGAAGAGAGTGAAGATGAAGCTACGTACATACGCCACGATCATAATGAAGGTCGAATCGTATTTTAGTTGTCCTAATTAAATACATGTTTATTTTCTCATATGTAACAATTAATGTATTCTTTTCTCATATGTAACAATTTGTGTGAATTAAACTTCATCTGTGTGAATTTTTGTATTTGTGTGAATTTTTGAAGCAATGGTTGGTCTACTGCATTTGTGCGAATTTTGTAAGCATTATTTGATATTGAAAATATTAAAACTATTAAAACAGTGAGCAATCTGTATTTTTAGAATTTTAGACAAAGGTCAAAATCAAGGGGAAATATTTAAAAGAAATATTACATGTCCTGAAAGTTTGAGTTCATTGACTGAACTTACATATCACTGCAGGTTATATCATTAACCGCGGTGATAGTGTTTTATCACTACCGGTTAATGAAATAACCGGCAATGACATTTAAGTATCACTGCCGGTTCTATATATTACCCGGCAATGATACTTAAGTATTACTGTCGGTTAATTATATAACCGGCAATGATATGTAAGTATCACTGCCGGTTCTACATATTACCCGACAGTGATAAGTCAACTTCACTGTCGGTTATAAATGTGACCCAGTAGTGATATTTAGTCACTGACGGTTTTTGTGGAGACCCGGCAGTGATAGTCCAGTCCTATATATATATTGAAACGCCGCGCGCCCTCCACTCAGTTCCACTTCGACCTAACGCCGCCACCTCCTAGCTCCCCGCCATCTCCCCGTCGTCGCCTCGGAGTGCGCCGCCATCTCCCCGCCGTCACCTCGGAGTGCGTCGCATCCCCTCGCCGTCGTCGCCGCCGTCGCACCCCTCCTACTCCATCGCCGACTACGCCCCTGGTGCCGCCCCCCCACCATGCCTCCTCTCCCCACTCCGTCGTCGTCACCGGTGACCTCCTCGCTGTTCTGTGGCTCACCAAAGGTAGGAGCGGCTTCACTTGAGATATAATGACATAATGTATATGTTTGATTTGTGCCGTGAGACATAATGTGTATGTTTGATTTGTGCCGTGAGACATAATGTGTATGTTTGCTAGGTTTGATGTGTATGTTTGATTTGTGCCGTGAGACATAATGTGTATATGCGCTGATTCAGAAAATATGAGCTAACACATCGACAAATGATTATACTAGCGGAATCTTTTGCAACAATATCATAGCTTTTGAAGCTTTTGATGTCTCTTAAATTGTTCAAGCTTTTGAAGTATTTGTTAGGTTAATACTCCTGTAAGAAAAAACTTTTAGCGATTTGATTAATATTTCAGTTTTCCTCACAGTATACATGCACTAGAAAAGTGCACTGACACAACAAAATGTGATTTTAGAACAATAGGAGTTTATTAGTGAAAGCATCAAGAATATTTATGTGTTGCTATTTCCATCAAAAGTTCAATACTCCTAGCTTGATGATAATATTTACCAAGTGTGACTGAGGTTGTACTCATAACTTTTTTATTCGTTGAGAAATAGATGCAGGTTCAGAAAAAAAATATGTATATATGTATGTGTAGATCTCCTGCGTATGTGTATATATCTTGTGTATGTGTATGTTTATATTTGTGTTCATGGTCAAATTATTCTGGAGCATGCAGATTCAAAAAAAGTTGTATATGTGTATGTGTCCTTCAAAGATGTTTGTGTATACGGATAAAAAAAATATATGTGTACATTTTCTTTAAAGATGTGTATGTGTCTTTCAAATATGTCTATTAATTTTATTTCGTTGAATTGATAAGTTCGACAATTGTTATGTATTTGTCGTTGAATTGACAACACGAAATGTCTGTACATTATTATTGAGTACTCCCTCTTTCAATAAATATTAGTCGTATTTTAATATTGAGTATTGTCTCTAAGTTTAAGCAAAAATAATATCAGTTTGAACAATTTTGAGTTAAGTCCATATTAAGCCTAATCTATATATTACCATAATCTAGAAAAAAGATCCTAATTAGAACTTGCTTTGCATATGAATCCAATCACAACAAAAGCCCTAAATGTTCACAAACTACACATATTTGATATCACTAAAGCCTTTTCGGCGGCTCATAAAACAACTCGTAGAAGAATAGTATAGCCAGCAACGTGGCTATACATCTATGTACATTCGTTATGTCTATCTTCATTTGTACGTGTTTTTCAAAAATGACCTTGTTAATTTTAAATTTTCGAAAAACTTGTTAGGAATGGCCTCTGACCAGGGACAAGTGTCGGAGGGAGTTGGGCCCTCAAATATGGACGAAGGAGGAAGGGGTAGCCCAACGTCCTATCTGAACTTGCAGGATCCTGCCATGGACCAACCTGACATTACTAACCTAGGCGAGGTAAAGTTTTAGTACACTGTGGTTCCCAAAACATTGTAGGCCCAAACGACTAATAATTAAGAAGATCAAATTGCAGGCTCAGACGTCTGATCAACGAAGGCAGCACGCAAGTCGTGGTCCAAACAAGATGCCTAAGGGAATTTTTAACATAGTGGAGCTCTCGGCAGTCGGGGAACCTGGTATACCAGAGTCATCATTGGGGCCTTACAGGACAGCCTGCGGGGTTCTTGCTAGGGATGAGGTGCCCATCAGCTATAGATCATGGATTGGCCGCGGCGGTGACCCATGGGTGGTACCCAATGACCTGAAGAACTCATTATGGGACAAGCTGAAACAAGTTTTCCAGTTCTCCCAAGGGACCGAGCTGGTTGCAAAGAAACGAGCACTCTGCATCATGTGCACAGCGTGGAAGAATTAGAAGACAGCACTAAACAAGAATTATGTGAAAAAAGAATGAAACGCCAAATTTTGACACATACCCAAAGTTAAGGGAGTTTTCGGATGAATTTGTGAAATACAAGAGGTCTGAAGAAGCTCACATAGTAAGTCAAAGGAACAAATCAAACGCGGATAAGAATATTAACCCTCACAGACTAGGAACAGGAGGGTACGTGAAGAAAATACCAGCATGGGAATGGTCCGAAGAAGAACTAACCCGCAAGGGTATAATTCCTGCGACGGCCACCTTAAGCGAACGATCGAAGCACTGGTTGCTTGGGAGGGGTGCTACTCTCTCGGATGATGGCAGCTTAAGCTTTAGAAGCTATAGAGAGCAGGAAGTGCTGAGCAGAATCACAGATGCTCACATGCAGTCTTCCCAAGGATATTTCGCGCCAAGAAGGGAGAATGACGAGCTAACCGTAGCCCTGGGTAACAAGGAGCATCCAGGTCGCACCAGAGGAGTTGGTTTTGAAGGACCGAGATGGCGAACAGAGGGGGGGTGAATGGTCGCAAATAAAAATTCCCCCAAAATACTCCAACAAAAACCTCGACAAGATCGTTTAAAAGGAATTGTGAAAAACCCGAAAAACTAGACAACTATGTGTACCCCAAGCTTGCATGGATAAGTACCATAAAATATGTGGGGATTTTTGAGTCACAATCCTGGTTGTCTAGTGTCCAAAAGAAAGAGGAATCAATTCAAACTCTTGCTTTTAGAAAGGACATCAATTCAAATCACAAAAGTCACTTTCAGAAAAGCAAAAGCAGGATTTCCAGAACTTCTCCTCAATTTGCACAGGAGGTTGGTGGGTTTCTGTAGCTCACAAAATTTTGAGACTTTTTCTCCCTGTGAGAATTAGAGTCGTGAAGAACTCCACCAAATTTCTCCTCAAAAATCCTTACAGAAAAAACAGGAAATATCGAAAAACACAGTCTGGTCAAGAACTTCGAGCAGAAAGTTTGGGGCTCGGTTTTCACCTCATGGCGCCCAAACGGTGCAACAAGTGAACTCAAAATTTTTTCTGCAAGCGGATATCAGAGTCCCGCACCTCCTCCAACAAGAATCACTCAAAAAGGATTTTTCTATATTTTTACAAAAATCAAACACTGACTGCTGCGCGAAGAACAAGTTCAGAACAAAGTTGGAACTTGAAAGAAAAGATGTTCTCTACTCAATCCAAGAGTGCAAAAGAGATGTAAAACCATATGAACACACTCAAAACATCCAAGAACAGCAGCATTTAGAAGGAGGGGAGGCAAATCCAAATTACTTGAAAGTAAATTGCGGGAATGTAATTGCGGAAAGTAAATCTGAATTTAAATTATGTAAAGTAAAGACATAATGTAAATGCGTAAAATAAATTCAGAGGTGGATGAATAAAACTTTCATTTCTGGAAGGGGAGGTTACAAAGCCTCACATTCATGTGGGCAAAGCTCAAATGAGCATCAAAAACCTCAACACCTTCAAGGGAAGGAGGCTACCCCTCCACCCCTATTTATACTACTCTTGGGCCACCTACCACCCTTGGATGAGTCCCTCAACCCTAGAGCACTCATCTAAGGGCTAGGATTAACCCACACACACAGCCATGCAAGGGCTAACCCAAAACCCACACACATACCGGGTTTTCTTGCACGGTTTTCAAAGCATACTACCTAGACCCGCTAACCTATCAACTAGACCTCAATCCGACGGTTCTCATTGATCCACGCGGCATCTAGCTAGCATCATCTCCTTTCCTTGTCTTCTTGACTTGCCCGGACTCCGTCTCCGATCATCTTCCGCGATCTCCCAACCGTCTGGACCTCCGGCGCTCCTCGCCTAGTCCGGTCATCCTTCGCCTCACCATGACCTAGCACCGTCGTCCTGCAACCATCAAAAACAAGGAAACTCCTCACATAGCAATGCCCACAAAGATGTGCAATAAACCATGCAACTCACCACTACCGTGTCCATACGGTCGGTACAACTCAAATTGCTTCATTTTGAAAATCAATCCAAATCAAACTCAAACTTGAGCACACCTTGCTCAAATAAAGTCAAATACTCATCACAAATATGGATGGACCTCCACATGGTCCTTCAATCTCCCCCTTGATGAGTATATTGACAAACCACACAAAAGGCATAAATTTGAGTTTGAAGAAAATGAAAAAGAAAGCAATTTTTAGTTGCAAAGTCAAACTTGGTCCAAAGATAGAAATTAGAACCATGACCAAGTTGACGAAGAGGAATTTAGATTTTAGAGTTAAATTTAACAAAGAGCAAGTTTTCAACAAAAACTCTAAAATCCAACTAAACATGTCAAATGTGATTATGAGATTATGATCCAACAGAAGTAGTAGCATAGTTTTACAAAGATCATAATAACCAAATAAGCATTCACATTTTTATCTTTTTAGTGATGCCTTTTCTACGTTTTCTCCCCCTTTTGGCAATATAGGCATCAATTTTTTTTATGTATGCATGAAATGCAATTGAAAGAGCTTTGAAGATTATCCATTTGATCAAAATGGAAGGATATTACACCAAGCTTGTCAATTTTAGAAGATGACTAAACTAAGACATGTCCAAGTGCAAATCGAGCTTAGTTTTGAATATTTCATTTTAGCAAGATTTGACAAGTGCAACACTTAGCTTTAGTTTCAAAAATAGAAGAATAGCCACTCTAAGGATCAAAAGGAAAACCTAGAGTTCAACCTACTCAACACGTTGGGGAATCTAGAAGAGCATACAAGGTCCTTGGGCTCATTTATCACTTAATGCAAATTTTGATTTATCATCATACAAGACATAGCGGGTGCAAATGTTTGACATTATTTGCATTCTTTACCCACATATGTCTTTGTTTTTAATTTATTTGCATTTTCTTTTGACAACCAATTGACTCAAGCCGTATCGACCATCTCAAGATGAGCTCTTAAGAGGATGGTCTAGGTCAAACACGATGTATTCCAAGTTCATCCCAAGTGCAATGGGAAGCGGTCTTGTGAATACAAGGTGTTGAGTCGTATGTGCACAAGAAGAGTCAATTTTGTTTAATTTTCATTTTTAGCACAACGATTCATGAGCAATTGAAGGACTCTGCATGGATCAAACTAGTTTCACCCAAGTTGCTATAGGGACTCTAGAGAACTCCTAAATTTCTCAAATTATGGCACAAACCTCTAGAGAAGAAACCTAGCAAGTAAAAGCAACAAGTTTCATCAAGTTTTTCATTTAAGGCTTATTTCATTTTTAAGCTTAGCAAGTTAAATGAACTTGGACATACCTAAGCTAGTGATTTTCTTCAAATGATGTAGCATGGTGTATAGCATGAAGAAGAAATCAATTGCATAATAGACAAAGCTCATAAAAGCAAAAATGCAGTCTAAATGCAATGCATGAACAGATTCCCAAACTCCCCTCAACAAATGAATCAATTTTAAGCTCAAATCTGGTTAAAGTTGAGTTATTATCAAGATTAGGCATAAAGAAAACCGAATGAACTCAATAATAACCAGAAAAAGCAGAATGAGGAGAAGAAGTCGAGCCGCAAAGCTGGATGGCTATAGAGCATAGAAAATATAGAAGAGACTCACTACGGCTCGGACTCGCTCTTATCTTCCCAAAGTGGTGACATAGGGAAGTCGACTCTAGATCCCAACTAAGGAGTGCACATAGACCACTGTCTACCCGGAGGCCCAATACCTGCTAGACTTATAAGGCGTGAGGGAACTCAACCTAGAGAGAAGAGAGAAACGACTAATCACGCATGATAGCAACCTAAAGCACAAGATAAGAGGTCAATGCAAGGCATGCGAGAAGTCTAAGTGAGTGAACTCAACTCAAGAAAACAAGTCCAAAGTCACCCGGAAGAAACACAAAGAAAAGAAAAGTCGGAAGAAAACATATAATACATAATATACAAACCAGCTCCCCTCACAAAAGGCCGTAAGGGCTCACGACTCAAGCTCACTCCTCAAGGCAACAAATCTGGAGCTATCCAAAGGCTTGGTGAAAATATCGGCTAATCAAGGTCACTCTCTCTGAATGAGCGCGATATCTCCCTTCTCCACATGGTCTCTAAGGAAGTGATATCTAATATCAATGTGCTTGGTCCGGAATGTTGCCTTTGGGTTTTTAGCAATGCAAATAGCTGAAGTGTTGTCACGTAAAAGTGGCACACTCTCTATCTCTAACCCATAGTCCCGTAAGGTCGATCTCATCCAGAGCACTGCTCAAACAACTAGTCTGCAACAACATACTCGGCCTCGGCGGTGGATCAGCAACTCGGATCGCTCCTAGATGACCAAGAAACAAGAAAAGTGCCAATGAATTGGCAAGTGCGAGAAGTGCTCTTCCTATCTATCCTCACCAACAAAGTCGGCATCGAAAAGGCTCTAAGAGATAGACAAGAAGACGAAGAGTACCAAATACCATAATCGGTGGTAGCACGAAGGTACTGAAGATGTGCTTGATCACTTTGGCGGTGAGAGGCTCGAGGAGAAGCTTGAAATCGAGCGCCTGCACACACAACAAAATGTATGTCCGCCTCAAGCGGTGAGGTACAAGAGGGAGCCGATCATGCTCGAAACTCCTTTTGATCGTGGAGGCTCACCATCCTCATCGGGCTCGAGGACAGCGAGGTGGCCATAGGAGTCATCACCGGCTTCCCATCGGACATGTCGAACGCCTCGGGAGGTCACGGGTATATTTGCCTTGATGCAAGAAAGTACCCTCCAGTCCGCTTGATTTGGAAGCCAAGAAAGTAGCTCAACTCGCCCATCATACTCATCTCAAACTCAGGCTCATCACCTCGTAAAACTGAGACACAAGCGAATGAGATGAGCCACCAAAATTATATCGTCCACATAAATCGGACAAGAAGAAAATGAGACTCATGGTGTCCGATGAGCGAGTTTTGTCTACTATGCCCATTTTGAAGTCATGGCAGAAGATAAGACTTGAGCCTCTCATACCATGCTCTGGGGCTGCTTGAGTCCATACAAAGCTTTGGAGAGCTTGTATACATGACTCGGAAACTTGGGGTTCTCGAATCACGGAGGTTGTTTGACATAAACCTCTTCCTCAATATAGCCATTGAGGAATGCACTCTTGACATCCATTTGATAGAGCTTGAAGCCCGGGATGCAGAGAATGCAAGCGGATCCTAATAGCCTCTAGTCTAGCTACAGGGCAAAGGTCTCCTCAAAGTCAAGACCCTCAACCCGAGAAAAGCCCCTGCAACTAGCCTAGCCTTGTTGCGAATGACAACCCCATCCTCACTCTGCTTGTTTTGAACACCCACTTGGTCCCAATGACATTATGACCGGATGGGGGCTCGACAAGCTGCCATACCTTGTTCCTCTCAAAGTTCTCAAGTTCCTCATGCATAGCATTAATCCACGATTCATCGGATAATGCATGAGAAACATCTTCGGCTCAAAGGAGGCAACGAAGGCGAGTGGAGGCGGCTGGACAAACCTGATTTTGAGCGAGTGGCGCTCAAGCAGATCACCAATGATCGATCGGTGGATGAGCTTTACGATATGACGGGAGGACCGAAGCGAGTGGCCTCTACCTCATGCACTAAGAGGTAGGAGCAGAGCCACTCCAAGGAGAGTCGGAAGGCAAGGTCGGTCTCACGAGGTGCGAGAAATGGAAGCAGGAGGCACCTCGGGTATAGAGGGAGCTGGATCGGTGGAACACCATCATCTCCATCATCCTCATCTTCTACAAAGATGGTCTCGGAGGGATAAGAAGAGCTCAAAATATCGTGTCTAGCTCTGGGCTAGCCTCATCAAAGGTCACATCACAGGTCTCTATGATCCTATGCGCATCAACACTCCGGACCCTATAGCTACGAGAAGAAGTCGAGTAACCTAGAAAGATACCATCGGAGAGCGAGACTCAAACTTATCTAGGTTACAGGACTTTAAGATAAAACACTTGCAACCAAAACGCGAAAATGAGACACCTTGGGCTTTCGCCCATACCTCAACTCATAAGAAGTGCGATGCAAATGTGCTCTCAAAAACACGCGATTAGAAACATGGCAAGCAAGAGCTATAGCCTCATTTCAAAACTTCCTAGGAGTATGTAGACGTCTAGCATCGTCTGGCCATCTCAACCGAGGTCCTGTTCTTCCTTTCCACTCGCCATTCTGCGAGGCGTAGGGAGAAGAGAACGATGCTCTAAACCGCACTCCACACAAAACTCTCAAAGTAGGAATTCTTGAACTCCGTGCCATTATCATCACAGATAGCTCATAATGCACCGGGAGCTCAATAGACAACCTCTTGATCAAACCCACAAGTGAGAAAAGTCTCATCCTTGAGGCCATGAAGAATACCCAAGAGAATCTAGAAAAATCATCAACGATGACAAGAACATACCACTTCCCTCCTGCTTGATGCACTCTAGCCGGACCAACGGTGTCCATATGTAAAAGCTGTCTGGTGCATCACCATCACTACGGTGGATCGGAGGATGAGAATCGATAACCATCTTGCCATGTCGGCAAGGAGAGCAAACTAAGTCTTTGACCATCTTGAGTTTGGGCAAACCCGAATGAGATCGTGGCGCTAACTCGGGTCAAATGATCAAAACCAATGTGACCAAGTCTCCTATGCGGAAGGAGAGATCACGGGACTCGAAGCAATCAAACATCAAGAGAGTCTCGGAAGAAGCGAAAAATCAGCACGAAAGACTCTCCCAAATCTAGAAATCCATAAACTAACCCTCCCGATGAATCAAGGATTCTCTGGGCATTACTCTTGAAGCTTACCTCGAAAGAGTCATCGATAAGTGAGAAACAGAGAGCGATTGTATTGCGACTTACTTACTAAGGCAACATCTTTAAGAATGAAATTTTGGTTAATGCAGATGGTACCTTTAGCAATGACTCTACGAAGATGCATCCCCAAAAGTGATTAACTCATCAGGGGCTCGGACTAGGAAGAGAACCAACGAGAATCTCCGGTCATATGACGAGAACAACCGAGTCAACAATCCAAACATCGCCCTTCCCCATCCGAAGCGAACCTGATCAAGACACAAGAGAGAAAGATGACTCGATCTTGGGATAGAGTGAAGACTTAGGAACCCAATCTTGAACCATCGACACCTCAGTACCACCACGAAGAAGATCGGACTCGAGTGTCTCTCTGACGCTCAACTCTCACGATCGGGAGCAACTCGGTAGATAATCTAGAGTCAAAGCGGGTTGGCACGCCGTGGTGCAAAAGCCGGACCATCCCGATGAAGGCTGCTGGATCTCCTACCGAAAAACACCTCACGCCACCGATATCTACCTCGATGGGAAAAACAAGGAATATCAAGAGGACGGCGGAAAAGACCGACTACGAACAGCTCCGGACTAAAACTCAAGAACTAGCATGAAAACCAAGTCCGGACGCTGCCCAAAAACAGCGACTCTCTAACTTGTCTAGAAGCGGTGTGTGTCTTAGGAACACTCAAAGTCCAGGGATGACCACAATACCCTAAGAGCAACAACACGCTCACGCCGAGTGATCTTGGCGCGCTGAGCGTAAATCTACTAGGTGACCATCCTTCTTACTGAGAAGGTGCATGTGTACTTCGCCTTGCTAGAGGCGAAGCAATAGGAGTAACACCCTTACGGTCAAGTCCTATGGACAACCCCATCGACCTAAACACGGTGGTACTCACTCGAGCTACCACAATCTCACCACTCTTGGAGCCGCGCACTATGGTGGGAGGATGCGCCCGAGCGTGCTCCAAGGATCAAATCCTAGACCTTGATTGAATCTACTAATCTTGGATTGGTCTAGAATAAGATTGAGCTTCTTCTTGCCTCCAACAAACTTCTCGAGAGTGCTCATAAGATACTTGGCAATCTCGGAAGAAAGAAGCACAAGAAGAACAGGGGAAGGAGAGGAAGAAGAACCAGAAAGATGAGCTCTCTCAAAGACGTGCATTTTTCTCCTCAAAGACGGTTGCCTCAATCTTGAGAGCCTCACAAGAAACGCAAGGAGCATCTCTAATTCTATGGGCTTGGTCTTCTAATTTCTTCCTAAGCTCGACATGGATTTTATCCAAGTCCCCACAATCTCAAAGACATCGCAAAGCAATATTTTTGTGACTTATCTAGTAAGTCCTTAGCAAGTTTAGCACACTTGACATTCAGGTTTCATTGTCAAGTTTTAATTGCTTCTGACCCTCACATGAGCCGACCGGGTCCTTAGAAGCATGTGATTCAAGTTCATTATTTCTAGCGAAAGCTTCCTAAGGTGTTCGCTCATGGCATCAATTTGGCAAGCAATTTAGGGCAATTAGAGCATGATGGAGTGGAGTGAGCATGAAGAAAACTAGCCTCAACAGAATAGCATCAATGTAACTAGTGCTAGCATTCTTCAACCTAAGACCATCAAGTTCAACAAGCACACTATCATGTATGGTCCTTAGGTTCTCCAACTCCACAAGAATAGCATCACACAAAGAGCAATCATCGGTGACTCGGGAGGAGAAGATCTAAGTGAAGCTAACTCCGAGTCAAGGTACCTACTTCCTTCTCAAGCTCAGTACACCTAGCTCTAGCTCTAGCATGAAATTTTCCTAATTTGCGAAAGCTTCGTTGAGTGGTCATAGGAGGGTACCTCGTCCGAGTCATTGTAGAGCTCTGAGTCGCTGATGTCGTTGGTGTCGGCCATAAAGCACATCTTGGAGAAGTCGTCGCCGCCTTTCTTCTCTTGCGGATCATCCTCGCCTCGTTGCTCCATGTCTCCGTGTCGGAGAGGTTGATGTCGTCAAGCCGCAAGGACGCGTGGAAGAGCTTCTTGTTCTTGGAGAAGTTGCGGTACTTCTTCTCGTCGCGCGGTTCCTGACCGGAGGCTTCTTGTTGCGGTTCTTGTCGGTGTAATCGTTCTTGCCCGAACCGCCAACGTCATTCTTGCCCTTCTCCGCTTGGGACACTTCGCAATGTGGTTGGGGCCACCACACTCGAAGCGGTGATCATGCCACCTCTCTTCCTCTCTCTCACCCTCTTGTATGCATGAGAAAACTTGCGGCGAGAAGAGCAAGCTCATTTTCTGAAATTTTTCCAGCTGGTCATCGCTTAGCTCGCAAAGGGCGGAAGAGAGAAACCAATAGAAGGATCGGAAGAAGAAGATCCAATGGGATCGGTGACCAAAGCCATCGATGAGATTTCGTCTTCCGAGAGGCGACATCGATCTCATGAGTCTTGAGGCGGGAATAAAGCCCGTCAAGAGTCGAGTCGATAAGTCGGTGGTGTCCTTGATGGTGGTCACCTTCATCTCCCAAACCCGAAGGTCGAGTGCGGTCAAGAAATGCGAGCATTGTCCGAGTCGTATATGCAACCAACCGCTCGGAGGTCGCTCAAAATCTTTGTAAACCGACCAAAACACTCGTCGAGACTCTCACCAGCGTTGATCAAACTTGTTGTACTCGGCTTCAACCGATCTGCCTCACGCCTTGATTTGAATAGAGCCCTCATGGTAAGCATCGAGGTTACCCAAATCTCGTGAGCGGAGCGAAGGTGAGAAATCTATCATACTCACCATGGCTAAGACCACGTATGAGAATGTTCCTTGCCTTAGCATTCGCCTCAACGTCAACCATATTGATGGCGTGACATTTTCATCGCGAGGAACCTCATACGGGAGTTTCACCTTCGCCATATCGGGTAGCCAGGCGATGATGTATGACTCCATCAGGACTTCCAAAAGGAAAATCAACTCCATTAAAGATTGGAGGCTTGGTGGAATATTTGTCCGTCGCCATGGCTCTTGAGACCGGTCAAGATCTATGGAAGAGCAAAACCGGCTCTGATACCAATTGAAGGTCCGAGATGGCGAACAGAGGGGGGGTGAATGGTCGCAAATAAAAATTCCCCCAAAATACTCCAACAAAAACCTCGACAAGATCGCTTAAAAGGAATTGTGAAAAACCGAAAAACTAGACAACTATGTGTACCCCAAGCTTGCATGGATAAGTACCATAAAATATGTGGGGATTTTGAGTCACAATCCTGGTTGTCTAGTGTCCAAAAGAAAGAGGAATCAATTCAAACTCTTGCTTTTAGAAAGGACATCAATTCAAATCACAAAAGTCACTTTCAGAAAAGCAAAAGCAGGATTTCCAGAACTTCTCCTCAATTTGCACAGGAGGTTGGTGGATTTCTGTAGCTCACAAAATTTTGAGACTTTTTCTCCCTGTGAGCATTAGAGTCGTGAAGAACTCCACCAAATTTCTCCTCAAAAATCCTTACAGAAAAAACAGGAAAAATCGAAGAACACAGTCTGGTCAAGAACTTCGAGCAGAAAGTTTGGGGCTCGGTTTTCACCTCATGGCGCCCAAACGGTGCAACAAGTGAACTCAAAATTTTTCTGCAAGCGGATATCAGAGTCCCGCACCTCCTCCAACAAGAATCACTCAAAAAGGATTTTTCTATATTTTTACAAAATCAAAACTGACTTCTGCGCGAAGAACAAGTTCAGAACAAAGTTGGAACTTGAAAGAAAAGATGTTCTCTACTCAATCCAAGAGTGCAAAAGAGATGTAAAACCATATGAACACACTCAAAACATCCAAGAACAGCAGCATTTAGAAGGAGGAGGCAAATCCAAATTACTTGAAAGAAAATTGCGGAATGTAATTGCGGAAAGTAAATACTGAATTTAAATTGCGTAAAGTAAAGATATAATGTAAATGCATAAAATAAATTCAGAGGTGGATGAATAAAACTTTCATTTCTGGAAGGGAGGTTACAAAGCCTCACATTCATGTGGGCAAAGCTCAAATGAGCATCAAAACCTCAACACCTTCAAGGGAAGGAGGCTACCCTCCACCCCTATTTATACTACTCTTGGGCCACCTACCACCCTTGGATGAGTCCTCAACCCTAGAGCACTCATCTAAGGGCTAGGATTAACCCACACACACAGCCATGCAAGGGCTAACCCAAAACCCACACACATACCGGTTTTCTTGCACGTTTTCAAAGCATACTACCTAGACCCGCTAACCTATCAACTAGACCTCAATCCGACGGTCCTCATTAATCCACGCGGCATCTAGCTAGCATCATCTCCTTTCCTTGTCTTCTTGACTTGCCGGACTCCGTCTCCGATCATCTTCCGCGATCTCCCAACCGTCTGGACCTCCGCGCGCCTCGCCTAGTCCGGTCATCCTTCGCCTCACCATGACCTAGCACCGTCGTCCTGCAACCATCAAAAACAAGGAAACTCCTCACATAGCAATGCCCACAAAGATGTGCAATAAACCATGCAACTCACCACTCACCGTGTCCATACTGGCTTGGTACAACTCAAATTGCTTCATTTTGAAAATCAATCCAAATCAAACTCAAACTTGAGCACACCTTGCTCAAATAAAGTCAAATACTCATCACAAATATGGATGGACCTCCACATGGTCCTTCAGGTTTGGTCACGTGAAAGAGGCCTTCCCATGCAGGCGCATGGTTGTACAAGCGTTCAAAGAGATTAAGAGAAGATCAAGCTGGGCGTCGGATAAAAGATCTTTGTGGCGAGAGTGTTAGAGGACAGAGAGCGGAACTAGATAAGGCATGGAGCAAACCGTCATGAAAGCTCTCACTCACGACCGCCACCGGTGAAAGCCACGAGCTCATCGATCCACGGTGCTCGTAAGCAGTGCGGCGTCCACGATATTCCCAAGAGCATGGACTGCATTTTCCTGTGGATGACATCAAAGAACCGACACCGTGCAAGCTACATTTGGCCGCACATGGCATTACCATAAAGGTGGCTGAGGGCAGGGCTTGGCCATGCCAGGAGTCATAGGTTTTGCACTGTCGCCCGATACCGCAGGGATTCGCCAGGGTCGAAGTGGACAGTGTAGTCCGCCAATACCGAAAAATGGAGGTAGAGATCCCTAGCGAGGATGGAAACAAAAAACTAGGAGAAAACGTGCATGGCTTCCTCGCGTGGCGCAAGAGCTTGATTAAGTTTGGCTCGGACGATGAGGGCGACAAAGATGATGATCAGCCGCACTCTCCACACAGAGACCTCCCGCCCTTCTCGCTGCCAACCAGAAAAAGTCTGTCTCCTCCGGCACCAACGAGAAAAAGCCCGACTCCTCGCCAAAATCTGAAAAGAATAGAACACTAGGAACATCTCGTGATCGGCACCGTCCTCGAAGAAATCTCAAACATCTGCGAACCGGAACAATCCCAGAAGAAATTATCAGCTGACATGACTGAAGAAGAACGGAAAAAGCATGTAAGCACCTGCGTAACATCTCACTTTAAAAAGGTGCCATCATGTAATAAGACTAAAGTTGATGCTGACGGGCAAAAGTTTTTCTTGAGTATGGCAAAAGTGCAAAAGACGGGGCAGGCTTCTGAACCTTGCAAAATGTCGGACTACAAGCGCATATCCAGAAAGCAATACTTGCAGGTGGCTAGTGCCGACAAGTTAAAGCGGGATGCTCAAGTAGATGTTGCTCAACTTGATGCTCTGGCGCACGGTCTAAGGTGGAAGTTCGTTATGGGAAAACCGCTGGTTGAACCAGCTCATTTAGACAACCTTACAACACAACTACGGCGCGTCCATCAGTGGTACATGCAGCACTCCAACGATGGTATGGAGGCGTTCGCAATCAGATACACAGAGCAAGATTTCCACAATGGGGATAACATCTGCTGGGTTCTTTTCACGAGTCAGTATATGTTGTACCAAAGAAGATGCCCTGACGTGAATATACTTAGACTATGGACTTTGTAAGTTTGTCAGTATATCGTTGAGCATTTACATCTTGTTTAATTGCATGTCTAACTTCTTTCTTATGTAGAATGGAGATACGAGACATGTAGAAGAAATAACAATGACAATCTAGCATTCCTAGATCCGGGCTCGTCAGCGAGAAGCTTGTGAATGACAATCCACAATTCGTTGAAGACTATTTATTTAATACTTTTTTGAAGCTGCAATACAAAACCTCCGTACTTTTACCCTATAACTTCAAGTACGTATCTCCTTACTTCTAATATCGTTTTACTATTTTTGCGTAACACGTACGATGTGGGAGTAATTGACTACGTTGACATATATGTGAAGTTTTCACTGGGTCCTCCTCGTCATCCAGTTAGATGCTAGCAGGATTTTTGTCTTGGACTCCAGGAGAAAACAAACTACTCTATACCAAGACCTTTGGGACATGCTGAATAGGTAAACTCGATCGTTGCGTTACTACTCTAGCAAAATTCTATTCTATTGCATTTAAGTTTAATTACCATTCAAAATCATTCACAGGGCTTTCGCATGGTACTGCAAGAAAAGTGTTCGGTATCATCCATACAGGAAAATTTTTGAAATAATAAATGATTTTCCATGCATGAGGCAAGACCCCGGAAATAATTTATGTGCATACTATGTATGTACAAATATGCATTCAATTGTCACGGAGAGTGTCGGCTATAACGAAGCCATGGTACGTAATTACACATTGATGCCTTTTTTCTTTTAACAAATATCATCATTATTTTACTTCCTTTTTTGTTCAAAAACAGCGCTCCAAATTGAGAACCAATAAGTTATTGCTGACAGAAATTATAGCAATTCAAGAACAGATCGCCGGATTCACTTCATGATGAGATCATCAATCCAAACGGCGAGTTCCACGAGTAGCCTCATCGCCCTCATTCCTACGACCTAGATGCGTGACATGTCTACTTCGACTCTTTGTAAAATCAAAGCGAATGGGATGAGATGTAGTCGAGCTACATTTGTAAACAAATCATTGTAAAAACAATTTATGTGAAGCTTAATTTAATATATTTGAATTATGATTTTAATGATGCTTCATATATACATGGATATATTTGAATTATGATTTGAACGATGCTTTATATACTACATATGGACACTGTATAAACAATTGTATAAAAATATATATATTGCACAAAAAATATGCAACCTTGTCACTGCCGGTTCTTGGAGAAAACCAGCAGTGATAGTTCAATATCACTGCCGGATTTCGGTTTGATCCGGCAGTGATAGTTCAATATCACTGCCGGTTGTAGATAGAACCGGCAGTGATAGTTCAATATCACTGTCGGTTGTAGGTAGAACCGCGGTGATAATCCTATCCTTTGCCGGTTCTGAGCGGCGGTGATATCTCGAGTATCACTGCCGACCAATCACTGCCGGCGCCATTGACCGGCAGTGATGGGGTTTTCGAACCGGCAGTGATATGTTGTTCTGTAGTAGTGACGGCTGGATATGCTACCGTAAGAACACGTGAAGAGCAACTGAAGAAGCAACGGCTGGGCTCGTCTACTCGTTTGCAAGTGCAGAAGAGGTGTTGCTCCATGTTTTTAATCAAATTTGAAAGTTTTTTAATTTAATTTCTTTAGAGTTGAAACTTTTCGATTTGAATTTTTCTGATTTATTTTTTTTCGAGTCGAAACTTTTCAGATTTGAAATTTTTTCGACTTGAATTTTAAATCGGAGCTTTTCAAACCAAATGTTTTTCAAAATCAAAACTTTTTGAACCTAAAGTTTTATGAGTTAAAACTTTTCTATTAGAAATTTTTCGACTCGAATCTTTTCGATTTGAAACTTTTCTAGTTGAAACTTTTTTATTTGAAATTTTTTTATTTAAAACTTGTCATGTTGAAAACTTTCCGTGTTGAAACTTTTTCTATTTGAAACTTTTTGAATTGAAACTTTTTAATTTGAAGCTTTCCAAGTTGAAACTTCCTAATTTGAAATTTTTTGATCTAAATTTTTTTAGTGTTAAATTTAGAGTTGAACTTTTTTGAGTTGAAATTTCTATTTAAAATTTTCAAAGTTTGAATGTTCTAATTTTAATTTTTTTGTGTTAGAGAGGCAAAGAGGGGTTGGGAGAAGTGAGTATGGAAAAGGGAAGGAAGGATAGATGGAGAAGAAGACACATGGCATCATCTTAATAAGATAACTTTAAATTTGTTAATTTAATATTAATCTTAAAATAGTTGTACCCGTCTTCTATTTATTATTCTCCTTTTAGTACTTAAGCTATACATACCATGCTTGCCGTCCAATGCTCCCCTCCTGCCCGAACTGGTGATTAGGCAATGTGCTCTGTATATGGACTGACTCTGCAAGCATGAATGACAGTACGCGTTTGGGTGCTAATCAAGCAACATTAATTGCCTTTGCGGCTCTAGCTCATAAGTCGGATTCTAGTGTGTGCAATCGATAGTATAAATATATGACTGCAACGGGTCCAGGGTTTCAAATCTCGGCTAATTTTGGTGAAATTTCACTGAAATTTCGGATTTCGGGCCTCCACGAAATCTAAACTACCGGCCAGCAGGATAAAAAAAAAAGTAAAAATATTTGAAATTGCTAAAGTAATTCCGTTTTTTTAGACGAGATTTCATGTTTTTGGCTAATTTTTGAACTCTTAGGGCCGGATTTGGTCCAATAACCCTTAGGAAAGTCATCTCCTATGAAAATTTGTTGAAAACCCGAATTTTTGAGACATTTTAAAATTTTGGTAGAAACACTGTCAGATATTTATAAAATTGTACAAGCTTCATAATGATCTCAAAATTTTATGGTACTATCTTTAGTAGCTTAGGATCATACATAAAAATTTTCAAAATAATTAGTTTCATCTGTTATCCTTAAAAAATCAAAAACTGAATGAACATAATTGGGACAGTTACATTGTCAGAATTTTATAAATTTTCTTGAGTGTGATTATGATCTAAAATTTTTGTGAGAGATTAATAATTTCCTCAGTACTATTATATAAATTTTCAAAAGAATTTAACTTTTTTTGTTTGGTTAATCAAATCTATGTAAGCATTGAACTTCGTTTGTTATATTGTATTTCAAAAATAAAAAAAAGAACATAAATGGTACTGTGCCTTGTAAGAATTTTATAAATTCACTGGAGTATGATCATGATTCAAAATGTTTATGACATATTAATCACTTCCTTACCACACTTCTATAAATTGTTTAAAAATTTTAATCTTTTTTTTATTGCTAAACCAAATCTATGTATTGATCATCAGGCTTTTATCAGGACGTAGTACTGTCTGAATTTTTAAAACTTATTTGTGAATGATCATCATCTAAAAATTTAAAAAAAACATTAATTTTACATCAGGACCATCCTCAAAAATTTTCAAAAGTTTTTAACGTGGTTTAGATAATTTTTTATTTTGTTCAATTTTGCCGATAAGCCTTTTAACAGGGCAGTAGTACTATTCAAATTTTTAAAAATTCATGAAGTTTGATAATAATATGAAAATTTTATGATAACATTAGAGATGCATCATAACCATTCAAAAAAAATTTCAAAAGTTTATAACATGGTTTGAACTATTTTGCATTCGGTTCAAAATTACCTGTCAACGTTTTATCAGGACAGTAGCAATGTTTGAATTTTAAAAATTCTAAATACTTCATAATTGCCTGACATTTTTATGGAAATATCATCTATGTGTTAGGACTGTCCAAAAAAAATTTCAAAAGTTTTCAACATCGTTTGACCCACTTTTCTGCCATAAAAATTTCGGTGAAATTTCGTTTTTCTCGGTAGAAAACAAACCGGATTTGAATTTTTGTTTTAGAATTTCGAACGAGATTTGTCCGAAATATCCGAATTTCGGCGAAATTTTCGATTCCGGTCCGGGATGATATTTTATCCGAAAACGAAATTTGAATCCTTGAACGGGTCATGCTGCCGTGTGCAGTGTGATCACCGGATTGCGCAGCCAGTGCCTCCACCTAAATCACCATCATGCCATGTTTGGGGGTTGTGCTTCAGCTTTGAGCCAAAAGCTCCTCCAAACAGCATGGTTGCAAAGCAGCTAGGAAGCTAAGCCACAGCAGAAGCACCCCAAAAGTTGCAGCTGCTGGGGAGGAGTTTTTCACCTGTGGCTTCGCTTGACCACCTCCTATCTCGCTCGTTCCGCTTTCCTGACCTCCGCTACCCTGCCTCACCGCCTCCACCTCACCCCCCACTTGGACTCCGCTGTACTTCGCTATGTTGCTACCTCTTCGTTCGGTTAGCCCCCAAAAGCTACAGCTGCAGCAACCAATTTGCCAAACAGCATAACAAGAAAAGCCACAGCTACCAGCTACAGCTGCTTTACAGTCCAGCAAACCAAAAGCAACTTTTCAGCCCAGCCGCAGCTCCCCAAATAAGCCCTTAATTTTCCATCGGACTGGCCGGATTTAGTAGTTTCAACCAAATCCAAAAAATTCCCAAAAAATCCCCCTAGATTCATTTACCGTCTCTGAAACACTGTGCAAGCAAGCAGGTATTTGTAACCTAATTAATGCTGATCACATGTGTTTTTACCCTAATTAATGCGTTTGTTTGAGTGATCAGTGTAACTTACACCAAAAGTAATCGTAACTACTGAGCTACTATCTCCGATCACAAATAGTTGTAGTTTTGAATATCAACACGATCCTCAAAACTCAACTTTGACTATTAATTTTTATTATAATATTTTTTATAAGTATAATAAAATTATAATATTATGAAAATATGTTTGGCTAAAATTTTAAAAGTTTGACTACGTGTATCTCAAACTGATAAGTTTTTATGAACCAGAGAGATTACATGATCATCTCAGCATGTAGCATCTTTCTTATTGTCTTTTTCTTTTTTTTTCCTTTTGATAACAAGATAAGTAAGTGGTCCAGCATTGATGGATTCTACAAACGGAGTTCGAACATGGAGCTTTTGAGTTGGGTGAGCAGATGGCGGAGAGAGATTAGCTCATGGATAATGTACTTTTTTAAAAAACAAAACAGAAGATGGTCACTTTTACAGCTTAATTTACTTGTGCCGTTTTGCGTCATGGTAACTAACTAGGGTTGCGCGCTACGCTGCGTTGTGCGAAATTTGGTTCAATGGTTATTTTTGAAAAAAAATAGCCATGGTCGTGTGCTACGCTGCGCCGTGCGAAATTTGGTCTGACGGTTATTTCTGGAAAAAAAAGTATGAGGACATAAACGTGAAAAAATGGGCCGCTAGGAGTCGTCGTCGAATATACGAAACCGTGGACTCTTTTTGCGTAATTTCGGTTTTCTCGGGTTTTCTTTTTAAAAAAAATAGGTTGCTATCAGCCGTCGGCGAATCTATGGAACCGCGAGCTCATTTTTTGGGAAAAAAATCGCGGAGGGACCTAAACGAAATTTCGGTTTTTGTACAAATATTATGTGGTACATCGTGCTAAAAAACAAATTTGATATATGACCTTTACTTGGAAGGCACCATTCTTCTAGTATTATTTGAAATATAATCTTTAATTATCCTTGTAATTAGTTTTTCTCCGAAGGCTATCGTTAAGTCTTTCTTAGTTCATTATAGACCGCAAGTAGAACTTCAACTTCAATCTATAAAAGCTTTTTTTTGCATGTGCAATAGTCTATGTACAACAATTACATTATGCAAAATAATTTAGCTGTTACAAAGCTTTAAAATATCAACGGGCACATAGTTTTGCTTAGGATTAAATTTTTACAATAAATTATTTTTTAAAAAAGAGAGAATAAAAAGAACTACTTATCTATTAGTTCTCTCTTACTAATACAAAGATTAATAGGTAGTAATAAAAAATAAGTAAAAAAATGGCCGTTAATTTTGGGGCCCTGTGAGCAGCCTTCCAACCGGGCCTGTGCGCTACAATGTAGCTGCTGCAGAGAGTGCGAGATATCATGGCATAATACCCTTACTAAACATGGAAGAGTTCCTGAGATGTGGTTGATTTGAGCCGTTGGAGCGAGTTGGCTCGGCTCATGGCTCGAGCCAAGCCGACCGAAAAAATTTACATCCGGATCCTTTTTCGGAAAAAAGATTACATATAGATCCTTTTTCTGGAAAAAAAACGGTTAGGTCCTTTTTCCGAAAAAAGAATACATATTACGTCCATGCCCTTTTAGCGTTTTTAAGAGTAGCGCTCGGGTCCTTTTTGGGAAACTCAAAATTACATTTAGGTCCTTTTTTAAAAAAAAGCCTTCGGGTCCTTTTTTTTTTGGAAAAAAATGCATTGCATTTAGGTCCTTTTTTCTTTTTTTTTTAGCATTACGTTTAGACCCTTTTGCGGAAAACACAAAATTCTTTTTTAGATCCTTTTTGCGCGTTTTCTAGATTTACTCGTGTGTGGAGCGTCAATCGCACGTTTTCTCGATTTTCACGCGTGGAGAGCGGCACCCGCGGCGTGGCACGCTGCGTACAGGTTTCTAGTTTAGTAGATGTGCAGCAATCTTATATTTCTCTACGTTTTCTTTTAGATTATTATGCTTAGATCTATTGGATTTCCAATTAAAATATGTGTTTTTTTTAAAAAAATAACAACATGTAGGAGAAGCTAAGTACGTAGCAAGGCCAAGACAGCAACTCACATATCGTTGACTAGAAAACAAAATATATTGTGAAAAGATTTGACATGAAGATCATTTTTCAATTCAATCTGTAGTAATGGCTTCCTGTGCAGGTAAATCATACCTCCACTAAATGTCGAAGGAATCCCACGCTGAGGTGCGTTTGAGCTGGCTCGACGGCAGCTCGGCTGGCGGCTCGAGCCTAGCCGTGAAAAAAAATTTACGTTTGGGTCCTTTTCCCAAAAACAATTACGATTAAGTCCTTTTTGAAGAAAAAAATACGATTAGGTCCTTTTTAAAAAAAAAAGAATATTTATTACATTTAGGACCTTTATGGTTTTTAGACATTGCGCTCGGGTCCTTTTACGGAAAATCAAAAATACGTTTAGGTCCTTTTTGGGAAGAAAAAAATGTTTGTGTCTTTTTTTTCGAAAAAAGATATACATTGCATTTAGGTCATTTTTGCATTTTTCTAGCATTACGTTTAAGCCCTTTTCGGAAAACACAAAATTCTGTTTAGGTCCCTTTCCGGAAAAAAAAAGACCGTTTCGCGTGTTTCCTCGATTTGCTCGCGTGGGGAGCGGCAGTCGCACGTTTTCTCGATTTACTCGCGTGGGGAACGGCGCCTGCGGCGTGACACGCCGCGTATCTATAGCCCTTTATAATGCACCTAAGGAATTTTTCCTACGTCCACCCTAAATAATACACCTCATTAGAGATGGCCCAATATTCGTGCACCCAGCAAAATGTTCCCAGAAACTTGCATTCATCAAAATGAATGTCTCAGATCTTTTCTCAGTTTTACTCACCCACATCCGATGGCCGTTGTTTAATGTGTCTAACTCATTCATTCATGTGGCCCACAACAGGAGAGCCTGCACATATATATTTCAATTGAACTATATATATGGAATTTATGTTGCAAATCTAAACCCATTTGATTTCGATTCAATATTTACCATACCGATCGATTACCATGAATCGCGCTTAATTTTCTTCCATTCATGCATGTGCACCACATCCTATACAAGGCACTCACGTACCGCCGCCATAATATTATTTAGCGAAAAATATTATATAAGGAATGTGTGTATGAAATGCAATTATCGTGTGGTAAATATAAGGAATAAGTTCATTTTAGGACTTATTCCTAAATACACTATGGGAAGTAACATATATTCTGATAATAATTAGCCTCAATCAGGACGCACAAATGGTGCTATATGTTAGCATTCATATTTGGAAGACAATTAGGGAAGCCATTATTGGTCCAGCATTCCAGGATGACATACTGCTGCCCGCGCGGCGTTCGACCCGCCTAGCGCCGACTACACCAGGGGCTTGCGCCGTGCGATCGGCCTGTCGGAGATGGACACGTACCTTCGCACGGAGCGGGAGGCGGCAGAGGCTGTCGACGCCGCGCTCGTGGAGGCGATGCTGGCGAGCGCGGTACGTGGAGGAGATCAAGGGCAACACCTTCAGGCTGGTGGTCGCGCAGGTGGAGAAGATCTGGAGGATGAGCACGCTGGAGGGGTGGGACGTGCGGCGTGTGGACTGCACGGAGGTGCTGATGCGCATGGCGGGCAGCATGAATGGAAGAAAATTATGTTGCAAATCTAAACCCATTTGATTTCGATTCAATATTTACCATACCAGTCAGTACCATGAATCGCGCGCTTAATTTTCTTCCATTCATGCATGTGCACCACATCCTATACAAGGCGCTCACGTACCGCCGCCACTTCCCATGATCCGGCACGTATGCTCGTCATGCACCGATCCAAGATGGATGCCGCCGCCATGATCAGCCCGACGGCCAATAAGCCGAAGGTCGTGTTCGTGCTCGGCACGACAGCCACCGGCAAGTCGAAGCTGGCCATCGCCCTGGCAGCGCGCTTCAGTGGCGAGGTGATCAACTTGAACAAGATCCAGGTCTACGCCGGCCTGCCCGTGATCACCAACAAGGTGACCGACCACGAGCACGCCGGAGTGGCGCACCACCTCCTCGGCTGCGTGTCGTGCCCCAACGCCAACTTCACCGAGGATGACTTCTTTCGCGAGGCCGCCTGCGCGATCGAGAGCGTGCTCTCCCGCGGTCGCCTCACCATCGTGGCCGGTGGCTCCAACAGGTACGTCGAGGCGCTGGTCGAGGGCAGCGGTGGGGCGTTCCACGCTGCTCACGACTGCCTCTTTGTCTAGCTGGATGTCGCGCCAGAGCTCCTCCGGCTGTTCACCGCAGCTCGAGTAGACGACATGTTGCGACGCGGGCTGGTGAACGAGGCCCGCACGACGTTCGACCCGCCCGGCGCCGACTACACCAAGGGCTTGCGCGCGATCGCTTCTTAGGAGATGGACGCCAGCACCTTCGCGGAGCGAGAGGCGGCGAGAGGTTGTCGACGCCAAGGCCGCTCGCGAAGGCGATCTTGGGCGAGCGATGCGTAGAGAGATCAAGGGCAACACCTTCGGGCTGGTGGTCGCGCAGGTGGAGAAGATCAGGAGGATGAGCACGCTGGAGGGGTGGGACGTTTGGCACGTGGACTGCACGAAGGTGCTGATGCGCATGGCGAGCGGCACCGGCGGTGAGAAGGCGTGGAAGGAGGTGGTGTGGGAGCCTGTGGAGAAGATGGTGAGGCGTTCCGTACGTAGGGGTGACTGACTGGGAATACATAGGTCTGTTTGGTAGAGCTATAAATCCCAGTTTCATCTGATATCTGAAACTTGTAGGTTAAAATAAAGTGAATTAAATTTATATTTTTAGTCTAAAATTTTTAGTCTAAAATGTAAACAAGATGATCTATCTAAACACTCTAGATTGTGCGCTTTTTGGCAGGGTGTTATTTGGAAAGCTGTTAATGTTGTGCACCAACTTCTCAGGGATGCTACTTCACTTAAAGCCCTCAGTTCCTCAAGGTATGCATGCATGCGTCGATTTCCAGTTGCCCCCAGATTTGATCTTTACTTCAAGTGCTAATTCACACGAGATGGAGCAGCTAAGTGCAGCATCTGTTGTATCCATCTGAAATTTTAATCCAGGATAGATGAATGACAATGGGTGCATTGTTATTTATACATAGTATTTTCTTGATTTTGATATGTGCCACCCTTCTTTATGCACAAGCTGCTGTGTTGTTTACATCTTCCCGATTAAAGACCAAGTGTTTTGGAAAAGCCTAGAAGCTCGGTTATTGGCGATTAGTGGCTCGCATCGAGTTAAGAGCATAGGATTTCAGGGAGAGTGCTCAAACTGTGCTTTTGTATTTCATACATTCAGGTTTGTCTAATCTTCTCAAAATTCTAGTATTTCTTGATAGTATAAACTCCACAAGACAGAAAAAATAATAATAAAACAGCCTGTCTGATTTAGAATCTTAAGGTGTACATAGATTCGACTGAAACCCTAAGGCACATGACTGCATCCCGAGTTTGGTTTCCATTTGGCATGGTCTGCTATTCCATATATGATATATATCCAGTTTAAAAGCCCGAAGAAAAAGAGAGAGAACAGTCTGAAGCCAAAAATCCAAGTTAGCCTTGAATTCCCTTTGCTTAATAAATTGTTTGACGCTTTATTATGTTATATATGTGTGCAAAAGATATAATATCTATATTTGTAGATTATGCTGTCTTTTTATCACGGAGGACGATTCAGCATGTTATCGTTCGACATGAAGAACATGGTTATCTTCGTTATTGATCCAACACCTCTACCTAGATGGGTTCCAATGGATAAACCATCCAGTTACTATCTTGATAGAATACAAAAAATTGGTATAATATTCGATCGTGCTATAAGGATAGTAAATCCCTCATGGAACGAAGATATCTATGATTGGCGTATTATAGCTCCAAAGTCTGTTTCAAAAACAATAGACCGGTAAGTTATTTACACATGATTAGTAAATAGTTAAATTTTTGTGTACTTACATGTAGCAATTAAATGTTGTGCAGGAACTTTATTTTGTCATGAACTTCATGCACATCTGGAATGGTCAATAGTTTAATGCACGGATCTGCTGGTCGGTACTCTCTATTTTATTAATCACTTTTTATAAGGTTGTAAAGTAGGTCTATACTGATGATGCTCTACAACGTACTTACATGGTTCACCTATCCTCAGGAAGTGTTTCTTAATTGAAATACTAAAATATAAGTGGAATGAGTGCGCAGAAAACATCCCTCAAGACATAAGAACAAGTCTTAAGAGCATACGGAAATATTTAGCGAAAAATATTATTGAGTGTTATATCTTTATTTTTGTACTCGCATACGGGCACTGTGATTATTTATTATTAAGTGTTGTATTCATACTTATCTTCTCATTTAATTGATAAGCGGGTGTACTGCCGTCGTAGCGTTAGCACGGGCACTATACTAGTCTATACCCCTTTATAATGCACCTAAGCAATTTTTCTTACGTCCACCGTAAATAATGCACTTCATTAGAGATGGCCCAATGTTCGTGCACCCAGCAAAACGTCCCCAGAAACTTATATTCATCAAAATGAACATCTCAGAT